>PVLA01000217.1:0-682689 GCA_004027455.1 Hydrochoerus hydrochaeris
CTGGCCCTAAGCCTGGGGCGCTTCCTGCTTGGGGCTGGGGGTTGCTGCCAAAGGTTAGCAAATATATATTCCAGCTTCTAAAAAATAAAGCGGATTCAGATTCACTCACAGACTGGTGTGCAGTGTCTTCTGTCTCTCACTCGCCGACTCCCTGTCCACCTTTGGGAAACCCTAGCCCTGCCGCAGCTGGACTCCGGCATCTCACGGCCTCTCGTCTTTTCCAGCCGTCAATGTGCATCAAGCTTTCTAATTATTTATAGAAAATACGGGGTTCTGTGGCTTTCCTCTTTCTGATTTCATATCATTTTTGTCTTTCTCCTAGATTTATTTAAAGATGATCTGTATCCAAAAATCACCACAGCTCTTTAAAGACAATGTTAGTTTCCATTATGTTTTGTTACATTATTTTAAAATAATGACTGCTTGTATAGCAAAATTCCATCTTTACCTTCTCTTAACTTTTATATATTTTTTAAAACTCACTGAATTTGCTTAGGCCTCCATTTACCCATTTGCAAAGCAAGATAACAGAACCAAAAATACCTTCAAGATTCTTCCAACCCAAAGTACCTATAAATTCCTTTATTACATCAGGTTCTGAAAGATATATTTAATGTATTTATTTGACCAGTGTTTTATACAGGTTTTATAAAAACAAGATGCATATGTGAACATGTGTTTTTGATGTGTGTTAAAACAATGTGTTGGTACACAAAGCAACATCTATCTAATCTTGAAGTCAGCATCTCAACAGTATTCTAAAATACAGTTTTATAACCAGAGAAAAATGTTAAACTCCTGAACATCATCTCAAAAGAAGGGCTTTCAAAGACTAGTTTCAACCCCTAAATTTCACTAAACCGTGATTCTGTTAGCCATCCACCTACTGTCTGATACAGAATCCAATCTCACAAAACATGCAATGATAATGATTTTGTAAATTAGGAGAAAAGTATGATGGATTCAGAAAAGAGTTCTCCATTTTACTGTTCACTCCATTACTTGGAGTTAGTGGCACCTAAATGACAACTGTCAATTTTCAGATTAATACAGCACACACTGGGAAATAACTCAAGACTTAGAAAAATGATAAACAATGAAATTTGCTTATTTGTAAGTTATCAAACAATACACTAACAAATTGCCAGTCTGCCTAAACCCAACTGAACAGAGTACTACTATCCATGCTTGGGTGTCAGGACCATTGGGTTTCCATTGTGTCTCTGACATCTAGCACAGTACCTGATCAGAATAGACACTGGGCATCTATTTATCAAATTAACACATGGATAAAAGACTCCCTCCCCCACCGCTTACTATATATTGATCTTTCTACCTAAAAACATCCTGAAAGTTTTAAGTTCTAAGTCTTAATATAAGTGAACACAGAATTGGTGATCTAATTTTCTAAAGGAAACACTTAATTGTCCCACAAAATGTATATCCAGATGCAAGCGAGTAATTGCATATGCAAAACAATGATTTGCAAGTATAATGACTTGCTTACATGTGCAAGGACATATTTTACAGGTGCAATTTAGGTGCAAATTTCTAAAATTTTGAACGCCAGCATTCAGCTCGTGTAACACATTTGGACTGTGAGGCGAGGAGTAAAATAGAAAAGCTGCTTTGGTTCTGAACATGTACTTGTGCCTAGACTGCTGTACCAAGCAGTTTAATGCCTTAGGGTATTTGGGCAGGGGAATTAAAAATAATAAAAGTTATTCCATTTGGGAGTATAGATCTTAACTCAAAACTTAGTTGAGATTTTATATCTGATGTTTTCTCACCAGCTTATACACACAGGACTGCTCACAGGCAAAATCAGGGAAAGATGTTTTTATCTCAGGAATCCAGTTTTTGTTCCTCTGTGTTCTTCTCCTGTTTCTCAATATCAAGGTCATTCCTCCATCTACAAAATTTACAACAGTGGGCTTGATATGCTACTTCGAAACCACACCATCTGATATTTCATCTCTTTCTGACTCTGCTTGTCCAGATCAAAATAGGTTTACCAATACACATTGAAACAATAACTTGCAAATTTGTCCTCTAATATTCATGAGGTGAACTTATCAGTTATATAGATTCCATGGTCCACCTTCTAGACAAACTGACTCTGCAGGGCTGTGACCAGGCCCATGAATAAGAGTTTTTAATAAGCAGCATAGGCGATCCTCACATAGAGTAGATTTTGAGAAATTTTGTCTGAAAGTTCTGGTTGTTACTTTCCAAGTGGCCTTAGCTGAAAACTGTGAGTTGAACTATTAGAAGCTGGCACTAAACAGTACATTTTGGCATGAAAATGTAAAAGGGATTCATACTTTAACTCACATACCTGAGTCAGTCCAACACGTGAAAGGTACTTAAGTAATAAGTTAGTTGGGTTTTGCTTTGAAAAATGTGCATCTCCACTTGTCAAATAGGTAACAATGAACAAGACCCTAAACTTCTCTGAGACGCAATTACTTCTTAAATAGATTTAATTAAACTCCGCCGCCCCCAGGTTTGTGAAGATGACATGGCAGCGAAGGAGCAGCCTGGGCAGCTGACACAGGAAGCTGATCCACCTCCTTCGAGGGACAAGGGACAAGGACCTTGTCCTTGGAGGGACAAGGGAGTGGCCACTGTGTCCCCCAAGCCTGGCGGTACCAGGGTTCGGCCTGGAGTTCAGAGCTTTTGTAGGACTGAACAAGGCAGTTCTGACAAATGAGCTGCACAAACCCAAGTCTCAGAATCAACCTCACGTGAAGACGTTGCAGTAGATATCAACACTTAGAGATGAAAATTCTAGGCATTAGGTCCAACTCCTGGCACTTCCCTTGGATTAAAATACAAAGCCAAGGGGAAAAATGACACAGCCCAAATCGATGGATGTTAAACAGATACAGTTTAGGTCAACAGGGGATTCAAAGTAGACATTAAATTCAATTTCAGGAAATGTAAGAAAGTTTTGTTTGTAACGCACCATCAGCTGGGTGAGCAGTCCCCTCTTGGTATGTGCTGTGCCAGACAGGATGTCTGTCCTCGGACATGGTTCAGAAGAGTTGGCGTGCTTCGGCAGACACCAAAGGCCAGCATTTCGGGCCATAAAGGGCCAGGGCTTTAGCTGAGTGGCTCAAACGCTTGCCTGGGAAGTGTGAGGTTGTGAGTTCGATCTCCGGTATCAAAAAAAAACCCAAAAGTTTCAGGGCATACAACTATAGAAGGCCGGGCACCGGGCTGGACTTTCACTGACACAGGAACACGAGAAAAAATACAAAGAAAAGTAAAATGCCTGACTTTGTGGTGTCTACTTTAAAATTTTTATTAAAAATTATTCATTCAAAATGAAGAAGGAAGGCAGATAAGATCAGACTTCATAGAAGCTGTTTATTGATAAGCAGACTTCAGCAGTAAGTGAGAGGATGGAAAGATTTGCTATTTTTAAAACTGGAGAAAAATCAGTAAGAGATTGACTTGTGCTCCAGTTTAACAATGGTGAAAGCGCTCCATCAAAAGCCATCTCCCATCCCAGAAGCATGAAGCCATTAAACATTCCCCCAAATATGTCAAGCAAATAAAAGAATATGATCTTGAATTAGTCAGTCTTTGCCTATTAGTTAGCTTCTCTTACTCTCTCTGTCTCTCTCTCTTTTATTTCTTTCTCTTTCTCATGCTAAGAATTGGAACCTGGTCCTCACACAAGCTAAGCATGTGCTCTACTCCTGAGCTATCCACACCCCCAGCCCTTATTCCATCTGCACAACCTCTGCTGTGGAGATTGTTCAGCATGGAGGGGAACAATAAGCCGTGTGCATGTATTCGTGCCCTCCACAGACTAACGCTATCGTGTCTACGTGGTGCAGGGAAGCCAAGGCTAGGAGAAGTGAAGTGCCTCAGTGGCACAGAGGAAGACGGGTTCCACAGGTCTCTTGACCTCAGAGCCTACTGTGTTCTGCTGTCCCTGACCCACGGCTTTCCTGAAGTCCCCAAAGCCAAGGACAAACATTGAGTTACCTGACTCCTTCTGCAGCTCCACCCTCCTTTGCTCTTCATCTATTGCAAAATAATCTCTCCCCAATTTCCACAAAGTAATGACTCTATGGGGTCTTTAATTTACATTGTTTTCTTTTTTGTAAGAGGTAATGCACTGAAAATTAACAACATAGTTAGGAAAGTAATTACAATGGCAATGACAGGTATTTTTGTTCCAGATTTCTAAAGAAATTACTGAGCATTAGCTGTGGACAGTATCCTAATTTTATTCTCTTCAACTTCCTTATTTTCTAGGTGTCAAACTCTACAGAGGCTCATGTTAGTGTTTTTCCAAAAATATTTACTTTCCAACACTAAGAATACAATGCCAAGCAGCGTGTGAAGCTACTGAAAATAGAAGCTTGAAATGAAAACAAGATCTTCTATACCTGTAGCCTTAATGGTATGGCATTTCCCAATAAAAATGTGCTGAGTTTCAGGCAAATATATCTTTTTCTTAGTACATAAATTGATCTTTCCCTTTACTACACTTGCTGGGAGTGGTATTATACACAAATGTTACACAACATAGTCAAATATTATACATCGTGCTTTTCATCCCTTTATATTATCCAAGTGTTTTACTGTCCCAGGATGAATCTGCCTTTTGGTAATGAAACATTGATGTTTAGAAAGGGTTATCCATCTCACCAGAGGCTACTCACAGCCAAAAGAGAACTACAAAGTTAATTGTGGAATCAAGTATTCTCTTTCCCTTGAGTTTACTCTGAAAGATCACTATTCTTCCAACTTACATTTTTCAAAAGTCTCTATTCAGGGCACAGTTTCTCAAAAGCCCATCATTTTGGTGTAAACTTCTTGAGGGCAGGAGCAAGTCTATTGATTCATGGTACCTGGCAATTTATAGCTAATGGAATTCTCTCATAATTATACAATTAATCACATGCGGGCTCCTTCAGAGTATTTTAAGAAGATTTTAAGAGCATATAAACTTCTACACAATAACATAGATATGAAGTGAAGGTGAAAAAGGAATATAATGTGTGCAAGCAAGGGAAGGCCAGAGGTATGACTTGAATATACTTATTAAGTTGTAAAACATTGCCCTCACTGTAGATCCCTTGTGTCTTCTAAACTTAACTGTGAGCAAATGAGAAGAGCAGAATCTGCTCAGTGAGCTCAATTCCAGTGTCTCCAAGAAACTACTGCGGAACAGAGGGAATGTGCTCATAGGACCAGCAGGTAAACACATCCAATGGACCGCTAAACATGTGCTAAGCATCTTAGAGTGATTTGCTTGATTTAGATTAGCTTGTTCTCTACACATTCCTCTGCCCTTAGGAACGTGGCAGGTGTACTTGTTAATACATTTCTCATTGAGTATCTAAGCTAAACAATACCTCCAGTTCTTAAATTGGAGATGCGCACTATCAAGTCACAGGATTGCAGACTGTCCCAGAAGTCCTGCTCTGATCTCTACGTTATCTACCCGTCCCAGACCCAAGCTATGCAGCTCCGGTAGCCTTTGCCCAGCTTTTCTTAACAAAATCTTACGGATAGGCAGCGGCAGGGAGAGAGGCCAGTGGCGCCACCTGCTGCTCACAGAGCCCGGAGTTGGAAGTACCTACCAGCCTCACCTCCTACCCACTGGGGGCCCAAGGAAGGCCGCGCTCTGGGGCCTTCCTGACTCGGCCCTCGGGAATGTCTCCCAGCCTCCTTGCAAGCTGCCCGTGGTGCTCTCTGGGTGGGTTCTTGCTTGTACACACATGGGATGGTGGGCGGAGAGTCACACCCTGTGAGTAACCCTACCATCCCCGCTGGTGTCAATCCCAATGTTAAAATAAGGATGTACCAAAGTAAAAATATTTATTGCGTTTTTGGGCATTGAACATTGAAAGGATTCCAAATATCGAGGGCCAGGGAGGAAATAAGCACAGATGCCGCCATTTGGTGGGTTGTTGTTGTTGTTGTACATTTTAGAGACAAAATACGGTAAATGTTTTACAGACATAGTTGCATTTCTACACGTCCCCTGACATATTGTGCTTGTCACTTTATTATTTAGCATTTATGCTGTATTTTAACTGTCCTACATTATTTTTCCCAAGCCTACCAAATAGATTAGATTCATCCCGACGTAGAATCTGATCATAAACAGCCAGACTTGTTAAACTTCCTCCTCCACACACACAGAGTCCTGCCAAAGAGAATCTCAATGCCCCGTCTTTTAGCTTCTCTTAGAAGACCCTATTTATTGAGTCAGTGGATGGTAATGTCCTAATAAGTGTGAGGAAGAGAAGCAGAGATTAAAAATACAGATCCAAACCCATGGTGCTGTCCACTCTGAGCTGACCTGGGCATTCCTTAGGTAAAACAAAGATTTGCATCATGACAGGAATGCTCCAATGTTAAAATAAGAATGTAACCAAGCAATAATAATAAAAAAATATTATTCTGAGAATTGAACATTGAAAGAATTCCAAACATTGCGGACCAGGGAAAAAATAAGCAATGATGTTTGCCGTTTTGTGCATGGTTGTTGATTTACCTCAGTCAATGGAGTAGAATTAGGTTACACATAGTACAGAATTATCCTTGCTTGTGGGAAAGTATGGTGACAGAGAAACAGAGAGACCAAAAGAGGGAGGAGAAAGTAACAATTTAAACAGATATCTGTGAAAATTCTCATAATGCACTATAGCTCCACAAGCACATTCCTCAGTATGGACCATCGAGGACTTGCCCACTTTTGAAGATACTATGTATAGTCATCATATTTGTGTATATTACACACAAACATATGGATGTATATATGTAAAATCATAAATTGTAAGTTACTATAAGCCAGCTGCTTTACTGATGCTTAATTAATAGAAGCACAAATCTGTTCTAACATCTGAAGGAAAAAATTGCTATGTGGAATTAAAAGAGTATCAGTATTAAGTCTCTAAATTAGCATAAATATAGACCCACATGTTGGACAATTTAAAGGATTTTTCAAGGATAAGGGTAACTATTGGCGATTCCTACTTTGGATCCTAATCTCAAACCTTATTACCCAATGAAATATAAATCAATTTTTAACTTTCTCTGTAGGAAGGAGTAAGCCTGTTGCTTTTGGGTGCCAGGAAAGCCCTGAGGAGGAGGTGGCCTTGAAGTTGACCCTTAAGGAATGACTGGGATTGTCATGCTGATTAGGAAGATCGCTCACTCTGAACAAAGGCGACAGCTGTGTGCTCCTCCAGAAATACCTGAAGGGCTTAGCACATTCTGAGTACGCTGCACAACTTGATATGTTCAAAGGCCAAGGTGCGTGCGGAAGAGCGAAGATGAAACTTTGGATTTTGCACACTGGGATATTAGAGACAATTGTCCCGCGATGGAGCAGTATGACTGTGTCCTGGGAGAATGCTGTGTGGTGACTGTGTAAAGGCAGCCTGTGAAGTGACCAAGCAGAAGCGGAGATAACTCTGGAAGCTACTGCCAGGGTTTATGCAAGGAAACAATGAGAGATTAAACTAAGGCACCGGCAACAGGAAGGAGTGGAATGCACAGTTTTTAAAGACTGTTGGAGTCAAAAATGACAGGATTTGGTGACAGATTGGATATAGAAGATGGCGTGATTCCCAATTCAAACATATCTAAAAAGTTTAGTCAGGTCCTTAAGAAGTAGAAGTAGTTACGTATTTATAAATTTTCTTCAATTCATGAGAGGGATGTGGGAGTCAGAAATGTATCCCAAGATAAATCACCACCACAGGGCATAGGGAAAAAAGACCTTCACTGACTTATGGGGAAGCAACCATACAAAAATTATTTCTTCATTATAAAACAGTAATTCTTAAAACCCCCATTGATACTATAGGTCAGGATCCCCAATACAAGATTTTATTTGAGAAATCACAGTGTATCTTACCATCGAATGTACAGAAAAAAATCACTTCATTTTTAAGAAGCAATTGTCTTTCTTCATAAAAGACTATAGAACATAAAATGTGAATTTTTTTCTCTTGTAATTATATGTATTACCTTAGCTGGATCATGGTACCAGTTTTTGGTGAAACATTAGTCTATATTTTTCTGGGAACAAACTTTTAAATGTGATTAACTTATTAACACTTAAATTAGTAGATCTCAAATAAATAAAGCAGATCGCCATCTGTAATGGGGCTGGTCTTCAGCTGACCGCTTAAGAGAAAGTCTGTTCTCTCTCAAGGACAAGAGATTCTGCTAGTAGATCACATTAGGTGTGAGCTTTAAGTCTGTCCCCAGCCTTCTGCACACACACACACACACACACACACACACACATACACACATCACTCTGTTTCTCCAGCGCTCCAACTAATAAATTTAGTAATTAGTGACTTTTGGGGATGACTTTCAACATTAGAAAATATATTATGAAATTTGAGCAGATTCAAATCTGACTGTACTTGTAAATGTCAGTCATTAAAACAATCCCTGCATGATAAAGTGTATATTCTTTCAATAAAGATGAGGAAACTGAGGCAGGGGAAGGGTAAATGACATGGCTGACTTTCAAAGCCTGGGATGAAATCCAAAATCCAATGCAAGTTACTCAGAATGCACCCTCTCCAAAGAAGAGCTCAAATAACCCATTACAACAAACTCTGAAGGCTTCTCCTTTCATTTTCAGAAATATTTCTTGGGACTTAATTTGCCATTCTGTTTGCAAATGGCAAGTTCTAAGAGAAGCAGAATTCTTTTCTCAGCATTGGTATTCTCAGAATACCAATATTCTCTGTGCTTAAGAGGTCTAGACCCACTTAGGACCAGGTTTCAATAAGCAAAGGTAGAAACAGAAGTTTAGCAAAAAATGAGTAGGAGTTGAACTTCATCAAGAAACATGAAAAGTTGAACACACAGGTTGAGAACAAGGAGCTATAGAAAAAGGAAAAAAGAAGTCTGTCAGGTATTAGAGTCCTAGAACAAAAAAGGAGATGGAAATTTGTCTGACACATATTTCCACTAAGATTTTGAGGAGATGCTTAAGCAGGTTTAAGCTGGTTCAAGTATAATGTTGACCACTGAGTTATATGTGGCTCTACACATTCCACTCAGCATAAACACATAATGCATAAATGCAGTGAGGTTCATTCTATGATTTTATCCCATAAATTAATTGTAAGTAATATCAACTCTTAAATTCAATGACCTGATCAAATATTCCATGCATTGGTCTACAGACATCAAGGCAACTAGACGGTAAACTAGACATAGCTGTCTGTGCTCAACCAGATGCCCATTTTTAACTCCACCAAGTCAGTAAAAAAATTTCAAGCCGACAGGTATAAATCAGAAGACAAACATTTTTAAAAAATCATGATTTTGTATTTTTTTGGAAAATCAGACTATCTGGCAAACTTTTGGTGGGATGCGCACCCATCATTTTTTCCAGCTGACCCACTTTGCTGTCTTAGTCACCTGCCTGGAAGCCATTTGAGTTGATCTACTGATGTGACCTCCACCCAACAATTCCCTTCCTGGGAAAGCAAATTCCATAGGGCAAGTCAATCTATTATTAGATTATTATTATTATTGTTATTATTATTATTAGACTGTTCAGATGGTCAGAAAGATGGTCAGACTCACATGTGCAAATATCATATTGTCTCCCTGGTTTGACAAACTGGATGAGTAGGTAAGGCCCAAACTGTGCAATACTGTGAAATGGGAAGAAATTGTTCAAAGGAGGATGGAGGAGAGGGAAAGGAAGGAAAGGAAAAGGAAAAAATACACAAGTTAGTTATGCTACTAGCATCTTCTAGTTCACGGAAAAGAAAGGTTTGTGCTACTATTATTTGGAGAATTTCTTATGCCCATATCTTGTCTCTGAGCAACTATTTTACGGTTAACACTATGCAATTTATTAACACTTGTTATCTCCTGTTATTGTCTCATGAAATTTTATTTTACTTTTTCCATTAAAAACAAAATCTTACCTCACACTGAATAAAATCTATGTCTATGAAACAAATTGAACTTAACAAATGTTCACTTTCTGGTTAGTTTTTCCTCTCAAATCTAAAAAGCCCTTTAATTTCTAACAGTCATTGATTCTCCCCAAGATTTGTCA
This sequence comes from Hydrochoerus hydrochaeris, assembly GCA_004027455.1. Classification (NCBI taxonomy): domain Eukaryota; kingdom Metazoa; phylum Chordata; class Mammalia; order Rodentia; family Hydrochaeridae; genus Hydrochoerus; species Hydrochoerus hydrochaeris. The sequence goes on from PVLA01000217.1 coordinate 10,079, forward strand.
ATCCGAGCTACACCTCCCAATTATTTTAATCTTTCCAGTAGACCAGTGATTCTTAACCCTTTCTTATTTCTTTTTTGGTCACTCTGCTATTATTTAGACATTATAAATAAAAAGAGAATTGCCACACTTATCTGTCATGATGATATTAATATCCACATTAAACTACAGTGAAATTCATTGCTTTCCATTTTTTCATAGTAATAGTTATTTTTTCTTGTTTTCATATGTTTGACCATTACCTGATGCCCTGCCAGAGTAACATAAATATGTCACAGAAATCATGAATGTCAGGGACAGGGTCCATAATATATTCATTCTGTCCATTGTGCATTCATAATGGATTCATCAGAATGTGCCCTCTGAGTGTGATAGATAAATAATTAAGCATATAAGCACAGAGTGTGGATTGTTATTTAAAGTGGGATGAGTTGACAGAACTAAAAATCGACATGGAGTCAAGATAACAAAAGGAAATGTGTGTGTTTGTGCGTAAGTAGAAAAGCATTTTCCCTACCTTTGTGTATAATTTTTGTAGATGTATAGGAAAATTATATGTTGGAGCCTTGCATGTGCTCAGTTAATTAGGAAAATGACAGCTTGAAAGTATGAGTGACATGCTTATGGTCACAGAGATAATTACTGACAAGCGCAGATCTTGAATCCAGATTTCTTGGCTTCCATTTCTTTTCATTCCAAAATATGAATATTTTCTCCTTACGTCCTTCCACCAGTTTTCAAGATAAATGTATAATTAACGCATCTTTAAGTATTTTGCATATTCAGAGGTTCAGAACCTGAAAGAATTTAAATAGAACCTGTTAAAAAAATTGGGCTTGATACCTGTAAAGACTTAAATCAAAATCTTACAATTTAGCCTCACCCCTCAGTATTTGAAAGTCCAAGAAAGCACATACTGTGTTGCTCCTTAAGGGTTGAAGCACGGATGAAATGTTAAACCCCTGGCAATACACTTTATTGACTAGTACCCCAAAATGTGTGTTCAAAGCTTCTTTCACTATATCATACCTGTTAAAGGTCAAGATTTTGCCTGAATGTGAGTGAACTTTAATCCACCATAAGAATTTTCTATTATTTTACTAAAATCCTATGTAGAATTCTCATACTGATTCTTACCCAAGGAGAAGTTAATTTCTAGCCAGTGAATCTGAACTGAACATAAATCTTTTCTCAGGGCATCTGGGCTAACATAAAACATAATGAAGATTTATAGATACCTGAATGGAGAAAACATCAGGCAATTAATTAAAACTTACTTACTTTGAGATATGTAATGATAAAGCAACCTCATGGAAACCTCACCGAACTCCTTAAAAGAAAACCTGATCTTCCTGTTATACATCAGCACCTGAAGCCAAAATAAGATCGATAACTAGACAGTAAGTTACTGCATACACCTCAAGGCTACAACAGAGACTTCAGAGGTTTGTCCAGCAACAAGTTGCAAGGCATGATGGGTAGAAGTCAGCACAATGGCCTCTGTGAGTTACAATCGGAGTATTAGTACAGCACAAGACAGACGCTGTGTATCTCAGTAGGACTGAGGACAGGCTAACAAAATCCCAACAACTGTAGAAGCTTTTTCTTCTAAAACCATAAATCCTGCTAAAAAGGACTGTTACCATACTTATCTGATTGCCTCAACAAAACTGTTTCCACTGTTAATCTCAAAGTGAAACCTAATTTAACCTGAGAGTCATTTCTTATTCAAGATTAATTCTGTCAGTTTCATTCTTGGCAATATATCAACTCTTAATTGTAAATTAACTAATAATACATCACAATACTTTCCAAAAAAAAATAACCATTACACAACAATAGAATTTTAAAAACCCAGAGAATGAAATAAAATATTTGAAAATCATGTATCTAATAAGAGCCTACTGTCCATAGTACATAAACACTTATACCTTAACAGCAAAAAGAAGGAGAGAAAGAAAGGAAGTTTAAATTGAAAATGGGCAACAAACTAGAGTAGGCATTTTTCCAAAGAAGATAAATGACTGGCTACTAAGCAATGAAAAGATGATTAGCACCACTAATCATATAGAAATGCAAATCAAAATTTCAGTAAGATACTATGTCACACCCATGAGGATGGCTACTACTAAGAAACATCTAAATAAACCAGAAACTGGAAATTTTGGTTAGGATGTGAAGAAACTAGAACACATAATGGATGGAAAGTAAAATGGTGTCATTACTCTGGAAAAAATATGGTGGTTTTTCAAAAGATTAAAAAAAGAATTCTCAGACAAGGTATGGTAGTACACTTCTGCAGTCCCAGCCCTTGGGAGGCTGAGGCAAGAGAATCACTGTGAGTTCAAGGCCAACTTGGGCTACATAGTCAGTTCAAAACCAGCCTGCACTGCATAGAAAGACCCTGTAAAAAACAAAAACAGAATTATCACATGATCTAGCAATTCCCTTTTTTGATATATACCCCAAAGATATGAAAATAGGGTTTAAAAAGCATTTACATACCTATTTCTATATCTTCGTTATTCACAATAGCCAAAATATTCAAACAATCCAAGGGTGCATGGATAAATAAAACACAATACATACTTGCAAAGAAATACTAATCCCTTTTAAAAAGGAACAAAATTCTGACATGTACTTCAACATCAATGACATTCTGTTCATTTAGCTAAGTGAAATCAAGTCATTTACAAAAAGACAAACACCATTCATGCCGGTTATACATGGCACCTACAATGCCTAGAGTAGTGCGATTTATAGACAGAATGCAGGAGGGTAGCTGGAAGGAAAGAGGAATTCGGAGGTCTTATTTAGTAAACACGGAGTTTCAGTTTTGCAAGATAAGAGTTGGAAAATTGAATGAACAACAAAAAAAATTAAACACTATTTAACTTAAAAATGGTTGTGATGTCAAATGTTGTATGTGTTTTACCCAAACCTTTTATTTTTTTAAAAAAAGCAATTATTAATCTCATAAAAGCAGAGCAATATTGATTGTTCTTGCTTATAATAGAAATGATAGCATGAATTGGGCTCCGATTCTCTAGACTGATGCATATTCTCTCATCATATTCTCAATGCCAACAAAAAAGGGATCATTACTCTTTTCTTTTTTAGACGAAGAAACTTAAAATTAGAAGTCAAACAACCCATTTAGATCTGACTTTCACAGTTATTGCACTATTTAAAAACACTGCAAAATTTATTGAAGCAAAATTTATCAAATTAATTGCAGGTAAGAAATTTGGAGAGGCCACTGTGGTACACGATATACGGTAACCCCTCAGCTGAAAATAGTTAAGTGACTCTAGCTGGAATCATTGAGAGACCTTTTCAGGTGCGTGTTTCACTCCTGGTACAGATACATTCTGATAGGGCCCAGCTGGGGCTGACACCCTAAAAGCTGGCTACGCAACCTTTCCGTGGTGCTTGAATTTCCACAAAATATGGCTTCCTCTCAATAAGCAGGCTGACAGCACGGAGACTCAGCACTCCGAGAATATCCCACGCAGTAAGACATGGCCTAATGCCTCCATTTGAATGTAGCCCCAAAGGTCATGTTTTGTCCCCGAATGCTACAAGGCAGAGAGACAGTACGTTTAAGAAGTGATTCGGTCACCAGAGCTCTGCTCACGAGTGGAGTGATGCTGTTACCTCAGGAGAGAGTTACCTAGTGTGGGAGCGGGCTCCTGTTAAAGGCAGAGTCTGCACACCTCCCTTTCCTCGGCCTCCAGCTTCTTCTTATGGGGTCACTCAGCCCAGAGTCTCTCGCCATGTGCTTGTCCCTCTGTCTTGAACTTCCCATACCCAGAATTGGGAGTCAGATAAGTCCCAGTCATTATAAATTACCCAGCCTGTGCTATTCTGTTACAGTAGCACAAAACAGACGAAGGGCGAAGGCCTGGAGGCTTGAGCTGATGGATTCAATTTTGCCTACACTTGTGAAAAAATGACCCAGTGTTGTCTGAGTGTGTAACAAGGTCCAGCAGACATGTGAGCGACTTCTGTGACTTGATATCATAAGCATTCATAATGTGAGGTTCATTTATATCCACAAAAGGTCTCAATTCCAACGTTTGTAAGTCCTAACTTTCTGTGGTTTGGATGTTGGCTGTTCCCGAGTTCCCTGTGGTCCTGGCTTGGTTCCTGGGAGGCAGTAGAACCTTTAATACACAAGACCGAGTATTAGGAGAGATCACCAGGGATGTGACCTCGATGACAGTACCAGGAGCCTGGCCCCTTCTCTCTTTTGCCTTTTGGCTGGCATGAGATAAGCAATTTCCTCCTCTTCACAATGCCACATCCCTGATCCAAAAGCAACAGGCCAGTCATCCATGAACGGAAACTTCCAAAACTGTGAACTAAAAGAATGCTTTCCTTCTTAAAGTCGATTATCCCAGGTGTTTTGCTACAATAACAGAAAGATGACTAACCTTCTTTGATAGTTATTACTTTAGGTTAAAGTAAAATGAGTCCTTTATTGTAAATAATCACAATCCACCATAAATATAGAGTAAGAAGTATGGGCATTGTAAATGAATTGACAACTTTGTAAAAGACTGTATATTTCAGATACATTATGCCATATGAAAAGACAAAAGCCAGAAATCTGGAGGAAGTAAATGATAAAACATGAGACAGCAGAAGTCAAGCATGGCAGCACATACCTGCTTTCCCAGCACCTTAGAAAGCTGAGGCAGGAAGATCACTAGTTTGACCCCAGCTTGGGCAACTTAGTGACCTAGTAAGGCCCTGTCCCAAAATAATAAGGATGGAGGATATAGCTCAGTATGAAGACCCTGAGTTCATTCTTCAGTTTAGAAAAAAATAAATTAGAGAACAAGTGTTAAACAACCCAAAAAGTACAGCGCTAGGTCAAGGAGTAATGGCAATATTGACTGAAGGTACCAGGATGGAGTATACAAGATCTGACGACAAGTTGGGAAGCTGAGTCAAGAAAGAGCAGAGGTGATCAAGGGACAATAAATGGGGCTTCTCGAAAAGATACATGAGGGGCAGTCAGTGTACAGAGTCCTGGTGTCTGTTTTAGTGACTTTTCTCATTGGTGACACAAAGTACCTGACAGCCAAAGTTAAAGGAGGAAAGGTTTATTGTAATCCACAGGTTGTAGAGGTTTCCCTACATAATCAGCTGGCCATGGTAGAGGGGCATCACAGAGGGGAAACAGTTCATGGCAAAGGAGGGCAAGCAAAAGGGAGCCAGCAGTGAAGTAGCAAGCAGCAAGTGACAAGCATTCACACTAGCCCTCTTTCTGTCCCTTATATTCCATCCAGGTTACCCCCACTTAGGGCAGGTAGCACTCACAGCCAGGATGGCCCTTTCTAATCCATACCTAGAACTCTGCCAACCCAATCAGCAGAGTAATTAGGTAATTACTCACCCTTAATCCCAGCATTGCACACTCTAGATCCATCCGATACTAAAAAAAAAAAGTCCTGTCTGGGACCACATGAGGCTTTGGGGGGACATCTAGACAGAAGTCATAACAGTATCCAAAGGCAGTTTCACCTGTAGTAAGGAAAGACTGGAGGCCAGTTAGGAGACAATTGAAATTCCAGACTAAATGGACATCAGTATTATTCCTTACATTACTTGTGTTCAATAGCTCCTCTTTTTTATTGTTCATTTTACCTTTCAGCATTTTCCATTCACTGCCACAATGAAGGATGACAAAATAGAATGACAGAAGGTCTGTGGTGTGTAGCATACCTCCCTGTATTTTGCACTTCAAATATCTAGACATACAGGGTCAAGGAAAGGTGATAGATTTTGAAGAAATTGAATAGATGGAAAAATGGATGGATGAATAGATAGATAGATAGATAGATAGATAATAGACATATAGATGAAGACATAATCAACCTAGATCTGTAATCTGTCATCTCCCTAAAGCCTGAGGTGTGAAGTTAAAGGAGGAAGATCACACCCGCTGAAGGAGACAGGCAAGTGGATGACATGCAGAGGGCAGTCTCAGTCCTAGAGATAATGACAAGGGCAGTGTTGGATTGGAGACCCCATGAACACCACTAAAGTACCCACTGCTCCCAGGCTAGCACCACTTAAAACCCCTCTATTTCAGTCAGAAATCTGGAGAAAATTCTACCCCTTTCCCTTGCACAACATCCAACTCTTGTGGATTCCCTTTCTTAAATACCACTTAGACTAATCATCTTCCTAAGCATCTTCACATCACCCATTTAACTCAGTCCCACCCATCTCATTCAGCCCATGCTAACCCATGTGGTGTCTTACTGTAATATACTCTAACTGGTTTTCATGACTTTCCCAGTCTTCAGAATCAATGTGTTAATTTTCTAGTAGGTGGTGGTGTGGATTGCCACAGAGACCTTAGGTTAGGATGGCTTCATATTTCAAACCATACTCACATGTAAATAGAATTCATTTTTTGTCTCTGCTTTTCTCACTGAAGAGTGATTTTCTCTGCCTCAAGTCTGATTAATTAAGACCTTCCATAGAGATCAGATTGATCCAGCAACCTGTCCCTACCTTTCCTACCTGTGTGGCCATCTCACGCTCTCAACAGTAACATCTTTCGAGATTTTTGTGGGACGAGAAATGTCTAATAACTTTGGGGCAACTGACAGGGGACACTGTGGGAAGAAAGGCACACAGCCTGAATAGTTCATCTGTTAACCTTGATTCCACACTAGGCTGCCAACCTTGTATTTGGTCACTTCTCATCTGAGCAGTTGCCCGGCCGCCCTGGACTCCTCATGGCCTATTTACCGTTGTCACCTGCCATGTCTCTATCTCTCCTATTGGCATGGCCTTTACTCACCTTTTGCCTATCCAACTTCTGCTTAGCCTCTGTCTTAGTCACTTATTGCTACAACCAAATATCCGGTAGCCAAGACTTAGAGAAGTGTACTTGGACTCATATTTACACCCCATGGTCAACAGTCTCTAAAGCAGATGTTAGTGACAGAGGAGCCTGGCAGAGGAAAGCTGCTCATGTCAGGTGCGCAGGAGGCAGAGAGCAGAGGGGGAAGACAGACAAGGAAATGTGCACTTCCGGGTCACACTCCCAGGACCGACCTCCTCTGACCAGGCCCCACCACCTAACAGCTGGGACCCACCAAGCCTCCCACACGGGCAACTTTGGGAGGATTCCCCAGATCTAAATCACAATCTCCTCCAACTCAATCCCCCACACCAATGACACTAATGCTTTCCCGTACTGAAAGTGGCTTTGTCTCTTGTTTATCTGCCAGTTACAGAACCCAAAATATCATATAAAATTGTGTATATTTTCTCTCAGTTTTCTCAGGGCCAGAGTTCTTATTTTTAACTAATCTTTTTATTTTCAACATCTAGACAATTTATTGATTGAGCACTTCAATAAAAATTAATTTCAGGGTATTGTAAACACCCTATGCTGTAGGATGCATTTAAAAATTTTTTTCTCTCCTTTTTTCCATTTCTACTCAGCCTAAACTCACCCCGCAGAGCCTGTTTCTTCCCTACCCTACCCCTGGCTTTCCTGTCTTTCATAAATGTGAAACTTTGCCTCCATTAGCAAAGTTAATTGCAGTTTTTTAAATAACCACAATAATCTGGTCCATTTTAGAGAACAAATTTGACCCTATTAAAAGCCTGAATTGGTAAATATGTTCAAAATAATGTTTTGAAGAAAACATTTTTTATTGTACACAGTAATGAAATTAATCTAATAATTTATTAAAGAATGAATATTCTGACATATGTTTTAATTAATAGAATCATTACTTATGAGCATATTTGTTTCATGTAAATACATACTGCCAAAATAATTTCAACATTTTGTGGGAAGTTTATTTCATGTAAACTAATCACTTTCTTGGCTTTCAAACTATCATATATTTTATTGCATGAATAATATATGTCTTCTAGAAATGACATAAGAGTAACTAGCTTGTGCCTGAATAAGTCTGAATATTGAACACACATAGTTCATTTTAATAACTATTCTGCCTGTCTCTATATGTGTGAGAGATAAATACGCACCCTTTTTTCAAAACTGACTGCTACAGTACTTTTAAAATCTCTTTAGAATGTCTGTCTCTTTAGTGTCGGCGTATTTCGATCTTCATATCTGCTTTGACCTTTTTCTCTCATCTTTTCTCGCCCCCTTATTCACCTCAATTTCTTGTGCACTATTCCTGAAGTCCAGAAACACCCTCTGTTTGATTCTTGTGTCTTCATCCTTCATCCCTTATTCTTTGAAATATGGTGAAACTTTGAATTCATAGATATTCTCTTGCCTCTTAAACCAATGTGAGGATGCTACCACACTTGGCTGTCTCAGACTGTATCACTCGCTTTAGAACTAAATGGTAACAGGAGAGTTTGCTGGTTTCTTGTGCCTGGTGATCCACCATGAAAAAAATTCATCCCAGACAGATGCTGTTCCTTCCATCTGGACCCAGACCACAGGGACACTGAACACAGTTCAGTACCCAGCCTAACACTGAACCCACTGGCTTATCTGCCCAGACAGTCCTATCCTAAGTTAGATCCAGCTGTTGACTTGCAGGTCTATGAGTATGAAAACAAATTCCAAATATGATTCATCAGTATGTTTGGAGATGGTTTGTTACAATGACTTATTGTGGGTGGACATGAATGATGTAAAATTCTCCCAAATATTATGGCTCCTTATGACTCTAAAATATAAGAAAGAAATTCTCATTTATGGGAAGCAAGCAATGCTCACATGACAATATTTACATATGTGATTAAAGGCTAAAATAGGGATTAAGGCTATGGCTGAGTACCTAATGTATGTCAGGAATTATTTATATGCAGCATTTCCAACTGACTCTTCTACAGGTAAAAACACTAACTGAGAAATTCTTACAACTTTCCCCAACAATCACATTAGTAAATGAAAAGAGCATAAATGTTGACGGCCCTTGCCCTAGAACATTTCTACCTTCTCCTCTCTGACAGTGTCAGTTAAGGTAATACTCATAATAATACTGAATTAAGCTTCCGGATTAATGGTACATCCAGTTTCTGTTTGTGGTCAGTATCTGATCAATAGTAAATGGTCCAGATTCTTCACACAAAAAGCTAAAAATCTGAAAACACCTTAATTATGCACATAGCATAATTTACATTCTTTAAAATTAAAATTTCAAGGAAATGATCTGGGTAGAATTAGATGGCTTCTATTTGCAGTACCAGAGTGGTAGAGTCTTTAAAACTACCTCTATCATCCTAGCCCTGTCCTGTAACTGGTCAGTGATGGACAGTTGTGTTTGGGCACAAAAACAACTCAGTTTTGCAAAAGATCAAATGACCATCATTTTACCATTATAAAGAAAAAACATTTGAAAGATATGACATAAAAACACTCCAAACAACAACTTAGTGAAATTATAGTTGAAAGATAACAATTCAAAGTAATTTACTCTTTGATTTTTAGTTCTTTTCACCATCAAAACAAAAGCTTATGTTTTGAGGGATTTGTTTTGTTCTGTTTTTCATTCACATTTTTTAAATATAGAGATTATCTGAGGGAAAACAAAAACAATAAATTTTCTAATTCAAGCAGCAGGTTCCTGGCTATTCTTTTAGCCCACAGAGTAGTTATGTGTCAAAATGTCAGATATACAATCACTCTAAGCAACTATCTGACACACAGTTTAACAAGAACTGTACAATTTTATGACAATCTTCCTCCTATCTTGATGTGTCAAAAGATAAATCATTTTGAGATACCAATATGATTAATATTCCACTAAATTTGTTAACATTAAGATGTCAGTCTTTGGATAGGTAAAGTGTCAGAAGCTGAAATTGGAGATAAAAATCAAAGTTCACAGTAGAATAATGAAATATGCTTGGTGTTAAAACTAATTTAAATTTGCTGGAGACATCAAAAATGAGCTGGTGTTAGGCAACTGCTAGCCACTGCAACAAAAACTCTTACCGAGTTACCGAGAGGGTAATTTTAGCTTTCTAAATGTATTGTTTTGCTTTTTTCCCTTACGGTATATTTTAAAGGCATTTTTTTTCTACTGGAAAATGTATACAGTGTTAATACATTTAGACAAAACACCATCAGAGAAACCGTGTGAAATTCAAAGCAGTCATTTGTACTACTTGTCTTCAGCCCTGTAAAACACTTGGTTAAAAAACAGATTTCATTTACTGGAATCTCAGAGAGTCACATTCATCCTACCCTCAAAACGAGAAATATTCAACATTCGGTAAAGTAATAAGTGACATTCTTGAAGGGATAGTAGTGAAGAGAAAACATTTGAGACACACAAGGGCAAGCACAAATCCTAGCCATTTACTGAGTGTCTGTCACAGACAGACACTGTGCCTGTAGCAAGCATTAAGTGTGTTTCCTCCTAATATAGCTCATGAAGTAGATTTTACGATTTTCACTTTGGACAAGCATTTAGAAAAAAGAAAACATACACACTTTGCTGTTTAAAATATATGTTCTGGTGTTATTTATTTGTAAAAAGAAGAGTACTTTTAAATTATCATCAGTTATTCTGACAAAGATTTCTGCCATTTTCTTGTTCTATTTGCTTATAGGTTTACATAAATACTATACTGGTACCATAAGAATAGGAGTGAATAAATATTGTCTAAATTATGAAAGATTATACAGTCTGAGATGGAAAATTACTCCTAAAATTCTAAACATAAACTTCTAGAAGGAGGCTTCTTGGGCTAAAATATTATTTTATCATTTTCTCAGTATAGCTTGAATTTTTTTCTAAAGGTTAAAGACTTTTAGTCTATAAATAAAAAGGCATTTGTAAAACACTCAAATCTAAAATATTCACTTAAACATATTATATAATACAATAGCAGACTCTTTCCTGAAAACAGGTTTTGAGCTTTGATACTGTGAGAAAAACCATGGAAGAGAAGAAAATAATTGTAAAACCTATAATTGGTAAGCTTTGGGCCACAAGGAGTAAACTTGGCTTGCCTCATAATTGTGCCAGGGCCAACCAAAACAACAGTCAGAACAAAATTAAAGCAGCCAGAACATAAATAGCATTAAATCAAGTATATGCAGACACTCAAATAGTACTGAAGGGCAAACACATAAAACAAGTGAAAACTGTATAGTACCGACATAATTTCAGTTTGCACTTAGTTTCATCTGACCAATCCAAAAGTAGTTTCTGGAATTAGTGGCACAGAAAGCTGGAAGGTTAGGTTGAAAATGAACTTCAGTTTGTTGCATAGAAAGATTGTCTACATGAAATGAAATTTCATTTGTCTGTCTTGCAAACTTGAAGCACCTCCTGGAACATAAAGATGAGTATGGGGAAGAGCCATAGAGCTACTGTCTGCTCCTTGCTACGCATTGCTAATTCAACAGGAAGTCTTTCCGTCTCACCTCAAGAGTCGCCTCAGGTTGCTTCTCAGCCATCACTCCAGTAAGACACAAGCAATCCATTTGCAGTTGACAACTTTAATGAGACTTGTTTGCTTTCCAGGTAAACAAGAAGGATGCAGACACAGTTTCATCCTGGAATAAGCACATGTTTTAGTATTAGTGGAGGAAGAGAAGGTGAGGAAGGCTTTGTGGATAGCAGGCTCTGTCTGTAGCTATAAAACGACTCAGATGCCCCTTAAAAATGCTGAAACACAAGGAGAAATCAGACTGGAGAGGGATGTTTCACAGGAATGCTTCTCTCCGTGCTCCCAAAATGGGATTACAGATCTGCAGAACAGGATTGGGATTTTTTTAAGTAAAATCTGCATGTGTAATCTAATTTTTTTGAGTAGCAGTAATTCTATTTTAGAGATTATTAAGAAGTAAGTATCCTCAAAGATAAATAGGTTGTTTTTCTAAGTTGAAATCTGAAGTTCATGAAACCAGACTTACTGGTTAAAGGCTAGTTACTTTGAGTTAAAAGAGAAAAAACTGTTCTTGGGGTGTAAAAGAAAATGTTTTATGACTTTTTTACCTTTACTACTGACTTCAGATAGCAAGAAATTCCTAAGGCTATCAGCAATAGGAAAGATAAAACCTAAAATTATGAAAATAGATCTTATAAAAATAATTTTATTTTATCCACAGATAATTGTTTTTCTTCGATTTCTCCTTTCTTTCCAAAGATACAACTCATAAAAGAAAAAGAAAAAAGCCAAACTCTTACCTAATTCTATCAAAGCTTCATTTTTTTTCAAGTCTTATATATATTTCCATCTCAAGTGGGAATAATAGTGAAAATTTTCATATTTATTGTGCCCTTTAGATTTTTGCAATATTATTTGTTTATCAAGGTCTCCATTCATTGTCTCACTTTATGAAATGTGAGAAAGTATTCTTTAAAATCACAGGCTGAATAAAAAAGAAAATTATTTTAATATTATACTATTTCTCTTTTCTAAACCCTAGGCCTCCCGATTGAATGAAACATTAAAATACTTGGTTACATCCAGCAAAAATAATACCAATAATAATCTGTAAATAAAGGATTAAAACATTTCTTCCATTTAGAGTTGAAAGAAAGCAATAACCATAAGAACACCAAGCTTGGAAAACTAATGTTTGTTTTTATGCTCATCATCTTAAAATTTAAAATCTCTTTTGAAATTTAGAACTGAGGTTTTGTAATGGGGGGGAAAGCCAAGAAAATTTTGACAATTATTTTAACAAGCCAGGCTGCTAAAGACTGAAAAACAGTAATGCATACAAATTGGTTGGAGCAAAGTGTAGTAGCTTTGCCATTTGAACACTAATGGCTATTAAATGAACAACTATTAAATTAGTGCCACTCAATAGTTGTCATAATACTTAGGTTTTCATAACTCTGGCTGTTGATCAAAGTCTAGCCACAGACTGGTGATAGCCAAAGACTTGGAAATGTTCGCTTCAGGCACAAATGACAACCATTCACACACCATGACTTGCCTCTTGGATAAGTGACTTCTTTAGAGGAAAAATTCTACAAATTGATTGCAGTCAGAAGAGGATTACATAAGCACACCTACTCCGGAGCAGGACTCGTCTACTTCATGGAACACAATTACTGGTCAGCACAGACAGGAAAGGAGAGGCCAATCGCTGCCCTCTCCTGGCTCCAAGCACTGCTTCCCATGCTGGCCTCTTCCACAGTGGAAATTTCAGGGCAGCAGAAGCAAAGTATGGCAGAATGTTCTGGGAGAAAATGGTTACTTGGTGATTTACTAAGACTTTCATATCAAATGGTAGATTGAGAAATAAAAACAAGATTTTAACCATTTTGTAATTCATCTTTGCTTCTCATTCCAGTTCCAAATCAGGATCATAGATATTTTCTTTCCTGCCATTTTGCACCCAGCTCATATTTGCTCTAGTGACAGACCGCTGAGTCAATTTTTCTGTGTGTAAGTCAATCCATTTTTAAGGATTAAAACAAACTACATAGTGTGGAAGGGGGAAAGTGTCCATGGGTAAATCCGGTAGTAAATAATCTATGAGAAAGCAAAAGAAAAGATTGGTTTCATTAATCAATCAACAAAGGTTTGTTACACACCTATTTATACTGTCCAGAAGGGGCAGTACTTAGCAGGGAGGAAGACAGGTTTCCTTTGAAGCAGCTACAACAGGAAGATGGGAACAAATAAGAAATAAAGAATTCCACAGGAAACTTCGGATAATGATGCAGATTAGGGAGACAAATTCCTCCTAACATGCAATAGAGGATAGTGAAAGAATAAGAATCACAGCTTGGGGAAGGCCTTTCTGGAAAGCCTTCCTTTGAACTATGACATCAGGATAAACAGGCATCAGCAAAAACCAGTAAGTAGCCCAGACAGAGGAAACCATGTGTGCAAAGGCCGCAGAGGGTCGGGGGCATAAACTTGGCCAGTTTAAAGCCTGGACACATAAAGAAGCCAGCAGCGAAGAGCTCAAGATGCAATACCCTGAGATGGGATCAAGGCAATAGCCAGGAGTGAGCTAGGTCATTGTGACAAGTTTGCAATCTATTCCTGTAAAAGAGGGAAGCCACTAAAAGATTTTTCAAAACAAAGTAAAATCAAAAGCCATAATCCATGTATAGGATGTCCCTGACTGCCAGGGAGCATGAATTATAAAGGACTTCAGTGGAAACAAGGAGTATAAACATGAGAGTTTCATAGTATATTCAAATCACAGTGCTTTCTGTAAGTCTTTGTCCAACGCAGACAAAGCCTAAATGGCCCTAGTATTTTAGGGGTCAAACTCTAGTAAGATCTTATAGGAGCATATTCATTTAACTTTTGTTTAATTTGTAAAGCACCCTCCTTGGCCATCCAAAACTCTTTTACAAACTTATGATTTCCTGGTGATGAAGAGGCTTCTGGGATAAGAGATGTCTCTCTTCTGATCTTTTTCTTCCATAAACACAGTGGCATGTTGTCGGTGAGGTTTTAAAAGAGCTGAAATCGAAGTTTTTGTAAATTTAAAAAAAAAAAACCTTTGACTTCCCACATTGACCTCAGTTCTCCTCACTGATGTGCTTTTTATACTGAGAAGCTTTTAATTCAGGGTGAAATAACTACATATCTTGCTGTAATTGGCTTGTGAGGACTCGCTCACTAAACAAAACAAAGTACAGCAAAGAACGTGAAGTGACAGAGAAGAAAAGGGAAAAGGTCACCGAATTACACAAGTTTCCTGGATAACCTTTATCTATGGTTTCTCCATTCTTTATTTTCTTTGCCAAGAGTTTTTGTCTTGAAACCTTGTATTAGGACACCAGTGAACGGATTAGCCATCAATACAGACGGCATGAAACCGGTAAACTTCACTGAAACATCAGATCCTTTATCTTCTCTGCTTCCCAGTGTAGAGTGGCAACTCTCTTGCAGCTTGGCCTTTCCAATCCAACACCCTCCGAGAGGAGTCTGTGACCATGAAGGTTCACAGAGGCTTTCCAAAGGCCTGGGTTTGAGACGTTCTATTGATCATCTTTCATGCCTTCCCTCTCACAATCACCCACCTCCAACTTTACAAATGGAAGATGTAATTCCCAACTAGCTTCTTGTCTATCATTTCTCTTAGCTAATTGAATATATTTTAAGACAATTACTTTAAAGTCTTTGCTAGTAAGTCTTTCCTCTGGGCTACTCTAGGGACAGTCTCTTTCAAATTATTTTGTTTATTATTTCTTTGAGATTTGTTGTTCAAAATTGACTTTTAAATATTGTAAGACGGTAACTCTGAAAATCAGATATTTCACTTTCTGCAGAGTTTTATTTTCTTGCTTCCTTCTTTCTTTCTTTCCTTGTTTCTTCCTTTATTTCTTCCATTTTCTTTTTATTTTATTTTATTTTTTTTTTTGCGACTGTTGAAATCACAGGTCTAGTGACTTTCCCACATTGTTTTTGCAAAGGCACTTCTTGATAGTGTACACTGTCTCTATCTTTCAGCTTTGTACTCAGCTAGTGTCTTAAATAGATTTTCTTGGACATCATGAATTAAAAAACAAATCATAACAAAAGTTCTCTCAACATTTCTACATTAGCTCTCTCCCATAGTTTTTTTTCAACATTTACTCAGACTTGGACAAGGCCTAAGAAAGGACCTGTGGTTAAAGTTTGTGTTCTTCTCTGACCCTTTCTAAGCACACACATTGCTCTGAGCATGTGAATATCTTTCCAAATTCCCCCATATTCACATTGAATTCCATCCCCTAATTTTCTGAAGAAACTCTTCCCGGCATTGACTCCCAGGTATTAGGTGATCTGCTGTATGTATGTTCCAGCCATAAGCTCTGCATGAAGCGTGCACAGCTATTTCATGCTCCAGGGCACCTGAGTAACACTTACCACCTTTTCAGCCCAAGTGGGGAGTTTAGATGAACAAAAACAAGGACCTTCGGTCAGTCTTTCAGAAAGCTCCCAACGAGGGTAGAATAGACACAGATAAAAATTTGGAAATAAGGTCTGTTCATCTTTCTCCAGAAGTAGGCTCCGGGGGTCCTCCACAGCCATGCAGGCTTCTCGCTACAGACGCAGCCTCCCCAGTGAGGGGTGAGGCAGCAACAAGTAAAATCCCACAGCTGCTTCCAAATGCTTTGGATTTGTCCTTACTTCATTTGGTATTGCTTGGTTGCTACCAAGCCCAACCATTTCCAGAGTTCAGAAACATTGTTACTGACAGTTTCCTACTTGTGTTTCCATATTCTAAAAGGTTGGATGTGGGGGAAGAACACTAGATTTTTTTTCTGTGCTATTTTGCTCATATCACTTGAGAAGAAGGGTCTGCCCACTTAAAACCACTGTGACTTTGAATTTAAACTTACACTGTCATCGTATTATGTATAATAATCAGTAAAACTTTCACACCCAAAAATATATTTTAAAAAAACTGAATGGAGATGGATTTAAAACATAAATTCATAGAAAATATTTTTTAAATTACAAGTTGGCAAGACTTTATTCTTGGATATTTAGCTGACTGGTGGAATATGCTAGTAACTATCCCACTGGGTACATTTATTATTCCAGTGGGGACTCCTCCACAGCTCCACGTAGTGGATTCCTCACCTACTATGACTCACATCCAACTGCCAGCTGCCAGCCAGCTCTGCAGCTTGGTTCCCCTCAGCACAGGCCCACGACCAACCATCTGACCTGATCATGGATGGGACCAGAGCCTCCAGAGAAAAGATAAACCTGGAAGAACTGGCAGCTTCAGGAAGAAGTAATGGATGGGCCAGTAGTGCTAGCCCTAAGAAAAGCTAATGGCTCTTGTAAACTAGAGAATGACGTCTTTATGGTGAAAAGTAGGTGGAGAAGAAATCTAAGACAGAGCCTCCCATACAGCAAGAGAGAGATTAACCAGGCACCATTTTGGGAAAGGCACTGATTGTATGGGACTGATTTAGACACTGATCCCCTGAGAAGTTCAGGTTCTTTTGTATTTCACCTTTCTTTTAATGGTGCTTATAGTATTTTTCTAATTTCCTTTTTTTCTTTCATTTTTCTTTTGTTTTGTTTGGGTCTTAGGTTTGTTTGTGGTTTTTTTTTTTTTTTGCTTTTGTTGTGTTTTTTTTTCTTTTTCCTTTTTTTCTTATTCTTCTTTGATGGATTCCCTTACTATATTTTGTTTGTTTGCTTGTTTTCCCTTCAGTTGACTCTGTTCTGTTGTTATTTTGTTTTGTTTTTGAATATTTTTTCTTGGGTTTTTGGCTTCTTTTATCTAATACTATTAATTTCTTTTTATTCCTTAGTAGGGTCCTTTATTTTACTTTATCACCTCCTTATTAACTTCCACCATTTAATTTTTCAAATTTTATCTTTTTTAATGTTCCTGTTTCCTAATGGCTATCCTTACCAGTATAACCATTAAGCTTTCTAAATCTATAGTTAATTATTATTATTATGGTTATTATTGCTTGATACTGTTCTATGTTAGTGTTCATTTTAGCAGATATTTACTTGTTTGCTTGTTTGCTTCAAGTCTTGTTTGCTTCAAGTCTATACTATAATCTTTGACCTCTTTTATATGGTTAAGCATGATAAATTATTGGTTCTTAGGGTTTGCAAGCACCCTGTTTATTTTTGATGCTATTGTTGTTCCCAATTTTATTATAGCCAAGGTGTCATAGTTGTTGCTATGAACTGGTTTTTTCGTGTGCCAATACGGTGATGCTTTGGTCCATGAATGCTTCTGATCACAAACAGTGTGGCTCCCAAACAAAAGCATGTGACAAAATCTTACTTCCTTTCACAAACTCCATACCACATGACAAACACAACCTTCTCCAAAATACATCTTTCCCACACAAACACAAATGCAGTCATCTTCCCCAAAATCATATAACAAATTAAGTTTGTGAACAGAAGTTCCACTGTATCTTGGAGGACTGGGCACTGCACCAAACAGGCTCAACCTCCCATCCCAAATAAATGGAAGTGGTTGGGTCTTAGCATAGTCAGTGGTCAGTAGTTAGCCATGCACAGAGGATATTGCTGGAAAATGGACATTAATTAAGGAGGTCTCCATAGTACCAACATAGACACCTGCTAAAATCAGTCCTCAGTATAGGAAACAAACAAACAAAAAAGGAACACAAGAAGACAAATTTTAAAAACTGCTCCCAGAATCTCCCAACTCCCTCAAAGTCAGTCCAGGTGCTACTGAGAGGGAGGAAGTCAAAAGCCACTGAGCCAAATTATTTAAAAAGATAAGAGATGATATTTAAAAAAAAAAGAAAAGTAAAATGCTTGGTGAATTCCAAAAAAATATAACTATACAGATAAGGATCCAAACAAACAAACAACAACAACAAAAAAAAAAAAAACTGAGGAGTCTACATAAGACACTAACAGAAACCCAGAATAGCTAAAGAAAGTGATGCAAAGCATAAATGTCCAACACAGAAGAGAATTAGAGTCCATAAAAATGTACCAAATCCAGATTAAAAATCCTGCTGAAAGTATGGGCAGCTAAAGTGACCAAGGTGAAGATAAAGTGTCAGATCTAAAAAGTAGGTCTGATGTTGGGGTTCAGTTATTGAGACACACCTTAAAAAAAAACAACAAAATTGGTGTTTAAAAATGAGTCCAACAGCTTCAAAATGATATCAAGGAAACAAATCTAAGACTAATTGAAAGTAGTTAAAAATCAGAAGACAACACAAAGGGCCAAAAAAAACATGTTCACAGAAGTAACAGCAGAAAACTTCCCCAAAGGGAAAAAAATTTAACATACAGATAATTGAGATACATAGAGCTCCATACAGCTGTGATCAAAAAAGAACTACTCCATAACACATTATAGCAAATAAAACCAGAAAGCCAATGAAAGAATAAAATTTTAAAGTGGTTTAGAGAAAAGCAACTTATCAGTTATACAGGAAAACACATCAGACACAGAAGACTTCTAAGACAAAACTTAAAGGCCAAGAGAGTTTGGAGTAAAATGTCCCAAACACCAGAAGAAAATAATTTCCAAACCACACTAATCTACCCTTCAAAATTATCTTTCAAAATTTATTTTTCAAAATTTAGAAATTAGATATTTCCATGATAAAGAGTACCTAAAGATATTCATGGCCACCAAGCCAGCATTTCAAAAGATGCTGAAGGATCTAACAAAACGCATGCACATGGTAGGGTGAGCAGTTAAGCAGTAGGAAAAGCAAAGGAATCAGCAGCTGGAAAACAGTACAATGACAGGAATAAGTCAATACTTACTACTTCAACTCCCAGTGTAAATGGCTACACACTAGCCAATAAACGTGTAAGTAAGTGCAAAAGAATCAAAATTATATGATATGTATTATCAGATCATAGCACAAGGAATCTAAAACTCAGTGGAAAAAGTAGCCATAGAAATTATGCAAACACATAAAAATTGAACAACACACTCTTGAATAATCAGTCACAGAAGAAATCAAGGAAGACATAAAATAGTCTTTGGAATCCAATGACAATGACAACAAAATGCATCACATCTTATGTGGCACAATGAAAACAGTCCTATTAGGGAAATTTATCTACAAATGCCCACATCAGAAAAATAGAGAAAACCCAAATAAATTACCTGATGATGGACCTAAGGTCATAGACAAACAAGAAAAATCCAAATATAAAGCCAGTACAAGGAAGGAAATCACAAAGACTGGGGCAGAAATCAATGAAATGACTTTAAAATAATCCAAAGAAACTGTTTTGAAAAGTTGGATTTGTTTTGAAAGAATAAACAAAATGGACAAATATTTAACCAATCTTACTAAGAAAATGAAAGAAAAGACAAAAACCAATCAATGAGAATGTAAAAATCATAGTGGATACCACCAAAATTCAGAAGAAATGGATAGTTTCCTAGCTACATACCAATTACCAAAACTAAACCACTGTACATACAAAAAACCTGAATAAGCCAATAGTAGGCAATGAAATTGAAGCAGTAATTAACAATAACAAAAAAACCCTAGCAACAAATAAAATCCCAAGTCCTGATACATTCACTGCCATATTCTAGCATTATCCTGATTCCAAAACCAGACAAAAATCCAACTAAAAAAGAGAATTGTAGGCCAGTCTTTTTAATGAGCATAGACACAAAAATCCTTAAGAAGACACTGGCAAACAAGACGCAACAAATCATCAAAAAAAAAAAAACCATACATCATAAACAAATAGGTTTCCTTTGTAGCTCTCCTCTTAACACTAATCTCTTAAACTTAAACAATTATTTACTGATAACCATCAATTATAGATCTTCATTCCCCTTATCTGATGCTCACACCGTGACATTTGTCTACTCTGTGTCTCTACTAGATGTCTAATAGTTATAACTTTAATGTAACAAATCCTAAAAAAGAATTCTTGGTTTCCAGACCGATTCTTGTTTCAGTCTAACCCATGAGAGCCAATGATTTAGCTCAATCTCTCACTCCAAAATCTAAGTATCATCATTTACATATTCTGCAACATAACTAACTTAAATCCATTGGTCATTTAATTCAACACTACTTTCAAAATGCATTCTATGACTGGAGTTTTAGCTTAGTGGCCTAAGTGCCTGCCTGGCAAGTGTGAGGTCATGAGTTCAATCCCTGGTACCAAAAAGAAAAAAAGCATTGTCACTGAAAAATTGTTCTTTATCTCCACTGTTAATATCTTGTCCAATCTACCATCATCTGAAATTTCAATTTATAATATAGCCTCCTTAACATTTTGACATACACCATATACATTTTCCATGCGGTGCCATGATTTATAAGACAAAAGTTAGGCCATGCCACATCCTCGTGAAATATCTTTCATAAACTGAGAATAAAATTCTAACTATCTAGAATTAACTGCAATTGAAGTACACTACCTGAAGGATTCTTTATTTAGGTGTGTAGTTTCCAATTGTAAAGACTCCTGTATTAAAGATTCATGTGTCTAGCTCTGTATCCCTATTAGGAGGTGAGAGACCCTTTAGTAGAAAGACTAAAGACTTGCTATGGTCTTTAGATCACTAGAGGTGCTCCCTCAAAGGGGACTGTCGAGTCCTGGTCCCTTCTTCCTCCTCTCTTTTGAATCCAGTCTGAGGAGCCCTAAGGTGAACAGACCTCCTCTGCCATGCTGACATAGGCCAAAAGCAAAAAGACCAATGGAGCAAGGACTGTGAACCAAAATTAACCTTTCCTGTTTATAAGTTGATTATGTCTGGGTTGTTACAGTAATGGGAAGCTGACGTATCAGATAATATATTAGAATCATCTGGACAACTTGCAAAAAAACCAACTTGGAGTCTTTACCCCTGTAGGGATCAGGGCTAATACTGGTACTTAGTTAAAGTAGCTCAGATGAATCAAATGTGTCCCCGTGGTAGAAATAGTCTTTTGCCTATCTTTCCAACCTTGTGCTTCACAACTCACACACCTCTCTGGGCACCAGTCTACACCAAACTTTTTCTATTACCCCATCCAAGATCTCTGTATTTGCCATTTCTGTGTCTGGAATGTTCTTCCCAAAGATCTTCAAAGATTAACTCCATTTATCAAACTACCGTCTGAAATACTGGCAATATTCATGGTGGAAAAAAAAATACTCCAGAATCTCCAGCAGACACTCAGTTGCTGTGACCTAGAAAGAGTTTGTGAAAGTTTCAGTGCCAGCTCCCTGATCAGAGGAGGGATAACTTCACCACAAAGTGGATGGCTTTATTTACATAATTTTACAACCAGAAGATACTAAAAAAGAGTCTTTTTTTAATCAGTGTTATGGAAACTAAGACCTTGAAGTACATTTTTACTTTCCTAATTTCTATTCTCAGTGTTTCAGTAGTGAATTTCTGACCAAAGAATGGAGTGTTTGGATCACGCTGCTGATCCAAGAACTATAA
The DNA here is from genome assembly GCA_004027455.1 of Hydrochoerus hydrochaeris. Lineage (NCBI taxonomy): Eukaryota > Metazoa > Chordata > Mammalia > Rodentia > Hydrochaeridae > Hydrochoerus > Hydrochoerus hydrochaeris. Next base: position 31,902 of record PVLA01000217.1, read on the forward strand.
TATACTATTCTGGCTTCTGTTGGAATGGTTTTAATTTTTTGACACTCCTGCAGAAGTTTTAAATTCAATATCACTGTAACTGTGATGTAAACTATTCGCTAGTCATCAGCTGTCTTTATACTTCCACTGGGCGGATCCCTCACTGGCCAATCTAAAGCACATGTGTCACAGAAAATTCTCACGCTGTTAAAATAATGTGAAGCTGACTGTGGTGGTGCATGCCTGTAATCCCAGCACTTGGGAGGCTGAGACAGCAAGATCGCCCTGAGTTCAAGGCCAGCCTAGGCTACATGGCGAGTTCAAGGCCAGTCTAAACTACAAAGTGAGACCTGTCTCAAAAAAAAAAAAAAAAACCCAATAAATAAATATAAACAAAGTAATGTGGTTACCAAAACAGCATGAGACGAGATGGGGTATGCAGGTGAGCTTGCCCCACTTTGGTCTAAACTTTTTTTTATGTTCCACTGAGTCATATTGCACCTAAGCATCAATGTATTACTAAGTATAATTTGCTGAATATTCTTTTTCCTGTTCATTGAAAGCTTATCAGGTAGTCTTTTTCAAGGATTATTAAGGTAGTAAAAAGTCAAAATTTATTATTAGTGAATTAATGAGCCTCTGAGCTTCAGATGAACAGTAAGACATAGCGTAAGCTCTTGACTTATTAGCTCCCTAGATATGGCTGCGGTGCCCTCCACAGCCTGGTCCTTGTCTCCTTCTGCCCGCTGATCCTCTGTCTCCACCACACAGACCACCAAAATGAGCTTCTATGTCTCTTCAACACAAAATGTTCCTCTTGACTCTCTGTGCCTGCTCATAACTTATTTTTTGCCATCTATGTTGTACTGATTTTCTTTTCAACAAACCCTGGTTCTTGTATCATCTCTGAAAAAGCTCATTCTTACCTCTTTCATTATGGGAAACCTGGGTACTTACTCCTAATGCCTGTTCTCATCTTCCTTCTTAAATGTAAATGGTAATGCTAGGATCACGCCTCGTCCAACAGAGACATTCTAGAAAGAATTGGTTGATGGATTAATTAATGAACATCACTTGCTTCATTATGTTGTATTTATTATTTGGTGTTTTTATTTTCTGTCTCTCTCATTAAATAACATTTCTCACAGGCTGAAAACATAGTATATATCGTAGAATCAGGACTTGAGTCAGCACAAAGATGCTGCAGAAACATCTGTCAAACTCAGTCTGAATTGCGCAGACACCCCAAGATGTAAGGGCTCTTAATTTATGAAATCTTCATGGTAATATTTAAGGAAGAATAGATTTGAACTAAGGCAAATCTAAAAACCATTTGTGAAGAAAGCATTTGGTTCAGCGAGGGGATTTTACAGTTCAAATGTGTTTTTGGTTCAAATGTTTGCTCTACTAACAGGCATTGCTAAAATGTGTTTTTACTGTTAAAGCTGAAAAAAACTTATTTTAAAGGCAGTAGGACATCGAATGTTAAAACATACCAAACCCTTGCTTGGACCGGAGAAATGACTGTGAGGAGAAATGCTCCAGGCAGGGTATTATCCTCACACGCTTTCTAAATGTTTCCTTGGGTGAAATGTTTCTGGAGACACTTTAAATTGAAGGAAGTTTGTTTGCCAGCTTAGCTACTAACATCGTTTCATTAGCACAGAGGCCAGCAATATTGATTCAGCGTGACAACAAAACTGAAAGATAAATATGTAGGTAGGTAGATAGATAGATATAAAAATAACATTGAAATCAACTTACCATTTTCCATTTCCAAAGTTTAATCATCCGTATAAAGGCACTATAGAAGTATTAAAACTATGTTCCCAAGTACCATTTGACTGATAATAGTTATGGTTTCTCCTAGAGAACAGAACCAAGATAGAAAACTCTATCATGATCTGTAGTATTTATATTTTTACATGAATAACATGTATTTGCATTTTTTTACAAAATCATAAATTATTTTTTAAAGTATCTTCCAGCCAGGTGTGATGGCAACTCAAGAGGCCAAGGCAGGAGGAGGCTACCAAGAGCTGGGGGGAATCTGGGCTAGTGAATTCAAAGCCAGCCTGCACTGCAAAGACCCGGCCTCAGAAAGCCGAAACATACAAATACACCTGCACAAATACACCACATCCATGAACACACACACATGAATACATACATACATACATACATACATACATAAATTTATCAGTAGAAAAGTTTTAATCATAGTTAATATGTGAAAGAGGTAATTTTTCAACCTGTTCTATAATAAGATCATATTAATTTTTATGCTTCTTACAAAAACTTTACAAGAATTTATACAGATAATAAAGATAAAATAAATTTCTTATATATAAGAAGTATCAAAATTTTTACTCCAACAAATACTAGGTCTAATTCTGTCAGTGGTATTTTGTTCTGAAATTATCTTTGTTATCATAATTTTGATCCAAAATTTCCTTACAGAATTGGAAAAGTGACTTCCATCACTGTTCTTATATGTATGTTTTCCCTAATTTCTAAATCAGTATGTGAAATACAGAAAATAGGATGGAACATAAATCTCTATATTTTTAAATCATTTACTTAATTCAGGGCTTTATTTTACCACTAGAAATACACTGGCAAGTTTCCATAAGGAAATATACAAACCAACTCTGGCAGGTCCCTACCAGATGATAGTACATTGCCATTACAAAGAGTACATCAAATTTATATCAATTAATTTATATATACTTCTATACTGGATTGTTAAATGGAAAGTATATTTAATGAAAGGCGTTCTACTATTTATTGCTGCATAACAGATTAAACCAAAACTTAGTGGTTTGGCAAGAGCTATTATTTCAGAGTTGCAGGCGCTGTTCTCCTGTTAGAGTCCCACGAGCCTGTCATCCAGGTGCTGTCCAAGGATGTGGGCACCTGGAAGGTCCATGGGCAGCTGTGCACCTCAGCTCACTGTCAACACCAGCAGAACACAGCCGCAGGCAGGCTGCTGGACCTAGGACCTCAGTTCCTACCTCAGCCCAAGGCCATGGTGAGACCCCAGACGCTTAAACCTCTCCATAGGGCAGCATCCAAGATGTCACCCGGTGGCTTCTGATGAGCAAGCCAGAGAGAGTCAGCAGGACAGGAAGCCATCTTGTTGTTCAATCTTGGTATGAAGAACAATCGCTTTTGTTACATTCATTAGATGCAAGTCACCAGATCCAGCCCACCCTCTGGGGTTAAGGTAGATAAGAGTGTGAATACCTAGAGATGGCTTTGCTGGGAACCCTTTATGAAGGTTCCCTTTCATCTGTTCAATGTGCTGCCTTTGTTTTTTAAGCAAAGATAAGATTAGGGAAGGATTGTCAACATGTTAACCCAGAAAATCTGAGTAATGACCTGTTAGAAAGGCAAGATATTAAAAAATGTCAAGATTTCATGATAACAATGATAAGAATATTTACACAATTTGTATATGTAAAATTTCTAGGATTAAAAAAATTTTTTTAAAGAACTGTCCCAAAGCTTTATTTAAAAAGCCAAAGTTACCTTTGCAGTCAACAGAACACTCACTAATGAATAAAACTTGCTGAGTGGTTCACTAAGAGAGAAAAGTCAGGACTTTCTAAGTGTTGGAAATGTGCTGTTCACGATGATTATACAGGCAGGATCGAAAACTGAACTCTGAATAGGATGAAATGATCCCACAAAACTGTAGAAAGTTGGTTAAACAATTCCTATTGTTCCTCAGTTGAGACGGCCTTAGCTTAGGTTCACCAGGGTCTAGTGTCTCGGGATCATTCCAAGTTCATGGTTATTTATCAGCTTCAGCTGGTTAGACCCCTTGTCTTGAAATACAGCATTCAGTTTTGTCATCTCAAGTGCTCTCTGGAGGGAAAATTTCTCTTCTTTCATCAAGAAAAAAAAATCGCAGAGAATTGTATACAGCATGATTCTTTTTCATATAAAAAAATAGATAACTAGCCCCTGTATCTGCTGTGTGCATGTTTCCGCCTGGGTGTAAAGTCATGGAGCTGTGGAAGGGTAGGAAGGAGAAAGCAGCCGTGCAACTCTGTTGTTGTTGTTGTTGTTTTACTTTGTTTTCTTTGTTTTCATTTCTATTGTTTGTTTGCACAATGTGCTAAATCCTGTAACCCGCCTAAAACTGAGGTTCCTCAGGGTATGGGGCTACCATTACTCAGAAGGAACCACACGAAACCATCGTAAGGAGGGCAAGTATGGCTTTTGAATTTGAAAACATCAGATAAAGAAACAAAAGCTGTCTTTCACCAGGCTTAATGATTTTTTGCAATATTATGAGAAAAGAACTGTAGCACCTTTAAAAAAATATTGCTGGTAAGGTGAGCGGGAAAAATTCTTCTCTGGTACAAACGCAAAGCAGGGCTGAGGGTCAAGGTGACAGAGCAATGCAGGCAGTTTGCTAAGGGAAGGGACATCAAGTGTCCCTCTAAAAGACGGATTGGCAAGCAGGGAAAAGAAGTGGAGACGTCTTGCCCAGCTGCAGAAGAACCAATTGGGGTTCCAAGTCATGAATTAAAGGAAGGGGAGTCCGGGGAGATGCGTGTGTTCCCCAGATCCATCCAGGTGCATCCCTGTCAGGGCAGAACAGCGGTCGCTGAGTTGTGTTTATCCCCACTGGCGTGTTTGCTGGGTGGGTGATGTAGAAAGATGGGATGAGAGCACCTGCCCGGGAGAGAGACGATGAAGACCAAACATGGCACGTGAATGATGAGCAAAGAAATGAAGACCGCAAAGGTGGGAAAGAGTGGAGAAGTGATAGAGTGAAGGAGAATGACCCAGCAGAATTTGGGACACCAGAGAATGCCCGTAGAAAGCTTAGCACTGGTGATCAGAGAGCCAGAGGAACTAAATGGAGTCTTGGAAGGGAACCCAGGATTGGCTTCCTTTCCGGTTGAAGCTGAAGATCATAGCTCTCCAGAAGACCAGCATGAGTAATAACAGAGCAGCTCTGTACCCAGCCAAATCTCCAGGGCTAACTCACAGTGAGCTCACCTCGTAGCTGAAGTTGTTGATGGTAACAAGAACCCAACACAGGCTGAGGAGAAAAATAAGGGAGCTGAAAGCCCAGCTCTTTATACCACTGCTAAAGTCATCAAAGATTATAGCAAGAGTCAGGAAACAGAAACAAAATCCAAACAAACAAACAAACCTTGACCAAAACACTTCAAACACAAATAACAGTAGAAATCACAAATAACAGGAGTGTCTAAATAATTTAGGATTGATACAAGATACCATCTGAGAAGGCCAGTTTCAAACCACCAGGAAAATAGAGCAACATGGAAAACAATTTAGTATCACCTAGAGAAAAAAAAAAAAAACATTTCAGAGGTTATTTGTATGCTTTTCCTGAATGGCTGACAAAAAAAAGAAAAAAGAAATCTACATCAGATGTGCCTGGCAGTATAGAAACACAAAACAAAACAAAAGCAACGCAGAGACTGCTAATAGATGACAGTAGTCAGAGCTGGAGATCACATCATAAAAGTGTCACCATGTATTACCTTTTAAAAGTATGACCTACAGGCTACAGGGCACGGACGAAGAAACAAAACACGGAACAAATATTGGTATGCCGAGAAGTACAGTTTTGCAAGGCAAACATATTGGGTTTCTCCTTATTTGCTAGAGAATATATTTCTTTCTTCTTACCCAGCTCTAAAGAAAACCTACTCAGTAGTAGGCCAGAAACAGCAGTCTTCCCAACTGCCACTGTGGCTCTGAATTAATTACATTACCTCCAGCAGGTCCGTTGCCCGTTTTATTTCTTAATATGCGGAAGCAACATAGAATCTTTGACCAAACTCATGTTTTGTTTTGTTTTTTCAAATTATGGTTTATTAGCAGAAAATTTGATTGGATTTTTTTCCCAAAGCACCCGCTGGACTCTAGGCTGTAGCCATTCTGACAACATGTGCAAATAATAACAGAGCAACTCTCTACCCTGTCAAATCACCAGTGTTCATTTTAGAGACCCAGATTTCCTACAATGAACAGTTTAAAGCCCCATAACGTTTGGAGGCGTTCTGTAACATCTCATTTTTCTTGAAAGAAAAGAGACAAAGGCAAAAGATACATTAACTTTTAAAAAAATGTGCTTGAAAGAATACAAATTGTTATTTAACCAGGAGGTAGAAATCTCCAAGGAAGATCCTTAAAGAAAGAAAATGTTTACATTCATTTTTTATATGAAAGGATTCATCTGACACTGTATTACAAACAAAACCCACAACACTGTTGATGATCTCAGCTGGAGTGAAAGGCTAGAATGCAGACCAATTTATTGCCAACTGGTTTAAAAAGTTATAGGCCCAGATCCAGAGAAAAAAGATGAGGGCAAGGGTTTAGGGCCTAGCAGGTAGGAGACTCATATTTTCTGATCATCAAACATGAAAAAGCTTTGTGTTCAGCACTTTACAGGAAAAAAAATTTAATGCTAAAACTAAATTTATGGCAAATAAACCCAATGTTCTGTTAAAATAACTAATACTCAATGAGCCTGGCAAAGTATCTGAGGTGATCTAGTCCATAAAAGTAGGACTAGGCTTATCTGACTTCAAAGCCAATGAGGGACACATAAAGAAACTCACCAGAGTATTTTTATTTTTTAAATCTGAAAAAGCGTAAGTGGAAGCAATATTCAGTCGCTTTACTCCGCTGCTGAAGACATACTGAGATTATAATTCACAAAATAAAAATATATATGTTGGGGGATGTTAGAAAATCAGTTTGAAGGTGTTAGGTGACTTCCACAATTAGGGGATTGTTTCAACTTTCAGAAAAAGTGATAAAGGCAGGATTAAGTGCACTGGTAGTCAAAATTAAAGGGTCACCTTCGACAGTCTTAAACAGGTAGCTGGTGGGCCCGAAGCAGCTCGCAAAGCCGTTTTCTGCATTCAGAATTGTATCTCAAGCTGGCAGCCAGACTCCACAGGCTCAGCTCCGCGCCGCCCTGGGAAGTGAAACCCAGCCAGACCCTGGCACAGATGTCACCGCCTGACCCTTACAGGTCTCTGCGTTTGTAATCCCTGAATGAGAAGCTCCAGAAAGTTTGTTTCAGCCCTTGTACTCTATAATTATTTGACTTAGAATTGCTGAAATATGGACCCAGATCCTCTTTTTAAAAACTTTATAAAATTTTAACATGACAGGAAGAAAATGAATTCTTTTTTAAAAGCAAAGACTTTCTGATCTTCAGAGGACTCTAGCACTTGTGGGACAAGCAAATGGGAACATGGCATTTTTTAAACATTTCACTAGTTAAACCTTTCCTGTGTGAAGCAATCAACAAATGTGTACTGGACACCAACCCTGAGCTTCGCCTTAAGCTACGCTTTGAGAAAAGAAGAGGCTTAACAAAGGGCGACTCGTCATCTGGGAGGAGGTTTCTCACCCAGTGAGAGCGACAGTGTGTCTGAGTTCCTGAAAACCCGTACAGGCATTTTAAAAACACTAAATCAAAATTATTTTTCTTTAATAAGTAAAATAAAAATACATATTAGGAAAAGTGAAAATATACCAGTTATATCTCTTTTAGCCACTCTGAATTAAATAAACAGAGTAATTGGTTAGGAGAAAAAGATTTTTCTTTTTTTTTAAGTTTAATTACAAAGCAGACAGTCATGCACTTTAGACTTTCTGATAAGGTGAAATGTAATTCTCCCTCTCCTCTTTCTCTCTCTCTCTCTTTCTCTCTCTCTAAGGAATCATTGCCAAAAAATCAGGCTATCCTCTAAGTTCCAATTATGTATAAATATTCTTTTAATTTCGGTGGAATTAGGCAAAATGTGTTTATCCAATCCCAAAAATGAAGCTCACAACCAAGGTTTCAAAAAAGCTTTTGTTCATATCCCTGATAACTGCTGTTCACTGAAACCAAAGACCAGTACAGGGTAAACACTCAATAACTATTAGATGAATTTTTAAATTTTTACTGTCATTATTGTCATTATTTTGGCTCTGATTGTCAAAATAGGAGGCTGTTGATTTTGTTAACTGACATTTTCTAATATAATTTCATTTTACAGTTAAAATAATTACAGGAGACCTCACAGTCCCACTGGAGTGGGGGGCAGAATAGGAGCTGTAGACTCAAGCCAAAAGAAGTGGATAGCAGCTGAGACACTAGCTTGCACTAATAAGAAACTCTACCAGTTTAATTTGTCCATGGAACTGTGAACCACACAACTTTGATTAACATTTTATAGACTATACTGTCATTTTAAACCCCATCATTGTAAAATTAGCCAACAATCTCACCTCAAGATTGAAAGCCTTCATTTTTTTTTCTTTATTCTCCAATGGGACTACTTAGATCTTAAGTCAACTGGGACCAGGAAGAACAATAGAAACTGAGTGTCACAAATATGGAGACAGGAGCAACAGTGTGCTACCTTTGCTGTCTGTGGATTGTTCACATATTCTGCCCAAAGCAGCCCGTGTGCTTACGTATGTGACACCCATTACTATTTTTCAAATTGCTTTCTACTGTACAGTAGGCAGCTTTACCTATAGTTACTCCACTGCCTCTCTGTCCAGCAGAAACCCTGACATATTGTTGTTGCAAGCAATATATTCACAATTTACAGAGCAAACTATCTGACCTTGCAAAAATTTATTAAGATCAAAATCAAGTTTCATGATCAGAATTTCAGTCTAACAAAAAAAAATCCCTTATAGAGATACTTGCATTTATCCAAATCATCATTTGCATGTCCTTGACTCAAAAAATTCTCTACACCTTAATTGTTTAGAGGATCTTTGCTAAGAATTTCACTTAAATGTATTAATGTGAATTTTCATAGCCAATAAAATCAATTCTCAAGTCAAAGTCAAAAGGAAGTGTCCGACTCCAGCTGGGCATCAGTCAGCTCACTGTTTCATGCTTTACTTTTATTCACAACATCCTTCTAAGGAAAGCAATGTAAATCCCTATTTTGCAGATGAGAAAGCTCAGCCTCATTGTAGAAAAGTCAGTCCAGGTAAAATACCATGTGGAATGGTTGGACTCCAATCTAGATCTCCCTAGTTACAAAGGCCACTCATTTATCATAATAACTTGGTAAATAAACAAATACAATTCAAGTGGAAGCATGTTAAAGATGGGCTTATAAATTTAAAAAAAAAGAATTCTGATAAACATGCATGCTAATGATTTAAAATTAAGGCCTGTTTAAAATACAAAATCCTTTGGCTTTGATTCAGATTATTACTGCTGAGTAATCTCACGACAGATGTGAAGGCATTTTCTCATTGTATAAAAAGTTACATTCTATAATAGAAATCAGGATACACTGGTGTTTTGCTGTGAGAACTTGAAAAAATATTTTCCCCACATTTGTATTTTGTAATTAATTGCTTCATGAAGGTAGAAAAAGACACCACTTTGTACTGTTTGCAGTTATAACAAATCAAAAAAGCATAAGCTCGTCTGGAAATATTTACTTCGAAATATGGTAGTAAAGCTATTTCTTGGTATGTGATTTCCCTAGAACTATCTTGATTTCCAAATCAGCAAGGGATGAGAGTTTTTAAAAAATGGGTGGAAGGACTTGAGGAGTTACTAGGTTTTAAATGTTAAGTGCGTATACCCAGTGCTCGACTAGATAAAAGATGCTCTGTCCATAGGAAGATGAATATTGCAACTACAATAATTTGGGGGAGGAAATCTATCATCTTCTATATCCCAGAATTCTCTATTGAAATCCTGCTGTGAGAATTGTCTGTGTCCAAATCCCCCACCCCTGGGAATTCCTCCAGCTCTATCTCTGCAGGAGGCAATATTGTGCTTATCCGTGGAGAGGGGAAGTTAATCTGCTGAGCTATTGTCCTGTTCTTTAAAAATACCAAGTCACTCACAGTATTGATTTGGGGCTCTTTATACAACTTTAACTCCTCAGAATTTAATATAGAGAAACTGATGCTTGGTTCTTTCCTTTTTTTAAAGATCTTTCTTTTGGGACAAGTCAAAAGAAATCTGCTTTAAGACTAAACAAATATTTTGTAAATTGGCCCAGTTGAATGTCAAACCAGCAGAGTTGAAGCCAGCTGTCATATTTTATCAGGAGCACACATAGATTCAGGCTGAAACAGGGACCATCCCAAGAGCACCGAGGGAATGTGTTATCTGCACCCTTTGCGAGGTTTTATTTGGAAGTCTGAGGAGGTGACTGTGTTCTGTGGACTGATTTCCTTGTGGACAGATTTTCATGAGGAGAAACCGATGACATAGTTTCTTTTCCCTCTCTCAAATTGCCTACTTGTCAGTCATGTATTTGGATACCAGTCCTGACTAATGTATGAAATCTAAACTTACCAGTTCCCATCAGTACAGCAGTCCTGTTTTGTTCTTCCTCTCAAAAAAGAAGTTCTACCTTCTTGCTAATAAATCTCACAGGTTTGCAATATTTCTCAGTAAAGTATAATAATAACAGCTGAGCCTTTATGTATTACTATCAATATGAATTTTAAAAGGATATCATCAAGAAAATCATCTTCAAAGATATTTCCTTGCATACTTAATTAAGTATTGCTGCTGAGAAGAAGCTGGAATGACTATAGCCGTTCTGATACCCTGGGCTTTTGGTGTTCTGATTTTTTCCTCACTAGCACAGGCAGTGAATTTAACACTCAGATTTGCTCTGACAGGCTGACAACTGATATCACAAGACCACAGCTAAGAGTGGTTTATTACTTTTAGTGGGATTTATTTAATTCAGTCTCACAGCCTGAGGGTGGGGTAAAGATTTAACTTGAAATTAAATTCCAGCAGGAGACCTTTTAATATAAGAAAAATGGGCAGAAGGATAAATGACATGCTCAATTGCAATGAATTTAGAAAAAAGAGCTATATTTAACATGGGGAAAAAAATCCCACAAAATCATTTCAGTTGTATGACAGAGATGGAGAAAAAAAGTACAGATGAACCAGTAATGATGATAGAACTTAAAAGCAAATAGTCTAAAAGAAAGTTTTTGACACACTAGAATTTTCTCAATCTATGAAGAAAAAAAAATTCCAGTTTATGAATGCTTTCTGTCAATGTCTGTCTAAGTTGATAAGAGACTCCCAAGTGTTCTCTTAACTTTGAACTATACAATAATTCTGGATTAAATTAAACAGTTCAAACAAAGCCATGGAGAGAAATTACTCTGGTTTTTAATTTAAACATGGTGAATGCTTACATCCAAAATTTCAGAATATAAGAGTACTTATTCATTTGTATTATGAGAAAGTAGGGTTGTAGCAGAACAGTTAACCTAAGCAAAGCTCATGCCAGACACTAGGTAGTTCTCTCTTTAGGAACCCAAAATTGTCATGGCTCATTGAGAAAACCCTCTTTGAAACCCCATTCAGGAAGCCATTCAGATTCCCTTTTCCCCTCAAAATACTGTGCTGTGTGCCTTGGATCCAGCTCAGTAATTAAAATACTGCCACGTGGGTAGTTAAGTGGTAATAACTGAATGTAGGGTATCACATATAACCTTGACTCATGACATCCTTGTCTCAGTAATTGTATCATGACATGAAAAGGCTGAAGAAACCACTAACCATCTTAAGTTAAAGCACCTTAATAAGTACTATGTCCTAAAAACTGAACACCATGGAAAACCGTGGAATCAGTTTGAACTCACATCTTTCAGCGTTAAAAATGTTAACTAGCACTAGTTAGTAATCTACATTGATGTCTAGCAGATGTTACTCTTATTGTCTCAAAAAGTAAAAACATTCTGCAGTTATTTTTTGAATTTTTAGTGAAGTATCCTATGGGCTAGGTAACCTCAATGCTCAGTTTGGAGAAACGTGTTATCTCTGTAACAATTCTTTATTTCAGCAGAGATGTGTGTTGGTTCACTCAATATGACAGACTGCACCAAGAAGGATATTTGGAAGGGTGATTTTTTTTGATACCTATGCTCTTACACCAACTCACTCGAGCCTCCTCATCCATGGAATAATAAAAACCCAGATAGTCTAGCACATCTGAGGTTCCCAGGACAATTCTGCTCCTTCTAAATGACCTTCAATTTATTGATACTTTTCCTACAACTCCACTATAAATTATGATACTTTTTCTTTAGAAAGAGTGCAAACAGTACCATAGTGAATGTGCTGACCCAGTCTAAGAACAAGGTTCCAAAGTAGGTAAAGCACAATGACAATGTCCACATAAAAAGCAAATAACTACCTATCCCCTGATCAGTTTCCCCCTCATCCATCTGCCTGTTCATCTAATCTGGACACACAGAGTACAGTGCAAGCAGCATCTTTCTGTGCTGGAGCTAGGCTTTTGTGGGACTGCCTGTCCTTCAAATTCGATTCTTCTACCAGCCCATTTCTACAACATGGCATGCATGCATTTGGATGTCTTTTGTTTTAAAGAACTTGATGTTGCACAGCCTTAATCCAGTGGCTTCTCATTCTTGAATGAGTTTTAACCTGCCTGTTTCCTCATGAGCTTCACCCTCATCTGTAATGCCTACTGCTGCTATAGACTTGAAGGTCATGCTCAATGATTCCCATAAAAACCGAAGGAAAGGAAATTACAAAAGCTCTCTCAAGAAGGATCAAAAAGAATTTTCTTAAAAGCATTTAACAAATGTCTTAGGAGACTTTTCTATCTAAAAACCCACTGAATAAGTGCACCCTGATAGGTGGTATTCCAGACAGGGTGTGTTTCTCCATTTGTTTATTGTCTTATTTTTGAGTGAAAATTAAGTCAGGTTAACCATCAGCTTCCCAGGTCAACTGAAAACAGGTGAATAAAATAATGCAGAGAGAAAGATATGCCTTCAGAGGCTATTTACATATACTACCAACTGCTTAGAAGTCTCATTTCATTGGTGAATTGCTACATTTTGCTCTTTAGAAACAAGATATATTTACTTTAAAAATATTATTCCATATTTATCTGCTATTGTTGGCTTGTTTGCTTCCTCCTTAATTTTGTCAGAATTAATAGAATCTATTTTTCACTTAACTATTTTACTTAGTAGCAGGTGCTTTACAGAAGAGTTAAAATCAATCAAGGACAAGTGTGTACAGAGCAATTCACTTCTTAGGTAATTTGATAATTGAGATATCACCATACATTTTTCTGCAGTAAAATTACAATGAAGCCCCATTTGCTGATGAACAGCACAACTAGATTTTAGGTTAATTAGCTCCCCAGTGCCCTGTATGTATTTAGACACATCCAAAGATCAAAAGGTGCACCTAGGAAGGCATCAGATACCAGAGCGCTCTTCTACTGAAACCAAGGATACACATTTAACTGAGTTGCTTCTCTGCTGAGTAAACAGTGCAATATACAGGAGAAATATTCCTATGCAAAGATTTATTGGTAAGGAAGTTATCAGTATTTATTTTTCTCATTTTCAGTTTCCTAATTTTGATAAACAAATGTTGCTTTTCTCTAAAAGTCTTCATGTTAAAACATTCTGTATCATAAGCTATTTCAATGAAAACAATGCTCTTTAAGAATACAAATTTTAAACCAGAGAGTACAATGTGCAAAAAATAATTCTTTTTGTCTTATAATTCAAATCAATTTCTATTTATTTCAAGATTTCTTTCCAGGAGAGAAGACAAGATGGCTGATCAGTGAGCAACAAAATACAAAGCCTCCCAGGAGAAACAACTCATTTTCCAGAATAAAACACCCTGGAGAGACCCAGACAGAGGGAGATGGATCCTCTTGACACAGGAAGAAATTAAAATGTAAAAACAAAACTTATCAAATACTTCAGGACTACAACAGAAACAGCTAAAAATTACAGGACACAGTGTTTTCATTCGTGGCGACCCACCAAGTTTGCAAAGGCCTGAATCCTCAACGGCCAGCAGAGCTTCCCAAACTCATTCCTGCCCCCACTCACAGGAAGCACAGCAGCACTGAAGTTGGGGGTTGGTGAGCCCAAAGGAGAGCATAGCTGGTGAAGGGACCTTCATTAATCCATGGTCAGTGCTGGGAATGAGACCTCCCCACATGGGAAGGGTGCGACCAAATGGGCAACATGTTGGAATCAGGCAGGAGGAGCTTCAATTGGGAGCCACAGTGACTTCAGTTGGTTGCTCCCTCCCAAGAGCAGATTCGTGGGATTTGCTTGGACTGGGCCATGCCCCTGGCCAGGACCCAATGAGCCATCCCACATTGATTCCCTGCACCTAGCAAGCACTAACTGGTGAAGGCACCTGAAGTTTGGCTGGCCCGGTGGGGAGCCAGCAGGTCCCTCACCAGCATGCTTCAGAGGAAGCGTGGCCAACAGGGAAGGGGCTGGGACCTGCACTGTAACCTGTGTGGAGGAAGCCAGGGCCATGACAGGAGAGAGAGGCAGCAGGAGGCCCCCCAGCCCAGAACCCTGATACAAGAGAAGGAAAAACAAGGGAGACTGAGGGCAGCAAACATGCAACATCAGACATGGCTTCAATGGACATTAAGAGATATCTTCAGGACCTTGTAGACAAGCTCAAAACTGAGATATTAAATCAGTTAAGCAAGATATGAGTAGAGTAATAAAAGAAATGCTTTCAGGAAGCATCTCTCAGGATGATACAGATGGAGGAAGGGAGGAACACAAAAAAAGGAGAGAAACATTTGATAAAGAATATAAATATAGAATACATGAAGCAGATTCAAAGAGACTACCAGAAAATTAAAAACTCCATTGAAATCTGGCAAAACTTCTTAAAAGAAACTAAGGATAGACTATCAAAATTTGAAAACAAGTTTGCAATGTGTGATCATGAAAGGAAAGATCTCTTAAAAATAACAAGGAAACAGGCAGTAACAATACAAAGGCTAGAAGATGACAAGAGAATCTACAATTTAAGATAAGAAATATGAATGAAGAAGCAGGAATACATACAGGCAAATTACAAAGGCTATTCGCAGAAATAATTAAGGAAAACTTCCCAAGCATGGGAAAAGAAAATGACATTTGGTTATGTGAGGCATACAGAACCCCAGCCACCTACAACCAAAACAGAGCTACACCCAGACATATAATAAAGATACCAGAAATTCAATATAAAAACAGAATATTAAAAGCCATCAGAGAAAAGAAACAGATTACCTATAAAGGTAAGCCCATCAGAATCACAGCTGACTCCTCAACACAGACTATCAGATCAAGAAGAGCTTGGAGTGAGGTCTTCCAAGCCCTAAAAGAAAATAACCTCCAGCCCAGATTGATGTACCCTGCTTAACTGTCACTAGAAATTAATGGAGAAACAAGATGCTTCCATGACAAAGAGGAACTGGGGGAGTTTGTGACCACCAATCCAACCCTACAGAGAATACTGAAGGACATTCTAGAGAGAGAGAAAAAAAATACCAGGATTTTAGGAACAGTGGCAGAAAGGCCTCAATTAGTGGGGCAGGCAGTAGAATGAAAGAGAAAACTAGACAAACAGGCAGAAAAATAGCATAGCAGAAATGAGGCAGAGAAGGATAACTAGAATCTCTAACATAGATGGCCTTGATACACTATATTGTAATAGTGCACCAGGATTTAAAACCCACATTACTCACACTACTCTGCTTAGATGTATTATATTCTGTTCCAGTCATCCTACCTGTACTAGATTTGAGAGCACAGACAGCAATCCCAAAAATAACAGGATATAGTACAGTAATCATCCTTAATTTCCTATTAACTTAATCTAAAGCTCTGTAAAACCTACACTGTTTTACCATGACTGATCATAATCAAATCTGGTTTGTTGGATTGCTGTTTTGTATTGGTAGATTTTATTCAAAGTTGTTATGATTGATAGTATCAAGTCTGAGAGTACAGGCCACTGCACTTAAGATGACAAGATCCACTAGAATATCCACTATGGTTTGATTGTTACCTGCCTTTGAAGTTTTATACTATCTACAATGTTTTATTTTTACTAATATTGTTTTACTCAATTATACTGTTATATTCAATTATGCTTGATGCTATTGACATTCTATTGAAGATAAGAAACAACACAGTAACCATTGTAGATCACCTTGTACTGTGGTTTTATACGACTTTTTGGTTTCATATTTTGTTTTTGTTTTGTCTTGCTAAGTTTTATTTTTCCCTCTGAGAAAGGATAGAAATACATGTAGAGATTCATGCATGCATAACTGTTTACACTCTATCTACTTTGTATGCTTTAATTTTGTAACTTGCACAACTATTTCTAGGAGGACAATATGTAATTTATTAACTAGTGATTTCTTATCTTTTTTTGGAATTCTGTATTATCTCTAACTTTTTTGTGCTTTTGTTTCTCTTTAAATTAAAAAAAAAAAGATTTCTTTCCAACAAGCTAGTGGTAAACTTCATTATCATGTGTGTCCCCAGAACTACATTAGGCAGGGTTCTGGGAGACTCATTCAGGGCCAGGACAAGGAGGGAAGGAATGAATTGTGTCCCTAAACCAACCAAGCACACATTTCCACCAATGTCACCATGGTCTCAATCCAATGGCTTGCTAGTGCTAAGTCCCACGAAGGGCCTTTCTTCAAGGATATGACATTCCCCAGCCCCCTTCATACTTACCCCTGAAAGATTTCAGCCCCCTTGGTCACTGATACTTGAAAATGTCTCTGTGATGCCTGAAGATAGTGAACCCTGTTCTAATGCAAATAGAAGAAAAGGCTGAAGAGGCCACCATTCCTATGATGGCACTAATCAGTACTGGAGTTTGTCTTAATAACATGTTGAGATGTGGAAAGAATTCAAAGTATGGTTACTTAAAAGAGGAAGCTGCCCAGTGTGCTGGGCTTCCACATGCACAATTCTTATCTTCCTGTTATTTCATGTACAGCTCATGGTCTTTATTTAAAGCCTAATAAGCGGGTAGATGGCTAGGGGCTCTAGCTATTTCCGATCATCTCAATGCGTGGCTTCTAATAGAGAGTTCGTAAGCAATCTCTAAATTTAATTCACGTGGATACGTGAGTACAATAAACCTAAAATAAATCCAGTATTTCAGAGAAGAAATGAGCTTCATTAAAATCAGTTTCAGTAGCATGTTGTGTGTAGATGATTTTTAATTGTTGAATTCTTTCTCTCAATGAAAAAGCCTAATTCTTAAAAAAAAAAAAGCACATATACTGTATTCTCTCATCTACCTTTTTTCCTTCCTTAAAATAGGAGACAAAGGAGTGAAGAGTAAGATAAATGTGAACGTGTTTGCTTTTGTAAAGAAGCCGAGGGAGAGAGGATAAGGAAGTCATGCATTTCAATTTGCTTTTGTTAATGGAAGGTTTTTGACTAGGAGTGAAAAGCAAGTTGTCTCCAGTACTAGTTGCAATTGGGTACCATGGAAATGCATTTCAAATAAGTTGTGAAAAACAGTAGAACAATGTACAAAAATAATTTATCTACACCCATTTAATATTTATATTTACTGTCTTTCACATCGTTACTAACTCTACACATTGCGATATACCATGAGCCTAGTTGGCCGCGTTTCAAGCAGTGTTGGGGAGGGATGCTCGGCCAGAGGGCTGGGCAACCTGAGAGTTAGTAGCAGGGGAAGCCAGTTTCACTGCAGAGCTTTAAGTACTTTTTTGTTGTTATTGCAGCCCAAAGATTCTTTAAACCTTCTAAGCTACTTGCCTGTGGGCTATAAAATCAATAATAATTTTTTTATATTCCCCGTTAGAAACTCCCACTTGGATCTTATCTCAAATTTCTTTTTTTTTTTTTTTGAATTGAAGAAAAATATGGATGAAAACTGTCTAAGACTGTAAAGGTACATTAGAAGATAATTTTGAACCTAGCTGTTTTGTAATTTGGGCTCCATTACAGAACTGGGCAAGGCTAGCCCTTGGCTGAGTCACTTCTGTGGAATAGGGGTCAGTATCCCCTTATTGAGGGAGGGATACTGAAAACCAGCTTCAGACTCTTCACAGTACTGCAGCCATCACAGGATTCCTAACCCATGAGGGAGTTCTTACCTCCTAGAATTAGCACTCTAATTGTAAAGGCCATTACCTCACGGGTCAATTACATTTTGGATATCCCAGGAATGCAAGTCCATAACAAAGATTAGAAAATTTTATTTTCATGAAGAAAAGAGGACCCCCCCCCCCCACACACACACACACACACTGTGCGAGGATAGGTGTGTCCAGATGTGAAGCTGGAATGCAGCAGGGTGTGGCTACTCACCTGCCAGTTGGTTACTAAGGTCGGTGAAGCAGAGCCAGGTTCATGCTGATGAGTGAGCTTGACTGAGTGGCCTGTGTTATTCCAAGATGCAAGCTCTCCTCACTGGATCACTTGTCCTTTCTGAACATGCCCAGTGTGGTAATCCTCACTGCAACTTCCCCGATGTGCCGACTTTGGACTTCCAAGTGAGGTCCATCCTCTCCAGCCCACCAGCTTGTCATGCTAAAGCAGTGAATCCATTTATTTCTGTTTTCTTCCCAATGTAAAAGAGTTACTTTCCACTTCAAGTTGAGCATACTACCATAGTTAAAGTGGACTAAGTCCACACTCACACTATGGTGGGGAGGATACGAACACTGGAAAACAGTTTAAGCACAAGCATATTTTCCTAGTGTCGAACTATGGGGAGCCCTTCCTGGTCCTTGTCACAGTCTGAAAAGTTTATATTTGTAATCCCATGGAAATGTTACTGGAAATCTAGCGAGGTAATTCCAATTTACCATTTCCAGTATAATCCATGGTGAGAATAAAGACACTAAGACATATTTAGAGTTGTGGAGAGCCAAAGGGCCAGGGATTTAGCTTACCGGCATAAGCACCTGCCTGGCAAGCACTAGGTTGTGAGTTCGATCCCCAGTAAAAAAAAAAAAAAAAAGAAAGAAAGAAAGAAAGAAAGAAAGAAAGAAAGAAAGCCAGTAGAGTTGTGGTGGGGAGCCAAGGGGTTCCTTAGTCCAACTAAAATGACAGCTAACCGGAACAAAGACTGCAACCCAATGCTGAACCCAGGTTTTATTAATTTGTTACTAGGGGCCTGGCTGGAGGATGAGCGACTGTGACAGGGGTGGGAAGTAAGTGAGCGCTGTGAGCTGGGCTAGGTAGGAGGCTGAGATCACCTTTGCCATATGCAGAGAGAAGAGTATGCAGAAGGAGTAATCTACATAACACAATTCGAGGAAGAATCTAATATTTTGGGGTCTGTGCTTTAGCTCTGATGTATAATTTCTGATGTCCTGGAAAGTCAAAGCCTCTTATCTCAAGGCTCAATCCCACCTAGCAGTGTGGCTCTCCCTCCTTCCAGGCTCACACATGTTTTGGGAGAGCTAGAGGAAGAGGTAACACTGACCTGTCACCTTGCTTCAAAGATTACACATCAGCCTCTCAACCAAACTGATTCGCATTGCTTAGGCCAATTGAAGGGATAAGGAAAAGTCCTAGCCAGCTCTGTACATATCAGCCCCTGGAGACATGACCAGGTTTAGCCAAGATGGAGCTAATTGCTCTTCTTTCCAGGAAAGTCATCCAGGTGGTCCTGCAACACTCAAAATCTTTCCTAGTGAGAACCTTCTTTCTATCACCTATCAAAGCAACTTTACAGTTTCCATTCTTCTCACTCCACATCAGTTGCCAATTCTCATGCATGTGTACATCTGGTTTCCCCAAGGCTTTATTTCTGTCAGTGATTTGCCATCCGACCGATCTGCTTAAAACTGATGAACTTCCCACTGAATACACGCCCAGCCTTAGGGAAGATCACACTCTTTAGGATCAGGTAAATCCAAGTCACATCCTAACTATTTCACCTGCCTAATGAGTGGTCTGACCAAATTTTTTCACCAACTCAAAATTATATTTCATTCCCTGTGAAAGAATAGCACGTCCTTATAGTGTTCTTAAATTTAAAAAAACAAAAACATTCACAAGACTGAGAATGTAACTCAGAGGCAGAGTTCTTGCTTAGCATGCATAAAGCCCAGGATTCAATCTCCACCACCCTTTAAATAAAAAAGGAAAAAACTGGGCACTTTTAATCAGTGTTCACTATGTGTTAAATATATTCTCAAGTCAATCCAAAAATATTGCCTGAACTATCATTTTCGTACTCAGGCATATTTCATTATTCATTCATACTATGTACTCTGAAGTGGAAGCCAGCCTTTTAGCACTGGTGTCTCAGGTCCTGTGCCTTGACTCTCCTCCCTCTTCGAACCCAGGTAAGGCAAGCCCTCTCTGTTCTTTGGCACCAATCTCCGATGGCCAGGGTATACTTTTGTCATCTCTGTGTTCAGCAGCCTCAGTTTGTATAAGGCCAATTTTTGTCAAACCCTCAGAAGCAAACAACTTTATTTTTTCTCTTGGTGCTCATTGCAGGCACATCTTATAACTATTTCTAGACTGGAAAATCCTCTGGTCAACTCAAGAATATTCTTTCTTTGGTAATTACATTTCCAGTCCAGCATCATAATCACAATATTTATTTTGTTTATCTCTCTGAAAAATTCTTCCCACCTGCCCCTGGTTCAAGATGAACTAAAAAGTAAAACTTAATATTAAATAACAGGAGCGGGAAGCCCTGTCACTGCACCTGAACTTTGAGGAGGACACAAACGGCCAACTCCCACTGACTGCCCGGTCAGCATCTGAGAGCACGGTGTGTCCACTACAGCTCTGGGGAGACACGTCAGATGCACACCATGCCCTATCGTTAGAAATAGACCTTTTCTGCTTCCAAGAGTGAAAACCCACAATGAAGACTACAGAATCCACCAGAAACTTCTAGTACGAAGGGAGCCCACTGTTTACCAAGTCAGCAGCTGTAATTCTCTGTTGGATGTTGAATGTGAAGATCTTTGGGACTGTTACATGGTGTCCTAAAATTGTGTCCAGACAACCCCCAGGACTCACAGTGGTCTAAGAACACACTTCAGGACCCAAAGACTATTGTTAACTTAGAAGTGGGAGATATTTCATCTTTTGTGGTTTTGGTTCCAGATTATTCTGTTTACAGTAGAGATATATATGTCTACCTCTTCCAAATTTACAGTCTTTATGCCTGGCATCATCGGACAACACCGATTCCGCAATCTCCAGTTCTCACTCAAACACAAAGGGTAACTGTATGTTCAGAACCCTGAAGATCTTGTCTGAAGGTGATCTGTGAGATTTCTGCATAAGAGAATACTGGAAAGTAAAACTGTGAAAAGACTGAGTAGTCTTCCAGATATTACCCCAGAACATGGTTCCTCAAATATTGTAAAAAAATACCATTCCCGTGTTTTCAAAGTTTTACCAACTTTTTAATGTAAATTCAGTGTTTCTGCTTTTATATACAGGACTTTGATCCATTTTGACTTGATTTTAGTATGGGATGAGAGATATGGCTCAAGATTCATTCCTGGGCATGTAATTAAAGTAGAAATTCCATTTGACCCAGCTGTACCTCATCTTTGTGTCTTCCCGAAAGAGTTAAAAGCATTATACAACAGTGAAACACACATGATCATGCTTGTAGCAGCACAACTTACAACAGTTAAATTATGAAAGTGGCCTATATGCTTATCAATGGATGAAGGAATTATACATATATATTTACATCAGCCATAAAAAAGATAAATGGAAGTCATCATAGGAAAATGGATGGAACTGGAGATTATAATACTAAGTGAAGTAAGTCAATCAGCAAAGATCATATATTACATGGTTTTTCTAACAGGAGAGATCCAAAAAAAATCAATAATCTAAAGAGCAAAATGAGACATGGTAAGGAATAAGGAGGCAGACTCTGTAGAGAGAGCAGGAAATCTGGGGATGGAGGGAGAAGGGAGAGCAGGAAGGCAGAGAGTAAAAATGATCAAGATGGAATACATACATGTATCAATAGTTGTTGCAGTCAGGGGTTGTGAGGAGAACAATTACAATCAGGATACAGAATTTATAATATTATTTTATGATGGTCACCCAGAGTTAAATACAGGAAAGTACAGAAAGTCTGTCCACAACCCTAAAGACCCAGAATATTCAGCCAAGGGCCTGGATCCCACAGCCTGGATCCCACAGCAGTGTCCTGCATGAGTCCAGATGAAGACCTAGAGCTCATGACAATGTCTCCCATGAGTCCAGCTGGAGGTCTGGAGCCCATGACAAGGACTTGGGCCAGTCTGTTTTATGGATCCGCACTGGGAAGGCCCAAACGTCACTGGTAGAAGCTAGAACGTTATGCCAGTGGGATGAAGGAGAAGTACTGATAGTCACACTCAAAATAAGGACCAGGGCTGTCCTGAAAAGCACCACAGCCATCCTCAGCGACACGGAGGTCCTGAGCTCCTCCAACAACAAGAACACTCAAGCACATGCCAGGAAGCCAGCATGACAAGTTTCTCCTGGAGATTAAACAGCACACATCCTCCCCTCCAGAGCCAGAAAGCAATGCTCTATTTAGAGACCAGAGCTCCCCCAAAGTGAACCATAGCCACTCTCACCAACAAGGCCCTGAGCTCCTCTGACGGTTGAACTCACACTGGGGAAGATAGTCAAGAGGAGCTTCTCCGGGAGAACCGATGGCTCAGAACAGCAATGCTTAGAGAAACCCACAAGGCCTCACTCATCTGCTCCCCATCTCTATTTATGCCGGCAAATTTCCTCAGGTGGGCCATCTATTCCCACACTCAGCACCATGCTGATTTAATTCAGCTGGTGTTAAGTTGACCACCAGTTTTTAATCCATAACAATAGCTCAAAATGAATTAAATCACAAACAAACTAACAAAAGAATTTCTTTGAAAATACCATTCCTCTCCATAGAGCTGCCATAATGCCAAACACTAAGGATAGACCGTTGCTTCATTCTCAGCAGCTAGGTCAGTTCTAATTAATCAACTACTGTGTTCTGTCTTGTTTCCATAAGCTATATATGAGTTTCCAACATACTCTAGAAAAGCTCTGGAAGTTGCTATTATTATTATTATTATTATTTTAATGAAAAATAATGACTATCACTTATTACATCTCTTTTTTTTAGGTCTTTTGTTTTGGCTTGTTTCTGTTTTGTTTTTGGTACCAGGGATCGAACTCACGACCTAGAGCTTGCCAGGCAAGTGCTTATACTGCTGAGCTAAATCCCCAGTCCCTTGTTTTTGTCTTTTTGAGTCCAGGCTGGCCTTGCGCTCATAGCAATCCTCCTGTCTCAGCTTCACAGTGCTGGGATGACAGGTGTGCACCACCATACCTGGCCCTTACTACATTCCTTGACAGGCACTATCAATGCAGGAGACAGAAAATGCCATGTGACATATCAGGTGTTAACCCATTTCTTCCTCCAAAGAAACATATTAGCTTACATTCATTTCTCATTTCTTTCAAGCAACAAATGGTCTGAATGAGTGCTCAGTTAGGTTCTTTATCGCTCCCAGGTGTTGGTATAGGCCTTTATGCAAATCTCTGATTTAGGGAATGATCTTGAAATGGTAAATATCAATTTATTGACCAGACCATTTAAGGGTTTTATATTTTTTAAAACAATTCTTCAACATTGATCATAAATTGGGGGCTGTTTGGATTATCTGTGGGTATATAATAAACCACTCCAAACTTCAGAAACTCATAATAGCAACCATTTTCTTGTCTTATAATTTCATGTGTCAGGTATTTGAACAGAGCTTATCTAGGTGGTGTTCTGGCATTAACTACCATCAGTTGAGAGCTTACAGATACCAGCTTGTGGCTAGATTGAGCCGGAGAATCAAGCTGACCTCTTCTGTTAATTTGGTGTCTTGAGGGGGTGTCCAGCTCAGCAATACCATGCTCAAGAGCACCCGAAGAAGGTCTCTCTGCATAGTGGTCTCAGTCTCCTGGTAGCAGAATTTCTTCAGTGGTGTCCCAGGGCTCTGAGAGTGATTGCTCAGACACAGACAGAAACTGCCTGGCTTCTTGAGATGCAGCTTTGGACATTCCAGAACACCAGTTTCATTGCGTTGTATTGTTTGAGCAAGTCACTGAGGTCAGCCACGTTTCAAGGGGAAGACATAAGACACCAGCCCTCACAGGGAGGAGAATGTATGGCCATTTGATTCTAAGAGAGGAAATTTCCTTCATTTATTCAATATAAACATATTGAATCCCACTCCCTGACAATGCATCCCAAACACTGTGTTAAGCATTAAGGATCTAAGGACAGAGCAGTGTACAACAAAAGAAGGAGCTCTCTGTTTTCCGGTAGTTCCTCTTTCCAGTCTCTCCATCCCACTACCACACAATGCGTAGGATATCCTAAAGTTTAGAAGAACTTACCAGGTGCGATTGGAGAGTTGCGGGATCAATAGCTTTTCTCAGGAATGTTAGACCGAAACCAGTGAAAGGGAAAAAAGGAGCATTAGTCTATTGTTTTGACTAGTTTCTAGTCTGGTTAATGAGTGTGCCCGACACTGCCACCACAAACAGGCCCAAGCCAAGGGTTCACCAGTCCCAACTGATCGCCCAGTTTAGTGCAACATACGCCTTAAAGTATATGTGTGTCATCTTATTTTTTCTTAATGTATGCTTGCAGTACATGACGATTAATCTCTGTGTTTTAGATTGAACAAACAAAATTTGGATTCCAATTCCACTTTTTAATTTTTCTAAGATCTAAATATCTTTTGTAAATGATTAATTCCAGAGCTTTCAATGGAATGTCTTCATTATAAAAATCCTCTAAAGTAGTAATCACAGTCTCTACATTCTGACAGTAACTGTACACATATAGCACACATACGCGCCAAGGCAATATGGTGCATCATTTGTTTTTTCTGTCTCTGAGACCTGAGCAAATGTCTTGAGGACATTATATACAGGATGGGGAATGACCTGTCAGTTTGGGTTCCTCCTAGACTTTTGTGTAGACCTTATGTATTTCAGAATCAAGGCACTCCCAAAAAGAAAATCAATTGCTCTGCCAACAAGAACTCAAGACTGAGTGTTAATGGTGTAGTTCACAGAACATGATGGAATGCCTAATACAATGAAAAGGCGGGAAGATCGTGAAATTTTTCATAAAATCACATCATCTTTATGAAAGATATTTTAAGCAAAACTTTCAAAGGAATTTACAAAAAGCAATCTTTTGTTACACTAGGATTTTTATCATGTAGGCATTTTTTTGTGAACAGACATCACAAAAGGGAGAAATTTAGCTCCCTCTTTATATAATTTAAGAAAACCTTACAAATAATAATACATGTTGACAAGGTCCAATATATATAGATATATTTTTTTAAGTTGTCAGTATGTGTTGCTTAGCACAATTGATCTTGACAGGCTTTTTAATTTCTTTTTTCTTTAAAAAGCCCAAATATATGAATCCAACAAAATGATAACTTCTAAGAACAATTTTTGAGTATTTAAATAATATACCACTGAGGTATATAATGTACTTTTCCAAGAGGAAATAATATCCTATTTTCTAAAAATTCCACTTAGAAAATACAAAAAGAAAATCTAGGGCTGAAAGCAAGCTTTGCAAAACTGTATGTTCAAAGGGCTTTGATTTGTGAAAGAGTTAAGAACAAGATTGTTCAAGAGTCATTCATACCTCTAGTTAATGAAATTGTATATATATACATAGACATAGACATTTCTATTTTCCACTGAATTTCACCTCTTTTTACATCATCTTTAGGGAAATATTCTACAGGTTGTTAATAGAGAACTTCAAAGAAGAAAATGTGATCATTTTCAGAAGTTAATCATAGGTAACACCTAGTGAAATAAAACAAAATATATTAATATACTTAACTTGCATTTTTAAAAATTTTACCTTTGTAATTCAATCCCTACTTTCTTACATTTAAAAACAGAAAAATAACATGATGTGTAGCTCACTCATTCAGTTTTATGTTATAAGTGTGTCATGATCTGGAAGACTCGTGAATGTTGTAAAAGCTGTTAGGTTAATTCTTCCCTGAGGCATTTGATGCTAGTATTATAGACACTTGCTATGGTTTGTGGTTTGAGAATGTTACCCAAAAGCTCATATATTGAAAACTTGGTCCCCAGTTTAGTGGCACTGAGGGAGTGAGGCCTTTAAGATGTGATTAGGTCACTGAGCATTACCCTTGGAAGAGTTCGGTTAGTGAAGTAGTGTATTAATAAGTTAATTCCCAAAAGAGTATGTTATTATAAAAAAGCAAGGCTGGGTCACTGTTTTATAATAACCTGTTTCTTCAAGATGATTTTGTCACTAAGGCTCAATACTCTACACCCTTCCGGGCCCCACCTCAGTCACCATCTAACCAGGCTTCACCTTCAATTCATGTTTTGTTTTAAACTCATCAGAAAGTATTGCGCCCTCATGTCCAGTCACCTCCCAGAAGTCTCAACTATGAGTGCCAGGAGGCTTTAGGGGACATCTAAAAACAAACCCTACACCCCCCGGGCCCCTGCTTTGCTTCTGGCCATGTGCTCTTTGTTCCTTGACTCTCTTTCCTGTCTCGCTCCCCTGTCTTTCTCTCTTTTCACTGTCAAGCCCTTGCCAGACATTGGCAAAACGCTGTGTGGACTTTCCAGTCACCAGAATCATGACTCAAACAAATCTCTTTGCCTTACATATGATCCTGTGTTAGGTGTTCTGTTACAGCTACACAAAACAGAACAGTGGCAACAGATTAAATGGAAAGGAATTTGGATTTCATGTGAACAACTTAAAGCATGTACGTATTTACAGATGTACAGAGATTAAGAATCTATCACCATAGATTCTTTCATGAAGATACTATAAACGTTACTCATTAGCAGGCTCTGCAGTGAGCACTGAGAAATTAAATGACAGAGCATAGCATGATGCCAGAAAATGATAAAAATATATTGGTAGATTCAATCAAGCATCCACTATAAGGAACAAATGTAATCATAAGTTAAAATAAAAGATAAAGAAAATAGACTGAAAAGTACATGGTATATTGTTGAGTGGGTAATTAAAATACGAAGCATTTTTACACTATTCTTAAAAAACATGAAGATAGCCGAGCATGGTGGCTCATGCCTGTAATCCCAGCACTCAGGAGGCTGAAGCAGGAGGATCATTGCAAGTTCGAGACCAGCCTGAGCTACAAAGTGAGCTCAAGGCAGCCTGAACTGCATAGAGAAACCCTGTCCCAAAAAGACAAAAAAAAAAAAAGAAGATAATGATCTTAATAGAAAAATTTTATAGTTTATTCTGCAGGTCACAAAATTTAAGCACTAAAAATATAAATAAAATAATACAAATTTCAAAGTAACAAAATAATGAAAAAATCCATTAATCCAACTTAACTATGAAGAAATGGAAGAATATTGTTATTCAATGATAAAAATATTTTCAGATATGAACCAGTAATCCTGGCATACTTAAAAGGGATAAACTCATTGATTAAAAGTGATAAATATTTTAACATTCATTTTTCTTAATCCTTTTAGAAGATTTTTTATAAGATTCTAAAATAAAGCAAACACTAATAGGAATAAAATAAGTTGAAAAATAAAATGTCAGCTAACAGAACAAAAAGAGTTTGCACAAAATAGAATTTAAGAAAAGTGCATGAAGAATAAGGAGTCACAGTGACTAAGAAAATAATGATCTGCCCAAAATGGCATAACTGTCCTGAATGCGTAACTAACAAATTAGTTTTAAATACAACTTTATAACATTAAGGTTTCAATGAACAGTAAAGCAATATCAATAACATAACTCCATCAGAAACTGATAAGGCAAAGGAAAACCATCACATTTCCAGTAAACTGAAACACTGTCACATTAACAAGTTTTACTTAATTATTTTTACTATAAAGAGATTTTTTTAATGGAATTTTAAAACAAGATAGTAGGAGAGTAACAAAAATTAATGCATTGCATATTGTTATCTTTAGAGTAGTTACTCAGGATATAAGATAAAAGCATGAGATATTGTCCAAACAATACTAACACAAACCTTTCTTTTCAATGAGCTGAGAAAAACTAGCACTGTATCTTAGTGATATTGTTTGTATATTTTTCCCTTTTCCCTTCCTTTTTTCTTCCTTTTCTCTTCCTTCCTTTCCCTCTTCCCCCATTGCAGTTTGTCTTTTCTTTTGAACAGTTTCTTCCTAATTCACAATATCTATTGTACATTGTCTATCCTATTTATGTGTTCGGCTTCTGATACTAGTGAGACTATACAATTTTTAGCCATATTGGTCTGATTTATTTCACCTATGAGTATGGTCTCGATTTGCATCTATTTACCTATGAAAGTCTAAAGTTTGTCTTTCTTTACGGCTGAGTAGTACTCCATTATGTTACAAACATCTTTTTAATCCATTCCTCAGTTTGATTGTTTCCAAGACTTAGCTATTGCAAGTTGTGCTGCTATAAACATGGGTGCACATGTGTAGCTCTGATGTGATGTTTTTAATTCTTCTGGGAAGATACTCAGAAGAGGAATAGCTGGATTGAATGAGATGTCTGATCCTAGATTTTTGAGGCATCTCCACACTAATTTCCACAATGGTTTCTCCAGTCTACACTCCACAAAGAAAGGAGAAGTGTACCTTTTCCCCCACAGCCCCTCCAGTATTTTTTATTGGATGACTTCTTGATAATAGCCATTCTTTCTGGAGTGAGATAAAATCTCTGTTGTTTTAATTTGCATCTCTCAGATGACCAATGATGTTGAACATTTTTTCATATATTTATTTGCCATTCGTATTTCTTCATCTGACAAATATGTATGCATCGTCGCAGATGCCCGTTTTTGGATTGAGTCTTTGAACTTGGGAGACCTGATTTTTTAAAATTCTTTGTATATTCTAGATATAAGTCCTTTATCTGAGGGACAACTGGCTATAATTTTTCCCATTTTGTAGCTCCTCTTTTCACTCCATTTGTGATTGCTTTAAGGTGAGATTCCCTTTGTTGCTTCTTTGTAATATTTTCCATGTGGTCTGGGTTTTGTTCATGAACTCTCTGCCTACCACTATGTCTTCAAATATTTTACCTATTTTCTCTTCCAGCAGATTTAGTGTTTCTGTTCTAATATTTAGATCTTTGATCCATTTTGACTTTAGTTTAGTGCATGGTGAAAGGCCTAGGTCTAGTTTTAGTCTTTGGCATATGGAAAGTCGGTTTTCTCAGCATCATTTATTAAAGAGACTATGTTTCTTCCAGTGAACATGTTTGATCCTTTTGTCAAAGATAAGGTGACTGAATGTGTTAGAAGTTGCATCTACATCTTTTACTCTGTTCCACTGATGCTCAGGTCTGTTTTTTGCCAGTACCGTACTGATTTTATCACAGTAGTTTTGTAGCATAATTTCATGTTAGGAATTGTGATGCTCCCTCACTTGCCTTTATTACTCAGAATTGCTTTAGCTATTCTATGTCTCTTCTGGTTCCAAATGAACTATAGTAGTATTTTCTCTAGTTTTGTGATGTATGTTAATGATATTTTGATTGGGACTGTATTAAACCTGTATGACAATTTTGGGAGTATAGCCATTTTTACCGTTTGTTCTTCATATGCATGAGCAAGGGACATCTTTTCACTTTCTGATATGCTCTTTGGTCTCCTTTTTTTGAGTACTATTATTTTCAATGTATCATTATTTCATTAGAGTGATTCCTCAGTATTTCATTTTCTTGCATGTTATTGTGAAGGGTGTGGGTTCCCTAATTTCTCTCTGTGTGTGAATTTGTTGCTTGTATATAGTAATGCTGTTAATTTCTGAGTGTTCACTTTATATCTATCCCAGCTACACTGCTGAACTTGGTTATTAAATCTAGAAGCTTTTTAGTAGAGATTTTGGGGTCTTCTGTGTTATCATGTCATCTGCAACTAATGATAATTTTATTTCTTCCTTTCATATCCTTATTTTATTTTGTTCTTTATCTAATTGTCTGGTTAGTGTTTCCAGAATTATATTGACTAGAAGTGGTGACAGTTAACATCCTTGTCTTATTCCTGATTTTATTTTATAGTGGAAGCTTTCAATTTTTGACTATTTAGTATGATGTTAGCTGTTGGTTTGTCATAGACACATTTTATCAGATTGAGGTAAAGACTATTTCAGTTTTCCATAGGGTTTGTATCATGAATGAGTGTTGAACTTGTCAAATGCTTTTTCTGCATCTAGTAAGATGATCATGTGTTTTTTATCTTTGGTTTTGTTAATATGGTGTATTACATGTATTGATTTGCATATGTTTAACCATCTCTGCATACCAGGGATAAATCCTACTCAGTCATGGTGTTAATTTTCTTGATGATTTGTTGCATTTTTTTTTTGCCATTATCTCATTGAGGATTTTTGCATCTATGTTCATTAGGGAGACTGATTTGTAGTTTTCTATTTTGATTGAGTTCTCAGGTTTTGAAATCAGAGTAACACTTGCTTCCAGGAATCATTTTGGAAGTGTTTCTTCCCTTTCAATTCATTTAAAGAGTTTTGACTTTAGTGTCATTAATTCTAAACTAAATTTAATCCATGAGGACCTGGGGTTTTCTTTGTTGGTAAGTTTTTAAACATATTTTCAATTTCATTGGCTGACTTCAGGTTTTTAAGAGTTTTTATATCTTCTTGATTTAGTTTTGACAATTAGGTTGTGTCTAGGAATCTGTCCATTTCTTCTGTGTTTTCCATCTTATCAGAATATGGGTTCTTAAAATAGGTTTTAGTGATCTTCTGGATTTCTATAGGATCTGTTGTGATTTCTCCTTTTTCATTCCTAATTGCTTGAATTTGTGTTTTCTCTTTTTTATGAAGTTGGCTAATGATTTATCAATTTTATTTATTCTTTCCAAAAACTAACTTTTTGATTCATTGATTCCTAATATTGGTTTCTTAGTCTCAACTGCATTAATTTCTGCTCTTATCTTCATAATTTCTTCTCTTGCATGAGTTTTGGGTTTGATTTTCTTTTTCTAGAAATTTGAAGTTCAATACTAGATTGTTTAAGCTTGTTCTGTTTTCCTGATGTGTATTCAGCATTATAAATTTCCCTTTTAGGACTGCTTTCATTCCACCCTATAAGTTTTGGTATGTTTTATCAGCATTACTATTTAACTGTAGATACCACTTAGTTTCATTTTTAATTTCCTCTGTGATCAATTGGTTGTTCAGAAGTGTGTTGCTTAATTTCCATGTACTTATATAGTTTTTCTGATTTCTTTTGTCATTGATTTCCAGTTTAATTGCAGTGTGGTCAGATAGTATGCATGAGATGATTTCAGTTCCTCTATGTTTATTTAATCATGTTTTATGGGTTAATATGTGGTCTATTTTGGAGAACATTCCATGTGTAACTAAGAATGTGTGTTCTAATGCTTTGGGTGGAACACTGTAGACATCTATCAAGTCTATTTGTTCACAGGTTTGGTTTAATTCTGGTATTTCCTTCTTGACTTTTTATCTAGTTGATCTATCTATTTGTAAGAGTGGAGTATTAAGATTCCCCCACTACAACCGTGTTAGTGCTTATTTGGCTTTTCATGTCTGTTAGTATTTCTTTTCTCTAGCTGGGTGCAACAGTATTTAATGCATATATATTTATGACTGTTATCTCTTCCTCTTGTCATTTTCCCTTTACAAGTATATAGTGAGCTTCTTTGTCTCTTTTGATCAGTTTTGGCTTAAGGTTTACATTATCTGCAAATAAAGTTGTTACTCCTGCTTTTTTCTGGGTTCCTGTGGCATGCAGTATTGTTTTCCATCCTTTAACTTTTTGCCTATGAATTTCTTTTTGTGTTAATGTGTTTCTTGAATGCCGCATATTGTTGGATCTTGTTTCTTGATCCATTCTGCTAATCTGTTTCATTTATTGGGTGAATTGAGACCATTTACATTGATGGGTTATAACTGATATGTATTGGCTTTCTTATTCATGTTATTTTCCTGATGTTTCACCTCTGTTTTCACCTTTCATCTATGTTTTTGTTTGCTCTTCCTAGGGGCTACTTTCTATTGTTCTTCTTGCGGTTATGGTCTTCATCTTTTCTTTCTGATATATTCTTCAGAGCATTCTGAAGAACTGGTTTGGTCACTGCGCATTTCTTCATTTATTCTGTGTCATGAAAATATCTCATTTCTCCATTGAGTTTGAAGGACAGTTTTGTGGAATACAACAATATGAGTTGCAGACTGTTTTCTTTTAGGACTTGAAATACCTCATTCCAATCTCTGCTTGATTTGTGGGTTTATCTTGAGAAGTCTGCTATAATTCTGATGGGCTTTCCATGATAGGTAATTTTTTTCTTTTCTCTTATCTGCTTTTAGTATTTTGTTCTTGTGATGTATTTCTGGAATCTTGATTATTATATCCCTTGGTATAGATTTATTTTGGTCATGGATATTTGGATTTCTACATGCTTTATTAATTTGTACGTCAAACTCTTTATTCATGTTTTGGAAGTTTTCTGCCATTATTTCAGAAGAAGTTTTTAATGTTTTTTGTGCTGTATTCAACTATCTCACTGACTCTAATAAATCTTATGTTGTTCTCTGCTTCATCTTGTAGCTGTTAGATTGATTTTTCAGGGTCTCTTGCTATTTCTAAGATATCTTTCTTTTCCTGGTCACTAGCTGCAGTCCCATCTTCTAGATCTGATATCCTGTTCTCACATTCATTCAATCTATTGTACACACTTTCAATGTAGTTTTTAATCTCCTGGATTTATGTTTGGGTATGTTTCATTGATTCCATTTCTTTTTCCTGTTGGACATTCATAGTTTCCATTGCTCTCCTGAATGCCTCTATTTTTTTTAATCTGTGTTTGCTTTAATGCTGTTCATTTTGATCATCTTTTTTTGCACCTTAAAGATTATTTTTTTGTATAGCCTCTTCCATTTGTTCTTTCACTTCTGCTGCTATCATTTCAGAAAGTTACAGTGGTTGACTTCTGACTTCCTCTGTCTCTTTGCATTCTGGACTTGTCCTGTATGAGCTGGATGTTTGGGGTTGCATTTTGCTTCTTCATTTTGTCATTTGTTTTTTATTTTCTATTTTTACTTTGTTTTGTTTTCTCAATTAATATTTGTAGATTTCTTATGTTAGATAAGATTTATCCCCAGTATCAGAGTTTTCCTGGGAAATGCCTGTTCTTCAAGATGTCTTCTAGATATAGGTGGTTCTTGGCCTTTTTGTCTATCCCAAGAACCTTCCCAGTATACTAAGAGTGTGAAGTTGCTATTTGACTCAAAGCCCATTCTTTTGTTACTGGACTGTGTGATAGTTATGACCCCTTACAATCGCACTGTTGTCATATAGGGGATAAAAACTGACTCTAACAGGTATGCCATTCTAGTTTAAAGTAGTACAGTCAACAATAATATTAGACTCATGCACAGCCTGGCAAATGACACACTGTGGTACCTACTAGCCTGATACCTTCATCCACAGTAGCAAGTTCCTCAGTTATACAGTATAATCCAACTTGAACCAGGAACTTCTATGCAATCATTTTCCACTTATAGTGATTTTACCTTGCTGTGTGTGTGGAGGGGAGAGGTTTAAGAGGATTAAGGCATAGGATGGAGAGACGAATGAAATTAAATATAGTAGGAGCAAGGCTGAAGGGTAAAAAGTGATTATCCAAGTTTTGGGTAATTGTAGGACATAAGAGGGAAAGATTGTAAGAAAAAGTCTAGGAGTATTGATGTGAACCTTAAGGAGTAAAGACAATGTTTGCATATAAAATTAAAGGAGATAGGTGGCAAAGGGAGGAGAGCATGAGTAGAAGTAAATCAAAAGAAAGGTTAGAGATCCAAGAAAGAGAAAAAAGGGAAAATGCCCAGAGAACAGAAATAATGATACATAAACAGAAAAAGTGAACAAACAAACATATACCAGGGAAAGCAAAGCAGAAAAAAATAGACCAAGGAAAACCAAAAAGGGGGACCCTATCCACCCACTTCTCTTCCATGTCTTTGTACCCAAGTACTATGCTGGTTACCCCAACTTACCAATTGCTGGCTCATATTGTTGCTGCTGCTTTGGACTTTTCCAGGCTGCTAATCCCACTTCCCATCATGTGTGCCCCAGCTGGGGTGCTACTGTGTCACTGGCAATCTCTCCAGCCCACCTAGATTTCTAGATGGAGGGTGAAGTCATGCATAATCTCTTTGGCAATCCAGGGCCCTCTGGATGAAGGGGCTAACAGGTTTTATTTAGTAAGTATATATAGCATCTTCTAATCTACAATGAACATATTCACTTTTAAAAATATATTTGAACAATTTTAAAACATGAACATAGTAAGTCAGTCTTAATAAACATATTCAGTATGGGTGCTAGGCCGATTAACCACACTTGCTCTTCCCAAATTAATGGAGTGCAGGTAAAGCCCTATCAGGCACCACACCACAGTGCATCACTGAAAAGTGGAAACTAACTAAAGATATTGCTATACTCACAAAAAGTCTTCCACAGACCTCAACACACACACACACACACACACATACGAAAGATGGTAAAACCTACAAAATTTCTCAAATCTTCTAAAGCTGATCCCTAGAGCATTAGGGGAGACTGGAATATCAAAAGCCACTCAGCTGAATTACTCTAAATAATAAAAGAGGCTTTAAAAAAAGAGGATTTTTAAAAATGCCTATACTGTTGAAGAAGTTATAACTAATCAGAAAATGAACTTAATAAACAAAGCAACACACAACAACCAGTGAATATTGTTTTATAGAATAGTGTTTTATAGAAAATACTAATAACAGTTTAGATGAGCTAAGCAACATGATCCAAAACAGGAATGAGCAGTTTGACAAAGAATTGAGGTCTATGAAAAGACATCAAACTGAACTCCAGGAGCGTAAAATACACACATCAGAAAAACAAAGCAAACTTAAATAAATAACCTAAGGATGTTACTGAAGATTCTAGAAAAAAAAGAACAATTCATATCCAAAGATAGTACAAGAAAGGATAGAGCAGAAATTGATGAAATTGAGACTAAAAAATGCAAACATTAAGGAACCAAAGTTCTTTGAAAGAAGAAAAAGTCTGACTCAGTCAACATTACCAAAAAAAAAAAAAGGGAAAAAAAGACCCAATCATTGCAATTAGAAATGAAAAAGGCAAAATCGAAAAGGACACCATCAAAATCCAAAAGATTATTAGTAACTACTTTGAAGATTTGAACAAGAATAAATTGCAGAATGCAGAAACAATGGATAGATATAAATGACTACTTCCTAGATATAAATGACTCACTAAAACTTAACCAAGAAGATATGTAAACCTTGAATAATACAATAACAGGCACAATCATTAAAAAGAAAAAAACAGGAAGACCTAATGCCAATATTCCTCAAAGCCTTTAGTAAGATTAAAAGGGAAAGAATAGTCCCAAAGTGATTCCTAGAAGTTACTATGACTCTGATATGAAAACCAGACAGACATAACAATAAAATAATAAGACACACTCAAAGAGAAAGAGAGAGAGACCATTCCTACAATAAACATAGACACAAAAATCTTGAAATCATCACAAAGATCATAGAGTAGGACCAAGTAAGCTTCACCCCAGATTTGCAGATATGGCTCAGCATATGCGAATTAATAAATGCAATATATCACATAAACAGAAGCAAAGACAAAAATCACATAATCATCTCAATAGAGGCAGAAAAATCCTTGGATATAATCCAACATCCTTTTATGATTTTAAAAATTGAAGAAAATAGGTATAGAGGGATCTTGTCTCAATTTGATAAAAACCATATATGACAAATAAATGGCTAGTGTCATATTAAATGGGGAATAACTAAAAGCTTTCTCTCTAAAATCAACAACAAGATGAAGATGTCCACTATCACTTCTCCTGTTCAGTATAGTACTTGAAACATTATCCAGAAAAATCAGGCAAGAGAAATAAATAAAAGAGACATATATAAGAAAGTAAAAATTCAAAATACTATTATTTTCAGATGACAAAGTTATCCACTTAGAACATTCAACAATGCCACCAAAGACTCCCAGAAAAATCAAATTCAGTAATACAAAATAAACATGCAAAAATAACAGCATTCCTGCACATCAATAACAAAATCTGAAAAAGAAATTAGGACAATTTTATCCACAATAGCATCAACAATTATTAAACACTTAGGAATTACTCTGACCAAGGATGCAAAAGACCACTATAACAGAAAGTATAGTACTCTGAAAAGTGAGATCAAAGAAGACATGAGGAAACAGAATAATATCACCTCCTCAGGATGGGTAGAATTAATATTTTCAAAATGACCATAGTAGCAAACCTGACATATAGAACTAATGAAATCTCAATCAAAATATCAGTAACATTCCTCACAAAACTAGAGGATAAAAGCATAATTCACATGGAAAAAGAAGAGATACAGCCAGGCGTGGTGGCTCATGCCTGTAATTCCAGCACTCGGGAGGCTGAGGCAGGAGGATCATTGTGAGTTCAAGACCAACCTGGGCTACAAAGTGAGCTCAAAGCCAGCCTGAACTGCATAGCAAGACCCTATCTCAAAAAAGACAAAAAAATAAAAATAAAAAAAGAAGAAGAGATACAGAAGCCAAAGCAGTCTTCAGCAACAAGAGCAAAGCAGGAAGTATCACAATCTTATAATCAAAGTTATATTATAAAGCTATAGTGACTTAAAAAGTATGGTACTGGCACAAAAACAGTTATGTGAACCAAAGGACAAAACAGAAAATTCAGAAACAACCCTGGCCAGGTTCAGCCACTGAATTTTGACAAAGAGGTCAGAAACACATGTGGAAGGAAAGCACTGTGGCCCTTGTATGTGGATGTCCTCCAAAGCCTCATGCACTCATAGGTGGGGCTTTTTTGGAGCTGGTTGGATCTAGAGCATGTGACAACTGGGATTAAATGTGTGTGGTACTAAATGAGCTCACTGACTGGAATTAGCATAGGTCTGGGTGTGAAAATTAAATGAATTAATATTTACAATGTTCATAGAAAAGATCCTGCTCATTTTTCAGTTATTAGTACATGTTTGTAGTACACAATCTTTGCATTCCTTGTGTGGAGTCGATCTATGTGCATAACATATCTGAATTCTTTTTCTATCTCCTTTCCTTTCCCTTCTTATCTCTAAATTTCCTTTCCCTTTAAGAAAGATCTCTCTACTTTCTAGAATCCACCTTTTATTTAAGCATTACATAAACATTTATTAAATATAAGAAATATGAGCAAGGATTGAAAAAAATGACTCTTCATCACTGGGAATAGAGATTGATACTGGGAGCTGTACTTTGGATCAACAGGGCAATGTCTAGTAGGTGTTCAAATGTATATAATTCTATATCAGAAGAAGCAAAATGCGGTCCTGAAATAACTATGTTTTCCTCCACTGAGAAATTCCATAGCTTAGCCACATCTGAAGATCCTCTGGCTAGTGTAAGACAGACAGATATTTGCATTTCTGCATTTAATGCTGGAATATCCTAAGATTTCTACAAAGTTAAAGGCCCTCAGTCTGTCCCTGAGCTCTAAGGTATTGTAGGGGAAGAATCTTACAACATTCATGGAAGGACATGACCCTGGATGTCTTCTCCTGTTAACTTGGTTCTGTATCATTACCCCACATAGGAAGGTTTTGACTTCTAGGAAGTAATTATTAGTCCTGGAACTCAGGAAAATACATCAGATAGGTTCTACGGGGAAAGCGACCCCAAGTCAGAATTACACATACAAAAGATTTACTAGGAATAAAACCTATGGAAGATAAGGAAGAAAGAAAAGAAAAGAAAAAAGTTTTCAGACCTCAGTGTAAACCTGTAAAAGGAAACAAGGAGGAAGATTAGAAAAAGCTACGTTCAGTGGTTACGCATAAAAACATCCAAGGAAGCCAAAGGAAGTACGCTGGTCCAAAAAAAAAAAATCAAGGAATCCAGAATTCAACAAAACTGTCCACATACATTGCCCACTGAGTTCATACACTGAATGAGAAGTACTAGGAATGAATATGGCATTGGTAAGATTTTTGAAGGCATCGAAGCTCACTGCTGTCAGCTAATTTCACCTCTAATAGTAAATTCTCCCTCAAAGGAGATCTGAGTGAAAGGAAAAGCTTGATGCTTGTATTGTTTGATTGACTCTGCAGGCTGGGGCTGATGACCTGGGCATCTATTTGCAGGATGGCGGTGTGCACTGGGGCAACTGTGGGGGCTTTGCTTCTGTCTTGTCTTTGGAATCCAATGTTCTGTTCCATTTTGCTATTGTTTTATTCCTGTATCTGGTAACTTGAGCAACTATGTTGAAGATAACAATATATAATATAATGACCCTTGTTAAACTCCTATCAACTTGTTTTGAAAACCTATATAGCTATTGTTTTTTTGTTGTCATTTTGTCTTGTTGTTGCTGTTTTTTAGGTTTGTTTGGTTTTTTTATTTTTCTGGGGTTTTTTCCACTTTAAAATAACATTACAAGAGACATCTGAACAGAGACCCACCATGGCTCCACAGAGAGAGCGGAGGGTTGTTATGTGACTAGAACTGCTTTGTGTTGGCTGTTAATGCTTCTGGCTGGATGGGCTCCTATAGACAGGTTTCTCATGGATGCCTCTGTAAGTTCGCCGAAGACATCACTCGTGATGGCAAAGCTTATTGGGAATTATTTTAGCTCCATTAGAAGCATTTCCATGCTCACTTATAACTCCTTCCTGGGATGTTAGGAATCTGGCCCTGTGACTCCCTCTCCTTTCTGACAAGTCTCCTAACCTCTCCATAGAGATGTTTCCAGCAGACTCATTGTTTCTGCTTTACTATCTAAGCATTTGATTCATTTTATTTTAGTTCAGAGTGAAAGGTACAGGTCTGGTTTCATTCTTCTACTTGTTCATAACCAGCTTTGGCAGCAGTTTGCTAACAAAGTTTTCTTTTTTCTCCAGCATATATTTTTGGTCCCACTGTCAAAGATCAGTTAGTTGAATGTGTGCAGGGTTGTTTCTGCATGCTCTATTCTGTTCCATGAGTCCACAGGACTGTTTTTTGTACCAGCACCATTCTGTTTTTATCATTGTAACTTTGTAACATATTTTGAAATCCAGGGTTGTGTTACCTCCTGCTTAGCTCTTGATCCCCAGGATTATTCTTGCTATTCTGGGTGCCTTTTGGTTCCATACTTTACTTATTTCCTTATCTAGTATCTTCTTAGTTGCTTTCTCATTGAGATACAAAACCCAACACTTGCAAATTAAAGGCTGAGAGGTTTATTTTGGCTCATAGTTTATAACGTTTCAGTTCATGATCAACTGGCTCCAGGCAGGGCAGTTCATGGAACTTCAGAGGGAAACAGAGACAGGAATAACAAGACAAGGGAAAGAGTTATACCCTTCATGGCTACACCAACATCAGGAAACTAATCCACTAATGTCTATCAAGCGCCCATGGTTTCAGTCACCTTCCTAAAGCTCTAACTATGAGAGTATGGCATTTCGGGGGAACACCTAGGTATAAACCATATCACATGAATTTTTAGACTGTTTTCTTTAGCCCTTTGATGAATGCTATTGGTATTTTGATTGGGTTTGCATTAAATCTGCATATTAGTTTTGGTAATAATGATGATTTTGACAATGTTTATTCTGGAACAAGGGATGTCTTTATATTTTCTGATGTCGTCTTCAGTTTCTTTTTTTCAGGATATTGCATTTTCATTTCAGAAGTCTTTCACCCCCTTGCTTGGGATAATTCCAAAGTGTTTAAATATTTGAAGCTATTGTAAATGGGAATATTTTCCTAATTTCTTAGTGAGTACATTATTGGTGTACAGGAATGTCACCGGTTTTGTGTGCTTATTCTGCAACACTACTGAATTTGGTTATTAGTTGTAGGGAACTTTTGGTTCTTTGAGTTGTCTTGAGTCTTTGATGTGAACATTTTTGTCATCTTCAAGTGAGGATAGTCTAGCTTCTTCCCTTCCCAGATGTATCTCTTTTATTTCTTTCTCTTGCCTCACTGCTCTGGCTGAAGTTTTGAGTATGATATTGAGCAGAAGTGATATGAGTTGACATTCTTATTTTGTTCCTGATTTTAAAGAAAACATTTTCATTTTTTCTCCACATTTATTTCGATGTTAACAGCATGTTTGTTATAAGTGGCATTTATCAGTTTGAGATAAGATCCTTCTATACTAAGCCTATAGTAAATCAGGATTAATAAAAACCCAAGGATGAATCTTGGCTTTTGTCTAGGCATTTTCTGTGTTAGTTGAGATGATCATGTGATTTTTGAACCATTCTTCTGTAATATGGCATATTACATTTACTGATTTATTTACATAGGTTGAATCATCTTTGCATCACCGGGATTAAGCTTACTTGGTCATGGTTTATGATCTTTCTAATGATTTGTCAAATGCTATTCACCAGTATCTTAAGAATTTTTGCATCATTGCTCATGAAGGAGAAAGCTGTGGTTGGTTGTTTGGTTAAATCGCTACTGAGTTTTGGTATCAGTGTACTTCTTCTCTTTCAATTTTATTGAAGAGTTTGAGTATTGGTTTTAGATCTTCCCTGAAGTTTGGCAGAATTTGCATAGAATTCATCGGGTTCTTTTATTTTGTAGGTGCTTCAGGTGTCGTTAAGCTATTTATTTAGGGTGACTTAATTTTTTTAATGGGTGTATTCACTATAATCTTCCCACTTGGACTGCTTTCACTGTGTCCATTATGTTTTTCATATTGTGCTTCCATTGTCACTTGATCCCTACCACACTTGATTTCTACCGCACTCCATTGTGATCCAATAGAATTCAGGGGATTGTTGCATTAGTTTAGCATATATTTGGGCATGCTTTATGGCCTATGATATGATCTATTTAGAAAAATTTCATGTGCTGCTGAAAAAATGTACATTCTGTTGCTGGATAAAACACTCTGTAGATTTCTGTCAAGTCCTCTTGTTTAATGGTACAGTTAAACTCTGATATTTCCTTGTTAACTTTCATCTATTTGACCTGTGTTACCTTTTCATCTGTTTGTTAGAGTAGTGCTCTGAATCCACCCACTATGGTTGTACTGGTATCTATCTGTCCTTTGCTGTCCAGTAGTGTTAATGACATTGGTCACACCGACATTCAGAGTTTAGATATTTACTGTTATCATCTCTTCTGTTGAATTTTTCCCTTTACCAGTACGTAGTATCCATACTTGTGTCTTCTAATCAAGTTTGGCTTAAAGCCTGTTGTGTCTGAAAATAACATAGCTCCTCCTGCTTGCTTTATTGCCCCAGATGAATGGAGTATCATTTTCCATCCTTCCACATTTGCTCTATTATTTTCCTTTTGAATGAAGTGTATCTACTGTACATAGAATACGGTTGCATTTTGATTTTTGATTCAATCTGCTAGTCTCAGTCTGTTGACTGTAGAGCTAAGATCGTTGACACTGAGAATTGTTATAAGGTATTTACTGGGTACTATCATTACAGCATTTTCCCAATGCTTATTGCTTTAGGGTCTTTTTTCCCTTTTTTTTTAAACTACCCTTCCAGATAGCTGTATACATGCTGAGGAATTCTTTGGTGCTGTTGGTCTTCCTGTGTCTGTCTATGAATCCTTTGTATATTTTCTGAAATGCTGGTTTAGTGGGCATGTAGTTCTTTGTGATTCTCTTTGTCATGGAAAGTGCTTTCTTTTCTGTCAGTTTTGGAGGTTAATTTTGTGGGGTATAGTAGCTTAGCCTGACAAGTGTTTTTTTGTTTGTTTGCTTTGCTTTGCTTTGTTTTTTGTACTGCAAATTGAACTCAGGACCTTCCATTTGCCAGGCAGGTTCTGTGTCACTGAGCCACACCCCTTGCCTTGACAACTGCTTTCTTTTATGGCTTGAAGACTTCACTCTAAGCTCTCTTGGCCTTTAAAACTTGTGCTGTGATTTCTTGCTGTTTATCTTCTTTTCTTGAAATTCTGTAATATTTCTATCTTTTTCCAGTTTTTTTTCCTCTTTAAATAAAAAAATGTATAATTGCTATTGTAAAAAAGAGAAAATAGGAAGTGCTATAAAAGATATAACTGCATGTATATTTATGTGTGCAGGATTGTTACCCATATTTCTTAGTTCTTGTTTGACTGTTGAACAGATCTGTTTGCAGTCTCACTGTTTGAGTATCTATTTTGTGTGCTTTAATTCTGTAACTTGAACAACTATTTCTAAAAGAGCAATATGTAATTTATCAACTAGTGGTTTCTTACTGTTTATGTTTTTTTTTTGAAATTCTGTAATATTTCTCTTTTTCTGTTTTATCCCTTTAAATAAAAAATTTAAAAAAAATTTGTGCTGAGAAATCTGTCATAATTTTAATAAGCTTGCTTTTATAAGTAACTTGCTACTTTTCTCTAGCAGCTTTTGATAGTTTATGCTTTTCTTGAATTTCTGGAATTTTGATTATGATGTGTCATGGAGATGTTCTAGTTCAGGCTTGGGGTTTTAGATGTCTCATATTTAAATAGTGAATTATTGCTGGGGATTTAGCTCAGTGGCATAAGCACCTTCCTGGCAAGTGCAAGGTCATGAGTTTGATCCTCAGTACCCCAAATAAATATATATACTGAATTATTTCCCTACCTTTGAAAAGTTTTTTTGCTATTATTTCAGTAATAATTTTTTATGCCTCCTAGTCATCTTCCAATTTTTGTTTTGTTCTTATAATTCCAATGTTCATTTTTTATGAGCCTTCTAGCTGTTGTTGAATCCAACTTGCATGGTGTTTTATTGTCTTTAGAGCCCCTTTGAGTTTATTGTCTACTATATCTAAACTTGTGACACCATTCTGAGGTGTCCTTCTGAGCTAACCCCTGGAAGACAAAGAAGCCTTTTATCCTACCCATCATGAAAGCTCAACTTACTGTTATAAATGCCCCCCCCATACACACACGAAAGACATCTTCTAATCTTTAACTCTTTTCCATGCTTAGTTCATTTCTTTTATTGGGAAGAAGCAGGTGACCATCTAAAAATCAAGGTTTATGGCCATCTCCTATTTATTTACTTATTTTTATTTTTATTAGTCCTTGTTTGCAGCATGCTTACTTTCTTTCTATGCAGTTGGTACGTGTACACAACACATCTCAACTGCTTCTTTCAGATTCTTTCCTGCAGTTTCCTTCCCCTTCTCCCATCTCTTGATTTCCCTGCTTTTTGAGAAAGATCACTCTACTTCCTATTATCGATCTTTTATCTTGTTCTTTACTTATAATTTTGGTTTCTCCTATAACACAAACCATAATGTATTTAAACTTGTGTGTCTGAATAATTTCACTCAACATTATGGTCTCAAGGTGTGCTCATTTTCCTACCAGTGGCTCAACAAGTTCTCCACTTCGTGTAAATACTGCACAGTCTTTATCTGTTGATGACCCATAGACTGTTCCCAAGATTTAGCTCTTATGAATTGTGACACAGCTATGCATGTGTGACTATAGCATGACTTGCACCGTGGTTGCACTGGTTTACATTTCCCCTGGTAATATAGAGTGGTACTTTCCACACTATGACACCAGGGTCTCCTGCAGGTTAATCTGAACGCAGCTGGCTGTACCCACCTTTGACATGTTTGGTTCACCAGATGAGGGACAATAGTGATTCTTCACAACTCTAAGCAAGTTACCAAGTGGTGCTAATGTTAGTGGCTCAGGAGCCCCTGTAGCATGGCAATTAAGTGGAAAAGAAAACTATAGATGCTCTTTTACTTAAAATGTGGTTAGGTCCCAATACACTCAATGTAAGTTAAACATATCATAGGTCAAATATTCATTTAATACATCTAACCTACCAAAATCAAACCTTCACAAGGCAGTACACTGTAGAGTACTGGTTGTTTCCTCTTGTGATGATATGATGGACTGGGAGTTTCCCAACTCCCAATTAACTGCTGATGCCTAGCATGTAGAAATACTATGGCTGACATGTGCTGATATTGAGAACAAAAGAGTTTTTCAGAACACTTCTCTATCATTTATCAGCCTTTTGGCTAAGATTAAATGTGGTATCTGTTTTTATCAGTTTAATAGCGGAATACTTCTCTAGTTTTCTCTACATTTGAATTGTATTATTAAAATAATTAAAATATACAAACTTTTCAAAAGGGATTTAAAGAAGCTGATATAAAACAAAATTAATAATGTATAACAACAAAAATTATCATATTTTGCCAAATGAATAACTGCAGATTATCTGGAATCAAGTCTTTTGAAGGTAATATCAATAAAACAACCTTAATTGACAATTCTTACTTATTGAAATGTTTATAGCCATACTTAAATAATGGAAAATGATGACAATATTGCCATTAAAATACAGTATTTATTCTGAACAATTATGGTTTCTGAAGCAATTTCATGGAGGCAGAGAAGGAAGACAGCAAGTGTCACAGATAGAATGTCCACTTCAGATATTATTAACACAAAGACAAGCTTAAAGAATCTTAAAATATGGAGTTTTTGTGGTATTATTGTTGTTCATTTTAAACATCAATTGATGGAATAAAAACTTGGGAGCAAATTCAAACTTGAAATCACTGACATACACAATCAAGTACCAAAATTCATCTATTCGGTCACTGCTGGACCAGATACAGTCACTTCTTATGGTGGTCCAATCAGCTTATCACACCTATTGCTTTCACAGCCACTCGAATCTGTGTAAGAAAATTCTGAGAAACACAGTGACAAAAGTGCCCAAGAATGCATTCCACGCACATATTCTCACATGACTGTATTTGAAAAGCACTGATTTTGCTCAGTTATTCATGGAAGATTTACTTGTATGTTAACGGTAAATGGAATTGTTTCATTTCAAAAGCTTTATAAGGAAGGGGAGGGGGATCAAAACTCCAAAGAGATGGGTAATGTTACCAATTTCATTTATAATATTTTTGTAGAAGAGGTTAATCACAAAATCTCCTTGTGACT
The DNA here is from genome assembly GCA_004027455.1 of Hydrochoerus hydrochaeris. NCBI lineage: Eukaryota > Metazoa > Chordata > Mammalia > Rodentia > Hydrochaeridae > Hydrochoerus > Hydrochoerus hydrochaeris. The sequence continues at coordinate 76,738 of PVLA01000217.1, forward strand.
GTGTAGTTTGCATCTGAGGAAATTAATTGAGATCAATTCGATAATGGTTATGACTCACTGTTGTAACGCTAAAATACATGTTTGTATCCTCTTAGGATAATGATACAAATTTATTAATTTTCTTGATTATGGTGGTTGTCTAGTCTGTAGTGTCAATCTAATTTGAGAACACAATTTAGTAAACTGTTACAAGGTGACAAAAGCCTATTGTTCACCACCTTTGCTTACTCATTCTCTTAAATAATGTGTTTACTGGCGTCCTGGAGACTAGATCAGTTAGAGATTCTCCAGTGTTAAATATCTGTTTTACCCATGGAAAAGGAAAAGAAAATCTTCATTAACTTTAATTAAAAGCTATGAAGTATTAATTCCTCAGAAGGAATATTTTTCATTTTAAAATGATCTTTATCAAATTATGATTTCTTACTTAGCTTCAGGTGCAGCCAAATCCAGCTACTTTTAACAAAGATCACTATCAACTTCATTAATGACTATTTACCTTCATATTATATTCTAAATCAAAGGTCCTAATCTGCTTTGTTCTAAACAACTAGGATGCTGCTGGCAGTAGTCATCAACTGAACATTTCATCACTAATCACTAACCTCTCCTTTCTCCCATCCAAAAAACAAGCAAGATATATTTTGCTTTTGGATTTTGTACCAATGTTCTAACTCAGCAGTAAGCAAGGAACAGCCACAAGGGAGTATTTCACTCAAGTTACTGGTAGAGGTGGGAAGAGAGTTTGGACTGAAACTAACAACGAGAAATGTTTCCATTAATTGTATGTTTAACAGCTACATTAATTAAAACCGGACTATTTCTATGAACTCATCTCCTCAGTGTAAGCGACAGAGACAGTATCAGACAGAAAGGGATGTAAATCTCATGCAATTCATTTTTATTGAACATGTACTGCTCATACATAGGGACTGTATTCTACCTAAATAATGCAGGAGCATGTGATGCCTGCAGAATCCCACACAATGTTAAAACCCCAGTTAGTATTTTATCTTTAAAGAGAGATCTCTGCATCCTTTGGCAGCTGATGAGTTCAGATAGAAAACATGCCAGGAGTGTGGACCAGTGCATTAGCACACGCACCCCCGTGCCGCAGAGCTTTGCCTCAGCATATGCCATAACATTGGCAGGCAGAGCCCAGAGCTCTTTAAGAGCAGGAAGAAGCTCATAAATAATGGTTGACTCACACAAGGGATAATTAAACGAGACAAGTGAATGCCAATGGACTCCCTAGCAGAAAATACTCCTCCTCCGTGAGGATCCTTTCCGCCGCTGCTTTTTTTGTTTTCTTCTTTCTCAGTTTTAGTTCTGGCTAGCAGTTCATCACTGCAAATACTTTTCAAATGGGAGTGTCTCAAAAAATTGTCAAAGTTTGGAAAACAGTTTGAGGCATTTTCATATTTAGTAACATTGCTTCAATGTATATAAACATATAGATGCATTCTTATTTTTAAATATTTTAGCTTTAACCTCTCCATCTAACAACATATACCTATCTGACAAGCTAAGCACAGACAATATTCCCAAAAAGCAAAATGAGAAAATTCCCAAACATGCAAAATCTCACTGAGTTGTGCACCCTACAACGTGAGAGGAATTTATTCATTCTTTTCATTTAGGATAAATATGCATCAATGTTATAACTGCCTCCTCATTCTTAAAAAATGAGATTCACAATGAATTTCAATGTTTTTCCACCAACCTCCTCTGAATTCTTTTTTCAGAAATGCTTAATGTTTCTTGCTTGACAGCTTTGTGCTCAAGGTTGACAGGCTATTTTTAGTATCCCAAGTATTTTAAAGGCTCGAAAAAATCTAGCTCTGGTTTAGTTGTTTATGAAATGCATTTAGCAGACAATTACAGTTCATTTAATATGCATTCATTGCTGTCTAAGAAAAAAGTGCCTTCAGCTTTTTTGGAAAACTGAAGAGAAATAATGTTATTTTCTTACACTGAGGCTACTCAGAATGAGACATATTCATTCAGTCACTGGGAACTCTGCACCTATAAAAGGAAGGTGCTAGATCAAAAGACTTCAGTTCTTCTTCAGGACTAAGAGGGAGAACCTAGGATCCCCCTCCTGACCCAATTAAATTTAGCATCAACAAGGTAATCCTGCATGAAAGTGCAAAACTGCACCTCAATTACAGGCAGGTTTTTGAAAATTATATGAAAATCTACATTGTCACTTTTGCCAGTCATTAAATATTACTTAGCACCCGTAACATGCCTGGCCATGTCACCAAGTCTGCAGCTAAAACTTCAGAGGACAAAATCAGTCACTATCTTCCTGGGTATTATAATCCAGCAAGAAATATGCACCTAAAGAAAGGGTTAAAAGAATAATGAAATCCTGAGCATTGCACCATATCACATATATAGGATTCCAACATGAGCCTAACTGTGGTGAGACATAAAAAACAAAACAAAACAAAACAAAAAACAAAGATCAAAATGCAATATGGTAAATGTCAACTTTTCCAAATAAATATAGGTGCTATTTATCAGAAAGATATACTAATAAATAGGGGGAAACAGAAAATGGAAACAAAGTGAGAAATTAAATGAATAGACACACAAACTCAAAAAAATCACATTGTTTCTTTTATATGAGAAACATGATATACAGAGCAAAATAGGAGAGAGCTAAAGAGGAAGTTGGGAGAAGTTCAAACACTTCCCCAAATTACGTATTCCATTTTTAAAAAATATTGCAATATACATGCTAATTTTTCTCATTTATTCTAATAATTCCTTAGTTTGTTGAAAAGAAAGCTTGTATCTTGTTTCTTTTTTCTTTCTTTTTTGGATTAGGATTTGTAATGTACAACTACTTTGAAGATAATATATAGTATAATACTATTATTCATTTATTTATTTATGAACATTGCTTTAATTTTTCATAAAATAAACAGGGAACTTTTTTAAAAACATCAATTTCTTGTTAGATAAATGATGGAAATTTTCTGAACTTAAGAATAAAAAGTTAACTAAATGAACTTAGATTATATCCTGATTTTTTTTAAACACAAAGTCATGAGCAGGTGAATTAATAAAAATAGTATGTAGGTGATGTTTAGATTAAGTGATGCATCAGTGCTAAATATACTGGCACCAATGATGCTACTGTAGTTAGAGAAGAGAATATCCCTACTTTTAGGAAAAGTACAACTATTGAAAAACTATTGAAAAGCTAAGACATATGCAATTTGTACTCAAAGCGTTCAAAAATAGTATTATATATGTTTCCGTTCTCTATGTGAGATAAAGCGGGTGCATTCATGGCAAAAATGTTAACAATATGTAAATCTAGATAAAGGACGTCCTATTTATTATTCTTAACACTTCACTGTAAGTTTGAATTTATAATAAGGAAGTTTTAAAAATAAATAAATGAAAGCTGCTCCCGAAGGAGGACGAGGAGGAATATAGCACAGCCGCTGACAGGGCTTGTCTCAGACAGCAACGCCTGGACCGATGCCGGAAATACGGAGCTTGGGGAAGTGAGGCAAGGTATGAGGAAAACCTCCCCAGCACACACTTTCATGAGGCCTCTAGGTGGTTAAGAGGTAAAGCAAAAGCCCATGTAACTACAAAATAGAAGAGGCAGGAAAGTGGCCTAAGAGGAGGAAGGTCCTGTACATTAAGTCCAAAGCTCTGATAGGTCTGGGAATGGCATGGTAAACAGTATAACATGACTCAGGGCAAAGGAAAGACACAAAACAATTATTTTAGCATGATAAAATAATAGAAGTGATGAAGAGCTTCAAAGGATAAATGTTTGTCTTATACAGTAAATCAAGCATGAACCTGAGATCCCAAATGGTGATCCCACCCACATTCCCCTCCTCTCACAAGATCCAAGAGACTCAATTTTATTCCCACCTCATCCATCGCTGAAGACTAAATACAAAAGACCCAGGATCGAAGATGGTTGGAATGATCATCCAAGGATAGAAAGCTAAGGAAAGACTGATGGCAGCCATTTGGCTACAGAAGAGAGGGGACAGGAAGGAATTAGGCGAAGGATGCCCAGTGACCCAGTGAACATCTATAGGCCATCTGCAGAAGTCAGAGGTGTGCAGCTGAAGGGCTCAGGCCCAAAGATCTGGTTTTGGAAAAAATCAAAGAAGATACTGGATCCTGCTCTTAAATTTCTTTGACTATTTGAATTTGACTCTATCACTTGAGTTTCAAGTCAAAGGCCAACTAAAGCCTTGCTGTGTTCCTGGATGCTTTACCATCTAGAGGACAAACCTCTTCGTGTATTGTCTTTCTGTTTCATGGTATAGTTTAGGTGTAGTTTAGGATTACAAATATGTTCTAAAGATATCTTGACTTTGGAAATGCATTTTGGTTAGGACTAGTGGGGGGAAAAAAGGGAAGAATGGTAACTGCAAATCCAGTTAGAAGGCTGCTGAATTACCCAGATGACAACTGTTACCATGGTTCTCTGAAGGAACCGAACTAACAGACGAGATACCTCTTATTAATTAGAACCTCACCACTTAGAATTTAAAACCCTGCAACAAATTTACTTAGGTACAATGTCACGTAGATAATCTGGGTCCCAAAAACATTCTGCCACAAGAATTTTACCTCCAGGGGTGGTAAAATTGAGTGACGTGAATAATCCAAGCTACCGTACCATCAACCATAAAGCTTTTAAGAAAAAAATCTAATACATAGGTTGCCTTCCCTTGAAGATAAATGAGAGCCCTCAGGATGAAAAAGCCCTCAGGAACTTCTAGAAACTGAGACAACCCTGGAAACTTTTTAACTTGCTATTCCACCATTTCTCGGAAAATCTTGTTAAACCTAAAATACATGCTACTGTGACAGTCTCATTCTGTGTCTTTGTAGCAGAAGTAATAGAATATTCTATTCATCTATGGAAAAGTCAAGTCTTTAAAAATGGTAAGTTTTGGTTCATCAAAAGAACTTTACCTATACTTGAGGTCAATATTACTGCACAGGCTATAAATTAACGTAATTCCTTTATGTCCTCAAAAGTTGATTCTAACAATTTACTATACTTCTACAATTTTTCTCATATAATTATGAAATATAAGCAAAACCAGAAAAAAATAACTTAATATACATTTCTCTCAGACTCATGCACTTAGTGTTAACAGTGTAAGCTGAAATAAATACCTGGTTTATTCGTGAATTGTTATGTGTTTAATTATCCCCATTGAAAATCCCTGAAGTACCATCACAGACACATTAAATAAGGTCAATACCCGTATCTATAGGTCAAGGATTTTTTTCTAAGAAACTTCAAATGGACTGCAAATTGCTCAGTTCATCTTCACAACTTGCCTTTGAGCCGGAGAACCGGTATGAGGAGTTCGTCTTAAAGGACGGGAGCCACAGGAGAAGGTGAGATTTGAAACAGACAGCAGAGCACTCACTGTCTGATCAGCCATCATGTTCTTCTGTGCGATTTCTAGTCACTGAGCTTTGATCACACACACACAGGACCACTTCTACAATCAGAACCTCTGCCCTTGCCTCACACCCCACCCATCACATGGAGACTATGAATTCATTCCCCTGCCCACTCCCAGGAACTAGCTCACCCCCTCCACTGGGAGCCCGTGAGCTCCTGCTGCTGTCTCCTCCTGGAAGCTTGCTCTGTGGGAACAAGCTCTGTGTAACCCAGAGAACCCGACACTGTCAGAGCCACCCTGCACTGAAGGGGCTTGCTTGGTGCTACGCTGTGTAAATCTGTGTGAACCTGCATTTTGAGGGGAAAAAAATTCAATTTGAATGGTCCTAAACTATTAAACGAAATTATGGGTTCGTGTAACTCAACATTTTGCAGGGGGATAGTGCTGTTTCATGAAGAGTAGATCGAGCGCTGCGCCTCACATTTCTCTGCTCCGCATTCTGTGGTTTGCCTTCGCTCCGAGTTTCCACAGGCTGACCTCGTGGTGCAGACACCTCGCCATCAAGTCTGGATCCCATACTGAGCAGTTGCTTTAGTTTTCTCTAGCAAAGTACCACAAACTAGATGACTTAAACAGCAGACTCCTACTTGGTGCAGTTCTGGGGGCTGCAAAGTCCACCATCAAGGTGTTAGAAGCATTGGTTTCATTCTGAAGCCTCTTTCTTGATTTACAGGATGTCTGCTTTCTCCCTGTGGCTTCATGTGGTCCTTCCCCCTGTGTTTCTATTTATTTTACAAGGGCACAAGTTGTACTAGGCTATAACCTCATTTAACTTTAATTATCTCTTATGAGGCTCTGCCTCCAAATGCAGTAAAATGCAGGGGCACTGGGAGGAGGATTCAGACTTCAACATAAGAATTTCTTGAGGACACAGCCAGTCCACAACAGTGGTGCCTAATATGTGGTCATCTGGGCAATTAAAACACACAGTAAGACATTCTCAGGAAAGTCTCTGCTACTTCTTATGAAAGAGAACTTCTCTTTGGAGGACATCTCAGCCAACATGAGTGATTCAGGGTCATGTGTGCATTCCTGAGTTGTTACTGCCAGAGAAGTGAATATTGGATGATTACCCCAACCCCTCCTTCGAAGTGAACAGGAACTACAAATCACAAGCAGGAGAATGACAGAGTATAGTTTCTCAAAGAGAAGTTGTGGTATTGTTAGGAAGACTACTAGACAGTCCTAGGCAGACGGTGCATTCCTAACTCAACATAAAATGTGGCCAAAGCCCAGCCCATAGAAATAGAAAATCAGATGTTCACATCCATCATAATTAAGGATTCAGGCAAGAAAACCGGAAGACATAGAAATCTTGGAGAACAAAATACTCACTGAGCCAAGGTATCACTTTATAGACTTTGTACTAATTATAGTGGAAATATCTGGCAGGAACTACCTTAACCAAATTGATAAAATTTAGCATTAAGCAAGGCATGGAAACTACAAGTTCAATTCTACAATATTTCTGCCAAAAAAGGTTTAAAACAAATTTACTATAAGGAAAGAATTCAAAATGAGTGATGTTTAACCCAGCTATCCAGATTTTCTAAAAAATGCCAATATAAAAGACATATAGAATGTGGTAAACTGTACCATACTAAGGAGACTCAAGCAACATGACAAGTTAAATGTGATGCATGTTTTTTAGTTGGATCTTGAATCAAGCAAAACAGCAAAAGAGGTTCTAAAAATACAACTGGGACAATTGAGTATATTTGCATACTAGCTATATATGAGATAATAGGATTGAAAAAAGTATATAGTATAATAATTTATTTTTTAATGGAAGAAAATGTCTTTGCTGTTAAACCTTAAGTGCTGAAAGATATCAGTGTGTGATTCTGAATACTAAAATTTCATGTGTTCCACTAACTGCTTATTCTGAGGAAATGAAATAGATGCCATTCCATCAAAAATAATAGTCTTTGAAGTTTATTTTCTTGAAATTTCCAGTCTTTTGTGGTGTCAAATAACTACTGATATCCCTTTGGTTCCTTGAATTTTACTTCTCCCTTAAAATAACAATATAAAGTAAGAAAGGCCTGTCACCATTAAAAAGTGCACAGCTTTTATAACATCAGTGAAAATTGGGAGATCTGCTTGTAACCTCTATAACAAAACTCAGAATTTTTTCTTGCAAAAAGCAACTGCAGCAGTGCATGAAATTGGGACATCCCATGAAAACACACTGGAGATATTTTTTTAAATGTTAACTATCCAAACTTTTATTGCTTATCACCTTTTTTTGTATATTTCTTCTTATCCCTTAAAATTAAAAATTCCTTGGTTTCTTATGTCAATGTTTTCATTAGGCATAAATTACTAAACATTTTTTTCTGATAAGAAATATTTTCTATTTCCAAGAGAAAGTGACCAAAAGTAAAGTACTTACATTGATAGGAGGGACTGACTATACATTAGACTATGTAGAATAATTAGACTATGCTTAAAGGAAAACCTACCTCTCAGATTGACCGCAAAATTTAAGATGTTTCCTTTGCTATAACTCTCAAAGAAAAATATAATAACTATCATCCTGTAGACGGTTTGGATGTGTATCTGTGGACAGTGACGTTTAACTAAATGGTTTCCGGGGTGGGTTGACAGCTGTAGGCAACTTGTAACACCCCGCTGAACTGAATCAGCGTGGTGCTGGGTGTGGAAGGCCTGCCTGAGGGCTGTTGCCAACAGCATAAAAAGGAGACCTGGACAGAAGAGGTGCCGCTGTTGGTGCTCCTGAAGGAGCTTGTCATGCTGGCTTTCCTGATAGGAATTTGGCTGTTCTCATGGTCGGAAAAGCTCTGAACCTCGTTGTCACTAAGGATGGCTGTGGTTCTGTTCAGGGCAGCTCTGGTCCTTACTTTGAGTGGCACTTCCTGGCTCCAGCACAGATCCCCCAGCCTGCAGGCACAGATCCTGCATCCCACTGGTATAGACTCTCCAGCTTCCACCACTGACCTTTGGGCCTTCCCAGTGCAGATCCGTGAAACACATTTGCGTGTGCTGGACTGGTAGGGAGCGTTGCCGTGGGCTGTGGATCTTCAGCTGGACTCGTGAGGATATTGCTGAGGATCCAGGCCCTCGGCTGGATTGTTTGGGTCTCTAGCGTGTGGACAGATTTCCTGCACTCTTTTGCATTTGATTCTTTGGGTGACTACTCATAAAACAATCCTATAAATTATATGCCCTGAATTAAATTGTTTCTTTTGCAAAACGCTGAGTACAATAGTTTCCTACTTTACTTTGAAAGCCTACAGCAGTATGGCAACATTTAAGTATTAAGATACTGACATGTTTCTTAAAAATAAATTATGTGGGGCCAGGGATTTAGCTCAGTGGCACAGCACCTGGCTGGCAAGTGTGAGGTATTGAGTTCAATTTCTAGTACAAAAAAAAATTGATATATGTTTTTGAGTACTGTAATAAAAAAGGACTTAAAACTCTAGCTAAGCTTCACAATACAGAGTGGCAACTGGCACACACTTCTGATCTCATATGTGCCACAAAGCTAGCGTACTTCACAATGGTGCTTACTTTCTTACAAGAAATACCAAGGACACACTCATTACAATTCCATATTCACATGATAGCTCTTTGAGAAAGAAGTCTGGGATTATTTTAGATCGTTCAAAATATTTCCAAAAGTTTCCATACTTTCACAGCAATGCTTCTAATTTTTACTCATTATTTCTTTCATGACTTTATAACTGTCTGTCTTCTTTTTAATCTACAAAGCATTGACCAAAATACACTAATGCAACCACCATTATGTTGTATCCTTATTTTCGAAGTCATCTGTATGTTTCTCAACTCACTCGATTCTTGGGTGCTAGCACTGTTTGGGTAATTTATAAAATATTGCAGGCCATATAAAGCTTTGTAGTTTTAAACAAAAACAACCTTTTATTCCCCTCCACAATTCTACAATGTAAGATGAGCTAAGCTGGTCAGTCCCAGTCCATGTGACATCAGCTGAGGACACTGCCGTGCTCAGCTGGCTGGAAAAGTCAGGATGGCCGTGCCCAGGGCTGGCAGGCAGTGCTGTTGAGGCGTGGACACGCCAGCTCCGGTTCCCCACTGCAGTGCAACGTGCTCCCACACTTAATCTCTCACACAGCTGGGGCTGGCAAGGCGGCGACTGGCTCCAACCCACTCCCTGAACGCTGCTTTGAAGCTTACATAACACCATCCTGCCACTTTCGCTTACTCAAAGCAAGCCAGAGGAAGAGTCCAGCTGAAAAGCAGACAAGGGGGAAGATGGATAGCATTTGCTGTTACTATTACAGTTTGTTATTTCATGAAAAAGACACAGAACCACATGAAAGAAGTCAGGAGGGAGATAAACGTAATTAGAGCATTTTATGATTCTTTCCTCAGATGTTAGCTCAAGAAGAAAAGCTAAAAATCAAGGACCTAAGCACTCATCTTGTGAAGTTTTTGAAAAACCAGTAAATTACACCCAAAGTAAGTAGGAAGAAAACCTAAGTGCCAGATTGAAAAAAAAAAAGGAAACAAATGCAAAATATAGATACCAACAGAATAAAAGTTGATTCATTGGAAAGAATATGAAATCAACAAATTTCTGAAGGGAATTATCAAAAACAAAGCTAACAGAAATAATCAAGATTCAAAATTTAAAAAGGGACAAAGCTAGAGATTTTAAAGATGATAACATTGTAATATGTCTATGTGAATATATTTGAAAATTCCTTTTTTTTTTTTTATCGGTACCGGGGATCAAACTCATGACTGCCTGCTTGCAAGGCAGGCACTTATGCCACTGAGCTAAATCCCCAGCCCCTTATATTTGAAAATTTAGAGGATAAGGACACATTTCTGGAAAAATAAGCTAAAGTTGACCCCAAAATAGAAAATCTGAGTAAGAGTCCTATGACTATTAAAATTCCTCACTCTGTTTTCATAAATATTTACTATCTCACACAAATAGATAAAACCTTAAGGTATATACCTATACTAGTAAATATTGAACGTATCAAATTTATAATTACCAGTAATAAAAGTACTTCTGGAGAATTTTAAAAATCAAGAATTGTTTCTATCTCATTTTACAAGGTCAAAAGAGCTTTGAAACAAGACCTCACAGAGACCATCTAGTAAAGCTGCAGGTTAATCTCATTCTTGAATACAGATTCAAAGGTACAAATGAAGTATTAATATACTAAGTTAGCATATATATCTATTATGATGCAGTCTGTTAATACTGAACATGGGTGGGCGTGTGTGTGTGTGTGTGTGTGTGTGTGTGTGAGAATCTAAAAACACAAACTACAAATTAGTTCAGAAATACAAGAATGCAAGGTAGGCTTAATGCAAGAATGCAAGATAGGAAAATTAACCAGTGTATTGCACTATATTAACAGAATAATGCAAAACTCCCCATTACCACCACATTGGCATAATAAACATAAAATTGAGTATTTTATAATAATTTCATAATTGACAACCCTTAGAAAAATGGGAAAGAAAGGAAACTTGTTTAATCTGAGAAATAGTATTTTTCTAAAACATACACACAAAAGGACAGTAAACAGCAATGGAACAATATTGAGAGCTTCCTCTGTCAGTCCGGATGCAGCACAAAGATGACCATTACCGTATCTTTTTTTTTCACTACCGTATCTTTTATGCAGCGTGGTACTTAAGCTCCTAACCAGTGCAGTGCAGCCAAACACATAAATAATGAAGGGACTGGGACTGCAGATTTGCAGGATTTGTAAATAATATGTTATTTTATGCAAAATATTTACAGGAATCTACAAAAAAAATTACTAGAGTTAACATCTGGGTTTGTCAAGACTCCAGTTGGTAAGACAATATCAAATATCAATTTTATTTGTACATAAACAAGCAAAAATTTTGAAAATGAGATGTTAGGATTATATCTTTTATAATAATATCAAAATATTAACTAGGGATAAATATACAAACGCATCTGACAAAATCATAAGACATTATTAGAAAAATGTAAGGAACTGAAGAAGTAAAAAAATATGTCATTTTCATGTTTCCAAGCCAATACTGTACAATTAGTGCTTGTCAAATTAACCTATAAAATCAAGTCAGTCAGTCGAAGTTTCCCCAGGGTCTCTATAGGTGACGCAGTAAAATGGACAAATAAGTTCTAAAATTTGTTGTTAATGTGAAAAGCCAACAATAAGTAAGTTAAAGTTGAAAAACTGAGATATGTCTTGCTGAAGGAAATATTAACTTATTTTAAAGCTACAATAATTACGATAATGTTGACTACATGCAAATGTGGTTAACTTATTAAACGAAAAAGGTCCAGAAACAGATGCAGACATACAGAAGCAGTTGAATCATGAGGAATGTGACACTGGAGAGCTATAGTGAGACAGTCTTCTCATTAAATGGTGTTAGGTTAATGAATGATACAGGTACATGAGGCAAAGAGAAATTTGACCTCCACTTCATACACACACAAAAAGCTAATCTGAAGTTCATAATAGTATTAAAAGTAAAAAGTAAATAGTAAAGCATCTAAAAGCTAACATATTAAAATCACTGCATGATCTTGAAAAGGGCGAAAATTTTTTTAAATGGTACAATAATCAGTGTACCTAACAAAAAATGTGATAAATTGTACCAAATGAAAACTATGAAATTGGAGCTATCAAAATTTGTAAAATAATATGTAAATAATAGATGGGAGAAAATATTTGCAGCAAAGCAAGAAAAAGCTTGTATTCACAATATGTAAAAAACTACAAATCCTCAGTAATGTAAGCAAAAGACATAAAAAGGCACTTCATAGAAGATGTGAAAATTACCTCTAAACATTTCTAAGGATGTCTACCTTTACCAGTCCTTAAGAAAATTAAATTAAAGCCACCACAGAAAGGTAAAGCACACTTACCAGAAAGAAGTGATGAACAATGCCAAGTTTTGTTAAAAAGAAGCACTCCGAGTTATGAAAACCGCACTGGTTATACCGAATCAATCACCTGAAAAACCATTCACCACTGTGCCCCAAGGTGAAATGTAACATACGTAACATACCTCATAATGAAAAATTCCGCTTCTAAAATATGTGACTGTCGAAGCAAAACAAGCAGAAATGCATAGGGCAGAGTCAGTTTCCTTACTTTGTGTTACAACATAAAAACCAAAACCCACTAATATGTTAATAAACCGAAATATAATAGCATTTTCTGGAGCAAACAAGTGAATTTCAACCAATCACATAGAGCTGCACTTCAACCAATCCCAGGCAGCCAACGAGGCAGACTGTACAAAAGTAAGGCCCAAAACGCGGGCACCTAGCTGTTGCCATGCAGAGGATTTTCCAGGTCAGCTCTATGCGAGCTTGCTGCTCCTACAAAAAGGCTCTGTGAGGCTCTTCTGGCTGTGATTTCACCCAATTCATAAATCAGTCTACAATCAAATAAGTTTTGTGAAATGTACTTTGTCTAAAGCTTTTTATACCCATAAATATGCATACATACAGATACAGGCAAGAATTTATACCTACATAAAAAATTCTAAGAGCCCCAAATAAGAAATAACCCAGCAGCAACAGAACTGTCAGATAAATGTGGGATATTAGGTTAATGGATTATTACACATCAAAAGAAATGAGCAAATGAGTTAACCACAACATGACGAATGTTGTGAAGAAGACTTAAGCAATACAGTTGTTGTGAAGAGAGATGGTATTATTTTTATGGTGTGCATGTTACTGAGATTCATCAAAGTTCCACACCAGCCACACTCCACTGCACAAGGGTCTTGTGCTTATAATTATTTTACTTGTTTAGGGTAAAACTCCTCTTTGATCCTGTCTTATGTCAATACTTTCTATCTGATTTCTCCATGAACTTCTAACCATAAGTAAAGAGAGTCATAAGAAATAAAAGAACCCTCTAATTATATTACAGGCAGCTCTGAGTTGGGTTCTGCGGAGGCATCCTCTGTCTAAGGTATTTCTTGGGATCAGCAGACTCACCAACAGGAGGGTGATCGACTCCACTGAACAGCCAATGGGTAGAAGGTATTGGCTTGATGAAGAGAGATGCAACTTACACCAAAATAAAGTCCAGAGCCTCAAGTGAGGAACATCTTGCTACACATGACCTCTTTCCCAACATGTGGTCTTGCAGAAGGCAGTGACAGATAAGTTCCAGGAAATATACAGCCAACAGCAAAGTAAGGAGAGCCTCCCACACATAGGAGGTCTGTATGGCACATCAGTAGCTTCTTTAAGTGTGAATCAGACTGAGGGTAACAGCTGTACATATTCTTTGATCCATATCTGGAGAGGTAGCTCTTGTGAAGATTCAACCTCAAACACTAAACTATTTTTTTAATAAATGAATCTACTAAGAGTTCTATAGTTAATACTTAAGTCAAAGTTGTACTTTTACAGCTGCTATGATGTGGATAGGTTAACTAATTTTTCTGAGGTCAAGTTTTATCCTATTTTAAATTCTTATTATAAAAGCTACCAAATGGGATTATTATAAAAACTGAAAGATAACGTATGCAAAGTAAAAATAATTTAATAATTACTATTAAGTAATTGCATATATCCAAAAGACTGACAGGCACACATGCACACGTACACACACACACACACGCACACACACCCTCAAGTAGTTTCAAGTGTCAGGAGAAGAGTAAAACTAAATCCTATAAGCTATATAAATAGAGGTTAAAATTTGTCATCTAATCAAATCTAGAAACTTGGCATCAAAGAAGAAAGTGTCGTACTGAAGAGAAGGGATATTTTGTGGTTGAGATAAGCTAAATGATAGATGAAAGTAAATGCTATTTAATATCACCGAGGGTTTGCAAATGTGTCATGCCAATCCGCAATACCATCAACAAGGTGCCGGTATACAAGACACATAAAAACCATGCTTATGGAAGTGTTATCATTTTTGTTGTTGTTGTTGTTGGGCTAAATTTCAGACTTCTGGGAGACGTTAATTTTCAGAATTTTGTGTGATTTTAAGGAGATATTTAACAAGCATGATGGAGCTGTTTGGGGAAATCAGTTTTCTTCACTGACATAGTTTGATGAGGCTCATCAAACAAAGAGTGAGACAGAGCACAAGAAAGAGTTGTTGTTCTCTAAAATGATACGTACTTAATCTAGAAGCTCATGCCATTCTGCAGCACAAAGCATTTGCAATTATCTACAAAATGTGCTTCCCAAGGGCATTTTGAAAACTCAAAATTGGGGGTTATTTTCACACTTCCCAGTGTTTTCAGGCTTTCACTGGTTTTTAAATTAATGGAAAAAAATGTGACAAACAAACAGAATTTTTCTTTGCAAGAACCTCTTTGAATGCCCATTGTGCTTTTTGACAATAAACACCAGGTAGAAAATTCAGGGCTTTTTAATGTCAGCACATACCATTCTTACTTACCCCTAAAGATTAATTTGTTAAGTTTCTTTGTTGGCAGTAAAGAACTACATCGAGTCATCTCAGTAGCAGAATAATCATAAGTGACAATTATACAGCACGAAAGATTACTCCTTATGCTGACTTTAAGTAGCTTGCAATAGACTATTTTCAGATGAAGCATGTCTGCTACCATTACTGGCCACAGCATGTGTGATTATGGTATATATATATATATATATATATATATATTGATATAGATATATTATATATAGTTTATACATATATGTATATATTATGATAGTATTTGTCATTCCTTCTATTATGTGAAGGGTGGTAATAAGGACCCACTGTGTAGCTAATAATTTCCAAAAATCTTGAGGAAACCACCATACCACTAAATTGTTCTCTGGTTTATAGTTTAAAAAGAGGAGAGAAATGAGAAATAGCACATGAAGTATGGCATCATTTTCTTCAAATTTTTGTGTGGAGCAACTCAATACAGCTATCACCTTAGTAATATGTGGTCCTTTCTATTATTCTTAGAACAAGTCTACTGATCATACAGTGTTTTGGTTACTTTTTACTCATTGTTGAGACAAAATACCTGACGTCCAAAATTAGGGAAAGGAAGGTTTATTTCTTACAGTTCTTGGAGGTTTCAATCCACACTCAGTTGGCTCCAAGGCAGGGTGGTATAGCAGGGTACTGCTCATGGCAGGGGCAAACAACAAGGTGCAAACCAGCGAGAAAGACACTTTCTTCCCGCCTATACATCATATGTTGGCTCCACCTCCAGGTGGGTGTAGCACTCACACCACCAATCTGAGCCCTAGACAGTGAACCAATCACAAACGCTAGATTTGGTTGAGTCCATAATTGCCTCCAAGCCACTGGCATAAACCATAACATACAGTCATATCTATTCTGTGGTAATTTATCTACTAAGTATTCTTGAACATGTAGCACCAAGGATAAGTCTGGTTTCCAAGGTAACATCTTCTGTATTTTGTGTTACCGAGGGTGTTATTTGCTGCAGCAGCCATAATCTCCCTAATGAAGCCATCTCAGAAAAACACGTTTCAAATTTTGTCAAGAATAATTGAGCTTCTAAAGAATAACTTCCCAATTTTCATCTCATGAATATTTGTTTTACTCAAATAAAAGATTACATTTCTCTTTTTGCTTGGCTCACCAACATTTGTGGCCCTCCTTTGTCAAATTATATTAGTTCACACTGCCTGCTTGCCATGGATCAATCTTATATATGGATTCTCTTTATTTTTCTTTTATTTACTATGTATTATTTCTTTTTAAAATTTTTACTGTAAAAGTTTGAAGTTCACTTAAATACTTCTGCAATGCATAGTAGGCATAAATAGAATATAACTATTGGATACATTACAAGTTTATTCCACTGGGCATTCATATGATTGATCTTTCATTTTCTCTCAAAGAATTGTGTTCAAGATGAATTAAAAATGGTATTTTCCTTAATATTGAAAGAGACACAAAATCTCTTTCATAAATAAGCATAATAAAAAGCATACATAAAAGTACAGACCAAATTCTATGAAAATTGTGTAGTGCAACATTAATTGTCTTCATGGAAAGAAAAGGATAAAGAATATGTATTGAAGTAAAGTGATCAATCAAAGTAGTCAGTGCTTCTGACTAGCTGAATGACCACAGTCGATCTCTCACCTTTTTTGAATCTCAAGCTCCTCATATATCAAATGGAAATAGTAGTATCTTACTATAAAATTAAATGTGATACCATACCTAGTGCAGAATCTAGTATAAGCTACATATAGTTTAGTTGATGAATTATGATTGATAACAGAAGAGATTACAGTAGAGCTGGACTGCTACAGATAAGTATAATAGATATTTTAATACGAGAAGAAAAATATTCAGAGCTATAAAAATAACAAAAAACAGAGATTGCAAGATGGCCAACTGAGTGGCGGCACGATAAGAGAGCTTCTCTGAGGGAAAAAAAAAATAAAAACAACTCAGGTGCTGGAATCTGGCAACATGGAGAAAGCCAGACAAAAGGAGAGGAATACTCATGACCCAGGAAGAAACTGAGGAAAAAGAAAAAGGAAAAAAAAAAAGAAAGAAGAAAAAGAAGCATAGACAGAGGGCTGGAGCTGGGCAAGGCCCGATCACTGTACTGACACATCTTAAAGTCAGGTGACTAACCATATAGCTGAGATCATGGCCCTGGCGAGAGCAGGGGTTGGTGAGCTCCAGACCCTCGGCTGGGGGAGGCCTTGAGACAGGAAGTGGAAACAGCCAGTCAAGCTGCGCAAACTTGGGTGAGTGACGGGAACTGGAATCCCCAAACTGGGAGGAATGGCTGGGTGACATTTTGGAGTTGAGCAGGGCCGGCTTGAATCGGGGCCCTAGGCAGCATCTGTTGATGACTCCCAGTCCAAAGCAGATTGGTGGGCTCTGCTCGGGGTTGGCCACGCCCCTGGTTGAAACCCAATAGCCAGGGAGGAGGCATCCCCAGGGAACACACAAACCTATTGAAGCATAAACTGGTTGACTGGCATGGGGGAGGAGCCAGCTCTCAGCATGCAACTCACAGATCCACTGCAGACTGAGGGGTGGTACTTCCCTAGCAAGTGCACTGCAGAAAAACTGTAAGCAAAACGAAAGGTCCAGAGACCACCCACCCATCTGAAGGGGGCCAAAAACATGACAAGACAGAGAAAGAGCAAAAGGTCCCCAACTGCAGAAACAGGGAAAATGAATTCAACAGAGGTAAATGCAGAGGATGTTGAGAGCAGCAAACCTGTAATGTCAGAGACAGCCTCATCAGAAATAAATACATCCGTGACCTCATCGTCAAATTTAAATCTGAAGTTCTAACTCAGGTGAAGCAAGATATAAGAAGACTAATAAAAGAAGTCCTGGGTAATCCTCAAGTAGACACAAATGAAAGAACAGAGGAACCCAGAGAAAGGAGAGAAGCCTTTGATGAAGAATATAAACAAAACCTAGAATATATGAAACAGATCCAAAGAGAATATCAGGAAATTAAAAACTCCATTGAAACCTGGAAAAACCTTTTAACAGAAACTAAAGACAAACTTTCAAAACTTGAAGATAGATTTGCAAAGTATAATCGTGAAAGGAAGTATCTCTTAAAAATAACAAGGAAACAGGAAGCAACGATAGAAAGGCTAGAAGATGACAAGAGGATTTATAACCTAAGAATAAAATATGTGAATGAAGATGCAGCAACAAATACAAATGAAATAAAAAGTCTATTCACAGAAATAATTAAGGAATACTTCCCAAACATAGGAAATGTAAGTGAAGTTCAGATAAATGAGGCATATAGAACTCCAGCCAGCTACAACCCAAACTGATCTACACCCAGACATATAATAATCAGGATCCCAGAAATCCATCACATGAACAGAATAATAAAAGTGGTCAGAGAAAAGAAACAGATTACCTATAAAGGAAAACTCATCAAAATCACAGCGGACTTCTCAATGCAAACCATCAAATCACGAAGAGCTTGGAGCGAAATATTCCAAGCCCTGAAAGAATATAACCTCCAACCCAGAATGATGTACCCTGCAAAACTGTCTCTCAAAATTAACAGAGAGACAAGATATTTCCAAGACAAAGAGGAACTGGGGGAATTTGTGACCACCAATCCAACCCTGCAAAGAATACTGAAGGACATTCTACAGAGAGAGAAGAAAACCACCAGAGTTCCAGGAATAATGGCAGAAAGGCCTCAAAGAAAGAGACAGAGAGTGGAATGAAGGAGAAAAGTAAACAAATAACAACAGAAAAATAGCATGGCAGAGATAAAACAGAGAAGATTGGTTATATACCTGTTTTATCTTGACTGATTTTATTTGAATCTGATATGCTTGAGAGTGTCGAGTCTGAGAGTAGGGGCAACTACTCTGAAGATGACAGGATTCAATAGGATTCCCATTCTGGTTTGATTGTTAACTGCCTTTGAAGTCCTATAATGTCTGCAGTGTTTAGATTTTATTAATAATGTAAAGCAATGCTAAGTTTATATTATATTTGACAATATAGACAATTTTATTGAAAATAAGAGACATCATAGTGACTACCATAGATCACCTAATGTTGTGTTTTTGTATGTTCTTTTCATTCGTGTTTCTCTAGGAATTTGTATTGCTGACTTGTTTTGATTTGTTTCTCCCTCTAATACACAAAGGCTAGGTATATGTGTAGAGACTTATACATGTATAGAACTTCTAAGTAGTTTATGAGTATGGATTATAGTGACTGTAAAGGAAAAAAAAGGAAAAGAGAATATTCTAAAGGATATAACTGCATGTATGTTTGATTGTGTGGAATTAATAACCATGTTGCTAAAGTTTTAGTTGGATGGATGAGCAAAACTGACTGCAGTCTCACTGTCTGGATGTCCACTTTGCAGACTTTAGTTTTGTAACTTGAACAACTGCATCTAAGAGGAAAGTATGTAATTATCAACTAGTGATTTTTACTGGTTTCTATTTTTGTTTTGTTTTGTTTTTGAGATTTTGTATTGTTTCTACCCTCTTTTGGTTTCAAATTTTTTTCTTTAAATAAAAGAATTTTTAAAAAAAGCAAGAGGAGGAAAAGAAAGTGCTCTAAAAGAGATAACTGTATGTAACCTTAAGTGTGTAGGATTGATAACCATGTTACTAAGTTTTTGTTGGATTGGTGAACAGAACTGTTTGCAACCTCACTGTTTGAATGTCCACATTGTATGCTTTAATTTTGTAACTGGAACAACTATATCCAAGAAGACAATATGTAAGGTATCAAATAGTGATTTCTTACTGTTTTTTTTTTTGAAATTCTGTATTGTTTCTACCCTTTTTTCTGCTTTTCTTCCCCCCTCTTTAAATAAAATTTTAAAAAAATAACAAAAAACAAAAGAAAAAGGCAGAAAATTGTTACCCATGTAAGGCTGTGTGAATGAATGTGGCCAGGTTTATGTCCAAGAAAGTCATGTGGAAAAGGCTTGGAGTGGAAGGTGTGGGTGACAAATCTTGACTGGCAAGCAATGTATTTTGGTTTTATTCAAAAGCAATGAGAAGAAGTCAAGATGGCTGATCAGTGAGCAACAAAATACAAAGCCTCCTGAGAGAAACAACTCATATGCCAGAATAAAACATCCTGGAGAGGCCCAGACAGAGGGAGATGGATCCTCTTGACACAGGAAGAAATTAAAACCTAAAAAAGCTCTTCAAACATGTCAGGACTACAACTGGAACAGCTGAAGATTGCGGGACACAGCATTTTCACTGTGACCTGTGAAGTTTGCGCTTGCCTGAATTTGCGCCAGCTTGAATCTGCGCCAGCCAGCAGAGCCACCCAAACTCATTCACACCGCCACTCTCAAGAACCACAACAGCGCTGAAGTTGGGGGTTGGTGAACCCAATGAAGAGCAAAGCCAGCCAAGGGATCTTCATTTATCCATGGTCAGTGCTGGGAATGAGACCCCCCACAGGAAGGGCTCGACCAAATGGGCTACATGTTGGAATCAGGCAGGAGGAGCCTGAACTGGGAGCCACAGTGACTTCAGTTGGTTGCTCCCTCCCCAGAGCAGATTGGTGGGATTTGCTTGGACTGGGCCACGCCCCTGGGCGGGACCCTATGAGCCATCCCAAATCAATTCCCTGCACCTAGCATGCACTAACTGGGTGAAGGCCCCTGAAGTTTGGCTGGCCCAGTAGTGAGGGGCAAGCAGGAGAGGGCAGAGGTCCCTCACCAGTGTGCTTCTGAGGAAACATGCTTGGTGCTAATAGCCAACAGGGAAGGGGGCTGGGACCTGCACTGTACACCTGTGTGGAGGAAGATGGGACCATGACAGGAGAGAGAGGCAGGAGGAGGCCCAAGGCCCAGAACTCTGAAAGCACTGATCCAGGAGAGGGAAAAACAAGAGACAATGAGGGCGGCAAACACGCAACATCAGACATGGCTTCAATGGACATTAAGAGATATCTTTGGGATCTTGTAAATGAGCTTAAAACTGAAATATTAAATCAGGTAAAGCAAGATATGAGTAGAGTAATAAAAGAAATGCTCTCAGGAAGCATCTCTCAGGAAGATACAGATGGAAGAAGGGAGGAACACACACAAAAAAAGAGAAACATTTGATAAAGAATATAAAGAAAATATAGAAACCATGAAGCAGATTCAAAGAGACTACTAGGAAATTAAAAACTCCATTGAAATCTGGCAAAGCTCCTTAAAAGAAACTAAGGATAGACTATCAAAACTTGAAGACAAGTTTGCAATGTGTGATCATGAAAGGAAAAAATCTCTTAAAAATCACAAGAAAACAGGCAGTAACAATACAAAGGCTAGAAGATGACAAAAGAATCTACAATTTAAGAATAAGAAACATGAACAAAGAAGCAGGAATACAAACAGGCAAATTACAAAGGCTATTCATGGAAATAATTAAGGAAAACTTCCCAAGCATGGGAAAAGAAAGTGACATTCAGTTATGTGAGGCATACAGAACCCCAGCCACCTACAACCAAAACAGAGCTACACCCAGACATATAATAATCAAGATGCCAGAAATTCAATATAAAAACAATATTAAAAGCCATCAGAGAAAAGAAACAGATTACCTATAAAGGTAAGCCCATCAGGATCATGGCTGACTTCTCGACACAGACCATTAGATCAAGAAGAGCTTGGAGTGAAGTCTTCCAGGCCCTGAAAGAAAATAACCTCCAGCCCAGATTGATGTACCCTGAAAAACTGTCACTAGAAATTAATGGAGAAACAAGATGCTTCTATGACAAAGAGGAACTGGGGGAGTTTGTGACCATGAATCCAACCCTACTGAGAATACTGAAGGACATTCTAGAGAGAGAGAAAAAAAATACCAGGATTTTAGGAACAGTGGCAGGAAGGCCTCAATGAGTGGGGCAGGCAGTAGAATGAAGGAGAAAACTAGACAAACAAAGACAGAAAAATAGCACTGTTCTACCATGACTGATCAGAATCAAATCTGGTTTGTTGGATCACTGTTTTGTATTGATAGATTTTATTCAAAGCTGTTATGATTGATAATATCAAGTCTGAGAGAATAGGCAACTGCACTTAAGATGACAAGATTCACTAGAGTATCCACTATGGTTTGATTATTACCTGCCTTTGAAGTTTTACACTGTCTACAGTGTTTTATTTTTATTAATATTGTTATGTACTACTATATTCAATTATATCTGATGATATAGACAATTCTATTGAAGATAATAAGAAACAACACAGTAATCATTGTAGATCACCTTGTACTGTGGTTTTATACAACTTTTTGGTTTCATGTTTTCATAGGAATTTGTTTTGTTTTGTCTTGCTATGTTTTGTTTTTCCCTCTAATACAGAAAGGATAGAAATACATGTAGAGATTCTTACATGCGTGATTGTTTACACTCTCACTGTTTGACTATCTACTTTGTATGCTTTAATTTTGTAACTTGAACAACTATTTCTAAGAGGACAATATGTAATTTATCAACTAGTGATTTCTTATTGTTTATCTTTTTTTTTGAAATTCTGTATTATCCCTTCCCTTTACATGCTTTTGTTTCTCTTTAAATAAAAAAAGAAACAAAAGCAATGAGAAACATTTTGAGGTTTTGAACATACTATAATCGGTAAGTTAAAGTAGATGTAAATAAAAACAACAACTAGTCAAATGACCAGTACTGTGGCTTAGGTAAAAACAGTGATATCTGAGCCAAGGTATTTGCCAAAGGGATAGAAATGAAAGAACAATTGCAAAATATCCATCAGCTAGAAATGCCTTGGAATTTGGTCACTTCAGGAATCCATTTTTTGAAAATTATGACAGAAATCAAAATCTGTGGTTTCGAGTATATTTGGTAATTGGTATTCAGTGTCATCAAGAGAGACAGAAAGTTAAGGCAAAAGACCAGTGAGGAAAGTGAGCTGATTAGATTTGGACGGTTTGCATTTGAGACGCTGAAGAACCAAAGCAATTAGAAACAGAAGCACTTGGGAGAGGACAGAAGTGAAAGTAAGGAATTGGGAGTCATCTTCCTTGTAAGCTAATGAAATTTATCAAAGAAATAATGAGAAAATAGAAAAAGGATAAGGCTAAGCCTTTGAAGAGCCAGGCTGAAGAGCAGAAGAGAACCAAAAAAGGAGTCACTGGTGAAGTATAAGAAAAATTGAGAGAATTTGATTACAAAATGAGGAAACTTCATTCAATTGATATATTCAATTTTGGTTAGTTTTATTTTAACTGGAACTTGATGAAATTGAGGTAAATATCTCTTCCAGAATGTTTCTGGGAAGTTTTGTAAATATATGAATTGATGCTCCGAGGTAAAGGATGGAAAGTATTACAGAGATAATTTGACTCTATAAGGTGTATTCATTTCAGTAATCATACATATTCAGTGGTTAACTAAAATTTTCCAGAAGGAACTACATTATTTCACAGTATATTTAGTGTAATTTTTTAAAATGTGGCATTTCTATATAATAAAGTATAATTTTTCTTCCACTAATTTATTTTACACATCACTTAGGACCCATAAGTACATTTTTACTTGCTATCTGATCAATCTTGCTTCTGTCTGTGTGCCTCAGTTTCCGATTTGCTTCCCTTCTGAGGATTTGTTATCACTCCTTGACCTTAGGTAAGCCATATTTTATTCACAGTTTATCCTTAGTGTATTTTTCCTTATTCTTTCATGTTTAATTCTCGTGTACATTTAAAAGAAAATGAAAAGGACCATTGGTAGTAAGAGCCTTGAGTAGCATAGCATGATCTGAAGGCTTCACTGTCCTCTAGTTCACGGGAATCAGCAAGTTCATCTAAATATTAGAACTCAGACTTGACTAAATTCTTCCCCCAACCAAGTCCCTTACACTTGTTTTTGTCACTTTTGTGATACACTGGCACTCACTAGCAGTCCCACTGTGATTTTTCCCTCTATTCCTCAGTTCCTGGTAACTGTCCTTCAGTACCCTCCTTTTCTAATGCCATTCCAAGTCCTGGTGCCAAAACCTCAAGCACCTCTTGGTGCCTGAACCTCTAGGTGTCAAACAGAAGCATGTTTTAATCATGTTTCAATCACCAAAATTAAATTATCTTCCTCCAAAATGGAGAGAATATTCAGCAGGCTCCTACACTATACTATGCTTGAAAAATAAGTCACAGGCTTTTCACCTCTCTCTCCAACTGCCTGTTCCAACATGTCCCTCTCATAGCCTGTCCAGTGCGAATGTGTGCTTACGATGACAGGTCAGCTGTTTAGTATATTTGTTAGACTGAATTCCACGACTGAGTTGACCATCCTAGTACACACAGACACACAGATAAATATAGTTATACATAATGATACAGAGACAGAGTATATTGATCTAGATGAATACATGCTAATGAAGGAATTGGGAGTCATACATAGTAAGGGGAGAAATAGAACAATATACTCATAAGTATTTTGAGATCAGTTTTTCATATCTTAAAATAATTTCTATCTTGAATGAATAAAATATAGGTATTAATTAGCTTGACTATTGTGTCGGATGGTATTTTCTGTCTAACACAGCAACCCAGAATTTAGTGGTTTAAGACAATCATTTATTTAACTCACTATTCTGCACATTGGCAATGTGGCCTATGCTAAAATAGGTATTTCTTCCGCTCTTAGTCAAAAGGCTCTTCTCTATGTCAAAGGACCAGGCTGGACCAATTAACCTAACAGCCACAGGGATCAAAGAAAGTAGAAGCACTGAAAATCTCTAATGACATAAACTCTAAACTGATACTGGTCTGTGTGGTAAATATTTGGTCCTTGACTTAACTATTGCTGTGAGATGGTGGAACACTTAGGCAGAGCCTAATGGAAGTAATTTAGGTTACTGAAAGTGTGTCCTCAAGGGTATATTTTGCAACCTGGCCTCTCCTCTCTTGCTGCCCAGCCACCATGAGGCGAGCATCTGTTGGTGCCCACACATCTGCCATGATGTACTGCCGTGTCACAGGCCCAAACCAATGGGCCAATTGGCTGAGGGTAGAAGCTTCCAAAACTAAGAGTCAAAGTAACTCTTTCTTTCTTCAAACTGATTATCTCTCTTATTTTGATACAGTGGCAAGAAGCCAATTAACATAGATAATGGTACCAGAAGTGGGTTGTCACTGTGACTCTGATCCAGAAGACTTTTAAGTTGGTCAGCAAGAGTTTGAAAAAATTTGGAAAAAATTTCTAATAGTAGGTAATATTATTTTTATTTTCATTTTTATAAGGGCTCACAGCTGCTCACAGAGCAACTCCAGAGGCCTATGAGTAAAAATGATAGATCATACTGATGAGGGTTAAGATCCAAAAACTAATAGAAATGCAGACAGTAAAGATCATGTTAATAAGGTTTCAGGTAGAAATAAGAACCTTATTGGAATTTAGACCAAAGCCCCTCTGTATTTCACTGTAGTATAAACTGGAGTGTATTATGCCCCGGGATTGTGTTAGAGGCCATTTAAATTGATGGAATCATTATCATGGTGGAGGAACCTTCAAAGCAGCAGAGCATTCAAGCAGCAACAAGGATATTGCTGGCTGCTTCTGGTCAGATTCACTGAGAATCTGAAGAAAAAGCAGAGCAGAAAGATTTCAAAAACTTGTAGTCTGTCTAGAAAAAAGAGCATGTTTAAATGTGCTACCAAGCAAGGTGCAGTTGCTCTAGATATTAGCATCATTAGAATGATGCCAAGCAAGTTTGAAAGAACACTAAGGAAGATGCCTTAAGGACAGCTCAGATAACAGCAAGACCCAGACATCTCAGACTCAAAGGTTTAAAATTATGATGCTCTTTCAAAGACTTTCTATCAAGAAGAAAGTCTCAGGGAGACTTGTTGCATAGACCCTTTGGAGGAACCATCTCTCTGGGACTCTGCTCATGCAGGGGCAGAACTTGACATCATCTGTACAGTGCTGGCCTTCTAGTTATGCAAAGGTAAGAGTCATGGTGTCCTGGAAGCTTCCAGCAAGGGTTCAAAGGAAAGCCTGGGAAGACAGCCAGAATGTGGCTGACTCTGAGTATCTGTGAGTAGCCACTGACAAAGTGACCTATCAAGATGAGAAATTGAAAGTGAAGCTTAGGAACAGACTCTGGGAAGTCAAGGATGCCAGGACCACAAAATGTCTACAAAAGGAAGCTGCAGGCAGTGAGAAGAGCCAGCCCAAGAGAGTGGCCATGTGTGCTCCACCTAGCAAAGTCCTGAAGACAGAACTGCTCTAGGCCTTTGGACCTCACATTGCTGGGCATGGATCTACGTGATTTAATGTTTACCTTGTTATATTGCAGTTTTCCTTTGGTCTAATTTCTCCTTGCTGTTTTCCTATTTTTCCCTTTTGGAAAGGGAATGTTTTCCCTGTTCCATTATTTCTAAAAGTGGGTAATTTTTATATTTTTATTTTTATAAGAGCTCACACACAGCTGACTGCCCTGAGTCTCAGAGGAAACTTTAGGTGTGGGCTTTTTAGCATGCTGTAACAGCGAAGACTTTGAGGCTCCTTGGAGATGGACTAAATTCACTTTGTGTTGTGAAGTAAATATGAACCTTTGGGAAGAGCCAGGGCCAGAGAGCTATGCTTAGCTCTGGAGTGTTCACTGAGACCCATTTGTTAAAGATGTGAACCAGCTTAGCACTATTGGGAGGCTGCAGAATCTTCAGGAGGTGGGGCCAAGAGGAAGGAAGTCACACTACTGGGGGCATGACCCAGAAGGTGATACTGGGACCGGCGCCAGTCAGCACCAGCTGGCTAAGCAGCATCCTCCATGAAGGCCTCCTGCCGTGACAGACCATGGGCTGGCACCTCCAAAAACGTGACTCAGACTAACCCTTCTCTCTTTATAAGCTGATTGTTATAGGTATTTTTTCACAGTGACAGAAAGCAGACTAACCCAAAAATCTCAGATCCTCTTGGGTATAATTCCAGGAAAAGATACCTCAGAGGACATTCTCAGAAGATGGTGGCCTAAAGGAAAACACTTGATTCTTTTCTTAGCCAATTTCCAGCTGAGGTGACTAAAGCACTCCTGGGTGTTCCAGACCATTGTGGAGGAGATGCAGAGATGTATGGGTAACTTGTAAAGCCTGAAAGATCTGTACACATCTGAAGACCTAATTCCAGTGACAATCAGATGACACGCAGGTGTGTCCTATGCTTGCAACACAGTGGGATCCAACAGAGAAGACTTCTGCTTCTGGCCCAGCTGCGGCATAAAACTTCGGGTCTGAGACTAAGCCGAGATATTGGCATGCGGTCCGCAGAAAAACTAGCCCAGGCAACTTGTTCCTCAGTCCTGGAAAAAGACTACTGAAAAAATACACAGCCATCAACTGAAAAATAACCTGCTTCCTTGTCCCACTGCCTAGCAGCACAGCCTCAGCCAAGGAGCTAAAAGCAACTACTGCAACTTACATGGATCAGTGAAGAAATAAAGCAAATTATTCAAGAAGACTGGGTTATTTTGAGGAGGGAGACCAATAAGCTCCCTTAAGAAAGATGGAGTGGAATCTTATACATGTGTTTATGTGTTTTTATTTGACTGTATAAATATTTAATTATTTATCTGAGCATCCACATACTGAAAATTATCAATACAAGAATATTATATGGAAAATAGATCTAGATATAAAATGTACATATCAGGAGTTCCAAGAGGGACAAAAGAAAACTTCATCAAGCTAGTACAAGAAGTTAAGTTAAATACTTGAGATTCACGTAAACATGTTTACTAAATACTAGACAGCATGCACACTAAAAGTCCCATCTTTAACATTTGTGGTCAATGTCTTCAATTTCAAGGATGAATGAAAGTTACACACTTGCTTAAGGAGAAAAACTTGGTTATTTATGAAAGAAAGAAAATCAAGCAGGCATCAAATTTCTCACCTACTACACAAGAATAAAAATGTTAGTATAACAGTTTAAATATTTTATCATTCATATGAGGAAAAAAACAAGACACTTTCTGTTGCTCAGGGACTCAGAAAATATACAATCCAGAAATGAGCAAAAACAAACAAAAAACAAATAAAACCAAATGTCAATAAAGGAGAAAAGTAAATCCTCAAATTGGAATAATTGACATTTTTACATATTCTACTTCCCAGGAGTTCCAGATGGTGCATGCAAATTAAGCTTAACCCAATTGTATATCACATTTTTCTAGTTCTAGGGACTGATTCAGAGATGAAACCTCGACCAATACAAGGTTGTTAAGATACAATGAAACTCTTATATGGCACTTTAATCTTGAGTCTGTCAGTAATAATATCTAGAGTACTGCAGTCAGTTCGCAATCAGAGGGAAAGATATGATGAAAGCAATAACATTTTACGAAAGTACATAAAAGAAGACTTAACTTATGGAGTAACATACCACGTTCTTGTCTTTACAGGAAAACACAGGACCATAAAGATATCGATTCTCACTATATAATTTACCAATGCAATGCAATCCTACACCAAATTTTATAGAACCTAGGATTTTTTAGGTATTTCCAATGGAAATAATAAGGTAATTCTAAAATTTATTGGTACAAAATAACACATAAGAGAATATATATGTTTAAAAGGAGAGGTGTGTGCTTTTTCAGGCCCAAAACACAAGTTTAGTCCTTAAAACAGAACTGGCACAAAAACAAATATCAATGACAAATAATTTAAAGCCAATTCTATTTATGTATATAAACTGCAGTGAGTATATCAGTTTATCAGAGGACAGTTTAGATTTATTTTATTGATGGTGAACTTAGGTTTGTGGGTTTTTTTTTTTTTTGGAGGGCATGTTATTTTTTTTTTGTTTGCCTAGTCTGTTTCTTTCATGTAATAATTAATTTCACCTCTCCTCCAATTCTATGAAGTAGATAAGAGTGTTATCTGGTATTATGACAGTGAAGTGAGGTAACAAGAACATTAAGAATCCAGGTCTACCAGAAAATAGCAGAGCTGGAAAGAGAACACAGCATTCTAAATTCAGGAGGCCATAAGTTAGATCTGTATCACACCATACCAAATAATGAAGTTCAGATTCCGGGTAAATATAAAACTAAAGTATAAAGTATAGGTAAAATAGGTGAGAATATTTCTATAATTTGGAGTAAGGAAAGAGTTTATCAAAAAGCATGAACTCAGAAACTAAAAGCAAAATATTTTAAAGTTGTTACTAATATTAAAATATTTCATGGGATTTGAAAACATGCAATAAATTGAAAGACAATGTTGCATGATTACAACAAAAGATTAATGTTTATACTACATACACAACCCCAGTAAACAATGAGAGTGATGAATATAAATAATGCATAAAACCAGAATTCCTAATAGCCCCAAACAATAGTACAAAAAGGTCTTCAATACAAATGCTAATTGAGAAAATACAAATTAAAATAATAGTGGGATGACAAGTTCTTGAATGCAGAAAAGGAAAGGGAAAAACCCTCTATTTGATGACTGTAACATAGATGGATTTTATATTAAATATATTTGAATATAAAATGAAAGGTTTTTATTAATGCACTAATATTTTAGCAGCAGTCCCTGCTGCTGAAGAAAATTGTGGAAGAAAGCAAATTGTACTCTTACATTATTTGAATTTTTCAAAATGCATATATCATTTTTGTTATTTAATTTTTAGGAAACAAATTGTTTTTTTAAGAAAACATCAAAACTAAATTTCCCTATTTGCAAATATAATTGCATTTCTAGGTTTTTCCATTTCAGTTCTGTCTTGGTTGCTTTTCAAATCTCATTGCTGAGACAAAATATTCAACACCCAAAATTAAGGTTAGAAAGGTTTATTTAACTCACAGTTTGTGGAAATTTCAGTCCCTAATCAGGTGGCTCCAAGGCAGAGTGATATGACAAAGGAGCAACAGTTAGTGGCAGCAGAGAACAACAAAAGCAACAAGAGCATTAAGAAAAGAGCATGAAAGAAGAGTCTTTTCTGTCCCTTATGCTGTATGCAGGCTACCTGCCCTAGGGTGGGTGTAGCACTCACACCCATAATTCATAAATCAGTCACAATCTCTAGATTCAGCCACCTCTGAAAAGGACTCCTCTTATGACTTCATGAGGCTTTAGGGGGATATCCATACACAAACCAAAACATACTCTCAGGTTGCTTTCTCACAGACTAATTAATCCAGACAGGGAGCTAATTTAATTAGGTTGACCATGTTTACAGTGGTGCCTTTGGGTAGTATGCTGTGGAGTAAGGTCAAACCGAGTCTACCATGCGAACAGTCAGAGATTTTTATTTTTTTTAACTTCTTTGCTCTGCAGCCATCTCCATAAATTTGATATTTCCAGTGCTGTCCCTCCAGTTGTCAGGGCATAGCTTAGGGGGTCCAAGGCCAGCTCCTAGCCACAAGACCCACGGCAACACTAGGCCAGCTCTTGATTGTAGGGCACCTTCTCTCACTCTGTCTCTAAGGGAGGATGGCTAGTTAGTACGTAGCTTCCACTCTTTGTCTTCCACTTTTTTTAACCCATTGCAGGAGATGGAGCAAATATCTGGTCTTTCCGTGATTCATAAACACCATCCTTACTTCTATAGATTGGAAATTCAGAGACATGAGATACAAGAGGACCAAATAGGGATGAAGGAGTGGCGTAAGTGACATCTCCTCTCTTTCTACAGTGTAGCTCTCCTGTAGCTCCTGCGGCAGGAGCAGTGCACTCAGGAATTCTAAGTCCTTGGGGAAATATTAATGGAAACACACAGGATTGCTTTTGTTTTTCCTCTCCCCACTTCCTTCATTGTTCCTTAAAAATGACTACAAAAGAAATCTCTACAGGTGTGTGTAACGATATACAAATGTTATTTTACCCACTAAGCACAGTTTCATTTTAGGGAACTTCTCTTCCCACGTAATTCCAAGAGAGTTCATCTCCTTGTAAGTCTCCAAGGATCTCTTTACAGCTGCCAATCAGGCCCACGAACACTGGGTCAAGGACAAGGATACGATGTAACTGGAAGCCAACTAACGTCAGATCTGGGGCTTGTAGGGAAAGATCTAGAAGACATACTCTATTTGTACGGAGTACCTTCAAGTGTTAGAAGCTTGCATGTTGGGAAACTATCTTTGAAATCCACATAGGAAAGACCACATAGGAAAAGCAGATTTCAATGATGGGTAGTGGCCAGCCTCATGTATGTGTGAGGTCTTGGACCCAAATGTCTCTCTTCTGGACTTCAGTCAACCATGCCCTCTTTTGCTTGTTGTTTTGTCTTGCTTTTGAGTTTGAACCAGTGCTATTTCTACTTTTTTAGTTAGCATGTGTTTATAGGATGTAACGAATACATTCCATGTGGGTAGTGCTACGTGTAAATGACACAGCACAACTCTTTTTACATTCCCTTCCAATTTCCCCCTCCCCATCTCTCTCGGTCACTTAAGATTTGTAAAAGATCTATCTCCCCATAACCTCTTTACCTTTTATTTCACTCATTAATTTATATATACTTCTAATTTCTCATGTAAGAGAAGTGTGATATTTGTTTGTATGTCTGATTTAATTTATGTAGCTTTAGTGTCAAGTAGCATCTATTTTCCCACAAATGTCTCAAGTTTATCTTTCTTTATGGCAGCACAGTACTCCCTTGTGTATAAATACCTCATTTTCTTTATTCCTCTCTTGTGGATACATACACCATTTACAAGATTTAACGTTTATGAATTTTGCTGCTATAGACATGGGTATGTATTTATCACTGTAACATGACACATTTAACTTTTCAGGAAATTACCTAGCAGAGGAGTAGCTAGGTTGATGGAATTTCTGTTTCTAGTGATGTGAGGATTCTCCATGCAGATTTCCACAGTGGTTGTACTAGTTGACGTTCACACCAATGAAACATTCCTCTCTAAAACACCCCTACCCTGGGGCCTCCCCAGATATTGTTATTATTTAATTTCTTAATGTACTCATTCCTTCTAGAGGTTGGTGAAATCTCAGTGTTGTTTTATTTTGTGTTTCTCTAATAACCAGTGATGTCAAACTTTTTTCATGCATTTATTGGCCATTTGTATTTATTCTTCTGAGAAGTGCCTGTTAATTTCACATTGCCCAATATTTGATTGGGTCTTATTTTTTTAGTTCTTTATATATTCTGAGTAATAATCCTCTGCCTATGGTACAGCTTGCAAAACTTTTTTTTTCTATTTTGTAAGTCCTCTCCTTACTCTGTTATTTGGTTTCTTTTGCTGGGCAGAAGCTTTTTAATTTGACATAATCTCATTTGTTGATTCTTGAATTTATTATGCAGTTGGGATTCTGTTCAGAAAGTTCTTCCTATGCCTATGACTTCAAGAGTTTTACCTGTTTTATCTTCCAGCAGGTTGTTTCTGCTTTAATATTAAAACCTTTGGGCCATTTTTATTTTAGTTTAGTGCATAGTAAGAGATATGAGTCTAGCTTTAGTCTTCTGCATATGGATAGCCAGTTTTCCTAGCACCATGTGCTACAAGAGGCTATCTTTTCTCAATCACATATTTCTAGCCCTTTTATCAAAGATCAAATGGCTGATGCTGTCTGGTGAGAGTTCTGCATTCTTTGTTCTTTTCTATTGGTCCAAACACCTGCTTTTATGCCAGTACCATGCAGTTTCTATCACTGTAGTTTAGTAATATGACTCAAAATCAGATGCCTCCTGCTTTGCTTTTATTATCCAGGATTGCTTTTGTTATTCTGGCTCTCTTTCTGTCGCATATGCATTTTAGGGCTGTTCCTTTTATTTCTATGAAGAACGCTATTGATATTTTGGTTGGGATGAATTAAATCTGTACATTAGTTGTGGCCATTTGGCCATTTTGACAATGTTCATTCTGTATGTCGAGGAAGGTGGCATGTCTTACCTCTTCTGACATCCACTGTGATCTCCTTTACCAGAGCACTCTAGCTTTTCCTGCAGATGTGTTTCACTTCCTTAGCTAGGTTAATTACTGAGTATTCAATTTTTGTTGAGGTTACTGTGAATGGTATTGTTTTTGTAAAATCTTTCTCTGTGACTTCATTGTTGGCATACAAGAATGCTATTGATTTTTTGTGTTGGTTTTACATTCTGCTACATTGCTAAATTTAGTTATTAATTATGGTGGTCTTTTGTTGTAATTTTTTGAGTCTTCTGTGGCAAGGGGTCATGTCAACTACAAATACTGATAATTTGATTTCTTATATATTTTCTTTCTTTCTTTCATTCATTCATTTTCTTTCTTTCTCTTGCCTAATTGCTCTGGCTAATGTTTCAAGTACTATATTGTTCCTGATTTCACCAGGAAAACTTTCAGGTTCTCTTCATCTAATATGGTGTTGGGTGTGTCAAAAATAGTTTTATCAGATTGCAGAGGTCCTTCTGTATTGTCTTGGTTACTTTTCTCTCTCATTGTTGAGACAAAATACCTGATGCCCAAAATGAAAGAAAGAAAGGTTTATTTAGCCCCCAGTTTGTAGAGGTTTCAGGCCATAATCAGCTGGCTTTAAGGCAGAGTGGCTCAGAGCAGAAAGTAACAGTTCATGATAGTGGAAAATAGCACAAGCAACAAGAAAAAACAGGGAGGAGCACTAAGAGAAGACCTTTTTTGTCCCTTATATTGTATGTAGACCATACTGACTTGGATGTAGCACTCACATCCATAATCTCACCATTGGGCCTTGAGTTATTCACAAACTCTAGAAGCCTGCCCCCATGACTGCATGAGGCTTTGAGAAGACATCCAGACTCACACCATGACATATACCTATTTCCTCCAGAATCTTTTTCATGAATGGATGTTGGATTTGGCCAAAAGTTTTTTCTGCATTAAGATAATCGTGTCAGTTTTACCTTTGCTTCTATTTACATGGTGTATTACTTTTACTGATTTAGGTATGATGAGCCATCCTTGCATTTCTGGGATGAAATGTACTCAGTCACATAATCTTTTTGATGATTTATTGCATTTTGCTTACCAGTATCTTGCTGTGGATTTTTGCACCAATGTTCATTAAACTTACTGACTTGTATTTTTGTTCCTTTTTAGCTGGGTTCTTGTCTGGTTTTGGAGTCAGGATCATGCTAGCTTCCATATGTGAGGGTAGAAGTGCTCCTGCCCTTCTAATTCAATCAAAGAATTTGAGGAGCCCTGGCACTATGTCCTCCCCAAAGTTCTGACAAAATTCAGCAGTGAATCCATAAGATCCTGTGCTTTATCTGGTGGGGTGTTTTTAATCACTGAGTTTTTATGTCTTTTTGGTTCAATATTGGTTATGCACTTTTGTCTGAAAATCTGTTCTTTTCCTCTATATTGTCTTACATGTTGGGATATAATGTTTTTATAGTAGCAACTAATGATCTTCTGGATTTCAGTTGTGTCCATTATGATTTCACACTTTTCTAATGGCTTGATGTAGGCCTTTATCTTCCACTTTTTACTAAGTTTGGATAAAGGTTCATTAATTTTGTTTATTCTTTCAAAAAACAAGCTCTTCAATTTATTGATAATTTGTATTGTATTTTTAGTTTCAATCTAATTGATTTCTGCTCTATTTTTATGATTTATCTCTGTAACAAGTAGAGGTTTGGACTGTTCTTGTTCTAGTTTAGGGAGGTTCATCATTAGGTTATTTATCTGAACTCACTCTGTTTTTTCCAATGTGAGCATTGACAACAATAAATTTCCCTTGTAGGACTGCTCCCATTGAGTCCCATAGGTTCTGAGGTTTTGTTGTACTGGCATTATCATTTGTTTCCAGGAATTGTTTAATTTTTTTCTTGATCTCTTTTGTGACCTGTTGGGTGTTCAAGATTGTATTAATATGCCAGTGCTTGCAAAAATTTCTGCAGTTTCTTTTTCAATTAATTTCTACTTTCAGTATAGTCTGATCTAATAGTATACATAGGATGGTTCTGATTCTTTTGTATTTATTTAAGTAGGCTTTATTGACTAGCCTGTGGTCTATTTTGGAGAAAGTTCCAATGCTGCTGAGAATAATGTATATTGGTTGTATTATGGTATAATACTGTGTAAATATCTATTAAGGTTATTTCTTCAAAGATGTAGGTCAGCTCTGATATTTGTTAATTTTGTTTGGATCTATTTGTGAAACTGGCAGATTAGGATTATACACTGTGATTGTGTCTGTGTTTGTTTTATCTTTTATGTCTAGAAGTGTTTGAGTTAAGAAGTTAGATTCTCTGATATTCAGTGCATATATATGTACAATTATCATCTTTCCCTATTGAATGGTTTCCTTAAGTAATATGTAATGACATTTTTTGCTTCTTCTGGTCAGTTTTACTTTGACGTTTACTTCATCTGAGAATAAAATTACTACCACTGCTTATTTTCAGGGTCCTGGTGAACAGAATATTGTTTTCCATCCTTTGATTTTTTAATCCATCAATCTACTTGGATTAGGTGTTCTTGAATGTAACAGATCATTGAGTTCTCTTTTGATATAGTCTGTGAATCTGTGTCTTTTAACTGAAAGAGCTGAAAAAGTTGAAGCCATTTACATTAATAGTTATTGCTGAAAGTATTAAATTTTTCTTATCATTTTAATCTTTTTCTATTACTGACTTGCTGATTCCTTTTGTTCTCTTTTGGTTTGTTTGTTTTATTTTATTTTTCTTTTTTGCTTAACTACTTGCCTTGTCTGATATATTAATAACCATCTGAATTTTTGTTGCCTTTGTTGTATATGTCTAGTATATTCTGCAGTATTACTTGGAAGTGCTGTTTTGCTGTTCATGTTTCCCTTAAAATATTCCTTGTCATGGAATGTCCTCATTTTATTCATCAATTTTGAAAGATATTTGCAGATTCTGTATTGAAAGTTGTTTTCCATTAGGGTCTGAAACACTTTACTACAAGCTCTGCTGGCCTTCAAATTTTGTACTGAAAATTTTGCTGTAATCCTAGTGAGTTCCTGGGCATGGTGACACATGTCTATAATGTCAGCACTCAAGAGGTTGAGTCTTCTTCACAAACTGAAGGCCAGCCTAGGCTACATAGGAACTTTCAGGCCAGTGTCAGCTACATACATACTAATACTAAGATCCTGTCAAAAGAAAGAAAGAAAAAAGACAGAAAAAGAAAGAGAAAGAAAGAAAGAGAAAGAAAGAAAAAAAGAAAGAAAGAAAAAGAAAGAACACTTATATTAGGTTTTTTTTTTTTTTTTTGCTTTTTTCTAAAAGCTTTTAAAATTCTGCCTTTTTTTTGGGTATCTGAGATTTTGTCTACGATGTGTCATTAGAGGCTTCTTTTTCATCTGGTGCTCTGTTACCCCACTTAACTGTATGATGAGTTCTTTCCCATATTTGAGAGAGGAGAATACAATCGCCTATGAGCAAGGATGAGTATCTCTAAAGTGGTGAAGAATAAACAGTTACCCTGAGGAAAGGGCAAAAGATAAACTCTGATCCTGCAGGATAAATAAAAAGACAATTGAGGTAGACCAAAACCCAGTGTGTAGAGGGTGTGCTAGAGGAAAGTAAACCACTCCTGGATCATGGTACCCCAACTCATCACCCCAAATTCTGTATTCACACCATCTGGGGAGATGATCAGACTGAAGGAGGGAACCGACACGTCAGTGGCGGCCTTGATGATTGAACAGCACTGTATCCCCACCCCAGTGCCCGTGGTAAAGTCAATCCAACACAGGAGTTTAGCAAGGCCAAAAGAAAAATGGGATAAAACAAATTCCCACACACCCGTGCACCTGTATGGTGTAAAAAGAAAAAAGTATTCTAGCATCTTTAAAAAGAACCCTTTAAGCACTGGCGGACAACAGAATTCTGGGGAATAAGAAGGATTTCCTGATGCAAAACAAAGAAGTTGCCCATCCCTCACAACTACAGTAGGACTCCTCTACAAGGAATGTTCAATACTGTACCCACAACTCCTACCTGGGAATTTCAGAAGGTGGGGAAATCAGTTCTGTGATGAAAATGTGAGACAGGGTCAAAAGAACTGAGTAGGTGCTTTCAAACTGTTTCTCAGAAAACTGGATGGGCCTGAGACCATAAAAGTTTCTGCTTTCTGACCCACACTGGCAAAGAGGAGCTGTCAGTCCAGCCTGTGAGCAGGGCATCTCCAGTCAGAGGATGATGAACTGCAGCTGGGCTAGTGGCTCTTTGGCCATATATTGGGAAGACTCATGATATTTACTGCCCCAAATCAATGAAGACAGACCCACAAAGATCAGTGAAGACAGATCCACAGCTTGCATCTAGGACACATGATCAGCTGGAGCAACTGATCTCAAGGCTTTAGGTGGGCAGTTGTCAAGTCCGCAAAAGGGGAAACTGCTTGGCTGCTTGAAATCGGACAGTGATCCCAGCATACAGGCAAATGGGTGGGAAACTCTTGATAAATGTTGTAACAAATATGTGAAGGCTTTTGTTCGTATTTCCATTGCTATTTTGGTACTTGTAGCTTCTGTATCCTTGCTACTTTCTTTATTGGATTTGAGCTGTGTCTGTTGTTTTTCTTGTTTTGTTTCTTGTTTTCTATTCTGTTCCCTCCACCTTGGGTCTTTAATTCTTTATTGGTATTGGTTGGTTATTATACTTTAAGTTTCAAGATTTCCCTCTTTGACCTGCTGACTCTTTTAGTGTTTTAGAAATCAAGGACAAAATGGAAATATGTGATGACTTACTCAGAGAAACCTTTAAAAAATAAGACAGCAAGAAATATTCATGCAGCAAGCACAAGGTGGTGCTCAGCAGAGTAACCTAAGACCAGTCGTAGTTAGAGATGTAATGACAGCATACGTGGACTAAAACTCTTCACAGATGTCATAGCAGAGCCAGTGATGTCCCTTGAAAGTGTGACCACTTTTCTATCATTTACGATACGTAGAATCTTGACCAAGCAGACATACTAATAAATGCCCTTTTTCTTCAACTGTTAGAATTTCATTAAACCGTGAAACAAAGAATAGATGAGAAGAGTTGTACAAAACCACACAAAAATCTGTACAAACACTGTACATATTAATATTCAGATGTTAATAATTGAATGCTAGATGCTTTCATGTCTCAGGAATTCAAAAAAATTTTGTTAAGCAAAAATACCACCTAACCTAATTTCAAAATCGGCACATGAACAGATATTTCTCAAAATAAGATATACAAATGGTTTATAAGTATATTAAACATGCTTAATATCATTAATCATGAAGGGAATGAAAATCAATCCTACAATAGAATATCTTCATATATGAGTCAGAATGGCTACAAGCAAAAAGAAGACAAAATACTGCAAAGATGTGGAAAAAGAACTCTATTTGTTGATGTAAATATAAATTAGCATAACTGTTATAAAAACACTAAAGAGGTACCTCAAAAAAATAAAAATTGAATTACTGTGTGATTCACTAACCCTAAGGAAACAAAAATCGGTGTTAAAGGAGTATTCATAATCCTTTTCACTGTGGCATTGTTCACAAGAGCTAAGGTATAGAATCAAGCAAGGTGTCCATCAAAGGATTGATAAAGAAAGTGTGGCATTTATTCATGCATAAAAAAGAAAGAAATCCTGTCTACTGCAAAGACATGTATGAAATTAAAGGACATTATGACATGTGAAATGAGCCAGGCACAGAAAGAAAATGGCACATGTTCTTACACATAGCTGAAACCTAAAAAACTTGATTTCATAGATGTAAACAGTTAAAGAATGACTACTAGGTTAAGAAGTATAGAGAGAAGTCAGAGAATGGGTAAAAAAATAGTTACATAAGAGGAAGAAGTTTTAATATTCTATAGCATAAGAGTGTGACTATAATTCACAACAACTAACTATGCATTATAAAACTTACCAGAAGAGAGGTGAAAGGTTACCAATACAAAGAAATGATAAATATGTAAGGAGAAGGAAATGTTAAATATCTTGACTTGTAGTTGTACATATGTATCAACTTATCACATTATACCCAATAAATATGAGCAGTTATTACACAAAAAGGTGAATAACAGTAGTCCTGCTGGGTTGGTCTTACAAATGGGTGGGTTAACAGTTGACCTCTGCCTAAAAACCCTTGCTCCTTTTTCTGTATAATTCTTCTCTGTTTCAGCAATGTGCATGTTGGCCTCATTCTTCTAAGGCAGTAAAGTGACTCCAGAGCACCCTTCCAATAGAGACTGAAATAAGTCGTAAGACATGTGAGGCTCTAATCAGAAGCACCAGCATTACAGAGAACATACATAAACTTTCTAAGCTCGAAACTGTGCTATCACTGAGTAGCACTGAGTAGCACTGAGTACCTGATGGTAGAACCCTGACGATAGACAGAGATAGATCCTCAAACTACCCATTATTGATCTTTCATTTTGTATAAGCATCAGGTGAAATACCGTATGCTGAGGTCTCCACCAGGGCAAACCTTTGTCAGTGTTTTACTATATTGTAAAATGATCTAGACATCTGCTTATGATCATCTACTGATATAAAGCAATCTCATGTCCTTGGCTTTACAAGAAGCAGCACCATTACCAAATGCCATTTATATAGTCATTTCTATAACATAGTACATTTCAAACAAAAAAGATTATGTCTTTTTAAAAATTAGCAGCATGTATTTTTAACTCAAAAATAAACCTATAAATTTACACTGTTAAAAATATTTTTAAACATTATATGATAAATGGAAGCAACCTAAATATCCACTATAGGGAAATGATTGCATAAATTGCAATGTACTTATTTATTTATAATAAATTTCATTACTGATTGAAAGATAAGTCATTTTAAACAAAAACACATAAAATGGTATGTGAAGAGTGACAATTAGGTACGATTGCTATGCATGTAAAAAAATGAGAAAGTAAACCACTGGAAGGGAAAGAATACAAAAACGATAATAGGTATGTGGTTAAATGTGACTATAGAAGTATTTTTTCCTTTTCCTAAGCTTTCTCTGTTGATTGTTATATGTGTTTTATAAATTAAAAATGATCACTTTTGGGCAAAATATCTGAACAGACATTTCACCAGTGAAAATATACAGATGGCAAATAAGCATATGAAAAGATGCTCAACATCATAATTAGAGAATTACAAAGTAAAATAGCAACGCGATATCATACACATACCGGGAAATGGCTGGAGTCTGGGCCACTGACACCACCAAATGCTGTGGGGGGAAGAGCAACGGGAGCTCTCACTGACTGCTGACGGGCATGCAAAATGGCACAGTCACTTCAGGAATTTGGTGGCTTCTTATAAAACTAAATATACTCATGCCATATGATCCAGCAATCACAGGCTCCATGATATTTACTCAAACAAATTGAACATTTTCGTCCACACAAAAACCTGCACATGGATGTTTATAGCAGCTTTAAGCATAATTGCTAAATCTTGGAAGCAACCAAGATATCTTTCAATAAGTGAATAGAGAAATACAGTCACTGGTATAGATGGAATATTAGGCAGCACTAAGAAGAAATGGCTTCCTGAGCCATGAAAAGACATAGGGAAAACAAACACATACTGCTTTGTGAACGGGATTGATCTGAAAAAGGTTTTGCAATGTATGACTGTAATTATTTGGCATTCTGGAAAAGGGAAATCTATGAAGCCCATAAAGAGATCAGTGTGTGTCAGGGACTAAGAGGATGAGAGGACTGAATAGGCAGAACACGGGATTTTTAGGACAGTGCAATTACTCTGCATGATACTATAATGGTCATGATGCATTTACCAAAGCACAAAGAATGTACATAGAGAGTAAACATTAGTTTAAACTATGGACACTAGTGAATAATGCTATCATAATCTTAGTTCATTAATCATAAATGAAAAATATCACACTAATGGGACATATTAGTAAGAATAACTGTGATGGAAGTGGAGGTAAGGTATAGTATGTGGGCATTCTATTTCTGGTCAATTTTTCCATACAACTAAAACTCCTCTAAAAAATAAATTGTTTAAAATTCTCATTTAAATGTAATTCATAAACTCATCTGATCACTGAGTTCTGCTTTTATATTTTATTTCATTTGCATAATTTTGTTTTGGAGTATTCCTTTCCATTTCTAAGACTCTTACAAATTTATTACAAAGTTGTGAAGCAAAATTATATAGGAATGTGTCCATTAATCGTGATGCACAATATGTCAATTTGACTGGATTAAGAAATTCATGGTGAATTGTGAGACACATTCTGGGCATGTCTAGGTGGCTCATGAACACACAACCTTGTGTAGTGGTTTATCTCCCCTGGCCTACTTTTCACTGATGACGTGGCCTTGCTTTGCTACCTCACCCCCTTCATCATGCATTCCTCCTTTGGAACCACCTAACCATGGACTGGATTCTCTGAAACCATGATCCAACATAACCCTCTCCTCCTTTAAATTGTGGGTGCTGGGTACTGTGTCCTAGTGATGGATGAGCTGAGTAATACAAGGACAATTATTTGGCTTATGTATCACTTAGAATAAAATTATAGATAACTACCAAATTATAGATAACTTCTATTTAAATAAACATGGTTTCCAGTTTTTAATAATTCCCATCACCTTTGCAACAGAATTTACTCATTCTAACCTCTAGTGTAATGTATCAGGCATTGAAATGGCAAATTTAATTCAAAAATATACATTTGAATTTTTAAATGCATGAAAACCCCATTTGTAAGTATAGTAATGACTTCATAAAGTCTAACTTTTAGACTATGCATCAAAACCTAACTCCCTCTTTTGAGTCTCCTTGCAGTTGTTTGCAGTTATATCCTCCACGTTTCTCTCCCAAGTCCAAGATCCTTGTTCAGGTACTGAACCGGCCCACTCATCACAGGCCACAGAATCAAAGCCTCTGCTTTTTCTTAGGTATTATAATGGTTCCATTTACAGTCCTTTTGTTATTGCAAAATTCTTAGCCCATTAAGAAAAGTTTGGGGTTTTTTCCCATTTTGGAGACTGCAAGTGTAGAGCTTCCTAAGAGCTAATGTAAGGACTGATTACTCCACAGGAAAGGTAGCCTCCCAGGTAAAAAAGACCAACATGCAACCAAGTTACTAAAGGCCTAGCTATCTCAACATTTAAATGAAATGAGCCTTTTCCAAGAATAAAAAAATCAACTCTGGGCACCTGTAGCCTATGAAAAATTGGACATATTGTTAGCAGCTACTCTGGGTTGAAGGAAATGTTTAAACAGTGATAAATTTAATCTGAATTTTTCTGTTAATTCCTCATGAATTCACACCTCTCTTTTAATAAAAATAAAGAAACCACTCAAGGCAGATAAGTATGGCTCATTATGTTTAATTTTGAGCTCAGTGAACATGAAGTTAAAATATTGATTTGGTGGTTGTCTACCATTAGCTCTCCATGTGTGGGAAGGTGCTGGCTTGTGTTTTTTGCCATCATTTCTATATGGTCAAGTTTTCCAGTCCCTTCTTAGCCAGTAGGTTAAGGTGGTTGCTAAAACAGGTACTTCCACCAGCACTGTGCCCTCTGCTGGACACGGTTCTTCCATTTACAAACCTGCTGGGATAAGACGTTAATGCAAGTGTCCCCATGGGCTAAGACAGAGAACGCAACCCTATCTCAACTCTGCATTCACCCATTTCTCCCTCCTTCTTCCTCCCTTTTTCCTTCCCTCTCTTTCTCCCTCCTTCCTTCCTTATCTCTCCTTCCTCATCCTCCTTCTGCATTCCTGTTTTTACTTCTCTCTTTCATTCTGGGAATTGAGCCCAGGACCTCCCGAATGGTAAGAATATGCTTAGAACTGTGCTATCCCCCCAGCCCTCCCATTTCATGTCTATAACAGTATCTCTAGGAACAAACATGGGTACATGATAATATTCCAAGCAGAATCTCCCCAACTCTTTATCAACTAACCTTCAAGTTTAAATGTATGTGTATATATATATATATATATATATATATATATATATGTATATATATATATTAAAAATTCACTGTATTTTTCTAGGGATGTATTTGCACATATACTAAAGTTTGACATGGCCAATTATTTTCAAAAACATACTTTTCCACTTAAAATTTGATTACATAGTAATTTCAAACTCATGGCACACAAAAAAAAACTCTTTTAAGAAACACTTTCTTCTCTCTGCCTGATATATTTTGAATGAAACAAACCCACCAACTGGGGGAGAGGGAAGAAAAGAAAGGGAAAATCCTTTGTGTGTAATATTTGTCATTCGGTGGTATTTGGAAGGATTTCCTTCCTTTTTAACATGGGGCTATTTCATAGCCCAAATTTTATCATGTGATTCCCAAATCAGAAGTATTAGATTTAACAAAATAACTTTTTAAAACTCTCACAAAACAGCTTTGTTTATGGCTGTGTGTTTACTTCACAATAATGAAAACAAATTCCTTCCTGAGCGTTTTATTGAACAATAGGGCTGTGGAAACTGCCTTATTCTATTTTTCCTGATCCTCTCTTCTTCCTTTCCTACTCCCCACCTTTATGCTCCAGACCTAATTTTCCTTATTTATCATACAAGTACTGATCTAAAATCAGTCTCACTAAATGCACAATGTAATATTTAGCTGCACTTCATACACCCTGCACACCAGGCATCAATCTGTTAGACACCTGCATATAGTCTCCCTGCCTCTCTCAAGGTTTGCTTTTTCATCCCTTAATTCTCATTTCTTTATCATATTTTATTTCTACCTTTCATCTCACCCTTACATTTTTCTCTTTTTGCTTCTTCTAAATCTGGCTATAGGTTTATCAGAATTTATATTCAAATGAAACTGTTTGCTACACTTTGATACTAGCAAACTGAAAGTGTAAGGTTCCCACCAGGAAGTATATATATGTATATATACACATATATACTTAGGGTTTGTTTCTAAAAAATACAGCACACTGATTTTATTCCCTTACTTTCAGTGTCCCTCCAGAGAGAGAAGATGGACTCCTCCAAAACTGGTTTAAATTAAGAAAGCTTTTGGCCCTGATTTAAAGCACGTCTTGCACCAACTCCTCTTTCTATCCACTAAGCAGATACTGCCGTCTCCCTCATCCATGAGGA
The DNA here is from genome assembly GCA_004027455.1 of Hydrochoerus hydrochaeris. Lineage (NCBI taxonomy): Eukaryota > Metazoa > Chordata > Mammalia > Rodentia > Hydrochaeridae > Hydrochoerus > Hydrochoerus hydrochaeris. The sequence continues at coordinate 120,676 of PVLA01000217.1, forward strand.
GCAGGCCTCCCTTGTCTGCTCTGATCCAGAAGTTCATGCTTTCGTTAACACAAACATCCTCTGATCTCTGCCAATACATTTTAAAATTTCAACTTATGTATGTGTATTATCTATCAAAATTCTGTCATTCCCTACCTATGCCAAGCATTCAGACTGGACAATTCCATGGTGTGTATGTGGATCCACTTTAAGGAAGAAACAATGGTGACTGTAAACTTGGACCTCAAAGCAGCTTCACTTTGATGCATATTCTTCATGCTAAGAAAAGAAAAGTGGTTACTACAACTTACTAGTTCCAGAGATAAGCTCTCACAGCATCATGGGGTCTCCAGGGAAAGTGCAGATTCCCACTGACACTTTGAGCAATGGAAAAGATTAAAATCTCATTTTGTACTAAGAAATTATCTGATTTTGGAGAAGTAAAATTATTTTCAGTGATTTATAAACATACAACAACACGCTGGTAACAATTTTGATATTTCAGAAGCAGATACACATAGGAAATTCTTTCATCTTAATGGAAAATGCCAGGTCAAGTTTGTCTATGTACATGTCTTTCAACAACTCTTTTTTTTTTCAAATTCAAAGCACCAAAAGCTTCTTCACCTTTATTGTCTCTGTCTATTCCTATCCTCTCTGAAACAGAGAAACACAACTGCTATGGCTTGGGTCTGGCTTATCCCCTAAGGCTCATGTGCCAAAAGCTGGGCCCCCTTGCGACAATATTGGAGGTGGTGAGTCTTTGATAGTGAGGATCTGATGAGATGATCAGATTGTGGAGCACCGCCCACAGAAGGGACCAACGTACTTTGTGCAGGTTTAGGTTAGTTCCTTCAAGAGAGGGTTGTTCTAAAAGAGAGAGCCCTGATTTTCTTCCTTGGTTTCTTCTGCACATGCCCAGGACTCCTTTTTCATCTTCTCACTGTGATGCAGCCTGTTGCTGAGATCACACTGTCTGTGCTTTCCATCAGGCAGAATTAAGAGCCAAATAAACCTCTCTTCATATATTACCCAGGAGCAGACATTCTGATATGCTAACACAAAATAAGCAAAGACAATAACCATGAAATATAGCAGAGATTTTTTTTATTGTTTTACACACTATGTCCAGAATTTCAATAAAAATTTTAGGAAAAAAAATTTAGGAAATATATGAATCTTAAATACAGTAAACAGATGATTCCCTTACTGAAATTACCAGACATGGACTTTAACTGTGTTTTTGTGCATTCAAGAGTTCATATGTACATGATAAGGTGGAGGACCTTATCAGATAACTAGAATCTATATAAAAGAACCAAATGGAAATCCTATGATTAAAGATACAGTAACTGGCAATGAACCCTTCCCATGAGCCAGTACAAGCCATGTGGGGACCAGAAGGAGACACAAACCAATTTGCCCTTCCTGTGAGTCAGTGGAAGCCATGCTGGGCCTGGAAGGAGTAACAAGAATAACAAGAAGCCAATTTGCCCTTCCCGTGAGCCAGTGCAAGCCATACGGGACCCAGGAGCCAATTCATCCAACCAGTGTGTGGGGTGGGAGACAAGAACACCCCCACCTCCATAAGCAACTGGTCACTTCAGAGGACAGGCTGAGTTAATAGCATCTGAGGTACCAAAACAACTTAATGCTTGTGTTGTTTGATTGACTTTGCAGGCCTAAGGCCAGTAGTCTGAGCATCGAGGATAACAATATACAATATAGCAAATAGGGGGGTTTCCTTCTGACATTTTTGATATTCAATATCGTTCTCACTGGGCTTTTTTGTTCCATTTAATTGTTTTGTTTTATTTAATGTTCTGTTTTTACTGGTTTCATTCTGTTTTGTTTGTTTAATCTTATTATGTCTGATGGTATGGGCAACAATTTTGAAGATAACAAGAGGCATTATGGTAGCCATTGTTGATTTGCTGTTATCCTGTTTTGAAATTCTGTATCGTTTTCACTGTTTTGTTTTGATTGGCTTTATTCTGTTTTATTTCATTTAGTTTTATTCTCTTTAAAATATGCTTTCATTCTTTTATTTTGATTGATTTTTATTCAGTTTTGTTTTGTTTGATTTTATTATATCTGATGGTGTGGACAGTGATTTTTGAAGAAAACAAGAGACATTATGATAGTCATTGTTGATTTCTTACTATCTTGTTTTGAAGTCCTATATTACTTTCATTGTTCTATTCTGATTAGCTTTATTGTTTTATTTGATTTTATTCTCTTTAAAATAAAAAAATACAATATCTGAAATACAAGCCTCAAGAGTTAAGTTTAACAACAAAGTAAAAGACTGGATGTAGCTGAGGAAATGATTAGTAGACTAGAAATTAGACAAGTATGAAATATGCTGGTACAGTCCAGATAACCAAAAACAGAGAAACTACATTGAAGAATGGAAGAGCAATTTGAGACACCATTAAGTTCTAACATTCTATAACACCATTTTCCCCAGAAAGGAAAGAGAATGAGTAAGAATGAAGTGAACATCAAGAACATTCCAACTGATGAAAGATATATAGCCACAGATCCAAGAGGCAATCCAGACTGTAAACAGAGTTATTAAAAAGAAAAACATAGCTATGTACATTACAGTAACTGAACTCCAAAGGCAAAGAAATAATTGCAAAAGGACCTAAAAAAGAAGACATCATTCTCAAAGGAACATTTTTACAACTGATATTGTACTTTAAAAAAAAAAGATGTAAGGTAATTACACAGAAGATAATGGAATGGCATACAAACAGTGTGAAAAGCAAAATTTGAATGCAGTAAAAATATATTTCAAAATGAAATAACATAGACATTTCTAGGCCATCAAAAACTGACCACACTGAACAGCAAGAGTCTACAAAAAAGACCTGGTAACAATTAAAGATAGTTTCTTTCAGCAAAAAAAATAATTCCCAAGAAGAAATAATGCAGAGAGTTAGATAAGCTATAGTTAGGACTAATCTGAAGAAATACTGATTATATAAAGTACGAGGAATAATAATAATAATGCCATCTTACAGAGGTTAAAGTACATATACGGTTAAAATTCATAACAAAAATAAATTTAAAGATAACTCATCAGACAAGTAAAAATTAATGGAATTAATGTTTAAAGTCTCAGCACTGATGGGAATGTGATTAGAACTAATTTATATTACTTGCAATAATGCACAGATACATCTTTATGCTCTAGGGTAATTACTAAAAAATAGTTAAAATGTAAAAATGGCATGTAATAGAAGGAGAATAAATGAAATAACAAAAAATTGACTGAAAATAAATTAAAAGGGAATCACAAGGCAATTGGAAAAACCAAATTTAAAACGAATAATGTGGTAAATATTAAATTAATTTATATTCTTTGAATTCATTGATTGTTTAGAAGTAACTGGGAAGTGTAATTGACACACAAAGTCTAATTGACTTGAACTGAGGAAATTTACTGTTGTTAATGAAATAGAATTTTCCAAGCAAATTATAATAATTGGTAGCTAATGATATTTACTTAATGTTCTCAGCAATATATTGGTACATCTCATTTACCAATATTTGAATTTATTAATATTTGAATTTATTAGCCTTGCTTTACACACACACACAAACACACACACACACACACACACGGAGCCATTTATCTGTCACATTTCTAGAGGATGAGAAGTCCAAATCAAGACACTGGCAAACTCCATGTCTGAAGAAGGTCTTCTTTCTAGCTCACAAATAGCTGCTTTTTTACTATATTTTCACATATGGTGAGAGAGGAACTATTGTCTCTCCTCTTTCTTGTAGGAACCAACCTGGAGAGCTCCACACTCAGACCTCTTTTAAACCTAACCACTTCCCAAAGGCTCCACATTTTGGGAGTTTGGACTTCAACATATGAATTTAAAGGGGACATAAACATGTACACATAATAGGCAGGTTTAGTAATCAGATGGAAGTTACACTGCAAACAGCTATATTTTGTTTGTTTTTATTTTGTTTTGTTTCACTTTACTCCAGAACAAATGCATATAATCAATACTGTATATGCCAATTCCCTGCAAAAGAAAATCTTAACATTCTACAAATATTAATGCAATCACATTGATATATGGAAATACATTAGCAAAACATGTAAAATAGGAATTTTTTTGAAGAGGAGGGGCAGTACCAGGAATTTAAGTATAGAGCCTTGACGCCAAACTATACATCCAACCCCTTTTCTTACAGCCTCCAGGGAGCGGAGATTATAGGTATGTGTCCCCATTCTAAGCAGGTTTCTTACTATTTACATCTCTCAATCCTAGCAATTATTCTAAGCTATCAACAAACCTTTTTCAACAAACCTTTGCAAATTATGTTTTAGGCATCAGACATCATACTAGACAATGATAATAGACAAGAGAGAAATTATCTTTACATTATGGGAGTATTAATAATATTAATTAAAATTTATTCCATTGATTAGATAATAAAAGACAATCAATCATCATAAATTCTGTTAAATGCTATAAATAAAACAAACAGATAATTTTGTAAAGAATCACAGTGCTCTTTTAAATGGTTGGGTAAGAAACATTTCCTCCAGAAACATAGCATTTATGCCAGCAGAGATGCAGACTTAGGGTAACTCTGTTATGTACCGCCCAAACTGGTGTGCGCTAGAAAATAAAAGGGGCACTTGTATTAAGTATGCAGGATTTAATCTCAGGTATATGAGACTGGGTCCAGCGGGCCCATACTTTACTTTGTGACTGTACATTTGTATTTTAGTGTAATAGTAGCCAGCTGTGCATCTCAGTACCTTTCCCTGAGGGATACAGGAAGCAATTCATAAGTTTGCCACTAATTATGATGAACAGCAAGGTGTAGACATTAGTGCAAAAGTGGCAAAATGAGATTTTTACCCAGGTTATGCTCCATCTAACTGGCTTCCTGTGTGTTTATCCAAGCATCACAGAGGGTCCAATAGACCCACACCATTCCAGTATTTGTTTTTTTAAAAAGTTTTGATTTTTCTGGTAGAAGTAGCCTAATTAAGTATAATGACACAAGAAAAAACAGATTTGCAATTTTTGGAGGCAGTCAAAAGTGAATCATCAGATTACTCATGAATGGATGACAAAGATGATCCAGTATAGTAAAATACATGTTTTCATCACAGAAGAGTGGTGTGGGTATATGATGATGATGATGACTTTGGCACTAGCTATATGAGCCAAAGTTCCTGTGACAGTTAAAGAGAGCAAGAATTGACTGACACAGACACAGGGAATACCGACCTCCTTCATTCAGAAACAGAAAACAAACATCAAAGTGAGTACATTTTGATTAGTCAAAATCTTGCAAAATGATCATGTAACCAAATGGAACAATGCAATGTTAGGGCTAGGTCCAAAAATATGTTTTTTTGTGTCTTGGCAAGAGTGAAAGGTATTGGACAAAATCATTCAATGTCATTCAATGTTTGGAAATTGTCATACTTTTCCCTTTCTAAAGAATCTACTTCACCTTATTTATTTTTACTAAGTGGGTATTTGTTCTGCCAGTCTCCTTATTCATGAAACTTTGGTTTAACTTCCCCTTTCTCTTCACTGACAAGGCCTAATGTCACCATCATATATGTATTCACTGACATCATAGATTCGGTAGTGGTGTGCCCTGCATCCCCCCTTTCTATTCTTTTTATTTTTATTTTATTTTTTTTCATTTTTACCATACCAGCTTCATTCATGTTCACATTACCTCAACACAAAATATTTATTACAAAAGTATGTTACTAAATTCTATGATGGACCAAATCAGGTTATCATTGTTTCATGAAATATTCACAATATCCCTTAATTCTCCAAGCCAAAATTCACTGTTCTTTATTTAAAGGTATTTAGTAAATAGGGTGTAGCTATGTGGTACTGTGCAGGAGACAAAGGTTCCAAAGACCATTTATTTTTAAGTATCTACTTTTTGCTACACAAGAGTCTAGATTTTGTCAATTCAGCACTGAATAAAAACAAGGTCAAGAAAATTCTGCTCTTATGGAATTTGCAGTTTAGTGGTTATATCTTAGTTTGAATCCTGCATCTATCATATTTAGGTTTGTGAGTTTAGACAAGTTACTTCACCTTTCTTAATCTCTGATTCTTAATCAGAAAAAAGATATGGGCGTTGGGATAGGAGGGATATGTTACACAAGATGTAGGACTTCCCTCTCGGTTTCCCCTCTCCTATCCTTTAGAAACTAAGAAAGAAAAGATATTATTACTTCACCAAATTTGTGGTTCACGTTCAGTGCACAAGAGAGTAGAAAGCTTTCTGTTCACCTACATCACACCAGGAGCTCCTGTACCGTCTAGGAAAGTCCTTGCCTCTGCTCAGGTAAGAAGCATGCCTCTCTCTGATACAGCTCCTGGGGCAAAGGTAGCTGCCTATTTCTAAATACACCTAGAGCTACAGAGGATGTAGCTGTATCCTAGGCTATTTCCAACCTAGTACAGATTCTATACCAGAGCATCTCTATCAGAACCTCTTGTTCAATGCTTTCTTGAGCAAGAGAAGGCTGAAAGTACCATTCACACTTTCCATTTCCAATAGGTTCGTGTGTTAAAAGTTCTTATATATTTTCTGGATTTTCTGATATTCAAAGGTAGCTTTATATCTCTTTCTCAACTATTTCAACTGCACTATCTCCTGAACTGGGCTAAAGCCACCCACACTGTCCATCGCTCCTAGTATAATATTGTCCAAGGATTGTGAATAAACCCTTAGACTCATAATTATTTCAAATACTCTATTTGTAGGCTAACCAACACAGAATATAATGAACTATGATTTACTTCTTTGCTGGAAGCATTGTAGGATTGAAATAATCCTGAATGCCAGTCATTTTAGCTGATTTGCTAATATGAAAGCTTTGTCTCCTTGAGGATACCTGTCATCGTTAATACCCATAGCCTTACTGCTAACCCTAAAATGCGCTGATCTGAGGAGAAAACAGGTAAATACATCACCCCACGTGAAATTGTATCAGTTCTTCAGATTATGTACAGTGCTGTGTGACTAATTGTCACTGAAATTAATCAAAATTAAACTTCCAGCCTTTAGGCCAGAACCTAAAACAAAAATTCAAGCTGATGGGGAAACAGTTGCATGGTTACTCAAAATTACTGACACTGTACCTCACAGGGACAGTACATATTACTATTATTATTATTGTCACTTGAGACATAAATATTGACTGGTAGATAGATTACAAACATATGAATACTTTATGATTTCTAAAAATGTTGATTTCTTTCATTTAAATACTGAGTAATTGTTTTATACAAATAGGTTCCATTCAGTTGAAATAAATGCAAATGTTATTAGAAACCCTAAAGAATTCAGTTTTTAAATTTTTAGGAAAATCCAAAATGTGTTAGATCTCCACATTTTAACCAAACATAAACATTCACTTCACTCTAAAAGATAAAATAAATACAGTCACATAACATATAATATAGTTTGGGAAAATGAAATAACTGATGGCTTTATTTTTAGTTGTATAAAAATATTCCAAAAGGATCAAGAAATGCATTCTAAACAAAATTATATATTGTAAATTACCAAAACAGAGGGCATTAAAAGATGCATAGGAAGAAGGAAGTACTTTTCCTTCATGTCTTGACTATCTTTATTTAGTATTAACAGATGTTGTAGTAGTAAAAGAAGTTTCAGAATTCAATAAATAACTGGAAAGTTAAAAGTACAGAAAAGTTAAAATTCTTGAATTTTGGAATTGTTCTGTACTCTAATGAGAAATAGGAATCTAAAATAAAAACAATAATATTTTAATGTTTACAAAGGTTTTGAATATTTTAATATTCCTGTGTCTCTGCTTGAAGCACATGAAATTAAAATGATATAGTCACAATTTGTTTCTTGACTACTTTATATGCAGTAATTTTTAATGAAGCAACTAAATTAGGCATAACTTGGTGCAGCTTTAATGTAGTTATGATGAATATATTTTACTTGATTAAAAATGATAAAACCAGGGAGCCTTAAATATTATCTTAAAAGATTAACTACTGTGTCAATTACAAATCTAGGAGGACGCTATTTATAAGGGAATAACTATTCTGAATTCCTTTTGTTCATTTTATTTAATTAATAACTCAATCAACTTTCACTCTTAATACCAAAAATTTCTTAAATTATATATTTGCTTGCAAACGAAGGGCATACAGCAGTGTCTGTTGAACTCTGGTGACGATTTGGTAAGTAATCCATCTTTTGTTTGGTAGGAGGGGAAAATTTTGGCAGTGTAGATGACCTAATAAACCACATAGATCGCCGAGTCTACAGTGTATTTTGTGTTACATGACAAAACACACATCAGTAATGGTGAAGATCTAACTATCTGAGTACCGAAGTAATGATCAGGTCTGCTTTGCCATCAGGGATCTGATGAATACGTGTGTCAGTGCTCTGAGACTGCAGAAACCCAGCAAACATTTTCGCCTGTCTGTCTTTTAGGGGACAGTTAACCCGAGTATTTAGGAGAGTCCCTACCATAGGAAGGAAGCAGGTGCAGTCATGCATATGGCGCATTAGTTGCCCACAGAGAGGGAAAATCTTGCAAAAGGACAGTTTAGGTCTATGTGTTAGAGTTTTAACAAAATACAAATAACTATGTACAGATAACAAATTGCACCTCAGTATGAATAACTTCACCTGGCTGTCATTGCAACTTCTTTTAAGCAGGTGAATGTAGTCAGGAACAACTAAAATCAATTGTTTCCCACTCTTAAACACTTGTACCAGCTAAAGAGCTCAAAAAGCATCCCTACGGTGGCCGCACTGCCAGTCTAGACTTTACCTGGCTGTCCTGGAGCCCATCTTCAGGGGATCCTCCAAAAATCACTTTTGTTGACATAAGAAAGCACAGGCGCGCGAGCACACACAGGCGCACACGCACACGCACACGCACAGGCAAGCTCAGACTGCTCAGGGCCTTTCTGAAATGCGAGACAGGCATCTGATCAGTGTTTTTAAAGCAAGGGGGACTGCACTAGGACAGCGCTGCTGGAGGCCAGGGAAGTGGCTGGGCTCCCGGGTGTCGCTAGGACCCAGGCGTCCCGGCCGACGCGTCCCGCCCCCGCACGCCCCTCCTCGGCGCCGCGGACCCGCCACGAGCTGCCCCCTGCGCGCAGGGCCACAGGTCTCGCAGGGAGGGACAGAGCGCGGGCCCCGCGGACCCCGGCGGTTGGGCGCCTCGGAAGGAACCGGCCGGCGCGCGGTCCCACCCGCGAGTCACCTGCAGCGCTCCCGGCTCTGCCCTCGGTACTTCCGCCCCGGCCTGCGGAGCCGCCAACCCGCGGGGCCGCGGCCGCCGCGCTCCCGGCTCCCCCGCCCCGCCGCGCCTCCTCCTGCCACGCCCAGGACACGCCCCCAGAGCGCTGCCGGGCGCTGATTGGCGGCGGCGCTGACAGGAGGCGGGGCCTGAAGTCTGCACGGAACCCAGCCGGGCGTATAAGCCCCTTCTCGGCTCCTTCTCTCCATCTCTCTCTTCTTTCTCTCTCGCTCCCTTCCTCTCTGCAACTAAACAGTGAAAATTACCATCGTGGATCCGCTAACAGGCACAGATGTCATGTGAAAACGCACATGCTCTGCCATCCACGCCGCCTTTCTTTCTTTTCTGTATCCTTCCCCCCCATTGCTCCTTCTCCCTCTTCTTTGTAACTAACAAAATCACCACCAACTCCTCCTCCTGCTGCTGCCCTTCCTCCTCCTCCTCCTCCTCCTCCTCCTCAGTCCAAGTGATCACAAAAGAAATCTTCTGAGCCCGGAGGCGGTGACATTTTTAAAAAGCAAGCACACTGGAGAGAAAGGAAAAAAGCAAAACAAAACCCAGGCATCAGCCGCTCAGGACATTTTTTTTCACCCTTGCTGAAAGCAAACAAACAAACCAACAGCCATCCAAACCGTCAGCGCCGCCCCCGGCCACGCCGAGCCCGGCGCCGGCGGCCCCGGTCAGCCCGCGGCCGCGCAGCGCGCCCGGAGGGATGGTGCTCGCGGCGCGGCTGCTGGTCGCCGGCCCCCTTGCCCACGCGTGCTGAGTGGGATTTCTGGGCTCTCTGGGGTTCGGGCTGGCAGCAGCTTCATGACTACGCGGAGCGGGACAGCGGCCACACCATGCGAGGTAAGCGAGCCCCCGGCCCCGGGGGTCCCGGACCGGCCAACTCCGGCCCCGCGACGAGTGGGGGAGGGGAGGCGCCGCGCGAGACCGCGTGGGCAGGTGGGGCTGCCGAGGGCTCGGGCGGAGAAAGTTGTGGGGAAGCGCCGGTGCCTCTCGGGAGTTTTTCTGGGACGCCGGACGGTGCTTTTTTTTTTTTTTTTTCTGCTTTTTTTGGAAAGGACAGCGGCGCTACTTGCTTGCTCCCAGTTCTTGAGTTGCCCCAGTGTTTTGCGCGGAAGCGGGCGCGGGATGCCGGAGCGCGGGGCAGCGGACCCGGGGCACGGGCAGCGGGCAGCGCGGGGCGCGCAGTGGCCACCGGCGGAGGCTGGGCGTGTGGAGCGCAGTGCAGACGCGCCAGGACGCGCGCACTGGCCGGGACGCCGGGCCTAGAGCGCCCCAGCCCGATGCGCGTCCCTTCGCAGGAGCACCCCGAGAGGGTCCCGGGACAGGTCGCGGACTCGGAACCAGCTCCCGAGCTCTCCTTTGCGTCGTCTCTGCGCCCTGGCCCAGCCGGCGTTGCCTGCGTCTTCGCAGCCCAGGAACCAGCGCTACCCCCAAAGAAAGTTGTACGACAAAGTTCTGGAGACTAGAGGCCGCGCCCCGCGCGTCGGCGCAGGAATCGGGGGCTCGTGCCCTTTTGTTACATAAAGAGGAGTGTGGGAGGCAACGCTGGGTGTGCCCCGGGGCCTGGACCTCAGCGGCAAACAGGCGGCTGCGGGACGGCGCGCTGCGCTCCGCTCCGAGTCCAAACACCTGCGGTGACTGAGCGGCTGCTTAGGGACTCCGCGGAGTCATTTCATCTGTCTCCTTCCCTTTGACTCGGGAACCTCTAGGTTTCCTGCGCTGTGTACCGGGATCCCCACAGCCTCTCTCTCCAGTTGGTCACAACTTCACTGTTTCCTTGAAAAGAGCCGGGTCTCCGTTTGATTTAGGGACCTGAGCACCCCTGAGGACCTTTACTTCTTGTTCTCTGTTCCCGGCCACCCTAGGTTCTTTGGGGTCTCTTTTTTCCCCTTCTCACAGCCTTCCGGATTCTGGCAACAGAAAGTTGGGATCGGTCAGCTCCAGACTTTCCTACATCCTCAGTCTTGGAAAGAGATGATCTAGGCAGGAAGCTTGGGAGATAGAGAACCAAGCTGCAAACACTCGCCTCCCCACGGGCTGCGTTCCTCTTCCACTACTCCTCCTGTAGCTCCGAGAAGCGCCCCAAGAGACAAGCCTTACCCTCACCCCTACGCCCCGCAGGCTCTGGGTGAGCCCTGAGCGCGCCCTCCAAGGCACAGAACGCGTTAGCCGCCTTGGATTTTGGAACGCACCAGGATACGAAAGGTGGTAGAGGGACAGAGAGACGGAAAGAAGCTGCCCGGGAATGCGAAGGGACAAGCGTAGATTAGGGACAAGAATGCACTGGTGGGACAGTCTTGATTAACCGGTGCATAGGATTGGGGGATCGGAGCGTGCTCCGTGGCTCCAGTTGGTTGTCCTGGTTGGGGTTTAGTCACACATCCCCGTAACCAGATTCCTGTAAGAAACTGTACTCGGGCAATTGGCGAGAAAGCACTTTTATTTAGCGAAAGCCTCCCCGTCTTCAATTTTTTTTCTGTCCCACCTCATCATCCAACCCGCTCTCCTCGGGTTTCCTTTGCTCCTGTCTAAAGCTGCCAGCCAGTCCTTCCCTTTTTTCTCTTCTCCCGACCGCACCCCGGTGGCAGGGTTAGTACTTTTCTGAAGACCCAAAACCACGTGCCGCAACAGTCCATAGCGGGCACTAGGACCTGGGGCACAAAAGCTGCTGGCTCTGTCCTTACACTGTGGAGCGGGCAGTGGCCCGGAGTGGACTACACTGGCACCGCGAAGCTCCTGCAGGAGCTGTCTGCCCAGGACACTCGAGTTCCTTGCAGCGGTGCTTGTGGACCCAGGAGCTTGAGGCGGTGAAAGCCACCTTGAGAAACCCAGTGCGCGCCCACGGCCTTGTCCCAGAAGCCACTGGCTTCAGCAGGCCCCCAGAGGCCTTGCAAGTTCTTCTTCAGGGGACAGAGGCAGTCGGGGAGCCCTTGCTGTACCAGAAGTGAGGAGCCAGGTCCCTTTCTTACCTTTCCTGGCTCTCTTCTTCTGGCCCTTCACTGTCTGTCTACTGACCTTAGAATACCTTGGGGACAATGCCTACCTGGCCCTCAGGAGCTGTTCCTTAGCGACAGAATAAGAAAAGATACAGACTACTCAGAAGGTTGCGAGAGTTGGAGTTGCACTTGAATGTGAACTTGAGAGATGAGAGCAGGAAATGAATCTACTTCTTGTGCTGGGCTACCCAGCAGAGTATTTGGGGGAGGGGCGGGTTTTGAACTTGGCTTTGGCCCCTACCCATCCCTCCGCCTCCCCCTTCCCAGGGTTCTCATTCCCTGGTGATCCCATCAGTGCCCTGGGCCAGTTTGCAGCTGGCAAACTGTTCTGAGCCAGGGCACTTTGTGCAAATCAAGTGGTCTGGAATTGAGTGATTCCCCACCCCTCCTCCTATGGGTACCAACCACCAAACCCACCTCACCCCAACCCCCTTCACCCCCCTCCCCCCGCCCTGTTTCACCTATGTATTTAATAGAATTTATTCCCAAGAAACTCTAGGGTAAGAAAAGGGTTAAGAGGCTCTGATCTTTGAGTTCCCTGTCCTACCTTACAGCTGAACTGAGTTTAGGACACAGAGTGGTGGCCTGGGGCAGAGGAGGTTGTATTTGATGGTGCACAAAGCACTTGAGCCTTTGTCTGCAAAAGGGTCCACATGAGTTCTAGAGATGCTTCTTAGTTGATTGCAATATGGAAGGGAGTAACTTCTGATGGCAGAACAGAGGGCTCTTATTTGGGTCCATCCACTGGTTAGAAAAAGGAGCAAGACCAGGTGTGGGTTTTAAGGCCACTTCCTGACAACTCTGTTGGCTATTTATTGAACAGAGCACCAAAATGGATGGATTTTTCAGGCCTGATGCACAGAAAACCCTGCTTCCAAAAACAGGGGCACAGATGTCCTTGCAATCAATAGGTGATTGTCGCTTGGGCGGATTAGAAATCTGGTTTTATGCTTGCTGTAAACAAGGATGAGGTTTGGCCTCCGAGAAGCACACTTTTCATCTATTATTGATCGCTGGATGATTTTTATTTAGTGCTAAACTTCAGGGTGCAGCTTGCTCGCCGAGGCACAGTCTCCCTCAAAAGTACGGAACTCTGAATGTCCTGCTGGTGGGGGGCCTTCAATTTTTTTTTTTTAAATCTCATTCTGTCTCTTAATCTTCTTCACAAATTCCAGTTAAATATTTCCAGCTAAATATTTCTAACCAAACTGCCACCTCCCACAACTAAAAACCATTGCTGGAAGGACATCATCAGTTGTCCATTAATAAATGCTCATCAAGTAATCATCAGTAAACTCTTTATTCATTACAACAGTCTGAAGAAAAATTCCAAATCTGTATTTCAAGGATTTTTGAAAAATATGTATCTAGAAAAAGTATCTCCATAAATGATTTCATCCAGCATCTCCCTTCTGTCTCCTCCCTTCAAATCCTGGGTTAAGGAAGTAAGTGTTGGGACCCAGGCATGCTTGACATTGGGGGTGTCTGGTACTGATGCGAGGCCCAACTGCTTTCATTCTTCTGTATTTTCACAGAATCAGGTATTAAGCAACTAGGATGGAAGTATAAAGGAAAAAGAATTAGTAGCAGTCTTCATAAACAATGCATACAAGGTTAAAACTCTCTTGTTGGGAGTTCAGAACTTACAGAAGTCCTTGCATTTTCCAACAACAGCATTATAGATCTTGATTCTTAGAGGATCTTTTAAAGATGCTTTCTTGAATCATTCTGAACGTGGTTTGCTATGATAGTTCAGCTTTCACATAAGTAACTATTTCATGCTCTTAATCAAATATGAACATTACCATTTACCTATCTTAGAAAAATTTGTTAAAGGTGAAACTATTAACAGCATTGTAAGCAACTATACAGACATGTATTTGGATTTTTAAATTTAAATGTTTTCAAATCACAAAACCTTAATTTTACCACAACAAGCAATTACCTACTATTAAAGTTAATCTTCGTGAAAATGACAACCAAATCTTGTAAAAAGTATCACCTTTTTACTAAAAGTAGCATATGCAAAGTTGCCACTAGGAAATTGAAATAATACAAGAAGTTTTTCGGCTTAAAAAAATAAGTAAAATTTTTTTAACTATGACCACAAATTTTACAAACTTTTATGCACCTTTTAGAAATACAAGATGGCCTTCATAAATTCTATACTTTTTGCTACAGTAGTTCTAAGAAATATAGTGGGGATCTAGATTAATTACATTTTTTCATTGTGATTAATAATTTAAATAATTAACCTAATTTAAGTAAATAATTTAAAGTGCACATTGTAACATTCAATGAATGAAGAATTTTAATTTTTAGTAAAATATTAAGTTAAAAATTATATCTATATGAATAAGATTATATATAAACGTGTGTGTGTGTGTGTGTGTGTGTGTGAATAACAGAATTAATGCTAAAGTGAAAGTTCTCAAATTCTGGCCAAATTAAAGGCACATGATGACATGAATTGATTTAACTTAATATTTTTATCACTCTAGTAATATAAAAGGAACCTCTTGAAACTAAATCATTTCTGTGTTTATTTCATGAAGAAAAAACCATGTAAAGTCTTTTAATTACATTGGCATTAAATTAACTGATATTAATAAAATGTTACAGTGATGTTAAAGCACATAGAAAAGTACATATTTAAAAAGAAATTGTGCTTAATAATTAATAGAAGTGTCTGATTCCAGATTTAGTCCCACTATTCCATCCCCCCTTATCTAAAGGATAGAAAGTAAACATAGTAATAAAGTGAGTCTTTTGTGACATAATAAATGATGATCTGTGATAAAATGAGCACTTTCCACAAAAGTATTAGTCCCGTAATTTTGTAATCATCTTCCAATTACAGCTTTTTGCAAATATTTATCTTACTTTGAATAAATCTCTGATTTAGCAGAATCCCTAGCAGATAATAGCAGTCTTTGGAGGCGTCTGTTGATCGACACTGGTATACAATATGTATATGTACATGCCTATAACCACCCACTCAGACAAAAAGAATGAATATTTGAGAAAGAAAATCATTCTTATCTTGGCTTTTACAACCGACTCCTAACGTATTTTAAGAAACAGAAGCAACTTCCCAGAGCATTCAGAGGGAAGAGATGAATACATGTAGTACTTGAGTCGCATAAAAAAAGAAACTGTTAATAGCGCCTATTTATAAGTAATCTACACAAAACTCCATTACACTGCCTAATGATAATTAGAGGGAAAGGGAATCAAAGAATTCAGGACTTGCAAATAAATAGAATATTCCCTCTCAAATTAAGCAAAAAATTCATAAAAAACAAGGCTTATGCCACAGAGTTGAAGGATGTCTCTTTTGTAACATAAGACAAAGGGAGCACAGAGGAATAAATATTGATTGAACTAATCATTGGATGAATAGAAATGAGATTTACCAGTGCACCAATATAATAGGCCATGTTAACTAGCTCTTTCATGGCACATATGCTGCCCTTTCAACCCCTGACCCCATCCATTCAGTGCTTAATGAGGGAAACCACAGGTGTTACAACGGCATCTATGGTGAATCAAGCTACATGTAATAACCGTGTGGCTGAGTAATGGCATTGTATGTGGCTTCTTATAAAAGGAAATATTGTGTTCATACTGTCACGAAATTACTGTGTTTCAAAGCACTAAGTTTTGGCATACAGGTAAACTTTAAAATACGTCCGTGTAGCTATCAATACTTCAAGCCCCAGCTCTGGTGACTCTGTGCTGTGATAAAGGAATTGTATTAATGCTCATTTGAGAAGCTAAACTATGCTCTTCAACATATGCTTTGCTCGCAGTGTTGCACACCTTACAATGTTAACATTTAAAAATAACACTTGGAAGGAATAGCATTTTATACTTTTAGCATGCATTTTTTGGTTAATGTTTATCTTATAAAGTAAATCATAACTATACAATAATATCTAGATAATAAATTTTATTTTAAAGTTAAATTAGGATCTTCTTGTCACAGGCATGTCCTTACAAAAGCCAAAATGAACTTGTCACCTTTTGACAAATGTGAATCTAAAATCTTATTTTCATGTTCTTATAGAACAGAACAGCAAAAGTAATTTGCTTTGATTTAAGTATATTCATCCCTGAATAGTGAATATATTACTAACTGGATGGGTATGCTGACTCTGTAAATTACTTTATTAGAATGGGTATTCATTAATGCCATTTTTGTGTGGTTTGCTATCACATTATGTGGTCCAGGGTTATATTTCTCTGATTTAGAGAACTTACCAACATTAGCAAAAGAACAAAATAACCTGGTAGTTTACTAATTTGTACTTTTTGTTGCTAGCTACTTATTGTTGTATGCTGATGTAAACTAAATATCCTGGCACAGTGGAACACTTGAAAACTTTGAGATGTTTAAAGAAAACTGTTTCTTAAATGTTACTTCGTAGTGGTGCTTTTCCTAGTAAATACTACAATCAATAAATTTTGAATTCTATGTTAATTCTCATAAATGTCCAATACAGCATCCTTCTTCTAAAGACTGTCACACCATTTCCTGAATTGCTTAGGTTCTGTTGAAGTCATGTAATATCATATTATCATGTGATGCTAGCAGATATATGATATTTTATTATCAGTTAGAAGCTTGAACATTGGTCTCTGAATTTGAGCAGAAAATTATCCTTAAAATAGAAACTGCAAAAGCTTTTCTGCAGGGCCTTGGCATTTATCACCAAAGTTTGCATAAAATAAATATTAGCTGAAAAAATATATATGTATATCTCCACACTCTCATTTAAATTTTTTGACTGTTTTTTTTTTAATTCAAATACAAGCTTCTTTTCTTGTTTAGCACCACCTGGGCTTGATTTTTTTCTCTTCTGAAAACTGTCAAGTTCATTGATGAATCCATTTCTAGGAGCCCAAATTAAGACTCACTCTCATGGATAAGAATGACATTATTTTCCCAAAGCTGTTCCCACTTCAGCTTTAATTTTATAAGTGACAAGCTCAAATATGTTACCTTTTATGTCCATATATGGACATTCCAAAGGAAAAGTATCTGGTACATGTTTATTTGTGATTTGTTGTGCATCAACCCAAAGTAGACTACAGGAAGGAACCAAGGATGCTCGCATTGATAAAGGCAGCTGACAGCCAAAACCAGGCTCCAGCAGGAGCAGGAGAGAATGGGCAGGGGTCCTGCCAGAAGTCAGAACATCTGTCACAGGGGAAGTGATATTTTGGGATGGGCCTCGAAGGATGAGTAGAAGTCCCTCTTTTGGTTAATTTGTTCATCATAGTTCTATTAAATTATTGTTTGTTGAATTCCCCAGTTTCCTTATGTACTTGAAACTATGGGAAATTGTTTATTAAGGTAAGATTATCCAGAAAAGAACATAACCTACAGTAGAATAAGTAATGATATTATTATCAAAGTTTCTCATGAGATATTTTTAATCTATGGTAATTCATAAATTTGCACACAAAAAAAATACTGAATATATTTCCACTATGAAGAAAAGGGCATAACTTGTTTAAAACATGTGTCACCAGGAAAAAAAGTTAAAATATCCCTGTACATTTTATTTTATAATAAAAATTCTCATTTTTAAAAAATAAGGAGTATTGAATTTTAAAAAATGTAAGTATTGAATTTCATTTTCTTTAAAGATTAAGCTATTGTCTGAAAGTATTGATATGTAAAGAATATTTTGGATTACATGATATCAGTGAAAATAAAGTCCAATGAAGTAACAGTATAGGCAATTTTTGAGAACCACAGTGATAGTCTTCAAACTCTTCAATTCCAAGAATTTAGGTATGATTGTATTCTGAAAAATAAGCTACAAAATCAACACATAATGGCACTGCTGACTTCTGAGCTATTCTTTCTCTTAACGTTTTTCAATAAGGAAAATTCTAAAAACTTTTAGTAATAAAAGCCTACTGGGAGCAGCAAATACTGGCAGGTCCATCCCAGCACTGTTTATGGGTGAATCTCTGATCAGGCTGAAACAAATGTCACTGAAGTTCACAGAGAAGACTCTTCTTTTGAAATAATATTTATCATTCCAGGCTTACACATTAGCTTTCGTGAGCTTAGTTGACCTGGGCCCTCATACAGGTGCTAATTCACGCTGAAACACTGGTGAGGTCAAGTTTCTGAGCTTACAAAACTGAAAACACAGAGGGAGCTAGAGAGAATTCCAGTAAGTAAATGTTACCATTTAAAACTTTCACAGCCAAAGTGTCATGAGAGAGCATGAATGCCATCTTCAGATTTCTATATAGGAAGCAAGACAATATAGGATGATTTTCTTTAGAACTGAAGAACAGAATTGATTGTGTTCTTCTGTTGTTATCACATCCGGGTAATATGAGGGCTATAGCATTTGATCTGTTTGTTTTTCGGAATAGAGAGGATTCAAGAAGTGGCTGCATGACCCTATTTTAAGGACTTTTCTAAAAAGGTGAAAGGTTGAAAAGTCCCTGTAACTTTGAGTAGGTTTGATTGAGCAGATATTTCATGAGACAATTGGTGTCTGGACACACTTTCCCCACCCCTTATTAAAATTTGTCTCTGGTATCGTGTTTTATGCCTGGCCAGTTACTACTCTGGATGGTACATACAGATTGAACCTTTGGAAAACAGTGGTTTTATTTGAACTGTTATCTATAACATGAATCTAGCTTTTTTTTTTAAACTGTAGCTTTTATGGAAATATGCCCGTACTTAGTAAACATTACACCACTGTTGTAATCTTTGCATTAAAGACAATCATTAAATAGGGTCGGAATGCTTTGTTGACTGTAATTAACTCTACAAACATCAAATTCAGACAACCGTACTATTTTTATTTGCCTACACAGTATAATGAAAAGAATGAAACTAGTCATTTGATAAACTACCTTTAAAATGTTTCTTTTCAGCTGTCCAAGAAGTAGACTACAAAAGTGCTTCATGAAAATCCATATTCTACATTTCCTGAGTAATATTTCTTTACATACAGCTTAAGCCACCATGAACACTCAAATTGTATTTTCCATCCAACAAAGGTTAACTTCTAGATTTCAGAATCAAACAATTACACACAAGTTTAGAGAATGTAGACATTTCGATTTCCTGATGAATAACTGGAGATCATTATCATTGTCAGGTCAAATAATAAAATTATTACACAGAAAATTTCCCTTTAACTTATACATAATTTGTGTCTGGCACATGAAAAGGAATTAAACACTTTTAAAGAAGGGAGAAGAAACCTTGTTCCAGATTTCCACAGTTGTTGAATATGAGCAAATGCCACACAGTCTGGTAGAATAGATGAACATTTGTTCAGGAAAAACACTTCGTATCATGAAGGTACCATACTTCCTGGCAATAATTACTTTTACAGAAAATACTGTAGAAATTATTTAAGAAATTTTGGGATCTGTATTAATTGATTTGATCAAAATTAAATTTAAAACAAACAGTATAATATTCTGGGGATTTTTATTTAAATGTTCTGAGCTCTTCATTATACCTTTATCTTTGCATATTTATTTTCATTGTTGTTGCAAATATGTATTAAGTACCAAAGAAACAGGACTTTGGAATAAATTGTGCCAAGAACAACTAGAAAATATGAATAATACAAATACTCATAACTTTATTACTTTTCTAGTTATATTGCTTTGTTTTATTTACAAATAATACTAAAGATAAATTCTGGCTTCCACCCATTCCAGAATCAATTAAATTTCTGTTATTGGCTTTAGAGAGTCTTCTTTTGTGATGAAACAAATTCATTATGAATTTCTTTCCACCAAAGTTTTGTTCTATCTTCATTTTCATTAATGACTTTTGAAAGAATATCTAACATGATTGGCTGCATTAGAGTCAAAGATAATTTACTTTTTTCTTATCAAACAATAATTATATATGTAACAAATTTGTGTCATTTTTCAGTATCAGATCAGGTTTCAATCCAATTCAACAAATCCTGATTATTGAACACTTTACACAGTGTAAGATATGATGCCCTCCAAGACAAGTCTGAAGCATACAAAGTGGTTATAAAAGCCCTAAAGAATTCCTTACACACCATTTGTTCCATATGAATTCCTCAGATGCTCACTGTGACTAATGTCCCTTTTTCTTAAATGAGAAATACAAATGCCTTATTTGTTTAAAAAGGTTGATGTGTAAGAGATTGACCAAGCCTTGACCAAACAAGTGCTTCTTACAGAGTCCAGTTCTGTCTTCAGTAATCTGCCCCTTCTCCATCCTATTTTTAACTCTCTTGCATCCATAGCAGACATCAATAATCAATCTCGGAACAAATCCCTTGTGAAGTTCAGATGCAGCCTCTGCTGTTATTTCCCAATATCGAGAAACATTAACCTAAAGTCTCACTATTATTTTGACCATATAAAAAATAACACAATAAAACTTTCAATTCATCATGATACCCACTTGGGCAAACATGGTTCTTCACAAATTTCACTTTCAGCCTATTATGTGAATACACTCAGTTGTCTTTGGCTTGTCAGTTCTCTCTTCTAGTTTTTGGGTCTGTCGGGAGAAGGGTTATCACTCTTTGGCCATATGCATTTCAAGCAAAGAAGTGGGTTATGAGCCTGACATACCACCATTTGCCCACCTGAGTTTAATTAATTTTGTCTGATTGACTACTATTGAGACTGTCATCAGCACCCTATTTATATAAAGGCCTTTTTTTATGTTTCTATGTTTTATGCAAGCATATTTTTTTAAGGAAAGAACCTTGAAAACATTAAGAAGATGCCATGTCTAATGTCTAATTGTACCCAGCAATATAAAGGGAAAAAAACAATTAAATCTGACATTAATTCTAAAGAAACACAGAGTTCTGCTGCTCCATAACAATATTGCAATTTAATTTGTTTTGCATTTGGGCTGAAACATAATATTCCTTACATTCAGCTGCCATTTATATGATTAATTTTTATGCTTTCAGATTAAGCCTATTTATATTTCTTTAAAAGCATAATTATTAGCCCACTTTGACTGATTTTTCAGGATTCTTCAATTGTAAACTATATTGTACAAAACATAGCATGAAACACTGACATTACTATGGTTATTTTCCAGTCCTGGATTTGATCATGTTATGTAAGAGTTCTGATTCCCATGAGTCACCAAAATTTGACCAGAGATGCTCTTAAAAAAAAAAAAAAAAGACTTCACTGGATTTTCTTCATTTCATGTTTAGTATCTTCTATGTTTAATAACATCAGGTTGAAAAGACTATACTCTTATCTTCAGTGATCTTCTTTGTTTTCCTATGTGAACATACCTTTTTTTCCTTGCTCTATTTTAGAAATAGTGGTATGTTTCCTTCTACTCATTAATTCTGTCAGTCTTTGTGCTACATCTGCTCTTATGGAAAAACTCTGAAAATACTTAGAAGGAAACTGTGTAAACTTGAAAGGAGCTGACAGAAGCAGTCTCCTCTCCTTACAAATGTAATAAGAGAAAAAATTGATACTAATAGCTCGCCTGTGTTTCATGCTCTGTAGTTCTTAAGGAAGCCATGTAGATACCATCTTGAGGACCCACTCAGTCTTGGGAGACATGCAGAACCCAGTTGGCTAAGCCACAGAAAACCCCCAAATCCGAACAGGAGGCTCTTTCATACTGTTTTAACATGTAGTTTCTGCAATTCAAAATAGTCCCCAATCAAAAGCATAAACATTTAGCTTACAGAGTAAATGCAAATTGACAGTAAACATTTAGGGAAAAAAATCAACCACATTTACTCATTAAAAAGTTTTAAAACTGAGAGAAATTTTTATTTGTTAAACGGTAGTATGATGACTCGAACCACAGTGTTCTCATATTTTATAGTAAGGGCTTGTGTTAGTAAACCTTTCAAATGTAAACCCTTAAAAGTATCACACTTATTCCTAGTAATTCATCTTCTGGGAATCTTTCCAGGGAAAACAAAGTAGCGAGAAAGACTTGTATTTAAACACTTGTGGCTAAAGACATTGTATAGCCTCATTGTAATGTTTGTAATAATACAGAGAAAGTTATGTTTTAATGCCCTCTGTGACACATTTTCATGTCATATATATTCACTGTGTATACTATTAGATATTTACCATCTAGTCAATATACCTAACTAGTAGTAAGTGTTTACATACCTAGTAATATGTCTTAGTTACTATGGATACAACAGTGAGCAAACAAAAATGTTGTGACCTCAGTAAACCTAAAGACTAAGAAAAAATAGACTTCAGAATTGTATTAAATTGTATAAGGATGCATAAGTGAGAGACTGAAGAAAACAAATTGCTTAAAAGGCACCTCTGGATATCAAAAATTTAGAATATTGTCTTCTTTTTGATTTTCTTTTCTGTACTTTCAAAGTTTCTCAAAGTCTGTAGATTTAAATGTCAAAGTGAATGTTAAGTTACTGTCATAGTAGTGTCTGTAGTTTACCCATTTGCCTGCAGTCCTCTAGTGTGCTGATAGAATTAATGCTAAACGCTTAACAGCTCTTTGAGAAAACTGACTTACTTGCTATTTGCCCAACTACTTTACTCATCCCCAAACATTTATCAAGGCCCTATTAGGCACTTTTAAATGTTGAAATACTTCTAACGAGGTATATTCAAAGTTTGTAGCGATATAAACTTCTCTCCTACCTGTAAAAGATACAAGGTGAATAGGATTCAGTCCCATATTCTCAATTGCTCGGAATTCAGCCTTCTTGAAGATCACATGCTGGAATTCACAATGGGCCCTCTCAAGAGCAATAATACAGAGAAAGAGGGAGAAAAAGAAGAGGAGGGTGAGGAGAAAGCAGAGAGAAAAGGGCAGGAGGTGGAGATGAGCAAGAGTTTTGTTTTATTTTAAAATTTGACATCTTTGGGGAAGCTGCACCCTGTCACACTAAGCTCTTATTAAGAGCAGGTTAATACGACCTTTTGTCTCTAAAGATTCACATTAGTGTAGCTGTTGAAGAAAAGAACAGGGTGCTCACACAGAAAGATTAGCCAGTTGCCTCAGTTTCCCTCCATTGAGTGAACCAATGTCTCTCCCCTTAAAAAAAAAAACTGCACAACTTTGAAACCCCTAGGGATATTAAGGAATACAAACACAAGTGTACTCAGGTCCCATAAAAACATGGAAGATGAACTGACTCTTACTGATAGAATTGTAGGAATATTTTAAATATCCCTGTGCTCTGAGGTAGACAAGAAATACCAAAGTGTCCTTAAGACTGAAATTCGTTGGTGTTTAGTAGCACCCAGTTCAATATGATGTCCACCGCTGAGGTAACCTTCATACATGGGTACCCGTACACTAGGAAAGCAGTTTAAAAATAGGTGATAACTTCCCTCCCCCAGGAACTATGTGGCAGTGTCTAGAGAAATTTTTGGTTGGCACAGCTGGGAAGTGCTAGTGACATCCCATAGGAACAGATCAGGAATGCCACTGACCATCCTGCTATGCACGGTCAGCCTAAAAAGCAGAGAATGATCCCACCCCAAACAGCCACAGTGCTGAGATCAAGAAAAACTGTTTCATGTGTGTATGTGGTGGGGCTTCTAAGGGAATCGGCTCTCAGATGGCCAGTTTTCTTATATCATTCTCTGAGAAAGCTGTTTTCTGCTTTCCACCTCCCCCGTACATTACCCCCACTTCCTTTCCACCAAAGAAAGACTGAATGCTCACTCATTTAGAAGCACCCACTGTGCATGATTCCCAAAACAAGAAAACGCCCATTGCACTAAGAAGCCAAATGAAGTATTGATTTGGATGCTGAGACGATGGAAAACTTTAATAAGGAACTGAGCATTTCACTTACAAATCATTTAATTTCCATTTCTTTACTTCAAACAAAATTGAAGAAGTGCTTTTTCTTAAAAAAATTTACCTCAAAATTTACTCAATATATTTAATCAGATAACTGAATTAGAAAAAGAAAACAAGCCAAACAATATGCCAAGGAATTTGTAGCATCATACTAAGTTTTAGTGTATTTTAGTCATAGGACTCTGATGTAGAAATATCTGCTTCTAAACTTAATTGAAGGGATTTCAGAAAGTTTTTCTCAAATTTTATTTGTGTTGGTTATAGGTCCTCCTGTCCCAGGTTGCGTTTTAGGCTTTTCGTGGGTATGTTTATGTATGGAATATTTGTCACTCTGATAATTTAAATTTCTTTGCTTAAAGATAATTCTCTGAAAACATTGCTTTGTTTTATTATGGTATATGAGAATTTCTGGACTCATTTTATCTGTTTGAAAGAAAATTAAATTTTTGCATTAAAAATAATTCTTGATAACCAAATGTTATCTGATACAAGGCATGTATTTCCGAAGGAGTTTTAAGAAGTAAAATTCGTTATTAAAGAAAAGTTAGTTCTACTTTCCTTTGCGTATTTAAGTAAATAAGCTTTAAAATATCTATATTTCAAAAAAATAATAATGTAATAGAATAGTAGTAAATAAAAGTCAAACACAGCTATATAATTAAATGGAGGGGAAAAAAAAACCAGTCTGACCTAAAAGATGAATTTATTTAAAATACTTATTTTCAGACATAGTAAATATAAAAGTTGTGGCATCTTTGTCTTATGTTGTCATTTGTATCTAGGGTTAATGATAATAGCTCATTCCAGAAGAAATTTTACCTCAGAACCAGTGTTCACAGGGCAAAAGTGTTAAATGTGATGCATATTTTTGTTGCAGAGAAATATAACCTGGTGATTAATAAAAGACTTTCAAACATGACAATCTAGACATTAGAATAAAACTCTGCAGTGGAGTTAAAATGGAAGTATAAATTCCAAGAGAAAAGCAGGCACTGTAAAAATTTCTGTTAAAGAGCCTGTTTATGCATTTTTCTTTTCAAATGTATGATATACATATCAAAACATTTTGAGATTTAGATTCTACTGACATATTTACAGAACAATTCACTGAAATACAAAACCTGAAGTGCCTCAAAAATTACATCCATCAGAGTGGCAGTGTGTATGCTACAAAATCTGCCTTTCCTTAGCTCAAGGAAGAAGGATAGTGTCCCAGGACCCGTCTGTCTTCAGGAGGGTCTGCTGTGCTTTGTGAGGCGTATATCACCCGGTACCCTAACTGTTCAGGAACTGTGATGTCTGGGCAACTCCAGTTTCGAACTCAATGGTAACCCCCATTGGATGCTGAGACAATGAACTCTTCTCAGTTGATCATGCGTGTTCCTATCTGAGAGGCTGCGGACCGTAAACCCCTGCGTATTTTCACTCAGGAGTTTAAAGTACCTGCTCTCTGAAGAAGTTGTAAAGGACCTCAAGCTTCCAAACTAGGAGGCATGGGATATAAATAATGGTCTCCTCAAAAAGGGAGTGCTTCAGGACACCCCGCTAACCCAGCCATCTGAGAACTTTTTCTGTAAAGCCCCGGGAGTAAATATTTTAGACTCGTGGCCCACGTGGTTCCTGTCGCAGTAAATGTGGCACACACCGTCAGCCCTGCACAGACAGAATCAGTCATGTCCATGTGTAAATGAATGTTTATGACAGTGTCCCAATAAAATTTTCTTTTAAAAAAAGGTTGATGGGCTAGATTTAAATGGCCAGTAGTTTGCTGACACACACACACGTGACTGTTCCTGAGGACAGAACAACACAGAACAGGACGTAAGTCTTAATGAATCTAGTTTTGTCATCACCTGGCACAATACCTGATTTTCAATAAATGCTGGATAAATAAGTGAAAGTATTCAAGTCTTAAGAGGGTAAGAATACAGTAAAAAATATGCTGAAATATAATGAATGATAGAGAGAGAGAGAAGGACTACAAATGTAACAGAGCTTAGATATTAGGCAAAGAGCCGTACCTCTAAGCCACAGGTGGAATAAACAGCATTTAGTATATTATTTATACATATTCTTTGTGTTGAGTAGTTAACTGATACTCAAGTACAACATCTCTGTGTCTTTATCTTATTTGAACCCCTTGAGATCAGAATTTGTTTAACCTCTAAATACCATAGTTTATCCATAATAGGTAATTGAAAGTTTACATTAATCATGGATGAGAAAAGTTAGATTTTTAAAAGTAGCCAATTATCTCACCAATTAGCAAATATTTGGCATATCTAAAAAATTACATATGTTAAACAAATACTCTCTAGCACTTATGAGGTATCATATGATGTAATTCTTAACAATTAATTTAGTTCATTCTCATAACAAATGAGAAGTAAACTGGGGTTGATCTTTTCTGATGAGAAGACTGAGATACTGAAAGTTCAGGGAATTTGTCTAAAATCCTACATTTAGTAAATCTGGATAGGACTTCACACCCACGCGTCCTATTTCCAGAACATATACTTTTATCCATTGCAAAGGACTGTCAGTTTCTTTGACAAACAGATCCCTTGAATTTGTAGGGTCAGACTCAATATGTGTGAAGAGGCTTCTAGGTGATGGGTGTGAACAGTTAACTAAGAATACAGAGCAATACTGTACGATATTGCCAAAGGTACCTGTAACCCATGAAAGCCAGGTGGGCTCAGAGGGAGATCAGTGTTAACAGTGAGTAGGAAGAAGATCATGAGAAGTCGCTTCAACCTTCCAGTTATGTTGAATTTTTTTGGCAAGGATTCATGGAGAAACTTTTAAAGTGGAAGCACATGATTCCCAGTACCAAAAAGTAAGAAACTAAAGTGGAAGACCAGAGTGGATTAAAGCATAGGGAGCGTGAGTGTGCGTGTGTGCGTGTGTGCGTGTGTCCATGTGCACACATCCGCATCCCCAAAGGAGACAAATCATGAGACAAACCTTTACTCCATCCTCACCAAGTGATGCTGCCCTGGGTTCTGGACCTCCAGGAAGGTGACCACAGTAAAGCAATCCTGGGGTGCCAGTCCCCTCAACCATGCTGCTTAGCTTCTGCAAGCCTCAAAATTTTTGTGAAATGGAGCTAAATAATATCCTGTATCCTAGGTTCATTGTAAATGTTAAATCAAATGAGACAAGATTTTAAAGTGCTTAGTCTAGTGCCTGATATCTAACCCTCCTTAAGTGGCTTACTATTGCTCCCAAATTTATATAGTTGCACAGATAGAGGTGACCCTATCTGTACGTTGCCCATAAGAATGCTGCAGCTCCCGAGCCACGGACTAGTAACGTATGGATCGTTTTCCAACTCCACAAGGTTCTCCTTCGCAGGTAGAGATCTGGTTAGATAAAAAATTGAGAGGTGATAAACAATCAAAATAGGAGTTTTGCTGCATTGAGAGTCACTGAGAATGTTAGGGGCCTAGACTTGGAATTTTTAATAAAAAAATATGATTTTTCTATGTTTGAAATTTGCTTCTTGAAGCTTTAGGTCTCACTGGGTAAAGACAAAAGGAAGACCTGGAGCACGGATATAAACACGGTGCCAGCAAACCTGGCACCACCCCTCACCCCCCTGAAACCTGTGTGATAGGAAGCAGGTCCACTCACCCTCCAGTTCTGAACATAGCTCATGCACTGGACTTCAGCCTGGTATTTTTTTATGACTTAGATTTATTTATGTTTGTTCAGCACTATCTAGCTGGAAATAAAATTCCATGCATAACATTTACAAAATGCAAGTTGCAATGTTTCCCCACATACTGTCTCACTGAATATTAAATCCATTGTGTTTTGTTTCATTGCTATGAAACATTGATCTTCTCTTTGGGTGAGGTTTATGAACAAATTCTCCACTTTTTACATGGGAGATATATAATATTTTATTTAACCATGTTTACATGCAAATTTTTAAGATCCTCCAATAATTTAAGATAACCCAATTTTTCTTCTTTTTCCTAAGAAAAATATGTTTTCTGTTAGAAAATCTCAGAGTTTCATCTCTTTTCAAATATATACATGCAAATTGTATATACCAATTTGTTCTCGTAATTGATTTTGCATGCGTGTGTGCAGGTGTGTGGCTGTGTGCTGCTGAGAACGGAACATTGGTAAGCAGTCCTTCTACCACCAAGCCTCACCCCCGCCCATGGTCACATAATTCTGATGGCTTTCTATTGTAGCGGAAGGTGCCCACATCGGGAGAAAGCACAGCCTAGTGGTTTAATTAGATACAAATCAGCTCAGGAGGCAGAGATATTAGCACCTTGTTAGTGGCCAAAAAGCTGCTTTTTCAAACAGATCCTATTTCTGACTATGAAGTTTTATACAGATAAAAGCTCTAATGTTTGAAAGGCAATTGATGAACTTATATTTGTATCCATTAAAAAAGTATTTCCTTACTAGACTTTTTTAAATTTAAAATACATCTAGCCCCATTACTCTTCAAAACACTGAGCAGTTTCCCAAAACCATTATTTTACCCTCTAGGATTCAATTTCTGGAAAAACAGAAATTCATATTTAAAATGCCATTATAAGTGATATTTGTGAAAATCGTATGTAATCCCATATAAATAAAAATACGTTCTGAGATCCAAGGTCCCCTGGGAATTGATCTACATTTCTTCTTGTCCTCATCAGAGCTAATTCACACTGAAGACCTACTCCTCAAAAGACTCTGGTGCATACCTTCTATGAATTATATCAGTTAATTACCAAAATAAAATCTTGAAATTGGTAGTATTTCCACCCAATTCACAGATGAAGAAAATGAGGCACGGAGAAGCAAAATAACTTGAATGGGGTCACTCAGGTAGCAGCTGAAGGAGCAGCGATTCTAATCCAGCTGTTTCAGAGCTGGATGCTGCAAGATATACCTTCTCCTCTGATCTGCTTTGTCTTTCTCACAGACCCTTCCAGGGTGCCTAACATCCAAGGACTCCCCGACTCTAGCCAAGCCAAAGCTACTCACACTGCTCTTGTTCACCCTTCTCTATGTCATGTGTAGCATCAAGACTTCTGCTAACTGGACATGTAGGATGGCAGGGTGAGCACCTATCTATTTATATGCATTTTAAAAATCACCACTAATGAATAGACTCTGACCCTAGTCCTGAGCTGACCAGGCACAATCTGAGACTGTGTAGCTCACATTCCAAGTCTGGCTGTGTCCAGTACCATGGAATCTGGCTATCTCCCAAAAGACAGGCTGCTAGGGTTCAGTGGACAGAGTTCTAGGATTTAAACTGGGAGAGATTTTGCTTGCTGTATCTGTGCACCCCCACCTTCTCATTTTAATACAAGTATGGGACGAAATTATCTCCGAGATCACTGACCAGTTTCAAACTTCCATCCATCCATGCCCTTGAGGATCACATGGTTGCCATGATTATTTTTCAGGTTTGTTTTTGTTTTCAGTACTTGGGATTGAACTTCTAGGTCTTTGCACTGAGCTACATCCTCAGCACTTTGTAAAATTTTGAGACAGGGTGTCCCTAAGGCACTCAGTTACCCAGGTTGATCTCCAACTTGCCGTCCTCTTGCCTCCACTGAGTCCTGGGGTTACAGGCTTGAGCCACAATCCCTGCTGTTTTAATTTTTGAGGAAACTTGCTCTTTTATCTACTAGACAACTTGTCCAAAACCAAACAGGCATGAGATATGCACACTGAAATTCCATCTCAGGACACATGATTCCAAAATCCTGAGCTAATGGGTCCTTTATGATTTGAAAATCAAACAGATCTCCCCTCTAAACAGTGCCTGTGCTTCACCTTGTTGGAATAAGGGTAATTTCTACCCGGTCCCATACTCTTATAGTACACCAGTATGCATCAAAACTACAGTCAGCTAAAGGCCACAACTACCCAAAGAAGAACCTGACTCCTTGACTACCATCGTTAAGCGGGTCTTACACTGAAGTTTAAAGGTAATAGCGTTTATGACCTGGTGAGTTCACCAAAGCCTTTCACAGCATAGATTTGCGTGGGGATGAAAGGAGAAAGACTGGAGGCCTGAAAATGGTCCAGCTTCTCTTGGCAGAGCTGGGGCTCAGGGAACACAGGAACCTTGTGCTGATGGAAGATAAGTATCTCACAGGCTGCACCGGTTTTGCAGAGGGGCCGTCTTCGTGCGCGTGCACCTGCTGGTCTTCAGCTTAGCCAGGGCGGGTAACGGGTGGGAGACTGAATCCAGTGAAGGGAGACACTTTAGCCTCTCCTTCAAGTACATCTCCCTCCCGAGTACATTTACTTCCATCACAATGGACTAGAAGAGATCCTCGCTCAGTGGTGCAGAACCCTTGAGACCTAATTTAGCTTTTATAGGAAAATCAAGAAGAGAGAGACAGCACAAAAGCAAGAGGAACAGAACAAAGATATGAGTTTGGACAGGGAATATTGATACTTGTGGGCTGCTTCTGTAACTCTTTTAAAAGAAGATTTCTAAGTAAATGCTGACTTAGACGTTTCTGTGAGTGGAAGGCCGAGCTCCTGCCCGACACACAATGCCAGGTCCGAATCCTCTTCAGGATCCTGACAGCCTGCTGTCTCTCAGAGGCTGGGGTTCATTGGTTTTTATACCGTGAAGGTCAGGAAACATTTCGGAAAAATAAATGTTCTTTTTTAATTTCTTAAATGTGTCCTCCCAAGGATGTCCAGAAATAGGAAAGTTACATAAATGCAAATTAAAAACATGCCCAGCGTGCCGAGGCCTCTGGTCTGCTCGATCATTTATTATTCACATTTCACAGCAATTTCAGGAACATCACCACATCCTTTGTTCACTGCATATCAATTAAAAACACCTCGGAGAAGAAGGTACAATCGTACACTATCTGTTCTTCTTGAAAAGTAAAAAGTCCAATTTTTGCTAGCTGCGGCTCCTAGCACACAGAGGCTCAGAGAGAGAAAGGGGAGGGGACACATGGCTTACCCTGAAGCACTTCACAGATGATAAAGAAAGACATTTTTTCCAATGCTCTTTAAAAAAAAAATCCATGGCTTCTCTAGGTAACGAGTTGGAGGGTCAGACCAGAACCTAGGTAACCTTGTTCTTCTTCATGTGTTGTAACCTAAAAGTCTAATAAATTGTCATTCGCAAGCGATTTTGCCACACAAATATAAAGTTGTTAGTGCAAAGAGCTCCAATTACTTCTGCGGATGGCTATAGCAGTGTAATAGTGGAAGGCAGACTGACTGAAAAAAACAAGAAACTTTAAAAACATCAAGCTTTGAAATCAGGTGTTTTTCTGCCCTACTTACGTTCTAAGTCCACCGGGATCTGTTACCTATCCATCTGAGTCTCAACTTCCTCTCCCCTCCAATTGGAGAAAGGGACCTACTTCATTGGATAGGTACAAAGAATTAAATAAGGCAATCGCTACCAAATCTAGTAGATCCTTAGGTGGTTGCATTATTAGCTAAAAGGCAGCCATGATGTATATTTGCACTTTTAAAAGCAGGTCTCAAAATGATCAAGATATATTATATGCATGTAGCAACTTCCCACCATGTTCTATATTATAACCACAATATTTTTATCTAAAAAAAAGTTGGCTTCGAACAGTCACGTTGCACTTAATACATCATTCACACTGCTGGGACTGGCTTTCTTCTCTACACGCTGCGAACCTGCCTGTAGTGCTGTTGATCTTGCATCTTACCTGATAACAAGTTGAATCATTATGACTGATGTAAGAGTCTTTCACATGCATCCCTGTAGTCTATTTAACTACCTACAGAGCTATACCACTATAGGCAGCTTGGAGATGACAACAAAATAAATGGTAAAATGCTGTGATAAGAAAGATTCATTAACCAGGTCCCAGTATTAAATTGAGGTGATGATCTGTATGCAGCAAACTTTATATTTAGTTTATTAGGCAACTGAATGCTAATTAGTATTCTGTACCAGGTAGCAAAATACATAAGCATCATATCTTCCCAGTTTTAAAATCCTGCCAAAAACTAAAACTTGATTGTACCACTGCATTAATCACCAACCTTGAACTGAAACTCTTGTTTTTATTAGGAGAAAATGATTTATTCAAAATAGTGTTTCACTTCAGGGTCTAATCACAAGCCCAAGATCATTCAGATGGTGAAATCCAGCTGTAACAACAACAGGCTCATCCAGGGAAAGAATCACATGTATACTGAATCCCTTAAAAGTTTACCACAGCAGATGCAGAGGTGATAAACCACGCAAGCTCATTCTATAATTAGCTAAAGTGTTCCTTTTCCTTCCTCATAATCAAAACGGATCAGCCTGTGGCTCTTAGTTGGCTAAAGCAGAGGGCCGTAATTTACTCTGCTATGTAAAATTAAATTCATACTTTAAAATCTGACCAAAAATAAATTCCAAACACATACACCAATGGATCATTTCCAGAACTTCAAAGAACTCTTTGCAACAAATAAATTGTCTGAACAATGGGCAAATAATATAACTTTTCCACAGCAACTGCCGAAAATCTGATGGCTGTGTCATCTGGATAATCAAAGAGAGACAGGCTCTTACAGTTCATTATTAATGCTGATTACTAAAAGGCTGATGTATTTTTTTTCTTTACTATTTTATCCCAATTGGGTAGTATAGTACCATAAATATTTGTTGAATGAATGCACTAAGAAAATTGAACCATACTTTATCTCCCAATTTGTAACAATTTGGAAGCACGGTTAACTTCCTTTGGGTTGTTTGGCATAAAATTAGGCCCTGGTGAAGCAATATCCTTCCAGTCCTCCAGTCTTTCATGGATATCTCCATGATATTATCTCCTATTTCTCCCAGTTTCTGATCTTGATTGCAAGAGACCTAAGTTCTGCTTTTCTCTGATGTTTGCTTTCTATCTCATGCCTTTGGTACATTTAATAGAAAATTATTGGTCAGTCACATAATACCTTTTTGCAATAGAGAAGAATATGAACAAATGGATAAAGGGATGGGTAGGTGGACAGATGGTTGAAGGTATGAACACACTACATAACTTTCTTCAGAGGACATTTACAATTAGTGAATTTTAGCAGAAAATTTAATACATCTATCTAACTTTAGCTTACCTTAAATTTTAACTTTACATTTTCAACTGCCTAAAAGATCAACCATTTCTGGACAACTGCACTTACTGACCTTATTGATTTCCTCTGAGCGTGTTGAAAATGGCCATCACTTGGTTATGTAATAGGATCCAGCATTTTTATACACAAAATCACTGACATCAAAATTTCACAAGCACTAGAAAAAATAGAATGTAGAATTCATGTTTTTACAAAGAAATACTAAAATTATTCTATACAATGACTTTATTACATTGTTTATGAATTGTCCCTATGAAGGTCAAATAAAGGCCAAGAAAGTGAATTCATATTATTAACCTGAGTTCATTACAAACTGGAAATACAAATACAGCAGAGGCTGTGTGGTGACCTCATTAAGGTTAAAGTTTAATTCTATGATTTTGCTAAAATAAATCATTTACGATGCTAGGTATTGTCTGTCACTTTTCCCCTAGAGGATAGCAGTTGGTAATCAGATCAGTTACCAAAAAAAGGAATAGCATAAATCAGAACCCATACAGGTAATTCTTCACAAGGAACAGCCTGTAGGCTGAAGTCATTCTTTGGCTCACCACCATACTCATAATAAACTGAAGAATGGAAAGAAGTATTTTGATGAATAGAAGCATCGCTGCAAGTCACTATTAACCTAAAAATAGGAGCAAAAAATGAAATGCATGTGAGGTACCTGTTTTCTAGCTCTGTTTAACCCATATATACCCTGGCACCTCACCATGATTTATAGGGTAAAGATGGCACCTTTTGAGTTTAGGTGCTTAAGAAACAGTAAACATTGGATAGTTGTTTTACTTTTTTTTCCTAGATTTGATTCAGCTAGTTAGCTGTTGACTCTCAAGCTTTCTTTTCTTGAAGTCTTTACAGAATTTACATTCTCTTATCAATTTATGTCTTCTTATTTCCTGTCATTTCTCAGCTTTCCCACACCTCATGGCCCTCCTTCTTGGGATGGATTCCTTTTCTCTCCTCTTTTGCTATATTACATTTATTCCTTCTTTTTATCATTCATTCATTTTATGACACTAGTCTTTTAATTTTTTATCTGTTTATTTTGAACATTTGCTTAACCCACTGTTGCTCTCCCTTCTTTAATCTGTCCATTTTTGTTCTTTCATTTAAAGTTCTCTATCTTTGGCAAAAGTTTATCAAAACCGCCATTGGATTAGGGAAGAGAAAAACAAAATTTCTTTCTTATGCCTTTTTAAATTGGGTTCAAGGCAAAGTGAAAATGGGTATTTATAGAGTATGGGTCTGATTTAAAGGTTTATTTTTCCCAAACCAAGTTGTTTTATATACAATATGAAAATTTCACAACTAGAAGACTCCAACTAAGCCTTCAAAACAGCATTATTGACTTGATAGTTGATGCCCCATGATAGGAATGCAACTAGAAAAAATACCTAGTGGTGTAGACTGTTCATTCGGGAACTTTTAACATTTAAGTCTCTTCATAAGGATGAGTAATCTCTGAATGAATCTAATCACTGAATCACCCTTCCACAGTCAGTGCGAACTGTGCCTTATTACGACAAATCGTTTATGTGGCTGAGGCTGTTTGGCCTTATACTGAGTCTTGACCTCCTGAGTGGTGACACACCCTTGGTATAATTCCGTGGCACTTCATGCCATTTAAACCTGCAGCATAGAAATTGCTACCATGGCTTCACTTATTATTATCAACCACATATGTTGTTTAGAAAATATTATTTTGTAAGACTTGGCAGAAAACAGGAACAAAAATCTAATCATTTACAGAAAGTCAACACTATTACCAACCCATAAGGCCCATACAGTGTGAGGCATGGGGTGGGCTTCACACAGGGGGCTAGGAGGTCACAAAAGACAGGACTTAGTGCCCCTTGGGTGACAGTTTAAGAGAAATATGCAGAAAGATCTGAAGAAAGGTAAGACCCTTCAGAGAAAGCAACCAGTAAGGTCAGTCTAAGCAAAGTGGCTCACTTTTTATTATATGTGATGGCCAATGAAATTTAAAAAAAAAACCTTGTTATAAAATTGATATTGCAGTTGTATCCTTGTGATCTAAATACTGTTTTAAGAAATTTTGAATGAAGCATGAAAATCTCAACTTCAGCTGAAAAGCTTTTTTTATTTTTATTTTTTATGACCTTTTCATTTCTTTCATATAAAATGAGCTGTTGGGTAAATGCCTGCCTGAAAAATGTTCTACTGATTTATAGAAGGTAATTTTTAAAGTTTATCCTATTTTCTCCCCAAACTACTCCTATACTCTCTTCTTTATTTCCATGATGCAAATACTTTTTTTTAATAACCACAATTGACTCTTCCCTGGCCTGGAACAACTATCCTAAGCTTAGAACAACTATCCTAACTCAAACATGAAGAACCAAAGTTAAAAATTTTTAAACTTTGTCTTTCTTTTATATTCAACAATAAATAAAAATTGAATAACATTACATCATCTGCAAAAATCATGTTTTGAAATCAATTATCAAGAAGTCAAAAATATTTTGTAAAATATATCTTTAATCAAAATTGCTGAATGCCTAACATTCTAATAATCTAACAAAAAAAACCTTTAGGAAGAGGGCTTATTATTTTCACCTTGGATTTGCTGCAGCAGAAAGCTAAGGGTCTGCAATGTACTCAAAATTACTCATTAAATTATATTTAATTTACTTAATACTAAGTCCACTTAGCAATCTATATCCCTAATGCTGGTAAATAACCACAAAAGATTAACCCAAGCTGTATAATCTTTAGATTTTAAATAATAAAGTTAAATTCCTGAAAGTCAGAAAATAAGCAAAATTTCCTTTTGTCATTGAATGGAGGTAGAACTGTGTGTCTACTGCAAACTCTTCATTCACTTGTAAGTGAAACACAAACATTATAAAAGTTGGAAGTTAAACTGACTTTTCATTACCAACTAGAGACTTAAATGCCATGTAAATGGATTTTGTCAAGGCTAGAAGTCATCTTTCCAAAATCCTTTTTAAAAAAATCAGTAGGAAACCAAAGAACTATACAGTCTAGTTATTAAAGTTAAGCAAGAGGATGGTAGAACTTTACTTTTCCACTTTTCTAAAGAAAGCTAGAGATTTAGCTGGTTTGCCAAACAATTTTCTGTTTTCCATCTTGCATTGCACATTTTATTAAACCAGCCAAAATTTCCTTGTTGGATCCCTCTTAAAATGACAAGAGGATTCTGTGCCCATGAGTTAGAATTTTCACTCTACAAATCCAGTGATTCTGCAAGTATGTGGAAAACCAGATGTCTAAGATCAGATGTTTCCATGGGAAGATGAGTAATCAAACAGCATGGATTTTTAATTTTTATAATAAGTGCAGAATTCTATTGTTTTTTGTGTCCCATCCCCATTTCCAACCACATCCTAAAGAATGTTCCACTCCTGCTTCCTGAAGACCCCCAACTAACTCATAATCTCTCTTCTAAAGTGTCCTGGGAAAGCCAGGCTAGGTAGTGTACTTGGTAATTCAAGGCCAATTTGGACAGATCCTGTCTTAAAAACTCCCAAAACATTGAATTGTAATCCAGATGATTCTAAAATTAAACCTGCACTACTAAGAGACGTTGAGAAAAAAATGCAAACATGCTACAGTCAATCCTTAAACTTCTAAAAGTAAAAGGGGAAAGACTATGACAGAGTAACATTCAGGAAAAGTAAAGTCTGCTTCTGTGAATTTACTTTTCAAAGTCTTCACATATGCTCATTTTCCAGGTAAGAAAACCATCAGAACTGCAAAAATCTGACCTGATTTGGAATCACTTTAGTTCTGCTCAGCCCTTGGCTGACATCGTCAGCACCATTAGGAATATTGTCTAAAATGCAATAAAATTCTAATAGAGGGACCCTAAAATTTAATAAATACTTTAACAAAAATCTTAAAATGACTCTTGCAACAAAGCTTGAGATTCATTAGTCTGATGAAGATACATGCCTTCCTCTTAGCAAAACAAGGGCTTGCATTTAACTTTACAATTCAGGCAACCTATGGTAAAAAGCCCCAAGGACTCATCCAGACAGGACTGCTCAGGTGTAATGGCAAGCCTGTGGGGAGCTCTGGTCCTGGGCTCTACCCAGGCTTGCTCTGCAGATCGAGGCTGCCACATCAGCAGGTCCACTGTCCTTAAACTCATGCACACCAGAGGAGAAAGCAAGGTAGAATGTACCTTTTCACCATGCATTTGTGAGCAAAGTTAGACTCAACAGAGACTGTATTACCTCCATTTACAAGTTATGTGCACATAGATGACATAAAGGCCAAGAAACTGAGTTTATATTACCACCCAATCTGAGCATTTCTCATACTATTTCAAACTACTGATGGTATATGTGTGAAAGCCGAAGCAAACTTCCTATCAACTACCAAAACAGAAAGCTTGTGCCAAAATTTGAGAAAGATGCATTTTCTTGGACCACAGTGAACCATGGTTGGTGTCATGGTGCCATGATTTCTGTGATGAGAGCCCCTCCTGCCTGATTAGGAGGAAATATGCATTTTACTACACCTTTTACAAATGTTTGCTTAAAAAATAGTAAACAACAAAGAGTTGTCTTAGGTTCTATCAATGAAAATGCTCAAAGAGCTCAGAAAGGTTGTCTTTCAAGATACTTTGCAAACATAAGCTTCATTGAATGGAAAGTTGGAATTAAAGATTTAAATTCCATCCTGGGCTATCTATGTCAATATATTTTCAGCTACTCAAAACAGGTGATTTGGTCAAACTGCTTTAGTCAATTAAAAGTAGCCATAAAACTAATGAGAATTTGGACTTAAACAAATTATGCATGGGCAGTGGACCATTATCAATTACTATTGATGCATCTTTCATTGTGAAGGATTTTGATTACTATTAAAATTTTTAAATTAGAAATTTACACTCAGACATTTTCTTAGGTAGGACCTGAGAAGAAACTAATTATCATCTTCTTCTATAGAAAACAAGATGCACAATTGTGACTCATACATTGTTTTCACATTTACTAAATATCTACAATGTGTCAGTCATTATGTGTCAGTTTCAAAGTCCAGGAATGTAGCAGTGACAAAAACAGATTTAAAAAAATAAATCCTCTCTAATGAAACCTACATTCCAAGAAGCAATACAGGCAATAATAAGAAAACAATTAAAAAAGCAAAATCATCAGTGATTGTACTGATGGCACAAAGAAACCTAAAGCCAAGAAATGGTCAGAAGCCCAGCATGATAAAAAGTTGTATGGAATTACTGTTTTTCACTCATACAACCACATTTAGTGGCTTAGAATTAACAGGCTCAGTGTCATTTGGCTCGAACAAATTTACAGGACAGAGAACATCTCACATTTTATTTTATATAAGACTTCTGCGGCACGAGTTCAAGTTCATGCCCGTGGTGCTTTACACTGTATCCTACGAGGCTCTCAGAGTAAGAGCTGTACCTTCAAATCTATTTGCCCACAAACACAATCAGTTCATTCTTCCAAATATCTCTTGCATCTCCCCGGCAGCGTGTTTATGGAATAGCGGGCTGACTCCACGCGCTTGAAGGTGGGTAGATGGCTGTCAGCTCTTGTGTTGGGAGTGATGACGTAATTCCATGTGATTTCCAAATGAGGTTTCAGAGCTACTCATCCAAGACAGAGATCTATGTAGACTATCAACAGATGACCGTAAATAGAGTTTGCTATAACGTATTTTAAAATTATCTCTGCGCTTTTAAAAGAAACGCCAAGTCTGTCACTTCCGTTTCCCTAAACTTCAGTGACATAAAAGCTGAAAAGACCATTTTATCCATGGGAATAAGAACCAGGGATGCCTTGAAAGGAGAAGAGCAAGAAAATGATCCAACTTGAGTAAAACTGCAATTTACATAAAGGCAGTGGGGGCTTCCCAGAGCCCAAGTGCTGAAACACTTTTAAAGTGCAGCTATTACTAGAAGTAACTGTGAAAATACTACTTTACTAGCACAGCTGCTCCCTTCGTATTTGGTTTACTGAAAAAAGAAAAATGTTTATTATGCTTCATTCTACACGCCCGAGGCATCAACGTCTCAAGTGTCTCCTCGTCTCTCCCGCAAGGCTGTCAGGCAGCGCTGCAGCCCTGAACATTTCGGTGCAGCAGCCCAAGGCCGGCTACCCTTTCCCCTTGTAAGCTGCAGACAAAGGGGGGAAAGGCAGGATGCACCCTGGATGCACCCAAAGTCTTTTTTGCCACTAAATTGGGTTCTGGCTACCATTTAAGGATACCCGGACAGCTATTTCTTTTGGACGTAAAGTCTTCTTTTGTAACAGTGCCGAAATTATTTTCTCCTTTGGCTGTAATTTAGCAGGAGCATTTATTGAAGAGCTATGAGGTACCAGTTCTGTATCCCTCGTTTTAGGTCTTGTGGCACACAGCAAGGGGAAAGGGACCAATACATGTTGTGTCTACTCTTGTCTTTCAGAATTTTAAATTTGTTTTCTCCTATAATCTTTACAACAATTCTGTGGAGTGACTACTGTGATTTTTTTAGTCTGATTAGGTTATTTGTATCTGTATTAGATCATATTAAGGGTTAAATAGTGAATACCACAGAGGTGGATACTTTAGTAAACCCTAAATCACTGGTAGCATTTATAATCAACCAAGCACTGTATTTGTTTTATTTTTTTACCTTTACATATAACAACATTTGTCCCATAAGCACTGACAAAGTGTAATGCGATGCTACGAAGTTGAACTACATCTATAAAACATTTCTTCCTGCTCTAAAAAGTAGGCATGAAAAAATAGAAAAAAAATCTAAATATATAGTATTATTCTTACCCTTTACACTTACATGTTATTATTAATGCCATGTTTTAGATAAGCAAATGAGGCTAAGAAAGTTAAATAACACTCCGTATTTAGTGAGTGGTGGAGCTAGGATACCAAACCAGCAGAATTTAAATTCATTTAACTTCTTTCAACCAAATGTTGATCAAACGTTAGTGAACCACTGTTTCAAGTAGGAAGCCCGTATGTTCTATCCATGGAAGTGGTAGAAGCATTACTGCTAGCAGCAAATATTACATAATTTAGGAAAAAATCTCAGGCTATTAGAGAATTTGGAAGCATGCAATTTTAGGCAGTCATCACAGTATCCATCTCATGAAGAACCTCAAACACATGGGAATATTTTGGCATGGAAGGGCTGAGTCTGAAAACATTTTCAGTCCATGGGAGTGAGCTCAGATCTTCTTAAAGACATAACCCAGTGACATAAATATTGTGACCTCACTGTTTACTGTACCAAGACAAAAATGACTAATTGAGATAAAATTCTTTGTCAAATATGCTGTTTTTGAGGCTGTAGCCATAATCTCACAGCTTCACATCCACAGTGAGCACAAGGCTCTACCTTCAGACTAGGTCCACGAGTCCCACAACATAGTAGAGGCCCTGAGCTCCTTGCTTGCTATGTTTTACACATAAGTGTAAAGTCTGGACTTGCTGGGGAAACTGAGTTTCCCTTATTAAGTGAATGACAGGCCCATTTCAGAAATATCAAACTTGCAGTTTTGTGTCATTTTATGTGCCTGCAAAATGCAGGGCTATTCTGAGTTTACAGGGTTCAGACATGCTGCGTTCAGTTATCCGGGTTCCAGCTTTGCATAATGGCCTTCTTCAAACAGAATAATAAAAATTCTATTGATATTTTGGCTTCCTTAGTATATAAAAGAAAGAATAATCCCTACATCTCAAAAAAATAAAAAAATCTACCTTCTCTATATGTTTTTTAAAAAGTACAAATGAACTTAGAATAGCTTTTCTCTTTCTGTCCTTCTCCGACAAGTTTTGCGTGCAAACCTGCTAAACCTGAGAATATTTTATAAAGATAGAGATGGCTTTTGCAGATGGGATGCGGTTTATATGGAAGGGTGATAAATTCCTAGTCTTGAAATTCGCAGTGTCAAAATTATTACCATTTAAAGTCATATCTTAAAAATTTGTCACCAGAATTCATGTTTTGTGATGTTTGAAGCCTATAAAAATCTTTAGTGTTTCTTTTCATCTAAGTTGGCACATTGTCACTGTGAATAAAAACTTCTAAAAATATAATTCTATGGAGCTGTTTACAACCAGAAAAACTTGTTTCAAGTTTATTTATCTTTAATTAGCTATCCATGACCTTTCAAGTTAGTATTAGTTTCTAAGAATCAAAATCTGAGTAATACTTTTATAGTTCTTTCGTATGTTATTCTATACATAATGGGAATGACCACAAACATCGGTGTAGTTCTGCTGTGCACGGCACAGCACTTAGAGAGGTGTGTGTAAAGTAACTTGGATCTAATACACCGCC
Organism: Hydrochoerus hydrochaeris; assembly: GCA_004027455.1. Taxonomy (NCBI): domain Eukaryota; kingdom Metazoa; phylum Chordata; class Mammalia; order Rodentia; family Hydrochaeridae; genus Hydrochoerus; species Hydrochoerus hydrochaeris. The sequence goes on from PVLA01000217.1 coordinate 162,228, forward strand.
CATCCATCCTGCTCTTGCTCACTGATGTGCTTTACAACTTCAGAGCATCATTCTAACCTTAGTTTTTCTCTTTCCAGTCTCATTCATTCATCGTGGTCCTTGTTCCTCAAAAGCTGTTACTCTTAAAAAGAAATCTTAATGCTACAGAATACGCTGCACTGTGCTGTATTTCTGCAGTACTGATGGAGCGCTGCTGTCTCTACTCAGCTCAGTTACCTGTTGTGCTCCTCAGGAGTAAACTCCCTAACTTAAACATGTGCTGTATACTTCGCATATCCTCAGAATGGCAATGCTGAGTTTGCATTCATAAGACCCTTAGGAAATACACGTGGGGTGATAACGTACTCCGTAAGTTAAAAATTTAGCTGCTGTGATGAGGCTTATGTGCCTTAGTTTTTGTTGCATTTATTTTGAATACGTTGCTTAAATCTTTAGGTTAGGAAGCTTTGCAAAATATCTAGATTTCCAGTTTATTTTTCCAAAAAGCCAGTAACTGCTGGCTCCTGATCCCACAAGGCTATAGTAAATAGAGTTGAGGTTCAGGTTTCAGGGACCTGGTTGTGCCCTTTACTGCCTGTCGCCTACTGGACTTAGTCTACTCATTGAACTTCTTGTCCAACCTCTCCGGGCGTTTGAGCTTGACACCTCTGCTCTACAGAAACACTGCTGAAAGACTTTCTGATCCACTTTATAGACTATCTCACAAATGTCACTTCCCCACCAGAGAGCATGAGAGATGCTTTCCCAACAGGATCCAGCCAGCGTCAAAATGTTCCCGTGGCTTTCCTCACATTTATGCAAAAATTTAAAGGCTCGTCTTTATAGTTCTACAAGAGCCCTCATTCAGTTGCTCTCACTCTAGGAATATGTTGAGATCTGCATCTTTTGAAATGTTCTGTAAAAGGTTCCGAAAAATTACTCACAATGGCAGTGCCAGCGACAACCCCAAGCCGGAAGTGTGCTGAGGCTGGCAGTGCTGAAGCAGAGACCCCGGGCTAAGTTCTAGTCACAGAGCAGCTTAACAGACAGACTCCAACGCCTATTGTTTGGCTGCTTTTTCAAAAAGAAAACCAAAGTCTATTTTCTTTTACATTTTAAAGCATAAATTGAATACGGATGGGCCTGTCAAGCTTATCTGATGTATTTAAATCAATTGCCAGGCTGACCCTTAGTCCGGAGAGACCACGGCACCAGTTCCACAAATTTGGCTTTGCTAATGTGTCCACAAGCTAGAGCAGTTATGATTCTTTCGTGAGAAACAAACTAGAGAAACATTTTTAGTTTTTTAATGTGTCATTGCGTCTCAAATTTCAGACTTAAGAATACTGGTTTTGATCTCCTACTAAATAGTTTAAAAGTTGGCAAGGTTCTTGAAAAAAAATTATGAATTGCCCATTGAGGTTGTTAAAGACTCATTAAGAAAGAGCATCGCACCACTGACTCCTTTATTTAGTCAGGTATTTATTTGGGAGAAAACTAACCCATCCGAGCAGTAGCTGTCCACTCTGGGGCCCAGACAGCTGTGCTGCTGACTCAAGTATTCACCTCCCTAAGCACTCTGTGACACCCTGTGTCCAGAGCAGATTCTTGGTGCAGTCCTGTTGTTTCCTAAGTACCCTTCCCTGTGTGTGCTGTCCCTCCCTATGGTGAAAATGGCCAGGTTCACACCATGATACATAATAAGCAAAATACTCTTCATCCCTCCCATAAGGAAATGAGAGACCATATGGAATCTGAACGGAGGTTGCTTGCTAAAGGACACTAGTAGTTAACTATGATTGATAATGACTTGATATTATTTCTTTTCATCTTATTTCTTTTCTCCCTCTTTAATCCACATGAATAGTAATGAACACAGCTGAGTGAATGAATACAAAAGCAGATAAGCCACTGTGAGCGTGTTATACCCTCCAATCTAACGAGCACATTGTCTTGAGCATCCTTAATGAGTTTTGCAAAATCTGTAACATTTTCCTAGAACCCCACTGCAGCTTGTTTAAGGGTCATTTGACCATATTTTGCCCTTGGCATAAGAGTGATGGCTTCATTTTTAATTACAGATGCTAATTCTAATTAGCAGGCCTGGAGAAAGTCAGACTGAGTTCTGTGTGAATTTGCCCACCCATTTATACCCCAGATGCTCGCTTGTACCCCAAAACCACAACATATAAACTATTTCTGTGATGTCTAAGAAAGGGTGCTGAAATAGCTGCTTCAGCCCCTACCATGGGTAAAGTGTCAGGGAATATTCTGGTATAAAGATTACAATACTATTTTCCCTCTGCAGCTACTGTGCCTCAAAGTGGCTATGTCAGGACATCATTGCTTCTTTTTCTGTGTTCTCAACCACAAAACCAGGCTCACAATTGGATTTGGCAGCTGCTGAGCTACCCTAATATAGCAGCAGACGAATTGAGGCAAAGAACAGATCTATCACTGTATCTGAATGATCTTTCTGCTTATGCACAGTGACAAATTCTCACCTCTCCATATAGATCGGCAGGCTCTGTAACCAGTCAGTCACACGTAAGTTGTGACAGCACATCACAAGATTGGCAATTTAGAGCCCCGGAGAACAAGGTGAAACATACAGGCATTTTGCATGAAAACTGCAGTCTGTCCCAGAGCAACAAAGGGGTGTGTGCATGTGTGTGTCTGTGTGTGTGTGTGTGTGTGTGCATTATCTCATAGAGAAAGACATATCGTTCTATTCACTTCATCAAAATGTGTGGACAAAGGAAGTAAGAGAGCAAAGGTGCAGAAGAGAGATTCACATTGCCCTTGTATCCAAATCTCTTTTCCCACCCACTTCTAAATTATTCTGAATGGCTGAACCGAGGTGTGGCTGCTAGAACATGTGACCTGTCTTTGAGATGGCAGAGCTATTCCCAGGATAGCAGGGTGGGAAAGTCTTGGCATGAAGTTCCCCATCTTTCTCTTTGTGTTTCCAGTAAAATTCCCTCTCAGGAGGCTTCCGTTTGCTCTCATGAAAATAAAACCTCACACTTCCATCTCTCAGTTAAAGAACTTTGAAATACACTTATGGTATTTGCAAGGATTTTACAGAAACTTCCTTTGTCATCATATGGTAAATATTTTAACAAAACTAGAAGCCCGCCTGCTTCAGAATATTTCAAGGTATAAAGTGAAAATTATTTCCATGAGCTATCCAAATTCAGAAGGTAGAAACTTGCCAATAAAAGAAATCTAGTATTAATCTGTGTTGGAATTTATGCTTAGTGGTATACAAATTAAATATATCAGCATTACTCATTTATAAGAAGTTAAATCTAAAAACAAATCCATTAATAATAAAATGATACAAAATTTGAGTGTTTATAAATGTCAATAATAAGAGGTAGTGAATCACAGATTTTGGACAATTCTAGGTACATATCTCAACAGGTATCTCCAAATGGTAACTGCAGAATCAAGTCTAGAAATTAAGTTTATCGCAAAGTCTCATAAGATGGAAAATACTTTTCTGCTTATATGAAGTATTAAATTCTTCCATTAAGTTATTTTAACTAAGGAAAGCCAAGGCTTTATTTAGTTGATGATTTTTTCTGGTTTTAATAGTTAAAATAACTATTAAGAGAGATTTTAGATTTAAAGAGATTTAAGAGAGGAGGACTCAGTCGCTACACTTACTGTGTTGAAAAGAAGCTATGATACATCATTACAATTGAGTAAGAATTCAATTCTGAAGAAGAGGAGGCAGAAGAGAAAGAGGAGATTGGAAAAATTACAGCAACTCTTTTGTGTAGAATAAGATGGGCAGGTGACCCTCTCTATTTTGTCACAGCAGTCATTTGAGTTCATCTCAATCTTTGGAAATATATGAACAGAAATCCTTCACCTTTTCTTCACCTTATCATGTGTTCAACTATTTCATCAATTATGATTATAAACAACTCAATATTCCACCTTCTCGAGCAAACTCACTGGAAATATTATCCCAGATCGATTGTTCATGTTGAGGATCCTGCATTGGTAACACCAAGTCAGTAACTTTCAGGTTCCAAAAATGGATCATGTAGCTGTAGTCATTTATTAAGTTGTCCCCATGGCATTAAAATGGGAAAAAAAAATGTCTGAGGATATAAAAACTACAAAGAAGAAACATCAGCTGACTCGTCCGAGGTCACTGGTGACAGAGCGGTAAGACAGCCATTTAATTTTACTTTTAAGAGTTAAGAGCTGTTTCAAAAGCTCTTAACTCTTAAAAGTAAAAAGGAAAGAACTTTTAAACTTTCCTAAAATGTTTGCATCATTCCCATGACCACCTAAGGCAAAATTATATTGACTTGGAACTTCTCTCCCCTGCACTTACTTGAATTGATTCCCAACCACTGTTTGGCAAGACATAAGCAGGTGTGAGACCCATTTTCCAGGTAAGAAAACTGGGCCACATGTGATGAAGTGATTTCAACTTACAGGACTAGTTCAAAGCTGAGCCATAACTAGGATAGAGTCTTTATTCTCCAAGTTTAATGCTGTTTCCTAGACTATCAGGCTGGCTCCTTAGACATCACCTCTTCCTCAGGTTCCCCGACTCAAAAATCCCTCTCTGCTTGGAGACTTGAGAATAAAGACCACACATACCTTCACTTCTGTAGTTAACAGTGAGCGAAGCATTAATGTAATAAGCAACTAAAGGCAGAGAAAAAGGACAGTTTTCTGCATGGGACTTTGTAGTTCTGAAATATTTTATTTCTCTCCTACTCTCTTTTGCTTACTCAGAAAGAAAGAAAGAAAGAAAGAAAGAAAGAAAGAAAGAAAGAAAGAAAGCCCATAAACAGCTCCTGAAACTTAAAAAGGCTAATTTATCTCCTCCTCATGAAGCCTCAACTCTAGTTAAATATTTTTAAAAATCTTCATTTAGGTGTTTGTTTTCTTAAAAATAAGAATGACATTTAGCTTTATTCATTCTGCTTCAAAAGCAAGCATTTTATTCATTAGTTCAAAATGAAACATTTTCAAAGAACTTCATTGCTGACTACTTTGTGTGTTATTTGAACTTGTAAATGTCATTTGATGCGTTTTAGAAGCACGGACATAGAAAAAATAAAAAGAATTTTGTTAACCATAAGATACACAATATCCCTGTTCTCAAGCAGCAGCCTTGGATGATTTCAAAATAGTGAGAAAAAAATGTCACTAGAGAGATCTATTTGGTACTGTTCACCTTCTTGATTAAAAAAGACAGTGATAAAAGAAAAAGGCAGGGTTTGAAAATCAAATCAGAGAAAATATTTTCAGGAGGTTATTTATTTGGCACTATTTATAAAAATGGTTTGTTTCACCACTTCAATGTGCATCTCAATTACTAATTAATAACTTACTAATAATTATTAATTATTCAGTTAACGTACAAGCCAAATCATAGAACTCTGGGAGATATATATTTATAGATGTTCATATGTGTCCATTATGTCTTATCTGCTGCACAAAATAAATTTGAGTAGCTTGCAGCAAAAGACAAACATGCAAAAATTAAACAAATAAGTAGGATTAAAACAGAATTAAATAGTAAAAAGGAAGTAATCTAGTCGTAATGAATAGCAAGGTCCTCCGAGTCAGATAGAATGGATTTGAATTCAAGCTTGTCTAGCTGTGTGACCTTGGACAATGTATGCCACAATCCCCATCCCCAGCTCTGCAATGGATAAAACAGGCATCATAAATAATGTCCACCTCAAAGGAGATAATGGTGGCTGCTGTTGTTTTGGCTCCTGAAATGTCTTTGCTAATGGAGTCTACTGCAATTAAACACAAAAACAAAATTCTGACCTACACTCTCTGCTCCACTCATGATTATATAGAAATGCAAAAACAAACACTGAAATAAAGTTGATTTGCTATGAGGTTAGAAAGACCAAGCTAAATTTTAAAACAAGCCCTGCAGAATGGTATTCCCGAATACACCTCACACATGGGGTGATATCTTGTGGAAGCCAGCGCTCAGTTAAGAACCACAGAGAAAATTTTAAGTAAACATCAGAGATAATAAAATACCTTGATTTGTAAATACATACATGTGTTTTGAATTAGATTTCACTGAGATGTTGCTGGTTTCTCATTGTAACAACCTCTAAAATGCAATATATTTAGGTAGATAATTCTTTACTACTGTAAATTGAAAAGTAGTATGCAATAGTCCAGGATTGGTTGATATTCAGAAGGCAAAAAAATTAAAAGAAACAGAAAATGATTTTTTTTAAAAATGCTCCTTCCAAAAGTGAACTGGGACTTTCTATTAATAACCTCTAAGTATTCTCTGAAAGTGGGCCACGCCAAAGCGCTGTTCTATGTCCTGGGCTCCCGCATTAAGGAGCCAGACAAAGTTCCTTCCCTCCTAGCGCGTTCTGTTCATTAGTTCAGCAGGGGAGACAGCCGTGATCAAATCAACATGACACAAATGGCAGTTATTGATAAAAGCCATAAAGAAAAATAAAGCCGGGTAAGGGAATAAAGGGCGGCAGCGAATCCAGGACCCTGTGGGCTGGGCCCACCTTTTCCTGAGAATTGCACATTCCACATTCAGTAGATACAAAATACTATTCTCAAACACAATTTCAGAAATCTTTATGTTTTGTACATAAACCGCCTAATCCTACACCTCCTCAACCCTTCACAGAGGAGTTTTCAAAGAAAAATGAAGTCATTGTTGCTTCTTGATCCAACACTAAATTATCACCTGGACTCCAATTAAAAATGGGAAAATTTACTTCATTTGAACGAGAAGTGAGTTCTGTTGTTGTGGCTGTGGTTGTCGATTTGGCTGGTTTGGGTTTCTTTGGCTGTGGGGGGACAGAGTGATGGAAAAGAGCGGCTGAAACAAACAGAATTTATAATCAGTTGTTCCTTTCTCTCACAGCAGTATGAGAAAAGACCTACCTTTCACTGGAAAAGCTAAACTCACTAGGTGCTTAAAAACCACCTGTTTCCCCATGCACCCGCCCTGCCCCCTCTAGCTGACAACTTTTCTTGCTTTCTTTGTGCCCCCTTCTACCCCCTAGCCGTCAGAAGGGGGTGGCACTTAGCCCCACTGGGCTGCAATTTCTTCATCTGCAAAATGAGCTCATGGCATCCTCACCAAAGTTCTTAATGAGGATTAAGTTCATATTTATAAAAATACATAGACAAGTTCCTTAAATGAAATATGCAGGTATGTGTTTGTTAAAAACATACATACCCCCCAAAAACAAGACAATACACTGGTAATCTTTACTTTTATTGTGCAAAAGGTGGACTACAATGAGCTGTATTTTGTAACATCACTTTTTCACGTAGGTATTTTAAACACACTTTGATCAGATCAACATTTTAATCATATTTCACAGTACAGAGATCGCCCTCATTCTTTTTTACAGCTGTATAATATTCCATAGACTAAATATACCGTGCCTGACATAACAACTCTTCTACAGAAGAACATTTGGGGTGATGTCTCAGTGAAAAGAATTCATAAGTATATTGCTTTGTAGGTGTATAGGAACATCTGTGAGACAGACTTCCAGAAAAGAGATTACTAATTCAAGGGTAAATGCAGTTTTGGCTGTGTAACTATTGTTGAACTTCTCTCCGCAGTGCTTATACCATGTTGTACTATACAGCAATCTATGAAAGCACCCCAGAAGACACCTTTTCAATGTTTAAATACGTATTGTTGAGTCACAAAGCGAAGATTCCCAAAGGAAGAAAGAAAAATGAGAGAGGAGAGAAGAAAGGAAGGGAGAGGAAGCAAAGGAGAAGGCAGGGAAAGGAGAAGGGAGGGGAGAAAGGAAATGACAAGAAACGGTGGGATTTTAACAGCTGAGTAGATCACAGTATTAAATTTTAAAGGCAATTTCAGGGGATGAAAAGTTCTAGTGATTAAAACCCAGGTTTGATGTCCACGGTGCAAAGGACTATCCCCCTGTAATATGCAAACATCTTTTCCCCAACCTGCCTTCATTTTCTGAAACAATATTTACTTCACCCACGATTGATTATTTCCTAAGCTAGTTTTGAAGGTTTAGAGATGAGGTAGTCCCGGGAAACAGACTACTTATAAATCCGCTGCGTGTCTAAGTTGTCGGGGATGTTCAGCGATTCCCTGTAAAGTGTAGTGTGGAGAAGGACCTTTCTCCTTGACGTGCTTACCAGCACACCTAACCCTGAGGAGCAAGGGGACCGTTAGGCTGCCCTGGTCCTGAGCACTGGGCAAACCCTCCTGAGCTTCTGCTCTGCTGGGGGAGGACGGGGGCGGGGCAGGACAGAGGAGAAGACCCTGTGATCTTCCGACCTCCCCACAAGGGCAAGGCTCCCACGTAAAACTGGGTGGGAAGGAGGCTGTTTGCCACTACCTTGACAGGGACAAAAAAAGAGCTTTCTCAAGAAGTAGTAACTACAAAATAGAACTCTCCTGGACCAGTACCCCAAATTTACACCATGCCTGCCCACTGCAGATGCTAGAGACAGCGGCATAGTGGGGACCCCACGGAAGAGGTGCCCCTTCCCAACCACAGGTTGGGCTTCCCCTTCAAGGTTTGTGGAGAAACCACAGAACCCCATCCGCTCTTCTGGTGCCGAAGACTCCTCTTCATTCATCCTTTATTACCTCCTTCAGCTAAGATCTAGTGAGCCATCTTTTAAAATACGGGCCAGACCTCAACAAAGAGACATTAATTAGGTCCACAAAGGCAAGAGACTCTTTTCAAAAGGACACTCCAGGTGAACCCAAAACCCAAGGAATTCTGGCTTTACGACAGAAACCTCAGCTTGAAAGAGAAAAGGCAAAGGGATTGAAATCATGCAGAACAAACCCCCTGCTCGCTGCTACCCGAGCTAACTGAGTCCTCCCTCAGTACTCTTCCGAGAGGCGGGGGGCCCCTGTAGGAAAGCAAAGGCAGCTTAAGCTCACCTCAGGAGGGTGTGAGAGGAAAGTGTGGGGAGCCGCTTCGGATACACCATGTGATGCGAAGCCCAGTTGCACCCCGGCAGTTTCCCTTGCAGTCCCCTGACCTCGGCTTGACACTGGAGAGCAGCTTGCCAGACGCAGCCCCGGTGGCTCTGGCGGAGGCCTGTGTAGTGTGCTGTGGACACACACGGTATCTTTTCACTTCCTGATGGCCTTCCCGACTTGGCCTCTGCCCTGCCTCCTCCAGATACTTGCTTCCTGCCGGGGCCTCTGGTTTCTCCATTCTCTGTCATTATCCTTCTGATGTGAGGACACAGCTACTGAGGAGCACTTGGTGGTCACGGGGCAGAGGCTCAAACAGGCCGCCCCAGCACCAGCTTCTGTGTGCCCACTCTTCTCTCTCACACCCTCCCAAGGACTGTTCTTGTTTCCAGTGACCCCAGAACACCTCTGCACACAACTCAGTACAGAAAATCTTTAAAACTGGGACTGGGGGGCCACGGAGATGACTTCATCCCTCTGTCGTTTGCACGCAGTGGGTCTCCATAGAAAGGTCAGCGCACAGGAAGGAAGCTTAGTTCTGCGCTAACAGCCAGTCACTGGCAGAGCCTAGGTCTTCTCCCACGTCTCTTGGTACTGATTTTCTCCCTCACACTCCTACCTCCCTGGGCTACTGTGTAGTGCAGGAGCTCACTGAAGACCCCACAGAGGACCCCTGTCATGACCAGGTGGTTATCTGTGTTTTCCATCTGCACAGAAACAGGTACACAGATTCCTCTCCCTCCTGTGTGCACAGGGTAGCTGAAGGGAGAGTTCCCCTCCCCAGCCAGCTCCAGGGATTGAGTGAAACCTCATCTGCAGAAGCTGGGTTCCCATCATATCTAGAGGGTAAAGACAGACCAAGGAGTGGGTCATCAGAAGGTACACTCAGCATGTCCACTAACTAGCTGGGTGCAATCAGAGGCTCAACTCCTTGGAGGCTCATTCACTGCATCTTAACACTTGGAATCAGGATATTGAGACTAGCAAGGCAGGATACTTCAGCACTTAGACACTGCAACATGTTATGGTTTATATCTAAATGTCCCCCTGATGACTCAGGCACTCATAGGCAGGGCTTTCAGAAGATGACTGGATGATGGGAATTTACAGTGACCTACTGTTAGGAAGTGGGCGCTGGTCCAGCGGAGGCGGTCACTGGGGCATAGGCTCCCCGGGTTCCTCTCTTCCCTGCTCCTTCTCTCACCCTCTCTCTGCTTCCTACCTGCCCTGCCTTGAGCTCTTTTTCCTCGGTCATGCTGCCCTGTCTGGTAGACAACCCATTATGGACTGAAACCTATAGGAACTCTGCGCCAAAATAAACTTTACTTCCTAAAATGTGAGTGCCAGGTAATGTTCCCCAGTAACAAGAAAGTAGCTAATAAAGAATAGGTGAAATTGGAAATTGTTACAGACTAGGTAAACGTGAATTTGGTCCTTTATTTCCATTGTCCCAAGTCTCCTGGGCAGTATGGTTGTGTGTGGGTGTGTGTGTGGGTGTGTCTGTGTGGAGAGAGAGCTCTGTTTCTCAATGTGTTATCTAGCTAGTGTCAAGTTGGATGGAGCCTCTAGACTGTATTTACTAAAACCCCTTTTCTTCTAATTTTGTATTTAGAAAGAGATCACCTGGGTACAGTGTTGCAACCTAAAAGATCATTTCAATTCTGGGAATTTCTGGTGCATTGGTGGTTCTATTTGAAGTAATTAGCTGACCATCAAAATTTTCTATTATTTTACACACACACACACACACACACACACTATCCCAGTTGACTTTTTGAAATGCCCCAGGTATACATCAATAGTAATTATATCTAACATTTTCAGAGCCAAGTCAACTCTGTTTTGTAAGCGGGTGAATCCAATTCTCCAGATCAGGTGATCGGAAGAGGTGTGTGTCGTATCATAAATCTAAGAAGAGCATCGGGAATTAAGAGGAGATGAAGCCTCTAGAACAGGAGTAAGCAAAGGCAAAGGTAAAGAGATTAGAAAGCTGGAGAGAGGTTGCAAAACAAAAAATGGTCTGGCAAAGCTAAAGCATTTCTCAAAGAGGGAAATGTGTTCCCGGAACAATTATATTCAAAAGCACTTGAGCACACCAGTGTACATTGGAGTATTAAGCTACAGTGTGCAAATTAGAATTTCTTCACCTTATTTTTACCCCTAAATCCTGTTTTTCAAGAAACATATGTTAGCTTTCCAATACCTGAGACAAATTAACTTGGAAGGACAGGTGTATGTTGGTTCATGGTTTCCATTCATTGTCAGTTGGCCCAGTTGCTTTTGGGCAGGACATCATGGCACGAGCCTGAGGGGAGGAAGCTGCTCACCTCATGCCAACCAGGAAACAAAAGAGAGAGAAGCTGTGGGCTCCCTCTGTCCTGCTCAAGGCCATGCCCCAGCAACCTAAATGTATGCCTGTTGTCCTCATCACGACCAATAACAGATCATTGGTACAGCTTTTATATCAAGGCACAGGCATAGTCAACATTTTGATTCAGAAATTCACTTAATAAAATACAAAGACATACAAATGGTGGAAAAGGAATTGGCATTAATAGGACATTAATAGGTTGCGCACTGGTCCAGAGAAACAGGAGTAATGAGAATTTTCATACTTAGAGGAAAAAAGGATATAAAGATATAACAGAAGAAAAGAATGTGAGCTTTGGCCTTTGATCTTTGGAGATGACCTAGATAAAGCAATCTAAAGATAACTTGTGATTTCAAACTATGGCAATGGGGGACAGTAATGAGGTGGATTTTAGATGGAGTGCACAGTTTAGAGGTTCCAGGTAGAAATTCTGGGTTGCATCCTGAAAGGGGAGATACTCCAGTTTGTGAAATTAACTTTAGAAAAGTCATTGTTGAAACTTGAAGCAGCTGATATTTATGAGAAAAAAAAAAAAGTAAGAGAGGAGAGGAGGGACACGTGACAATCCTAAGGGACTGCCTGCCATCATGACACAGATGCCAAAGGGGTCCCCAGAAATGCAGTAGGAAAGAGCAGAACTCATATAGTACACTGTCCTAGTGAGAGCAAGTGAAAACGGTCTTAGAAGAGTACAATCAATGGCATCATAAACTGATAAAAATTTCAGAAAGAAGAAAGCTAAGACGTGTAGTCACTGACAAGCTCAGATGGGAAATTCTAAGAGTGGTAGCAGACAGACTGCCAGGAGCTGAGGCCATGGTTTTGAGCAGTTCTAGCCGCTGCTGTGTAATGGAATCACCTTCAGCTTGGACGGTGGTCACATGCATGGACTAAGTATGCACACCTCTGGGTGAGGATGGAGCCTAAGTCTCCAGTATAAGCAAGCTTAATAGTGATAAAGAAAAATATATACATATAAAACAAGTGACCATGTTTACGGGCTCTGAGCATGAGTGTAGAGAGAAAACTATCAAGACCAAAATGTGTTGGATTGTTTCGAGTTTATTTTGTCACAAGGAACGACTGAAACATGGGCATAGGTTGATGGAGAAGACCTATGAGCAGGTCCCCGAAGGAAAGGGCTTGGGTTATGATCTCAGGGCAAAGAACCTAGTTTTAAGTAGGGGGGAAGCGCACTTCTCCCTGGAGGGAAGAAGGGAAAGAGGAGGGTAGATAAGCACAAGGTGACTTAGAGGTGCAGAGGAAGGAAGATGGTGATTTCCTCTTCAGTGATTAGAATCCTGCCAAGTAACAAAGGATAAGAGCTACTCTGCTCATACCGAAGGAGCCAGGCTTGGAGTTCAAGAATCAAGACTGGGCACAATTTCACACAGCTGCTTTAGGGACTTGTGAGACAAGACTTGCAGTTTTCTCTAGTGCTGTCTGGAGGCCTCGCTGAGATGGTGTTGTTTGTGCCAGGCCAGAAGCGGCTGAGGGAGTGAGGGATGTGGCTATTTTCGGCAGCAGCACAGGCAAAAGGAATGGCAAGCACAAAAGCCCTGGGGTGAGAGACCACCTGGTATGCTGAAAGCTAGGCCATAAGCAAGGAGATGAGGTCAGAGTATTAATAGGGAGAAGAAAAAATGCCTACGGTCCTTGATTACATAAGATCCCGTACGCCATTGTAAGAAACTTAGCTTTATCTTGAGCAAAATGGGAATCCACATGAGGTCAGAGCAGAAAGGAGACCCAATCTGACTTAAGTTGTAAAAGTATCTCCCTAGCTGCTGAGAATAGGCTGAAAGAAGGCACAAGGCTGGAGAAGAAGCAGGGACAACAATCCGGGGTAGAAGGGACCGACTTGGGTCATCTCTGAGAGTGGCTTAATTATTTTCTTCATGGTGAGTCTCCAACATGGCTGCTTGAAGAAAGGACCCACAGGATAGCTGATGGATTGAACGTGCATTAGAAGAGATCAGTCAAACACAACTCTGCGTTTTTATAAGTGCATTAGAAGAGATCAGTCAAACACAACTCTGCGTTTGTGTAAGAGCTAGGAGAATGGTATTGCCAGTGAGAGAGGGCTGGGAAGGGAAGAAGGGGCAGCGCAGTGGCTGAGGTGTGTGAATTAGCAGTTGTTTCTACGTTTCCCTTAAAATCATCTCCCCTGCTTAATTGCATTAAATGGTCTCGCCTTTATCGAGATAGTTTGGGGAGTTTTCTTTTAAATCAAGGAAGTATTCTCACAACTCAGCTTCTCTTCGGCAGCCATTTTTACTGGCTGCAAAGTATAAGAAAATATAATTCCAAGACAACACAGGGACAAACTCTATGCTGGAAATGAGCTTTCTGGTTTAAAAAGATTTTCTTTATTCTGTGGAATTCACTATTTTTTTTTAAATCCAGATTAAATCTTTTTAGTGTTTCTTATTTTGCAATTTACTTTTTTCAGAAAAAGTGGATTTAGGGCATAATCTGGGCAGCTCACAGCTGCACAAACAGCACCTTGCTCAGCTCCATTTGCATTCAGCTCTCCTGCTCCCTGGAGAGCCCAAGCACAGCTCACTGGAGAGCCAAGGAGCTGAGGGAAGCACTGGGCCCTGCAGACACTGGGGGAATGCAGAGTTGCAGGAAGAAAACAGTGCACAGAAAGTAACTGACCCTTGCAGACAGATTGGGGAATTTTCGTCTTGCCTTCTGTTCTACGCATAGGTATAAAAATGACGATGACTTCCTGGTTTTTGAATCTGAGATCATACTATAGACAAATGTAGTATTGTACTTTTCATATATAGAGATAGAAAGAGAAAGAGAGAGAAAAAGAGAGAGAGAGCGCTGAGCATAGCTCTGGATCATTCTAGGCAAGTGCCCTATCACAGCTGCACTCCTAACCCTCGTTTAAAACATTTTAAATATTTCCCTATCATTTTGGTTATTTTTCATAAATTTGCATTGTGACCCATGATATGGCTAATAAGACATGATATTTAATAATGGCTCCATTAGTGTCTACCTGAATTCTTTAAAACAAAGTTTGTGACAGCCAGGGATATAGATCAGTGGCATAAGCACCTGCCTGTTTAGTGCAAGGTCCTGAGTTCAATTCTCAGTACAAAAAAAAAAAAAATCTAGGGCCAGGGATTTAGCTCGGTGGCATAAGTGCCTGCCTGGCAAGCATAAGATTGTGAGTTTGATCCCCCCCCACAAAAAAAATCTACTACATATTTTACACATCATGCTATTCCTGTCTTTTATTTAAATTTCCAACTCTTTGTTTAAGTTATGACCATTTAATCAACCAGCATCAGTGTTTAAAACTTTTGAACTATACTGTTCAGTGATTCCATGAAAGTCGTAACTTCTCATTTCTGAGACTGTTTGCCTGTCTCCCACCTTCCGTGGGAGCCGTTTCTGATTCCCTTTCTTCTGACCGCACAAACACTGCATCGATTTATAGCACAAACACTTATCCAAAAATCACTTCTTAATATTTTCCTAAATATTGTGAAATGGTTGGTATCTTCCCATCACTGATTCATTTGATATTTTAAAAGTAAAATTTGTTTTAAATATCCAGCATCCTTTCAGTTAAAGGAGAAAACTCTATGCTTTTAGAATGTGATTAAAGCAAAGTCACTTACAAATACCTGTTGGGCGACAGAAAAGAACAGAACGGTACTCTTTAGAGGTATGCAGTCTTTTTCATCCTTAGGTGAGTCTTGGTAAGTGGCTCATAGCCCGGATGTAGCTCAAGATCACGTGACTCGACATTTCCAGAATGTGTCACTTTGCAGAGCAGAGATGGGGCTTGAGTAACTATAAGCTTTGAAAACTCCACATGCGACCTTGTAGCCTAGCCATGGCTGAAAAGTAAGTTCCTATTAATTTCCAGTGGAAGAGGAGTCATTTTTATTTCTGGCTCTCTGCAACTTCTAATTGGCTGAAGCCAAATTCCATGCATTTACCTTTCAATTACTACTTAAGTTTGACAGAAGAGGAAGTTGCTTCAAGCTATTTCCTCTTCTCTTCTTATATAGCTACTTGGAAAGAAAGCAATGGTCAGCCCAATCGATTAGTTATAAACAACACAGTGATTGTTGAGGTGTTTCAGTGAGGCCACTCCAAATTAACATGTTTCTAGGTATAAAACAAGTAATGAATTTTGAAAACTACCAAAAAGTAAAATATCTGTGATAATTTTATACCACTAGCAGGTTAAAGTGATATATTAATAATGGTTTATTAAATTAAAACTGAAACACATACTTACCTTTTTCAGTGTATCAACTACAAAATTTGATAAAATTCATGAGGTTAGTATTAGATCTGTCCAGCAGTGCTGATCTCTAGGTAAACCTATCCAGGAAGGTAAATTAAATGTGCTGTTTTCACATTATTAAAAATTAATTTAGGAATATAAAATTATACAGTATAATTAGAGACTTACAGGAGTATAGTTTAATCTTAGGTTTATTCATAATGAACATAAAAATCTCTCAGAGTAATTACAACATGAAAATTTTGTCCTGCAAAAAATTATTGTGGCTGCCAGTTGTTTGATTTTTGAAAGTTTATTGTAGAGTGTTTTCCTTGAGTGGACCATATCAGAAATATTGTATTCAATGCTGGGACCAAAATTTGAGGGACTATAATCTAAAGGAGACTTGTTTGGAGAAGACAAATAAGTATAACAAGAAAACTAAAATATTACAAAAGGCCTTTGAAACAACACAGATGATCAAATTAGAGAAAAAAGGGGCTTCCATGTGGTAGAGGGTGCTGGCGTGGAAGAGGAACCTCAGGAGAGAACTAGGTCTGAGAGTTAGAGGCAACACTGGGAGGAATTTGAGAATAAGAGGAAATTTCTTATTAGAATTTTTCATATTTTAAAAAAAGGCTGATTCAGAAATACTAAGACTCTCATCAGTAGAAGTAATCAAGCACAAATGGTGAATTTACTCAGCATAGATGGGGTTAAGAGTTTCATCTCACCATTTATAATGTTATGGCCATTGGCACAGGCTCTAAAACCAGACAATTTGTATTACTTGAGCCATATACTTACTGGCTTTCTTACCTTGAACAAACCAAGTAACCTACTCTAGTTTCCTCATTTGTGGACTGTGGAATACACTAATAGCCTGAATCTTAAATTTGTTGTGAGAATTAATTATTAATATGCTAATAAATAAAACATTTTTTAAAAAGTCTACCATCTAACATGCACAATTTTTTAGCTAATTTAATGTATGTTTATGTTTCTGTAGAAAGCTAAGACTTCTCCTATATCATGTTTCTATCATTTTTTTTCACCTGTTCAATGAAGAAGGTGCTATTTGTGGTTAGAAGGAAGAAATAAGTGTGGAATGCTAGAGGTTCAAAAAGAAGGTCACAAGCCAGGGGTGTAGCTCAGGGGCGTGGTGCCTGCCTGGCAAATGTAGGTCCTGAATTTGATTCCCAGTTCCAAAGAGAAAGAAGAGAATGAGAAAGAAAGAAAGAAAGAAAGAAAGAAAGAAAGAAAGAAAGAAAGAAAGAAAGAAAAGAAAGAAAGAAAAGAAAAGAAAAGAAAAGGAAAAAAGAGAAGAGAAGAGAGAAAGAGAAGGGAAGGGAAGGGAAGGGAAGGGAAGGGAAGGGAAGGGAAGGGAAGGGAAGGGAAGTCATGCCAGGTTTAGAAGGCCTTGAAGGACTGCCTGGGCAGATGTGCTTGGGAGGTGCTGTTTAGATCTAGAATATACCCCAGAACTATCTTGCATGCAGAGGTAAGGCTTTAGGAAGGCGGCTCGATCACCCAGGAGAGGTACTCGTCAGTGGACTCCCCCACGACTGAGTCTGTCACTGAGTGTGCTGTCTGGAGTGGCAGGCACTGGAGGTGTGACCTGGAAGAGGGTACCGTAGCTTCCTTCCTGGCTCCTTGCTTCTCTCCGCTTTCTGTTCTTCACGAACCGGGCAGCTCTCCTTTGTTATCCCCTTCCACCGTGTCATTTCTGTGTTTGACCCAGCCAACCATGGACTGAAACTCCCCAAACTGTGAGCCAAAATAAACCTCTCTTCCTCTACACGGTGGGTGTCGGGTTGCTGGGTTGAGCAAATGACTGAGAGAGGAAATGGAGCCTGGGTTTGGGCTTTATTCTGAGGCAGAGAGAAGCTGTTGGAGGGTAGGGGCTGAAGTCGAGCAGAAAGACCCATTCTGGGGGGTGTCCTGCCCAAAGCAGATGGCCCACAACAATTATTTTTCTCTCCATCTAGAGCCATGCCAGGAGAATTATGTAGTTTGCCTTATATTTTGGTTCTGTCTGGGAAATCAAACACTTCATTTACTGTTGTATTTCAATATTTAGAATCATCAATTCTGTTAATTCTGGGCAAGAGTGCTTTTTTACACAAATAAGAATTTTGAGACCCAGAAATTATTTTTCTCAAGTTTCATTTTGTCAATAACAGAATAATAACCAGAATTGATATCACATAATTTACTATTAATTAGACTAATGACACTCATATCCCAAGCATAAGTATGCTGTGCAACAGGGAGGCGTGTGAGGTTTATGTCACAAGCGTGACTTTAGCTACCAGAAATAAATGGATTCAAAGCAAAACTGTGGGTTTCATCAACATGAACTTACCAAGTGAATTTCCCCGTATATCCAATTTGCACGACTACTGATTGACAACTTTCTTCCTATTTAAAAATAATCATTTTTCACTTTCAAGTAGAAATTTGTCATCACCTTCTGCTTGATCATCAAGCAAATGACTTCAAAGAAAATGGGAATTGAATGGTTTTCAACTAAACCCCAAGGAGACTGCATCATGGCCACTCCTTGGTCCTCCTGACTGGTGCATAAGCAGAATGTCTAGCGCACACGCAGTGATGTGTAGCTCGTTGGGGTGCAAAGAAGCCCTTGGAAATCATCTGCTCAATTGTTCTCAGTGAGTGATTCCCTGACCTGCATCACCTGATAAATGTTAGAAATCCAGATTCCTGGGCCTCACCTTGGAGACCTGCTAATCCCACTTAAAAGGTGCGACCCAGCAATCTGGCTTTAGGAACTGAGCCCTATAGATAAAGCTGATGCACACTTAACCGGAAAAATCACTGGCTTCCACGCTGCACAGGTGAAACAGTGAGAATCAGAGAAGTAAAGCGATTTGCTTGGGATGACCCCACCTAGCTGCAACGCCAGGGTTTGGTCCCTTGGATTTGCACCCTGAACTGAGCTCTCTTGCTTTCTCGGTGATGGCAACCCGAGCTGCCCAGACTTGGCCCATTCGTCATTGCTTTTGTCTGGGCCTCCTATCCTACATCAGTGAGAAGTATACTTCACCCAACTGCTTAGCTCTTTCGTTTCTTTTTGGACAGTTGCTGGAGTTTGTTGTTTGGAAGCTGCATAAATAATGAGCAGGCACAGCCAGCCCTGTTAACCACGGCTAACCCTAGAAGGGCCTTTTGAGCTCCCCAAAGTGCAGTCTCTTCCTGGTGCAATTTGAATAATGAAAGAGAGAGAGACAGAGAGAGGGAGACAGAGACAGAGAGACAGAGACAGAGACAGAGAGAAAGGACGAAAATAGAGGCCCACTATTTTCACAAGCATTTATCTGATTGCAGCTTCAATACAAGCTTTCTGTTTGTTTGTTTGTTGAGGAATGAATTAGTACAAAAGTCCCAGTACAAGAGGAAAGACAGCTGAAATACAAGCCTGGAAACCTAGCTGAGCGGTGCATTTTGGTAGCACCAGGCCCTAGGAGGGCACCCTTCGTTTTCTTTACTAGCAAGATGGCATTACAAATTCAGCCCCCGCTAAAAACAGATCTTGTCACCCTAGAACTTTACCTGGCATCTCCTTTCTGCAGTTGTTCATATAGCCAAATACAATACCGTCACCCCGATTCAGGCAGTGTTCCTAAAGGGGGTGACTGAGTGTGTGGGTGCAGAGGAGCTGAGCAAAGAAAGGCCTAGAGAGAAACAAATGGGCGTAGAAGCAAAATCAACCCTGGAAATGGGCTCTCTGGAGAAATCAGTCATTAAAAGGAGGCACATGCTAATCCAATGGCCTGGCTCCCACTCTGGCTCCCACAGGGCCCCTCCCATCGCGATTTATTCTCCTAAGCACTACAGGAACTACGGGCTGGCTGGCGGGCTGTTATGTAAGTCTGAAATCAGAGCTGGCCTGCAGTTTGTTTTAGGCTGTCACAGACGCAGGGCCCTGTGCTGCCCTGGACAAGGCCGTTCAGCGTAGCATATGACTGTAAATCTTCTTTTTCATGCACCACAGTGGGGACCTTTGTCCAGGGAGTGATTTAGCAGCTTTTATTAGCCTGAGAAGCAGCCAGCAAAATCAGGAGACATTTAAAGTGAGAGCTTGCTCATTTCAATGGAGAAGAATCCAGAAACCAACAGCTCTTTGAAAATTACTTCTGGGGGAAGAGAAATAAGACTTTCATAAGTACAGAGTGTGTTCGCATGTTAAATTCATTATCGCTCCAACCAATTCACGTATAAACTGACAAAGACTTGAAGTCTCTACTGTTAAACAAAGTATGTTTAACTCCTTTGGGAAGGGGAGTAGGTGGGTCAGATGGAATCTGTGGTTTTAATTTTTTTGAGGAATCTCCCCGGTGATTCCCAAAGTGATTGTAATAATCTACATTCTCACTATTCAGAAAAATAGATAAACTTGAGTCATTTGAAGGAAAATGGATGCACCTTGAGACCGTCATGTTAAGTGAAATAAATCAGACACACAAGTTTAATAGAGCACAGTTTCTCTTAAGAGAGAAACTCAAGCTGTAAATAAAGAACAAAATAAAAGTTAGATAACAGGAAGAAGGGAGATGGCTATCTCTCTAAGAGATGAAGGGAAGGGGCGGGAGAGAAGGGGGAAAGGCAGGAAGCTCTGTCCTGCCCTCCCATCCCACCCCCCCCCACAAGGGGGTGGTATAAACATGACCTCCTGCAAACATGTTCCATGTATTTTGAAGTCGTTCTTCCTGGGGACAGCTTCAAGTACGTTATTCAAATCCTGGATTCTCCATTGCTTTTAAAGTTACTGTAATTCCAATTAGAGCTTAGGCTCTGGGATTGGCAGCAGCTGCTAATAAGAACGAACCCTGTTTCATTCCACTACTTATGTATTCTGCAAATGCATTCTTGACATGGGAGTTTGCATATGATGTCAGCATGGGAAAATAAGAAGGTATTAGCATCTGTAAGGCCCGCAGAAGGTTCTCAGAGAAGTCACCTCTCCGGTTCAGGGAGCCCCTTCCACAATTCAGGCTGTGTTTTCATTTTTTTTTTTAAATGTATTTTGGTGGAGTTTTTTTTTTTTCTTTTTACTAGTTGAATCATAACATATTGATGATTCTTTATTTGTGGATATTTGCAAGATCTTAATATAATTTCCCTGAGATCAAGTTTTCCTTTGCAAAGTTGTGGTCTTGTTACTTTTTGCCATTGTAGATTTTAAATAGATATGAAACAATTAAATGCCAGAAATTAAGACCCTTACAGGCATCAGTGCAGACTCCTACTTGAAATGATTTCTTTAAATCCTTAAACTACTTGTAAAAAGACAAGTGTTACGCCAATTCATTTATATAACATACATATTATTGCAATGTGTTATTGTAGAAACACAAGGGCCTCTGCTGTAGGTCTCAAGACCCTCTGGGATAGTGAAAGAGAGTCATATGACACTAAAAGAGTAAAATGAGCCCTTCAAAAGGAACCCTTGCTTTTTAAATGTGGCATAAATGATCTTATCTCTACAGCAAGGAGTTTGAACCTCATGCACAAAGAGCTGGAGTTATGCAGCCAAAGAAAAGTGGAACCCTGGCCCTGGCCATTTATCCGAGGATTTGAGGACCGTCAACAGCGACCAGGGAGATTGTTCTGGAAACAAAGCCCACCTTCCTGCACTATCTGATAGCATGGGTGTCTTATATTTCCCAGATAATTACACCATACACTGTTTTGCTCTGCTAGGTCATAACAATTGGCTGATCTGCCATGAGATAAATGGGGGAAAAAATTACCAGGAAAACTGTTCCTTTAAAAGTTTTTGCCTATAAGCTGTCCTGGGTGCTTTGTGTGCTAGGAAGTGGCCACCAGGGTGGACATAGAAGGGAGTGAGTAGCAATTTGATAACAGCTGAATGGGGCTGCAGACATATTTTTACATCATCTTACTATTTGTTGTTAAGTAGCCAAAACCCCAGAAACTTCTCAGTTTTGTTTACAAGGTATTTGTGAAGGTCGCTCCTCAGAATGGATTCTGGACTCACATCTCGGTGCTGTGAATGTACTGGCACAGAATGGATAGCCCTCCTGGCTTTCCCAGTACTGATTGTCTCCTTCCTTCTCGGTACCAGAACTCTACCCCTCCACCGCCACCGCCGCCACCACCACCACATTCTCTGTTCAGGAACAAATTCTTTCCACTGGTGGCTCATAGACGCAGGCAAAGTTGATCCCACCCCATCTCTCTTATCATGGTGACTCTCGGTCCGCATAAATCAAAGTATCTCGTCCGTTACCTGAAATTTGTCTGGAAAACAGGCTTACGTCATCCCTCAAGCAGCATGCTCAGACTAGATTGTTGATTGAAATAAACTAAGGGAAAAGACTTTTTTTTCCCAGTCTCTCTTGCCCCTCTGCAGACATGAATAAGAAAGCAGACAGCCCCAGGGTTCCTGGCGTCTGTCTTGATGCAAGAGAGCAAATCAGCCCTTGCACTTGGGAGACGCAGCAATGCGGTAAAAGCCTGGGCTTGAATGGCCTTTTGCCTTGGACTGTTTTTTAGACTGTGGATGTTTAAAGTGAGTTAGAAAATTGAGCCATTTCAGCCGGTTTAACTTGGGGCTTTTATGACTTATGGAAAACATACTGCTTACTACTCCCTCATACCTTGAGATAAGCAATAACTGTATATGTGACTTAGACTAAGGAAACTTTCCCTTTGACAGAAGATCCCTCTGTCATAGCTAAAATGACCCATAACTTTGACCCTAATCATTATAATAGCCAAGAAGGCTTTGTGACATCCACCTCCTTCATAACTCAGGCCACCCAGACAAAATCATTCTGGGCCTCACTGTGTGAACTGCAAGAGACAGAAGCAAAGTTAAATTATTGTATTACAGCAACAGATACAAGCACATCCCTGTGTACAGCAGCTAAGTGATGGAAGTGTCCATGTACCTACCAACAGATGAATGACTAAAGAAAATGTAGTATAGATTCCTAATGGAATATTACTCGGCTGTAAAGAAGGCTATGCTGGAGCCATTTGTGGGACGATGAAGGGAGTGTAAGACCATAATGTTAAGTGAGACAAATCAGGCACAGAAAGCTAAACACCACCTGGATTTTCTAATATGAGAAACTCGAATACAGGTAACTTAAAGAGAGATGGTATATGTCTAGGTTCTTGTGGGACTGCTGAACAGATCTGTTTGCACTCTCACTGCGTGAGTGTCCACTCTGTGTGCTTTAATTCTGTAACTTGAATAACTATTTCTAAAAGAACACTATGTAATGTATCAACTAGTGATTTCTTACTGTTGATCGTCTTTTCTTGCAATTCTGTAATATTTCTACCTTTTTCCTGTTTTCTTTCCTCTTTAAAAAAAAGAGAGAGATGGTAGAAAGGGGGGAGGTAGGCTGTGGAGGGGGGAGAGTGGGGCGGTGGGGGGGTAAAACTGACCAAGATGTGGTATGTGCCCGTTCCCTGCGGTGAGCGTAAGGATCGGGTATCGCAAACATGCATGAGTGACACAGCAGCAGGAGCAGAATTTGTCACGTTCCTTTTCAATGTGGGCAGTTTGGGTTTTATTTCTTGCCGAGCAGAACTCACATGTGATTTCTTTCCAGTTGCTCCTATTGGGCACATTCAATGGTATCTTCTGCAGGCGTGAATTGGAGAGAGCTTAAGCTATGAGAACTGATCACTATCTCACATTCAGAAAATATTTAAATAAGAAGTAAATCAGCATAACCCATCCCCTGTCATAGTCTCATGTGCCATAGCAGACAATTTGTGACGGATGATTATGTCTTCTTCTCGTGGAGTACACATTTTCATTCATATTTGTACATGCGCCCTGTTTTTTACGGCCTCGTGTTTTCACTGCTACAGGCCTCGGACTCATGCTCTGTTCTGTCTGAAACACATCACCCCTTTCGGGGCTGATCTGCTGGTGACTCCAATCAGCTCCTGTGCTCATACACCAGAGGGTGAGGTGTTCAGCTGAGCCCGAGGGGCAGGGAGTGAGGGCAGGGCAGGGTCTGCAGCTGCTCCTCTGGATGCTGCTGTCCTTGTGCTGGCATCTCTTCGAGATGTGCCTGTCACTTAGGCCCCTCTCCCCTCTGTCTCTGCCTCCTTGCCTCGGCTCTGTTTGCCCTTTGAAGACTAGCAGGAAGCAGACACATACGTTAACCTTACAGTGACACTGACCAGAGGCGTCCTTTGGACCCTACACCACATTCCGCCGTTATCCATGCACCCAGGGCTTGTGGATCCAACACCCTAGGATGGAGCACGTAGGTGAGCAAATCCCACTCGCAGGATTTCCAGTCTATTAGGGGGAGACAGACACAGAATGCAAAAGTAGAAACATAGTGTGGAAAGAAATAGAAGAGGGAACAGTGAGTTTCTGCCAGCCCTGCTTCTCTTGAGAAGATTTTCAACTTAGGTGCTATAGTTTTACATAAGCCCTAGGACTGATTATTTGTCAGCTATCCTGGGACTTTAGCTCCAGAAAGGGCCTGAGCACTTGTCTGCTACTATAATAAAAATCTCCCTTGGACAGAGTTCGTTAAAAACAGACACATGTAAGCGGTCATGGTTAGCAACAATTCTGAAAAGAATATTCTGTGGGGAATGTGACTGACCTATTTAATTAAGACTTCACTCTCTTATATCTTAGCACATAATTGTCAAAGTTAAAATGTCATATTTGTTAGCCATATTTTGTTCAATGAGTAGAATTTGATAACTATCATGGACCAGTGAGGCAGAATATATGAAATTACTGTTTTGGAAATCCAAGGCACAGGAATTCTGTAGAGCATATTTCCTTTTATAATTTTTTTTTGGGGGGGTGGATTTTTTTTCTGTTTTTTGCAATGCTGGGTAGCAAACCCAGGGCCTTATACATGCGAGGGAATCCCTCTCTCTCCCAGACCTTATTTGTGTCCATTTCAAAAATTCTGCTATTCACCCTCTGCACCAGCACACCTTGCAAGCTTCCCATGCTCTGGAAAACGTAGAGGGAAGATCCATGCATTGTCTCCTGAACTCCAAGGTGTAGAAATTAATGGACTGCAGATACCTCAGAGCTGGTCATGCCTGCCACACTGTGACTGTGTGGAGTTACTGGGTGACAACTTTTCTGACCCTGGCCAGTGAAACCTCCTCCTAATAACTGCAGCCTCCCTGGGGTTTTTGTTTGTTTGTTTGTTTGTTTGTTTGCATTTATTTATTTATTTATTTGGCTGTTTTTAAGTCTCAGTTATTTTTTCTTTTTTAATATAGCCACAGTTTCACCTCTGACTCTGCACCTTATTGAGAGAGCTAGAAATTTGATGAAATTTAAACACGAATCCAGATATTTCAGACTGGGTTAATGTACACAAAGACAGGACCTTGGAGCGCTAAAGTTCACCCAGGCTAGGGGGGATAATGACAGTAATATTCTGGTTTTCTATGACATCTTCCTACCAGGGAGATGAATGCACCTTGATGGCAATATTGAAACATTCATAACACCCCCACACAGGAGATGTCACTCTGTTTTCCTTCCTCGTTTGTGAGTAAACCAGGGCCTGTCTCTTTTTAAAGGCATTGTTCAAGGTCATCCAGAAAGTGGTCAAACTGGGGCTCTCAGCAGCTTTAAAATTAAGGAAAGGTCTAAGAATTCCATGTAAATGCCTTACGTCCACACTGCGAGCTATTAAGTACATCAGTATGGAACAGCCATAGGAAATGAATCCTGCTTGAAATTCACATTTCAAACAATGAAGGCAAAGGTATTTGAGAAATGTAAGAAAATGGGAATACGTGTTCTGCCACAGCTCACCCGTTTCTATTCTTCTGTGCGTCACTGTTTCGTAGTGACATTTGGGAATCTCAAGGTCCTCATACAACATGTTATTTAAGAGCAAGCATTTACTGCTGGAAACATCCTTTGACTATTTTGTTATAGGCTAGTCTATAAAGTTCAAATTGCAGGTCACACCTTCAAGTGCGAGATATTTTTAATCTATTGTACGCGTGTGAGTGTGGTTTCAAAAGCACTCAGAATCTGAGGAGAGGCGGGCGGCTCGATGTGGTATTGTCCCTTCTATTCTACAGCAGTATAAGAAAGGGACCCAGCACAGGGGGTGCCAGAGAGCGCTGTGACTCCGTGAATTCACAATTTCTGTGTCCTGGTCATCCCCAACTGCAAACCAGTCTTTAAACTGAAAACACCAGGGGAAAAGCATAATTAGTGTCGCCTAGGCATACATTTAAGAAAGCACAAAGATTCTCGCAAGTTTTATCTTCAGGCAAAACATCAGAGATGCTTACAAAGAGACATTAAGGATTCTCGGATTAAATCCTCAAGCAGTTTCAAAATATCTTGGACACCCTTTTGAAGTGTGTTGGATAATAGATTTTGTGATAACTTATCTAATAAAATAAGATAAACATATAATCATAAACCTAAAGAGCTTTATAGATAGTATTACTAGAGTTCACTGACCTATAATTTCAGAATCATTTGCCCAACTAACCATTAAAAGTAAAATACAAAATACTTCTTTCCTACACCCACACGGGCCTCTGTATCTGTAGCACAGTCCCCTCAGAGCCTGGAGGAGTTCGCTGTTCACCATGACACTACCGAAAAGGACATGCAGCCTCAGGAGCAGGGCTCCACGTGCAGCATGAGTCGTCTTAGCTTTCGGTCCGGAGGGTGGAAGGGAGCTGTTAGTCCTTCCAAGCTCCTGAGGCAAATTAAAGATGGTGTTGCTTTAGTCAATCCAACTTCCCTTGCATTCCCATGTAAGAGAGCAAACCAAGCTCTTCTGCCTGTTCCTAGTGCCTGGAAACAGCACGAAATGCTAGAATCAGATGGCAGTAGGAGAAGCCTCCAATCTTGAGGGGTGCCTCCCCGAGACTTCTGCAGAGATGTGAGGAATGAACTGCCTGGCTCACCAGTTTGCACTTTACGTGCTGTGCGTTTCCCCGGTTCTTATTCTAAATGTCAGGCAAGAGGACAATTGAAATATCAGGGCAGGGGCTGGGGATTTAGCTCAGTGGCATAAGCACCTGCCTGGCAAGCGCAAGGTCATGAGTTTGATCCCTGACACCCCTAAAAAAGAAAAAAAGAAAAAAAACAAGAAAGCTAGATCAGGGGAAAATAGCCCATACAGCACCTCATTCACTTGACAGATACTTAAAGTAAATACTTTGTATCTTCGACCATGTGAAAAAGTCTAGACTTAACTGTGCTGTGTGTTCGAGTCTACTCTCCTAGACTACACAGTTACATAAGATACGTGACTCCAGATCCTATAAGCTAAGATATTACACTTTGTATTTCAGAGTTAGAGTCATAAAGCAGGAATTCAAGGCAGAGATTTTTCTAGCACACTGCACACTCTTCTCAGTGTGCGTATGGTTCAATAAATATGTCAAATATGCAATACTTCATATTACAGGGATGAATCTCTTGCCAAGGATGTCCAGAAAGTTAGAAACTCGTGTGTATTTGGGAACCTCTCTGACAGCAGGTCTGGAGCTCCGGGTGCTTTGGGAGACACCTTGACCACGCAGCTGCTGCTGGCCCGTCCTGGACCTGACGTGCAAGGCGCCCTCTTCTCTGTGCCCCACGGTCCCGTGCTGGCACAGGTGACTCTGAAGCAAGAAGAGGTTTCAAGGGAGAGACACTTCCTGCCAAAAACAAAAACAGAAGGAGATCATTTGTGAAGAGTTGTCAGGAAGCACAGAGCTTAGAATCTAGTTCAGTAAGGTCCTCCCAAAGAATAAGCAGCATACTCAGCTGGAAGTTTTGAAAACTCTTTAAATAATTTTTTATTTTGAAGTAATTTTCGGTTTACACAAAACTTTCAACACCAGTACGGATTACTTTGCACACTTCCTTCAGCTTTCCCGGTTTTTAGCACTTTATGACTTTTGCTTTCCGCTTTCTGTCCCTCTACCATGCTCCTCCCACTCTGGCTGGAGGTACACGTGTCTGTGTGTCCGTGTGTCCGTACAGACATTCTTCTCTGCTCCACTTGCAAGTGGGGTGAAGAGTTGATGGTCCTTCACTCCCTTAAATATTTCAAAGTGCCCAGTACCATCGTAAAAGTCCGAAGTTAACCATGTGTTACCTATCGCACAGACTTTATTTATCTTCCACCTACTGGGTTAATTCTCTATGGCAAAAGATACTTTTAAAGAATACACTTGTGTGGGGTCCAGTTCAGTATCACACACACACTGCCTCACATTGGCATGTCTCTCTAGCTTCCTTTTATCTGGGATATTTTCTGTCTTTTTTTTTTAAATGACATTGACATTTTGAAGTACAAAGACCAGCTGCCTCATAGAACGCCTCTCCATTTGGATTGTCCAGTGTTTCTCAGGGTTAGATTGGAGCTATGCATGTTTTTATTTTTATTAACGCATGTCTGTAGTGCACAGTGATTGCTTTCCTCCCAGCAAGCTGGAAAAGGAACATAGCATCTCCTTTTTCTCTTTTCCTCTCCTCCCTCTCCCTCCTTCCCACTTTGTTCCATCTCTCAATCCCTTCCTTTTTGCAAAAGATCTGTCTCCATTTTCCTGTTTTCTCCTATTTTACCCTTCAGTTCCTTTATATTTTAGGTTTCTCATATAAAAGAAACATGCAATATTTAAGTTCCTATGTCAGGTTAATTTCAATTACCTTTATGGCACCTAGGTGCATTCATTTTCCTACACATGACTCGTTTATCTTGCTCCATGGCAGAGCAGTGCTCCACTGTGTGTAAACACCACGTCGCCTCCATTCATTTGTCTGTGGATGGACTTATAAGCTGCTTCCAGGATTTAGCTATTTCGAATTTGCTGCAAAAAACATGGGTGTGCCTGGGTCTCCTCAGGACGGTGTCTGACACTTTCCGGGTGAAAACGGGAAGGGTGTAGCTGGGTCAAATGGCATTTCCAGTTTTAGTTTTTTGAAGCATCTCTGTGCTTCTCTTCATAATGGTTGTACTAGTTTACATTCCCACCAGTGATGTAGAAGCATTCCGTTCAGCTGCAGCCTCACCAGCGTTTGTTATGATTTGACTTCTTGATGAAGGCCACTCTTTCTGGAGTGAGACGGAATCTCAGTGTTGTATCAATTTGCACTTCTCCAGTGGCCAGAAATGTTGAACGTTTTCTCAAGTATTTGTTGGCCATTTGTACTTCTCTTAGAAATGCCTGTTCATTTCAGTTGGCCCTTTTTTATTTAGTCTTTCATTTAAGGGACTTAATGGTTTTGAGTTCTTTCTGTATTGTGAATAAAAATCCTTTGTCTGAGGAATAGCTGGCAAAATTTTTTTCCTATTCTATAGGTTCTCGAATGGAATTTCTACGTTTAGTTTTGTGAGGGATGTTTTGTGACATGCATTTCTGATAACAGTGTGTCACGATGGAGGGGCGAGGTGTACAGGTGTGGCAGGGCAAAAGAAGAAAGCAGGGACCTAGAGGACTCAGAACTACCAACAGAGGAAGGGGTACAGCCTCAGGCGAGTCCACTGTGCCTCCAGGGGCAAGTCAGGGGGACTGTGCGTGCAAGTCTTCAAGAGACGCGGACACCACCAGTGAGACACGGACACCACCAGCACTGTGGGATTTTTTAAGCAAGTTTGTTGAACGAAAAAGCATGATGATTTGTGCTTATGCCTCATATTCAAAGTGGAAATACCCATGCCTATTTATTAGAATTGTCTTCCAAGAAAATCGTGTTTTACATGCACCTTTCTGACATATACAACAGTGTTGTACTACTTCCCAGGGAATTATATGGCATAAAAAAAGAACTGAAGTTGTTTTGACTCCTTTCTCTCTGTCTCTGTCTCTCTTGTCTCTGTCTCTGTCTTGGTCTCTGTCTCTCTCAGTGTCTCTGTTTTCCTTGTTACTTTGCGTTTCTGTACTCCTCACCTTGTGTGATTACAGTTCTTTCAATAGTCAGTAAACATGGAGACATGATTAAAGGTAGGTAGAATGGATGTAAGGGTGGTACTCATGTCTCATTTTAAAATTATAGCGTCCACCAAGAATCCAGAGAACTTTGAAATGAGAAGTTTTTGTTTCTGTTTTCGTGGGACGCAATGACAGGTTGAGATTTAACAGAAAATCAGTACCAGCATCTTTTTCTTGAAGATGTGAAGAGGCCAGGAGCTTAGGTTTCAGTGGGTGGCACTGAGTATGACAGCAGACACTGGGAACAACTTTTCTGCTTCCAGATGCTCAGAGCAGATTGATTGATGGCCCACCACCATCTTGGAGCAGCGAAAGTCACAAAGAAGTTATGTTTCCTGTAGGGGCACCTGGCAGATAACGAAAACAGCATCTCTGTATATTTCCTATTGTGTTAAATCTCTCTTAGCAGTTAGGTTTATTTTGCATTACTTGAACCTAGCATTCAGGACCTAAGGCTGTGAATACCTGATATCAGGAGAACTGTTAGAGGAAGGCATTCCTGCCTTGCAAACACAGCAATGTGCTCCCTCACGAGGAACTCTGCATGCACCATCCTTTATTCACAAATTTGTATCAGTGAAATTACTCCTTGATCATTGCTTGAGAAGAACCAAAGAGTTGATTTCAACTATTCCTTCTTTGTCCTAACATCTCGTGATTTCAAGTCAGACAATGAATTTTTGAGACATAGCCACATCAAAATCAGTACATTGACTAAAATCACATAAAGGATCATTTTGGTCACTGCTTCAGCTTTCACCTTAGCATCAGTTTTTGTGAAGCAGCTGTGTCTCAGTGATCAGTGTGATTTTATTTTAAAGACCCTCTGGTTGAACAGACATGAAGCCTCCAAGAATTTAAAATACTAGTACAACTTTATATTGATTCAGAAAGTAAAATGAGAAGCCTTGTCTTACCATCTGAAAACTTACTTTCCCTTTAAAAGCATTTTATAAAGTTGTTTGAGCTTTTCCGCGTATGTGTTGCTAAAAAGGAAGTCTTTCTTGGATTACATGTGATCGTTCTCCGGACACTCATCCGGGAAGAACTCCTCATTCCATCACTGCACTTGGGCATAAGTTAGCGTCCTCTTACATGAGTGTTAGAATTGCTAACTCAAATGAAACTGCCCTGATTAATGACAAGTACTCTTTGAACAAGATGTTCTAATGATCTCCAATGCTAAAATTCCCTGCAAAAAGGATATGTAAAATCACTTCATGTGTCGCAATCTTGTTCTCATGCCCAGACAAAGTGGAAGGGAAAAATTTGCTAACTGTTGAAGGAGATAGTAAAGCCTGTCCCTTACCTTTCTGTCCTTACCAGATCCTGTCACCCCTGGGGATGAAAGGATGACTGAGAAAATGATACAAATCCAAGATCAGACAAACCCATTAGCTAAAATATGTCTCCATTAATTCCAGTCACTAAACACTTTCACAACTTTTCAGCTTTTTCAGCTTTATGAAATCTAAACTTTTTAAATTAGAATCTCAAAACAATCTGACTTCATATACTTATTGAGAGGACGTGAGATAATGCATGTACACTCTTCATATTTTGAGAACCTACTATTTAGAGTATTTTATATTCTATAGCAATATTGTTAGCTTTATTATCTTCTGTCTACTACTATCTATAGTTTTATGTTGCTACAGTAGTTACTTTTTGTTGTTTTGAGTTTGATTTCTCATTTTTATTTTCATTAGTACATGTTTGCTCACATTAGTACATGATTCCATTCATTGTGGGGAGTCGTTACACCCACATAACACATCTCACTTGTTTTACAATCACTTCCCCTCCCTCCTCCCTCCTCCATACACTTTTCCTGAACATTCACCTTTTGTAAAATTTCCCTTTCCTAAGTTGGTTAGAAACAGTAAGATGTAAGGTTAATAGCCAACTTAAGCCGAGCAGTAATCAGCAGTCCAGTTATTCAGCCAGAGGAATGCTATTGGTTATGAATGGTCTTCTGAAGCAAGATCCCAGCAGCTTCCACTTAAAGGAACTGAGTTTGTGGGTTGTTTGGGGATTCCAAGAGCTGTTGCTTACCTGACTTATTAGGGGGCAAGGATGCCTTTTGTTTGGGAAGAGCCTCTAGTCCAAAGCGAGCTAAATGGATCCCAACAGAGAGGAAGAGGAGAGGAACAAACTTTCCTGAGACAAAACTGAATTTTCATTTTTTTCTTCTTAGTTATTGAGACCATACGACCAAGGCCAGAAAAGGGGGAGGAATCCAGAACAAGAAAGGAATGGTAAGGGTGGGAGGTTCCCAGTCAGTTCTCAGGAAGAAGGGTTGTGATAAGCTTCTCTGCAGAAGCCACAGTTTTGACAGGGACTGTTTTTCCTAAAGCAGTGATACAAATCATATTAATTTAGCAATATAACCTGCTTTTCTTCTGAAACTTTACTGACTGTGGTAAGGAAAACAATCCCATTCATGAAAGATAAATGCAGAACAGTTTCATTTTCACAGTTCTTAAGTGGCATCTCTCTTTTCCAGCTTTCATTCAAAGTCATTGCAAATATCTGTGCTACCCTTGGAATGGAAGTACCATAGAATAAAACACATTTTGACCAGTTGTAGACCAAGTGTCAGAAACTGTCAGGTAATTTGTCATTGAGCTTCTATACATAATATTATTTTATTTTACAACCCAAGGTTTTAGCAACTCAGGAGGTTTTCTATGTCTTCCTTAACCATAAATCTGTAAATTCTCCTGTTTACTAATCTAACATATCATTCCCAGTTCTTTTTCTCAGTATCCAAAATAGAATCCAGATAGATTAATTTTTATAACACCTTTCAGCTGTTCAAACCCTGTAGTTCTGCAGTACAAAACAAAATAAAATAAAATTCAGCACTGGACAGCCCTGCCACCCCCCGGCCTAGTTCAGGTGGAAACTGTTGTTTCCATTTTGAGCTGAAGCATGTATTTATGTAAATTTTCTAAAAATAGGAACCCAACAAAATTGTTGTGATTTTTTAGGTCATTGCAGCAAGGATACAGAGGTCATCAAAAGTGATGAAAAGTAGCAAAATACACATGGTTATGAGAATAGTGACTTCTCAAGAAAACGAACTGGAAAGTTGCATTTAAAATGTTAGTGTGAGTTGAATTAACATTATCACTTAGAATGCAGTGAACACTTAAAATCTTAGCCTACAATTGCATTTATAAGTACAAAAATTTACCGAAATGTTTGCGATTTCCTTGGATATTTATAGTGCCCCAGTTCTACACCCATATCTTCACATTTTACCAAATATTGTAACTCAGGACCTCTCCCAAATGTCCCCATTATAAAACTGCTCATCCCAGAACACAAGAGATTTACCTCTAGCAAGGCATTCAGTGTCTCCCTGCTGGACACATTGTTGCCAGGATGAATGTAACCCACTGAGATGTGATCATATAAGTAAAGCATTCTACTTCCTGTCACAATACATGAGAGGAAAAATTTAATAGACCACGATAAGTTGAAGCTGTTATTATTATGTAGGTCCAATCTTGGGATTTTATTAATTAACACGGTGGTAAACTTGTCTTATTTTAAGTTTTATCTAATCTTATGGTTACTTTATTAAGTTTTCAAAATAAGTGAAATGCTCCGGGAAAGTATGCTGCTAGAAAGACTATCTTCAAACCCATTAAGAATGAATGAAATTAAAATGCATGGATGAGAGTGTAGCCTTAGGGAATTTATTGGAAATAGCAAAGCTATTTTTTGCAAACAAATCCACGATGATGACATTCACAAAGTGAGACCAATTTAAGATAGTTTATTACATACAAAAAATTTCATTTTACTTTCTGAAATGTGGAGATAAGATTAATTCACAAGTTTGATGTTTTGCATTAAGACAGCAAATGGAAAAGACCAGGCACAGACACTGGCCTTCCAGGTAGAAGTGTGCTGCTTTCTAAGTCTCCACTCATCATGGAAACAAGCTGTTGATCCCACCTTTGTACTCAAATATGCTGAAACATGGATATTTTTGTTTAAAATAATTTTTAAAAGATCTCTGGGAAGTTATAAGTAGAAAATTACACATTGCATTTTTCACAAATATGACTCTCTGTCAACCACAAGAAAAGGGCACATTTTTCTTTCTTTGGCTGTAAATTCAGGTGTGTTTTTTTTTTTCTCCACCAAATATTTGATAACAGTTGCAATTTTTATTGGATATTTTAGATCTCATTAAAGTACTTGAACAGGGTCTCTTCCTTTTTTGTAAAATTCTTTCCTCCCTCTCACACACTTTTAAAAAGAACTGCATATATATTTAACAATAGAAACCCGCAGTCACTGTTAAATACAGTAAAATTATACCAATCTTTTTTCCATCTTTAAAACTAAGATTCTTTCCCCTAAAAGAATGACATCTAGAGTGACCAACAGAATAAATGTAATTCCTTAAATGTTAAAGGCATTTTTACCGGAGGAATTTCTTTGCAAGCATTTGTTCTAACCCTCCTCACTTTTCAGCATTTGTATCATTTGATGCCATTATTTGTTGACGTGACGGGATACTGCGAGCAGGACTCTATGTGCCGAATGTGAAGATGAATATGGATTTGTCATCTTTAATGTATTTGAATCTGGCTGATGCACCCATAAAAAAGCCTCCAGCATATTTGCATAATTAAGCATAATATTATGATAAACCATTTCAAGGGGAAAAGTTGGTCTTACAATCACAGTATGTTTACTTTTTACCCTTGTGTGTTCAGAATACATCTGTGGAAGAACGGGAGACACAAAAGCCTGGCTTTTCCTCATGAAGTAGGGCGAAGTGGTATTTTAATTAATCTTATGTTGCACCCAAAAGTAATTACATAACACCCCCATACAATTTCGAGGGGCAGCGCTGTCTAGTCCAACTTTCACATAAGAAAAGAGCTCTAGAAAGCGCTGTGGACTGGAACTCAAGCGCATGACAGCTATAGATCTGCATGCAGAGGGGGTGTAATGAATTTGTCAGTGATTTGCCACTCACAGGGTTTGAGCAATAGTCTTCAATGCATATATTTTGATTGTTACTCTTTCGCTGAATTTTTTCGTATAAGACAGGTGACGGCTAATACACAAATGAATCTTTTGCAAACATACCATTTTAAATTTTATTACTGATTTTTCAGAAATAAACTTCAAAGTGTGTAAGTTCTGGGAATCAGTAATACAGTTTTGAATGAATAGAATATAAATAAAATGATATAAAATGCTTGTCATTTTGGCAGATAGAAAGAAAAATCGTGAACAGAATAGAAAATAATTTAACATTAAGGAAACGCACGCCTTCGTTTCTTGCCCAAGGCTCTGAATTCAGTACTGTAGTTACTGGTGCCACCGTGTGGCTGACGCTGGTATCTACCGAGTATTTCCTCAACCGTGGTTAAACCACTGTCGGGAAAATAAAGATTTTTAAATAGATGTTGACTAAATTAAATTTTAAACAAAGAGTTTTCCCTGTGCGAGGACTGACCACTTCCTCAGATGCTTCCTCTAGGCTACCGTGTGCAGACGTGCGGACTGAGAGCAGAGGGCTGTAGGAGCAGTATTTTATTGCAATGCTTTTGCTTCTCTCCATTTTATTTTTTTCCTTTTAAGTTGACTATTTTTTTTTTTACTAGTGCATGTTTGAAATATATAAGGAGCACATTGATCCTGGGAATCTGATACATAACACATCTGATTATTAACACATTAGCTAAATTCAGCTGCAATTCTTTTCCATTTTAAAAGCCTGATAAATTAAATTATTAGAGTTTGGGAAAAAAATTCTCTTTAAAAGAGGGTAGAATTCTCTATTCACTGACTCACAGTTTTACTCAAAAATGTTACCACGGTTAAAAGCATTTTTAAAACTGAATCTTTAGCTCTTATTTTGCTTAAATTATTTGTCGTTGTCATTTTGCTTTGCTTTTGTTTCGTTTCTTGTGCTGGGGTGGGAAGCCAGCACCTCACACTTGCTAGGAAGCACTGAGCCATATTCCTACTTCCCGTAATCAATGATACTGTAGTCAAATATTATCATGTTATGGGGCCCATAATACCCAAAGTTAAGACGTGTTTTGTCCGAATTTCCTTTTGACTCATAATAGACAAAAAATATGAACCCATTTATTTTAAAAACTGTCACTTTTATTTCTTAAAGGAAAGTTCTGGGGGGGTTGTTTGTTTGTTTGTTATCCTAGTTCTGTTCTGTTCTGTTCATTCTGGGTTTTTTGATAACTAGGGGTCAGCCTCGGGAGGTGGGGGTGCTCTCCCACAGTGGAACCCAAAGCCCAGCCCTTTTCATCTGGAGACAAAGTCTTGCTGAGCTGACCCTCCTGACTTAGATCCCTGAGTACCTGTGCTGGGCAGCGCTGGTGTTTGCCACGGTGACGGTGACGGTGACAGTTGACGTTCACCCCAACAGCCTCAGGCTCCTGCAGCTTGATAAACTGCGAGGGAGGAGCAGACATCAGCCCAACCCCGTGCGCTGGAGGAAGGGGCGCGCAGGTCAGGGAGGGTGCAGCACCGGCCCAGCCTCCTCCTGGCTGAAACAGTGGGGGGTCCTTGGCTCATTCCTGGCTGGCACCCATCTCTGCACCCCGGCTCTTGCCTGCTTTCTGCCTTACATTACGTTGCATAACACAGAGCCCTCGGGGGACTTTCCTTTCCCTATCTGGGGAAGGAATC
Organism: Hydrochoerus hydrochaeris; assembly: GCA_004027455.1. Classification (NCBI taxonomy): domain Eukaryota; kingdom Metazoa; phylum Chordata; class Mammalia; order Rodentia; family Hydrochaeridae; genus Hydrochoerus; species Hydrochoerus hydrochaeris. Next base: position 198,450 of record PVLA01000217.1, read on the forward strand.
CAAACTCTAACACATCACCACCTCAGATAGCGGTGTATGGCTTTTGCTAGGGTTTAGTGAGAGCAAGTTCCCCGAGGGAACTCATTGTACCATGCAATACCAAATGAAAAAGCTCTTTCTCTTTCTCCTTTTCTTTCTCTTTCTCTTTCTCTCTTTCTCTTTCTCCTCTTTCTCTTTCTCTTTCAAATTCAGACTGCTAAACTCACAGATAACATTAATATAGGCAAGTGTCACTGGCCCTAAGGGAAGTGGGAGTGATGGGCACTCGTGTCAATGAAAATGTTACACGTAGTTATGTCTCCGTGTCACAGTCACAGGAAACGCAGCCTTTAGTTGATGACGAGCATATCCCAAGGAAAGCCTGGGAGGGGACCCTTTGCCTGAGCTCAGACAGGGAGGAACCAGGGAACGGTTGGCACCACCGAGCAGGCTATTTCTGGAGAGAGCCAAGACCCGCCGTTGCCTGTCCTCGAGAAAGATGCCCCACTGCGATAGCCGGCTATTGAACTGGTGGCATTGGCAATTGATGAGGCGATGGTATCACCCTCCAAGCACAGGTCACAGGAGGAAAAAAGGGTGCTCTTGAGGGTAATGAGATACAACCAGCAGGACCACACCACACTGCCCGGGGCTAAATTAAACCCAGTAAGGGAAAAAACCCTTGGAATATTTTTCCCTTCTACACTTGGGGCCAGTCTTAGGACTAATTAGCTGAATTCAGCTGAAATCCCCTTTTTCCTCAGTAGGTTTTACTTAATTACTTCATATGTTCCCTCATCCAGGTGTAACATGACAACGTAAGTTAAGACGAGTCCCAGCACTGCTCTGGGAAATATATTCCCCAGTTTCCCCTCCTGTGCAGGGCACAAAGGATCAGAATGTGAGGAAACTTTTCACTGACTGACTGTTAAAAAATTAGCAATTTGTAGCTGAATTTGAGAGGGTAATTTTTATCCTTTTGAATCGTTTAATGGTAGATCATAAAGATCTCATATCTTTTGTATTAAATTATCTTGGTCAAGCACCCCATCTCCCCAATTTATAAAGTATGTAACTGGATGCAAAACTACCAGAGGTTCCAAATGTATTTCAGTTACTGAAAAGACTGGCGAATTTTGAAATGTGCTTTTTCCACATCTTAACTCTGTTGGTTTTGTGTTTTTAAATAAAGTACGACATGGTGACATTTGGGGCAGCAAGTTAGCTGGTACATCTGGTAAAGTCATGAGCGTGATTGTCACTGCTAGGATGAGTTACATGTCAGACACTGGCTAGGGGCCTATCGGCCACTTTTGCCTGTATCTCCTTCAGGATTTTCCCATTCGGTGTTGGCTGTGCTCTGTGGGTGACTTCAGTGCTAGGATTTATTCTACAGAAAGCCAGGAAGCAGTCCATTGCTGAATCTGATGTGACAAACTTCAACCAAAGGCTGAGCTTTTGTTGTCAGAAAAAAACTGGGTGTAAGGATGGCAGCAAACAGCTCTGAGACCGGATTGGTATACTCTCTGTGGCTGTGACACTGGCGACATAAAATCAAACTCAATTAGCATCAGCTTGCTAATGACTTATGCCCCTTCAAAAACTCCCATGGACAAAGCACTTGGCCAGAAACCTCCCAGCTACAGTCCAATCTTCCGACTCTTTCTGGTTGCTTTTCAGAGGAAGAGCCAACTGCCAGATTGTTCCCATAGATTTAAAGAACCTCACTAATGCAAGGCCATGCGGAGAGAGGTGGGCGCGGAAGGCAGAGGATTTTGTCCTCAGCTGCTCTCGAAGCACGTTCTGAAACCGCTGTGGCGTGCAGCAAAAGAAAGAGCACCTGTGTCTCTGGAGAGTAAGCTGGCTGGACAGGGTATCAAAGCTGCGGGGGGAAATGAGGTCTGTGGTCAGGATAGGGTTTCAGGAAAGCTAGAGGCACCCTCTCAGAAGGCGTGGGAGGCCAGGCCATTATCTGAGCAGGGTTTTAAAGCAACAGAGGAGCCATTATGATGCCCGCACCAGCCCGGCAAGATGAAAATGATGTCCATTCTAGATTTCCACAGCTTTGATTGCTGCCTCCCCCGTTGTGTCTTTCCTGATCGTCTGGCAGACTCATTAGAATACCCTCATCTCCTCCAAAACGGAGCAAGGACGGCTCCTGGTTCCTCTTGACACCTCTCTACTCTCCGATCCGGAAACGCTCCCTTAGTGGCAGCACCCTCTGTAAACACAGCATCGGCCAGTCGATAAAGTAGCATCCTAGGTTAGAGAGTAAGTTTACAGCACGGAAGCTATCCATGCCGGTGCGCTGGCGTGTTACACCACCCCAGTCCCTCAAACTGTTTTCTTTCAATGTAGGTCTTCAGATTATCTTCTTTTGGCTCATAGACGGTTTTCTTGAACGCCACTTTCTGTATTTACACAAGCTACTCACACTCATTGCACGAAGATGCAGGGTTAGAGAGTTCACAGAGGGAGTGAGGGAAAGCAGGGACTCTGGTGAGAACGTGCTCGTGTGTCTGTGGGAATCCACCATCCCCCACATCAGAGGGCAAACGGAATATTGTGAACCCAACAAATCTCGCAGAATTGGAACTGGGGGGGCCAGAAATATCAGCCTCCCTGCAGCTCCTGTAACTGATAGGGACTTTTACCCTGTGAACTCAGAACTTGTAAACACCACAGGCAAGCCTGGAGCTAGCCACATGGTTGAGAATGCAGGCCATCGTGATATGATTTTGACTTTGATGAGAAAGGAGAAATCTGGAAATTCTAGAGATTTGCAGGATCATGAACAAAGAGAAAGAACAGAGAGGCATAGCCAGGCAGGAGCACCAGCAACACAAAGGGGCCCCTTCGTATCACCTGGGTCAATCACACTGCTCTTACAGAAGCCTGAACTTGGAACTGGCCGGAGGCAAGAAGCATCTGTCAGGAGGAATATAGACGGAAAAACCTATAGGACAGGAGAGTCACTCTCAGTGTGACACCATCCCTTGAAAAACTAATTGAGCCAGGTCCAAGATGAGCCTGAAGACTCAGTTATCCACGCTGACACACGTAAGCAGGTGACGCCCCTCTCTGAGTGATGCGTACAGGACCACAGCTGTTGTGCCTCAGTCTAAAAGCGTCACCCTGTTTATTCTCCATGGCCATCCTGTAAATAGCGATTAATCCTTTCCCTTCGCCAACAAGCAAACACAGTCTGACCCTCAGGGGTGACCCGGAGTTGCACAGAGAAGGTGTCCAGGTGGCAGGCAGACGAGGAACAGAGAACTGGAAAGGCTTTCTCTTTGCATGCAGGCTGTTTCCCTGGTGTGGCTTGGCAGCACACCCTCCTCAGCAGAGATGTTAAAAGCTTTCCCGGAAGTTCACCACCTCATACAGTAAGCGAAGACACCAGGAGGATTTGAATCTGTGCGCTTAACCACCAAGCCTGTGATTTTACGGGTTTTGTGCCTTGCCTGCAAACTTTCCCCACCAATACAGGTGTGCTCACCTCACAGTCCGAAACCTGACATGTTCCCACATCTAACGCCTTCTGCTTTCTGAATGCCATGGTGATGCCCCTAGTGGGAAATCCCACCAGCCTCCTGAGTGGTGCCACATTCACAATGCGGACGCACTGAAAATGCTGAATACAAATACCTCCTGGCCGTGTGTATAAGCTACCTGTGGAACATGCATGAAGTTCGTGTCCAGACCCAGGTCCCCATCCACAGCGTATCTCATCCTATAGATGTGAATATTCCAAAACTGAAAAAAAAAATCTGAAAACCAAAACATTTCTGGGTCCCAAGAATTTCCAGACAAGGGATATTCAGCCTGCAGCAACTTTTATTTACTATTATGATCCTCTGAAACAACCGCACCAGCCTGGATACTCAGATAGGCTAGAAATAGGCTATGTCGAAAGGACCAGTTGCTGAAGCCTTGGTTACCACAACTGATGACACGGTTGGCAGAATACAGTTGCAGTTTCCTTTGTAAGTTAGCGTTTGCCCCTTAAAATCTTGCGTAGATTAAATGTCATTCAGGCAGCCTCACGAGAGTGGTACAGGGAATCCCATACTCCACACAGTAGGAAGGCAGATCTAGTACAGAATTTTGTGAGGCTCAAGTAAGATAATGCATGTGAGACCACTTTGTAAATCAAAAAGCCCTGTGAAAGGTAACTAGTGTGATTGTTATTATGACACAAGATTTTTGTGCCTCCATTCTTAATAAAAATGATGGTCTTCCGCAAGGCCCCTAGAAGCCAAACCAAAAGAGTGTGTTTCCAGAGTAATGAAATGTAAAGTTAATTGAGGATGTTCCATCAATATTAAACAGCCTCGCTGTTTGTGGGAGGCTTCAAGTACCTGATTAAGTTGCAGGTGATAGTAAAGAAAACCAGCATGATCTTTAATTATAAAATACTTGTTAGATTTGATTTCAGGAAAATGCAATTACCTGGAGGCTTCTGGTTGTAACTCACCAGAAGTTATGTGCTCAACGTGAAATGTTCTGTGGACACACATTAGGCTCCATTGTTGGGGTCCCTCTCCATGGGTCCCGGCTCCTGTCTGCAGCAGCTAATCACCATTAACCTGGTGAGCCTCACAGGAACCCTCAGGCGTGTGCTGGCCATTCTGTGGGCCGCCTTGAAGTAGCTAAACATCACAGACGTGGAGGTAAGGGCAGCGGTGGCAGAACACAGTACTCGCTAGGCTTCCAGAGAAAGGGACTTGAAAGGAATTCAAGATTTCATATTGGACAAAAGGGAGCTCAGTAGGAGGGAGAAACTGGAATGGTCCTTGTCCCTGTCACTGTGATTATAATGCAAACATTTTTTTTTAAATGAGTGAGGAAATCTCTGGATTTCATTTGTGAAAAGTATTCCTCAGTCTGTGTAGCTTTATTTTAAATTGAAAATTTTTAATCAGTGTGTAGTTGTTGAACCTTCCCATGGAAGCGATTGGTAGGCTAAGGAAATGTCACTTTGAAAGCCTTTTTTAGTTGAATGCTGGGAAGGTTCCAAAAGCCTTTTGTTAAGAACATTGTTATATAATAATAATAGCTAACACTTAACTAGAGTGTCCTATATGCTGTATACTAGCAAGTGCTACATCATATGTGTTGACTCAGTTCTTATAATGGGAGCATAAGGAAATTTAGGGGCTCATGCTTGTTAGTCTGTGATCACATATGTGCCTGTAATAAGCAGAGTCATCTTTTGTGTCCAGGTAACCTGGATGCAGAATCATTGCTCTTCTGTACTACACCCCGCTGCCTCCAAGGCTTTGGTACAAAGGGTTCAGGTGTGTGAGGTTATGACTGATGCCATGTGTATGTGCATCTGTCTACACCTTCTACCTAAACGGAATGTTACTGATGAAAATATTTACCCAGTAAAAGCTGCATTGTATGTCTCCTCGGGCACTAAAGCAATTGAATTTTGATTGTTTCTCTCTTTCTTTCTGTGTACTTCTTTGGTTTCTTCCTGTCTGATTAGATCTCCTAATTGGATTTAGTTTCTTCACTAATGTCAAGATGGTTCTGTAGTAGAGCTCCTTTTAAAAGTGAGCCTGGTATCTTTTCTTGGTCTTCTAAATTATTCCTACCTTAAATTATAGTCAAGAGCTTACATGTCAGATGGTCATTAGTCTACTTTGAGGGATGTACTTGGTTTCATTTGCTTTACCTCTCTCTAAATTTGGTCTTGGTAGCAGTAGCAAGCATCAAAAGACATGGTTCTTCCAATGAAAAATATTGGTCAACAGAAAAAGCCATGTGTATATTTCTATTTAAAAGAAATGGTGTACTGCAGATATTCAGCTGTGAGGAAAATGTTACATGGCCTTCAAAGTCAAGAGTGAAATCTTCTTCAGATCACATTGTTAGAAGGGGAACCTGATTAGGTAGAAAGTTAAGTCAGGCAGAAAATCAGAAACTAAGCAATGCTGGTCTGCCCAGCTCCCCTGTCTCCCAGTCATTTAGCCTTCAGAGCCTCACCCAGTCCTGTCAAATGGAGCTAACAGCACCGTAGCTTTGCGGTGAGAATTGAGTAAGAACCTGAACAAAGTGCCTGGCACATGGCAGGTGATTGACCAATTGTAGCACCAAGAAGTAATTCTTCCTGTTAAGTTTAGTACCTTAAGTAGAAAGAATGTATGACCATCCTTAAGGATGACTCTGACTACCATGCTTCAACTCAAAAAAATTTTAAGGAACAGAAAGAATTTAAACCTCAAAATGCTATCTGGTCTAGCCAGACAAGATATTAATCCCTACCCACCCTCCCACTGTACAGATGAGGAAACTGAGGACCTGGGGAAGTAAGCAGCTTGCTTATGGCTATATACCTAGCAAGTGATAAAGATAAAATTGGAGCTAACCACTCTTTCTGGGATATTTTTCATTATATTCGCTGCTTTTGTTTGTGCTTTTTAAATCTTGTGCCAGTAGGGGTCAGCCCAGATCAATCTTCCTTCTAAATAGTCTTGTTTCTAGTCACTTCCAGGATCCTAAGATAAAACAGAGGTTCTAGGAAGGCAAAGGAGCATGGGTTGTTCTTGGTCAACGTGGCCCATATGAGAAAGAGAGCAACAGCCATTTGTAGACAGCATAATGAAAATTGATATCAGACTTATTTTTGGAAAGCATGCTTTCATCACACTAATTCAGTAAAGCGTGTTCAAATCCAGGGCACAGAGGACCCTGGGAAGCCTGTTATAACAACCAGGAGATGTAAGAGTTTTACCACAGGAATTCATAAATTTATGTCATAAAATGATGTACCAAAAAATCTTATTCTTAATTTTAAAATTTTGCTTCAATTAGTAGATTCTTTTAAGTAAAAAAATCCATACCATAATTCATAGACTTAGTTAAAATGTACGAGTCCTTAGTCTTCTCGGTTAAAATAGTATCGGCCCTGAGTCTTCTCTGCGCTATTTTGATGTAAAGTCTATTCTGATTAAATCATCACTGGGATTCTACTGTTCCTGCGAAGGCTGCCTAATTCATCAGCACGAGTTTTGACCGTCTACCAGGTCCTTTGCCAATTGATGTGTTTCGGTACCTCTCCACCCTTTCCCTTCAGCCTTTCCTGCCTGCTTCACCTCACTGGTCAGCGGTTATCTCCATGTGAAGAAAGAGCACTCACTGACTTTGATTTTATATATGGCTTTGGGTGGGTACCTTTCTGCGTACTGAATTTGTTAGCTATACATGTGTATTTTTAGCTGACCATCAATTCTTAACCTTTTGTAATTTTTCCAATGTTTATTCCATTATTTCCTCATCCAGATTAGTACCTAGTTACAAATAATAAATAGTTTACATTTAGCAAGTAATGTTTTAGTCTTTTTCAGGAGGATATGGTGGCACTTTTATTAATTAATTATTCTTTTAATTGTACCATATGATAATCACTACATGCAATGAACAAATCAGTGTAATTAATATTTCCACTGCCTTAAACATTTAATTTTTGATTAAACATTTTAGTCTGTTAAAAAATTTCCCATTTCAGAGATCTCTCAACAAGTCAAACATAAGGGCATCGAACTTAAAAGTAGATAAAGACTAAATGCCAAAAAAAATAGCAAATATATTGTTTAACTATTCATTTGTGTCCCAATAATGCTTCACACGTTGCAGTGTGCTTTCACTTTTAATTTTTTCCTTTCTTTTGTTCCTCTTTTAATTGCTGGCAGCATCTTTAATGTTTTTAAGTAAGCTAAATTCCCAAAGGCCTTTCATCCTGAGTCTCAGTAGGACCAAAATGAATTCTGAATTGTGGGTTACTCATTTTCTCATGGGCTGTTGTGTTATTTTTGTTATTGTTGATAATTTGTTTTGCTTTGCTTTGCTTTGCTTTGCTTTGCTTTGTTTTTTGGCACTCAGGGCCTTTCACTGAGCACCAGCTTTTTTATTGTATATTTTGAGACAGGGTCTTGCTAAGCCACTAATTTGCCCCATCTGGACTCTACTTAGAGATCATCCTGCTAGACTCCCAGACTGCTGGGATTACAGGCATGAATCACTTCACTCAAGATTCTCATGATTTTATTAAAAGCTAAAACATTCAGTGCACAGGAGCTGGGTGGCACAAGTATAAAATATTGATGATAAATAACGCTTCTGAGTAAGAAGCTTTATTTACTTAAAAATGTAAATTTTGGTGCTGAACTTAAGAAGTGTTTTCACTGACTTTGTTTTCTCTAATGTCACACTGCTACCAATGGCAGGGAATAATCAGTAAAGTCCCAACTTCAAAAAATTGAAAATACAGCATTGGCTGTCTTCTGTCAGAGGGCAGAGTTTCCTTTGGGAAAATTTATTTGGTCACAGAACATGAAGGCTGGGACAGCAGTTCAGAATAGCCTTAAAAGCTCTATTAATCCACTTTCCATAACTGTAACAAAATACCTGAAGTAATTAACTTATGAAGAGAAAAGATTTATTTTGGCTTATGGTTTTAGAGATTTTCAAACCAAGAAAAGGCTAGCCCAGTGCCTTAGGGATAGGGATGCTGTTGGTGGGGTGGGGGTTGTATCAGGGACCAAACTGCTCACCACATGACCAGGAAGCAAAAGAGAAAAGATTAAGGGGCCAAAGGCCCACTGTTTCCTTATGGGGACACAGTGACTTTAGCATCTCCCACAAGGCCACATCTTCCAAAGTTTTCACATCCTTCCAGGAGGGCCATGTGGAAGACCAACCATATAAACTATGGCCACAGGAGGACACTCAAGATCCAAACCATAGCAAAAGCTGTTCCTTCAGGAGTGAAATTTATAAACAGCGCAGATGTAGGATGTCTGGACAAGAGTATCGCTGCAAGTCATCATCAACAGTTTACGAGGAACTTCCCTGTGACACAGAGCGTCCAAAACAGGCAGGAAACACACTGGAATGTTTTCTTCTGGTAATTTCTAAACTCTCTGTTACCCCTTGCTAAGATTAGCATGAGTGTTCAAGGAGTGACTTTATTCCAGTTGACCTCTGGGATCTGGTATCGTCTTTCCAAGAATCATTGTTGAGCAAAAATAGGGCAAAACCAGAAAATGTTGCTTCTCAGGTCTTTTCTGTCACTGCAGCTCCCCTTAAAGAATTTTATTTTGACTTTTTAAGGAATATACTATTTTTTCTGAAAGAAATAAAGCCCACCAACATGTCCTCCTTCAGAACAGTAGAAAGAGCAGCTAGTTGTATCTTTTTCAAGCTGTCAAACCCCAAACAGTTCACAGGAATTATCCCAATGAAATGGCAAAAGCCCCATCTGCCAGTGATTTATGATGCTAAACCCTTAGCTAGAAGAAATGATTGAAATAAGCCATGCCCCACCCACTTTGTGTATAATGTGAATTCCTGAAATGACAGAAGTATCAGGAAGAAAAGTTTCTCTAGGAAGTCCACAAATAGTAATGGAAACTCATGGCTCTTTTACAACCAAATCAGCCATTGAATCCCCAGATGGGAAAGATTTGTGGAGAGGACCCAGAAGCTCAGATGGGGAGGCGCCGTGGCCCATTCCCTGCTCCTTCCGTGGCCACTCCTGAGTCATCGGTCCCCTGGTAGCTTGGAACCATATAACCTCTCCACAACCTCTGTGTCCCTGACTTGAAATGAGAATGCATTACTAACTTCTCTCATCTCTCGTTGAAAAAAAAAAATCACTAGAACCTTAAAAATCCTCACCCATATCTTCTTAAAGATCCTAAATATCATAGGAGAGCACCAAAGATGCACCCAAGCATAAAAAGGATGGTAGTACAGAGCTGGAGGCGTGAAACAGTACCCACAAGCACTGCTCTTTCCTAAGCTGTAAACAGATTGTCTCTGTGATTCCCTCTCTTAATCAGCTGATTAATAAACTAAGGTTGGTTTCAGGAGGGAGACGGAGAAGAGATCATTTACTAAGGAAACCAGGTTATTTTGATTTTCATATTTTATGCCAGGAGCTTAAGACTAAAGGAAAGCTTCTCTTAGTAAGTGGGTCTGGCCTGAAATGAATTAATTGCCTTCACGGGCTCACTAAAATGACAGGAACTATCTCCAAATGCTTGAGAGGGAAAAGTTAGCAGACTTCTCACCAAAATGCAGAGAAGCAAGAGACATTGACCATTAACCATGACCCTAAATCTCCTCTTCAAATATCCCCAGTCTCCCTATACGTGGCAAGGATCTACATCTACACCTCGGAGACTCCTCCAGTCTTGTAAACCTGCAGTGAGATCCTTATGTAATGGATGAGTCTTTCCTGAGAATCAAACATGATTTGATACTGAGCTCAGGACTACCAATAGGCACCAGAACACAAGCCATTCCTCTAATGGGTTATTTGATTGTAGACCTTATGGCACTATTTCACTAGCGCTTTGGAAACACAAAGGTACCTGCTGCATTTTTTATACATGTGTGGATTATTATTTTATGCTTAAAAATAGCACTGTTCTTCTAGTTCTTAAAGGTTATACTCATGAAGTGAAATAAAGAGTTCAATCAAAGAAAAATCTGCTTCCTTGAGTTTGTGGTGACAGTATAAATATTCCATCAACTATATGGTGTCTATTTGTATTTTTTCTTGAACTTAGCTGCATCAATAAAATGTTGCTGTTTGTCAGGAGAACTAAGACCTCAGGTAGCATTATACTTTGAGTGGGATAGGAAAAGTATAAAACTAAGCAAGTTCTAACAACACTGAGTTGATTAGGCAATCATATTAATTAGACCAGGGCTTAGGGTTTACAATGAGACAGTCAGCCAGTCTTGGGAAATTTACTTCCTGCTGTGTCTCATACCAATTTTTAGCTGACCTCTGGTATGGATACACAAAGTACTCCCCTAGGAAGTAAAGGAACCAATGGAAGTTTTCACCTGCGTTAGGAAAGTGACTTATAGCCCTTTTCCTAGGAAGGGCAGATAAGGAATGCCAGTGTCCTCAAAATCTTGAGCAAATTATCAAATTAAAGAAAATCCTATGGACATTACAAATTGGCAGGCTGCCTATCAAGGTAACCCATGATATTGTTTGGTCTCTTTTATGGTTTTAAAAACTAGTTCACTACTCACTGACATTAAAAGGTTGGAAAATATTTACACAACAATCAGGGTTGTTTTTGCTTAGCAATAATCAGTGAGATCCGAGCAGCTCTGCTCCTCTGGACAGAGCGTGGGCTACCAGCCCACCTCAGGCCTGACCACACCCCGCTGCCGTCTAAGCTCACCATCTCCCTCCAGTCATGCACAAAGCCCACCTCAGTAGCCACCTGAGCATGCGTATATGTGAAGCTCCTTCATGCAGAAGTCAGTTGCAGGATTCAAATCTTTTGTAGAAAAAAGAGAAAAATCCACTAATTTGGTAGGTGTCAAAATTTGTCTTGAATAAGTGATAGAAAAGAAGAGGGTTGCTACATGTTCAAGAGAAAATGTGTACAAATGAAAAGGTACAGAATGTCTGCACCACTTGCTCTACCTTCTCTCTCTCTCTCTCTCTCTCTCTCTCTCTCTCTCTCTCTCTTCAAAAGTCCACCAGGCTTACCTCTTTTAGGAATGCTACAAACCCACTCTCCTATCTAGGGATTATTGATGTGTTTTTCCTACAAACTTATTATTGCCTCAGTAGAACATTAGAATGTGCTTTGTAGCTGGTCACTTCCTTGTACACATTCAGCAGTTCCCACAGCTACCCACGCGTATGCACCTTACCTGAACATACAACCCACTTCCTGTACACAGCCATGAGGGTCCTGCAAAATAGCAACTGCTTTCCATCTCTTTTGAGCATTGTTTATGTTTCCAAGTCTGTTTTGTTCGAGTTATTAATTGCACAGATATTTATTTATTGACTAAATAATTGTTTTCCTCAGGGAGCATTTTCAACGAAACAGATATCCAAAAGGTGCCCCAAGAGTGATGGTCAGTCAGGTATGGAAGATGAGCAATTCAGACCACAACCACCCCCAGGCTTTCTTCAAAACACCGGGCAGTGTGGGGACACATACAGCTGAAGGCCAGCCCTGAAGGGCTGAACACTACAGAGCACTAAACCTCTCAACTACTGACTCTCTTTTGCCTGAATCCAAACACACCGAGTGTCAGTTTGGATGGAAAGTCTCCAAGCTAAAGATGCTCTGTGCAGCCTAATGCAAAATTCAGCATTTGCCCAGCTAGAAAATAAACTTACCAGGAAACAGGCCCAGTACTCTGACAGTGTAGCCCAAGTATGTGTAACTGCTGTCTTTGTGTAGCGCTGAGACAAACATGAAAGTTTCCTGCAAGATGACATTGTGGAGGACCTAGATGGTACTGGCCCCCTGGGTGCTACTATTGATAGCCATAACCATCTCTCCCACCTGGATTTGGGGCTACAGAGGGTGACGGTTAGAGTATATTAGTATCATTAAGTGGATATTACCAATTGGCTCAGTGTAGTAAGTCATGCAGAATTTTTTTCCATATTCTATGCAACGTTAGCGATTGAGTGGGTTTTATATCAAAATACTGCTGCTTCATTCCAGTAGCATTCGGAGGTTGTATTTAGGGAGTGTGGCATTCCTCTGGAGCCAGCCAGTCTGGGAATCCTCGTATCTGTGACTTCTCTAGGCCTCAGTTTCCTTATGCAAAATAGGCATTGAGAGAATATAACCTCCTAAAGGCTTGTTGGGATGATCACATGAGAAAGCATACAGAACAGACTTAGCACAATGCCAGACATGGGGAAAGCACTCATCATCTACATGTTAGTTCTCATGATTCTCCAGGGTGGTGGGCTTGGCTGAGAGTGCAGTCTAGGGCTTTTCTAGTGCCATGAGCTGCATTAGGAAGGGTTTCTATTGATTCTCAGAGGCGAGAGTCTAGTGTTCTTCACATCCATTCAATATCACAGAGGACAGACAGCCATTAAGGACACACTCAGCCAGACTCTAGCTCAGTGCTTGGAGTGTCATTGTCCACTGGCAGCGGAGACATACAGTCTGCAGCCCCTTCCACTCCCTGCTCCCTAGAGTGATGGTCAGTCAGGTACGGAAGATGAGCAATTCAGACCACAGCTCGTAGCTGCTGTCACAGAGTCTCAGACAGACGCAGCGCTGGGCGGCAGGGAGGCTGCCTGCAGAGAGCATCAGGAAATACGTTAACAGGAGCTTCTGGCACCAGGACTGGCTATCAGGGAATGGGAAGATGGGCTGTCAGATCAAAAAGAACCACAATAAAGCGACACTGTGGAAGGGGTGAACAATACTGACACGATCGTGTTTCCGGTGGCCCGAGTGTCCGTCCTCCTCTTGGTCTCAGCCTGAAGTTAATGGTCCATCCAGAGACCGCCAGGGTAACAGCAGCCCTTCAAGGACTGCCTGGGACTTGATAATGTCACCTCCTGTGGACAAATGGGACCACTTTTCACATGTAGACGCTTTACCGAGGTGTCCTGGTAAGGCTTATTTCTGTCCTCCCAGCCAACAGATTCTGAAAGCATAATTTAAGGTAGGTCTGAAAAACTGCCCACTCTGAAGCAGGTTCTTTAATTCCAAATTTTGGAAACCACTCTTGCTAGTGTCAAGCGCTGAAGAGGACACAGCTGAGATGCACAGTCCGCCTTAGACCCTGTCCTACCGTTAGACTACGAAGCATAGCCTTGTTCATACTGCGTTGTCATCTAATTCCTCCTTCTCCCTCACAAAAACTGCGCACGGGTCTTGTGCATGGTGACATTCAATTCTCACCTTATATATGTTTGTGAGCATTTTGAATATTTAAAAATAATCTCCATAGCACTCTTTTTCACAGAGGATATTAAAGGATAAACTATGCATAAATATACCCAAGTGTTAATGACCTACAGATGCCAGTGGCATGTGAGATTATAGAACTAACGTAATTTATATGTAAAGAAATGTATTTCACTTATTTGCATTTCTTTTATTGTTTCAGGAAAAATAAATTGTATGTGAATGTGTGTGTGTGTGTGTGTGTTTATAGTGTTTTATTTCTGAAATTCTTATTCCTTCCACTAAGTTATACCCCACTGCAGCAAAGCTAGAATATGTTTCCTGCATCTGGAAGAAAGTCTTGTGTCTTGTCACTTACTTGAAATTAGAGTAGAAAAGAGACTGTAAGGACAACAGCAGTCATGTGTGCTAGTATCTCTCAGGAGATTGGTCAGATTGAACAAAACATTTAACTGGCTTGATAGAATGAACAGCATGGCCCTGTCCTGTCTGTATTGTGCAGATGTGGTTGAGTTTCCTTATGAAAGGCTCCTTATTGAAAGCCATGTCTGGTACCCAGTGAGCACCTCCACTCCACCTGTCCATGCTCTTGGTGCAGACATTAGCTCCCACCGCCCAAAGAGCAGATGGTTTAACTTCAGGTTTCAACTTTACCAACAATGAAGTCAACAACTTTGTGTAAACTTTAAGTGATATACAAAAATGGTAGGTATATATATGTAGATAGCTAGATATAGATATAGATATATGAATAAAGTTCAAATAATGGAATGAGTTCAGCCTTATGGGCACACACTTGGGGCTCTGACTCAGTGGGTCTGCACGGGTCACATCCTATGTTCCCAGGAGGTCTGCTCATACCCTCTCTTCCCTGACCACCTCCAGATAAAGTGGCCCAACTGTGGATGAAAAGTTTAGCTGATCTCCAAGCTCACTCCAAGGCTCAGCCATCGGTGGTGGCCCACGGTGGCCTCAAGTGCATGTCTGCAGTTAGGCAGACAGACCCTCAGAGGGGCCTCAGCGGGCATGGCTTTCCTTCACAGACTGTCCTGGGCTCCTCCACGGGAGGTATTTGGCTTCCAAAGAATGACAGATGATGGCAGAGCCCAACATGTGAATATGTGGGTCTCTGCTGCTCTCACGTTTGCCACTGTCCATTGGCCGAAGCGAGTTGTGTGGCCAGGTCTAGGGTCAGAGTGGGACAGAAATATGTGGGCTAGAACTGTGGGCACAGGAAAGTGTGTGCCACGGTGAGGACCATGACTGCAGCAACTCTTCAGTCCGTTCCAACGTGAGAGTCCCATCAGCCACTGGGTGTTCTTTCTTGAAAAATCATCCCAGTGTAAATCTGCGTAATCTGTCACTACATTTTCATCATTTCTCCCATTTACACATGGTTTCTAGGTTATAAGATATCATGTTACTCACAGGAATGTCTTTTTAAATAATAAGGCTTCTCCAGCCATAGAAGCCAACTTTCAAAATATTGAATGAAGCCAGGTGAGAATAGTAGACTGAATCCACACAGGTGCGCTTTTCAACCAGCGGGAAATGCAGTGGGAGAAATGATTAGGGCAAGCCTCTCGCTTTCTAAGAGACTCAGTTTGCTCACAAAGAAGTTGAGAGACTGAAGCTAAATCTTCCCTAGGCTCTTGTATTCTATAAGACATCTGGAATATGTGTCAAAGTATAAAAACTAATTCTGTGATTCAATAAACATATGGATATATTGCCCTACAAGGAAAATATTGAGCTTAGCAAACTTGTTTCAATAAATTGTGATGTCTGCCTCAAAAGAAATCAATATCTACTTTTTCTTCTACACATAAAATAATGCTTTTAAGCAGTGAGTGTACCTCTCCTCCTAATAAATGCTATTATATATGGTATAATATTATTATAGATCATCATTCATTATGGTTAGGTATTCTTTGATTTGAAACAAGGGTATTATACACTTAATTCATTATCCAGTTAACTTTACTTCTGAAGGAAAGACAGAAAACATTTCTCATTCTTTTGGGGCCATTAGTACATGAAATAGTATATTCATTACATAAGAAGTGGAGCTTTTAAGCTATCGATGGAATCTTGTTTAGTCAGCTAAAGTACATCTATTACCTTGTTGTACAGATACAAAGCCATCCAAAGCAAGGTATCTTGTAATCCTAGGAAAACAGTTGTGTATTTCTCTGGCCTGCTTACACGATGAACGTTTCTTATTTTTTTTTTTTTGTTTGTTTTTCTCTGGATTTGGCTCTGTTACATGAATTTTTTTTTTCTTTAAGCAAGGGACTCAGAAAAAGGTAAAGGCACTCCATGTGGGCTCGCTAAATGAATGGTTCTAAGTGTCCTTTTCCTGTGCAATGAGGCACGGCCGTAACATTCAGAGCACCTCACGTTGCACTCGCCTGGCGCCCGGTAACGGGGATCTCAGAAGTACCATTTATCTGCCTTTGCCGTCAGAGTGTTCCTTTGCATCTCTGTCCTCCATTAGCTTGAGTTCTAAGAAACAGCACTTTTGCAAGTAGAAAAGATACAAAGTCAAATTAAGAAAGTAGGGAAGTTCCGTGATCAAACGGAAGACTTTGTGAGCCTAGAGGAACTTACCACTACCATTCTGTCTCTTCCCTATTGTTTGCAGTACTAAAATAGGATTACAAAGATGGACAGCCTGACCCTGCACACACACGCACGTGTGCACACACACACACACACGTGTCAAGCACACATATGTAAGCCACAGTTTTCCCACTTTGTAAATGTTTCCACGTCCTATCTCACAGGAAATTTGTGAGACTCAGAAATCATATGTAGTATGAAATGCATTTAGGAAAGTGCCCAGTACTCAGTAAGTGCTAGTTTTCCTTTTCACACTGTGTCTCCTCACCTGTCCATCCTTGAGAGCTAGATTTAACTGAGGAAAGAAAGACACATGGCATCCGAGTGTCCCGGGCTCCTCCCTGTGCTCACACCTGACCCACCCTCTCTGTCCTGGGCTCTTGCTGCACTGGCCAGAGCATCGCTGCTTCCCAACTGCGGGCAGCACATGCTTCCCAAGAAGATACCAGGAGGGGACTCTGGTTACCCCTCCCTCGCCCTCTTCACCGCGGTCTGCAGCTCTGTACTAACCAAGTCAGTATGATTATTGGCTCTCCGAGGTGGACAAGAACCTGGCCTCTGGTTATTAGGTCACCAGGATGCCCATGCTGCCCGCCACCTTCACTTCCGGCTTGATCTCGGCCATTCAGTGCTGCTATGTTTCAGCTTCCTCCTCTGTCCCCTGAGGGTAACGATGTCGCCTATATCAATGAGACAATGTACACAAAGCATTTACAATCCTGCGGGGCAGGAAGTAATAGTACTAGTAGTATTAGCCACAGCAGGAGCACTTGTACCCAGAGTACTGGGAATACTAGGAGAAGCAGTGCTCTCAACTGGACTGGGCTCGCTCTCTCTCTCTCTCTCTCTCTCTCTCTCCCTTTTAGAAAGGACACAATCTCACTAAGTTACTAAGTTAACTAGATCTGCCTTAACTAGATCCGCCTGCCTCAGCTTCCCAAAGTGCTGGGATCATAAGCAAGCACCACCACACCCAGCTACTTGTCTTTAGTTTACCACTCTATTCCAGGGCAGCGCACGCAGTGGGCACCCCATTGCATTTGCCGACACACGATAGTTTGGGTCGATTGGGAGCCTATTTAAAAGGTAGACTGTCTTCCTAGTTACATGCAGTAGTCTGTGTTCCACTCTAAAAGCCGTGGAGGGTAGGAGTGTACTGGGACCTCAGCAGGTCCGTGGCTCCAAGCCTCCTCCTTTGTTGTTGCTGTTGTTTGTTTTCTTTCAGAGCCAGGCACGGAAACGGGGCCCACCCGTGTTAGGCAAGTACTCTGCCCCCGAGTTACCCCTCGGCTCTGCCCCCGAGTTACCCCCTCTGGTCCTGATTCTACCACATCGTGTTGTGTGACTTTGGGAAATTCCTTAGCTTCCATCGCGTTTCTGTTTCTTCACTTCAGTGGGAATTGCCATGAGGAGTGAATAAACAGTACATATGAAGTACTCGGGGAGGGACATGTGTACACAGTAAACTCTGCACGGCTTCCCAGACCTCTGAGCCAGCCAGCCCCGTTCCGCACCCGAGGAACCAGGGAGCGGCTCACAGAAGCACCTTACCGTGCTTTGGAACCGTGCTTTGGAAAGCTTCCTGACGTGAGTACTCTGCTCATTTTAATATAAATTTCAACTAAATAGAAAAAAGATGGAGGGTAAAGACACTTCCTACCAAACATTAGAAAGCCCTGGAATTTCTAACTGAATGGACTCCTCACACAGTGGACCTCAATGCAGGCTGAACTTCTAAAGCTCAACCACCTTTGTATTCCTTCTATAAAATGATGCTAACCTTGGACTGGGGTGGTCATGCCCAACATATATGAGCAAACTGCTTCCAACTGTGCAAGTCGGTGTCTATTCAACAACCACACATCACAGTCTCCTCATTAACGCCCTCTTTAAGATGAAATGTCTTACGTTAAAAACATTTTAAGAGAACACCAAGTTATGCAGACTCTAGTTACAGAGAAAACTCCAGATTTATGGCAAACAACTCGAGTAAAATGAACCCATAAACACTGTAAGTTAACATGGATCTCGGCCACTAAGTGGACATAGATCATCAAATCTTGGGGACTAGTCTGATCATTTATTTTATCACCCTACCGTGATATGACTGAGACAATAAATAGGTGCTTTCATGAAATTTGAAATTGTTTTCTGCATTGTACATGTTTTACTCAAAATTGGATTTATCTAAACTCACTGACAGCTGGAAGCCAAATGTTCATGCTAAATTGTTTATATCACAGGGATTCCAGTAGATAAAGAACATTTCATTTGTTAATGTACAAGTAGAAAAGACCTTTACTGCCATGTTTAATCTGATATATTTCTCATCATTTCTACTGCAAAGTATATATCTGCGAGGTTATGGTGTGTGTGTGTGTGTGTGTGTGTGTGTGTAGTATAGTATAGTATGAAGTGATACTGAATCATTTGTTTGAATAGTGTACCGTTATGCACTTTTTGGTTATGGAAAATAAAAGTAGATTACTCTCTAAGGCAGCACATATTTTGACAATTCAGAATCTCACCATAACCATTTATATTCACTTTCCCCACAACCCTCAATCTCCTGCTTTCAGTATTCAAACACTCCTGGAAAATAAAAAGCAAGAATGTAAAATTTGAGAGACAAGAAGATGATAAAGGGTTGAATTTCTTGCTTAAGAAAGTATAGTTCTGGAGTGGGAAATTTTATCAGAAATACTGATTCTCAAGCCCCTTCCTGCATGTAGTGAACATGAATCTGCCTTTTTTAAAAGTGACTTGTAAATGCCCTGAGTTTTGGCAAGCCCTGCTCACCCCACTGGCCACCAGGTCCTCAGGTGTGTCTCCAGGACACGGCTGCAGAATCAGAGAGCGAGAAACAGCCAGAGTGGGGAGAAAACATTTCTCTTTCACTACTGTTTGCTTGGACCAAATGTCTGACTTAAGTTCTGGCAGAAAGCAAAAAAGCTCAAAGGTAAAACAGATGCTCCCTGTGCATAATCTAAGAGGCTGGACCAGGCTGGTTGTGACGCTCAGTAACACATCAGCACATCCAGTGGATGGCAAGAAGGTCCCGTAAGCCTGTCTAGCATGACCCATGAGCCATGAGCTAGGGACAGAAATGGGAAAATAGACAGGGACAGCCCTGTGTGGAGTTTTCTGCCCAAGGTTCTTTTTGTCCTTGTGGACTATTTCTTGGCCAATTATAGGACCTTCAAAGAGAATCACGTCTTCACAGAATGTGTGCGTGAGTTCAAGATACTGTATTCACAAAGATAAAAATGATGCATGCTATAGTCAAGGAAAATAAAAATAATTAATATATTTTATAAAAAACATCACACAAAGAATTTGCAGTTAAAAAAAACATTTTGCCATGTTTGAAATAGCAACCAGAGTACGATCGGGGGTTTGAACAGCACCGGTCTCTAAAATTCTGAATAGCTGGTGACTTCAGTGTGTTAAGAAAAGAATAAAACGTCCTCGGCACAATGACGCTAGACTGACACAAGGATCCCTCACTCAGAGAGGCCCCGATTACCTCTGCGGCTCTTGCAGAGATGGGCTGTGGGCTCCTGGTACTTGCTGTGCTTTTAAGAGCACGGCACGACCTCTCCCCAGGACACAGCTGAGGCCACAGGGCTGTCACCAAACCTTGTCATATGCCAGTCCTCACTTGGAGAGCAGATGGTTAATTCAGTCAAACCTTCAGGAGGCTCCAAATAAGGTCGGTTCCTTAAGGATTATTTAAAAATAAAGATGTCCAGGTTACTCTTGCTTGTCAACCTGGCTGGCCTATGGGACACCTAGGAACTGAGCGAATCACACTACCAGGGGCACCTGGGTTGGGCAGGGGTGTGACTTTGGGGACCACATCTGGACCGCTGCCCCATCCCCGGGCACTCTTCCCCTGCTCTCTGCTTCCGGGACACCATGAGTTAAGACGCTTTCCCGCTGCACATGGGCCACCCTGACATTCCTTCTTTGGAACCTCCTGCCATGGACCAAAAGCTCTGAAAACATAAACCAAACTAAACTTCTATTCCTTCCAGGTGTGGGGATCAGGCATTTCATCCCAGGCATGGAAAACAGAACAGATACAGGATATACAGTAGCATGAAAACCGTATATATACATATATGCTATATATGCGGCAATAGTATATTTAATATAAATATATATTTTGTATTATATTGTTATGTCATATTATATCATACTATGTTATACTATATTGTGAGAGAGACAGACATAGGAGAGACCCAGAGAGAGACAGACAGGCATGAAGACTGGGGATATACAGAGAAAAATTTAGAAAAATACACTTTAAACTCTCCACAGTGGATTTTCTCTGGGCAATAAATAACATGACCCTAAGTCTCTCTTTCTGCTGCACATCTGTCCATTCTGTGGCATATTTGCAAAGAGCACACACAGACATATGCACATGCATTCACACACAAAGGAAGATAGAAAGTCCCAGTGCGTCCATTTCTGGAGAGAGAGAGAGAGAATGGAGAAAGGGGCTGGGAGAGTGATGGAGGCTGGGTCACTGATCTCCCGTTTGCTGCTTCTGCTGTCAGGATCCCATCAGCTTTCTCCACTCAAGGATACCTTCTCCATTCTTTTTTTTTTCCAGTGTATGGGTACCAGGAATTGAACTCAGGACCCTGTGCTTGCCAGGCAATACCCCCAGCCCTACACACAACGATATCTCGCTCTTTCTGTTTCTATGAGGTGTCCTGTCATTGCAACACACCAGGTCCCCAAGACTGTCCCTTCATGGTGGAGATAAAACGCAGGCCCTAAGGGTGGAAACACCCCCAAGCCAAGAGGCCAGCCGTGGGCATGCCCAAAGGTGGGCAGCGGCCAGCACTCGAGACGGTTTCTCAGAAACCTAAGTTGCTCTGTGACTCTCTGGGTCTACTCCACAGAACAACCCTACTCAGAAACAACCTACGAACCAAAAAGCAAACCTTGGCTCAGAATGAGCTCAGGCCCAGCCCTGCAGCAGTGTTATGTGGATGAGGACAGGCTGCAAATTGAGGGCTTTGGAGACAGCCTGCCTCGCCCTCGCCGCCAGGACCCTTCTCTGAAGCTCTTCTCACCAAGTAAGCAGGGCCTGGGTCAGCTAGGGAAGCAGTCTCACTTCCTCGCTCCTACGCACGCTTCTCTTTGTATGCTGTTTAAGGCTAAACGGTATAAAATGGGGTGGATATTATGCAATTACCTGCCTTTTACACTGCGCTAACTTAATTTGCTTTTCATTCTCAGGTATTTAAGAGACCATTATTTTCCCATCAGACTTTACTGTCTGCCAATTAAAGCATTAGATCGATGAGGTAGAGAGGGAACATCACTGGGGAAGATTGCAGGTGGACATACCGAGAACAGCAGTGTTTTGTCACTGTCCCTTTGTCAGAGACAGAAAGCTTTTGCCAGTGTGACAGCTTATGTGAGAACTTCTGTTTATGACAGGTTGGGCTTTCTTTGGGTCCACTTGCAAATAAAGATACAGTATGAATTTTATAACTAAACACAAACTAAATTTTCTCTCTAAGTAAAGGGTGGAAATTGGGGGTCAAGTTCAGAAGCTGGAATTACCCTCTTGGGGGCACCTGGCTTGCAAACCACCATGGGAGGGGCTGCCCCAAGCTCTCGCAGAGTGGTGCAGCCCCCCTGTTTTACCAAGTATAAGTTTCCTCAGAAACCACATTCTCCCTCCATGGCCCTACCCTTGAATTCCATGATCAGATACGACTTGTGTCCAGGAAACTAGGGGTCCGAGTCAGTTTAAGGAAAGTGTGATGGCCTGAACAGCAACAACAGCAAGATGTAGTCAGTTTTCGTATTATTCAGTCTTATCTTGAGTAATAAGAGCTGTGGCACTGAGGGCTTTCTATCTCACCTCTGAAACCCCGTCATTTTCCTTTTCTCTGTGTCATTCTGCAAAGCGTCTGTGCTTCGGAAGTGCAGGAAATCATAGTAATTACCCAAGAACAGTGGAGGGAGAAAGAGGTCAGGTCAAAGGTAGAGACATTTGTCACCTCCATGAAGCATTTTTTAGAGAAGAGAATTAACAAGTAAGGAAAGTTCACTATAAGCACAGCCAGGGAGCCTGTTCCATTAATAAATTAATAGACTGCCAGTTCTGATAATTCAGAGGCCAAAGAAAGAGAAGAGCTTGGGGGATCATTAATTACAAAATATGATTGTTGAGTGTTGTGGTTTACTTGTCAGACTATATGGTTCTACTCGTGCCCTAGAAAAATTAAGTCCATGAATCTTCAGACCACAGACCGCAAGTGGTTTTGATTACTCTAATCCTGTGTTTAGAACACACACTGGTTCAGTGAATAAACGTTTTTTTAATCTGCAAAAGTAGCCCTGGAGAAGACAAACTCTGCCTCAGAGTTAATCCTGAAGTCACTGCAGACTCGGATCAGTGATGCCCCATCACCATTTCAAAGCCCCGTACACTCCCTGCTGGTTTGTAAGGGAGGATCATTAGATAGCCACTGGTCACATGCAAACATCTAAGTGTATACTCAAATTAATTACAATTACAGAGAATGTAAAACAATTACTCATTTTTGCCAGCTACACTTCAAGGGCTCAGGAGTCACGTAGCCAGTGGCTGCCATATTGGAGAGTTGAGATAGGGTCCATTTCTACTGCCACAGAAAGTTCTCTCTGACAACACGATAGAATTAGCAGCTCTTGCCTACTTCACATCCTTCCCCTACAAAGAAAAGCCCAAAGAAAACATGGACTACAGAGGTACTGCTCAGACTTCTGGAGCGTGCCATCAGCATCGTTCAGAGAGCTTTCAAAACATAGATTCTGGGGTTCGTCCTCAGCATTTCTGATGGAGTGTTCTGGAGCAGAGCTAGAGAGTCCCTAAAATAGTCACAGCAGGGACTGAATTTTTAATACGATTTCATTGTAATTAATTATAATTTACATTTAAATAGAAAAGCGGCATAAAATATGTTTCTGTTAAGTGCGACCATACTATTTTGGCAGAACTATATTTGACTTGAGCCATTGAAAACTTAATATTAAAACAAACTGAGAAAATTCAGATTGAAACAAACTGAGGTGTGATCTACGTGAAAAATAAAAACACACATTAGAGATTTATGATGAAAAAGGAACACAAAGGAAGCTAGGCATGGTGGTACTGACCTGGAATCCCAGCACTATAGGAGGATGAGGCAGGAGGGTGGCAAGTTTGAGATCAGCCTGGGAAGCTTAGAGATGTACTGAGACCCTGCCCCAAAATTTTAAAAAGAAAATGAATAAACAAATATTGAGCTTGGCATGTCGCTTAGTGCAAAGGACATGGGTTCAATTCCTAGTGCCACCATTATCAAAAAAAAAAAAAGGAGGCAAATATCTCATTCATTGCTAATTTGCACGTTGGTTACTTGCTGATGCAAAATTTGGTATATATTGGTTTAAATAAAAATACTATTGAAATTATTTTCCTCTGTACTATTTTGTTACTCTTTTAATGTGCCTGCTAGAAAAAGTTTCAGTTCTATACGGAGCTTGGATTACATCTCTGTGGGGTTGGCTGAACTAGAATTTCATCTCACTGTCTTGCCCTATCAGGTGCCAGCAACTGCATCCAGTGTTGCAGGGTACAGGAGTAGTACCCTGGTGATCCCCAAGGCCCTGACAGCTGTAAAAGTCTGTGGTTTCCACTAGACAACCCGCCAGGAGATAATCTTTTTTCTTCTGTTTTTCCTCCAAACATTGGGCAAATCTGCCAATTATTCCCCTCCGGAGATCGTGAAATGAGTTTGATTTGCATGTGCATAGCAAAATACTGGACTCCAGGCACCAAGTATTTCTCTACCATACACAAAAATGTCATTTTTTTTTTAAATGTCACATATTGAAATACAAAGTATTGTTCAAAGACCTTCCAGGTCAAAGTCTAGAATCTGCTTCAAACAGGTGCAAATGATGTCTTTTTAAAAATCAAAACAAGCTGGCGGATTTTCTAAGCTTATGAGTTCTACCTACCTTCACTTTCCCTCTGCTGTCTCCAGAGATCACCAAGTCCCAGAGACACCTTGAGTAATTATGGAGAAACTAACAATAATGGCTATTCTACAGGCACATGATATTTTAACATTTACAAAACATTTTGAAATAAGGTATTTATTGGCAACTGTGTTGTGAGTGCCACACAGAGGAACAAAGTCAGTGCCATGCCCGAGGTTATGAAGCCGAGTCGGCAGGCCTGGGATTTTGCCTTCACACTCCAGCTGTTTTACTTGTACCATATCTGGCTTCTTGTGGGTTCCTCAGAGACACCCCACAAAGGCTGGGTTGAGCCAGGCTGTGGGACAAACTTCAACAGCACAAGAACCCAAGATTCTTTAGAAACTCTTGGCCATGAAGCTTTCCTAAACCAACAAGAAATTTTAACAAAGACCAACACTAGGCAAATGGTGACATTGGAATTTTTCTTTTGGAAATTCCTAGCTTCCTTTCTTACGCTGCCATCTCTGGCCAACCTGAAGTCATTTCATTAGATAATCAACATGTGACCTCTGCTCCGTGGAGACTAGATTCTAACCATGGAGCTCAGTGCAGCTCTGGACGTATAACTGTCTCCTCCATTAAAACTTGCCCAAAGGTGAATTTGAGCTAGAAACATACACTGAAATTCTTTATTGAAATATAAATTCTTTTGTATCAGTATGGCTTCTATATTGCCAATTAATTTTATTCTCCATCCACTGAAGAACTAAACTAGTGCAGATTTTGGCAAAATCATGGAAAATCTAAAGACTGCTTCAATCTAGCAGATTTCTCTTTAGTATTATAGTTTTGCTAGACTGATGCTTCTTTGGTAATTTTCATTCTGCAGTTACAAAATGGTTGCAAGTAGGAGCCAATTGGGTACAACATGTCATCTTATTATAATAACGTTTTCAGAGGCCATTTTTCATCCATTACATTAGCAATTACTATTTTTTAAAAGAATAATGCTCAAGATCAGCAAGCGTATAAGAAATGCATGTCACTATGATGAGCAATGTTTCAAATGGCCTTTAAAGTAATTATGCTAAACCAGGTACAGCTGCATACACCTGCACTGGCCACCTTGGGGGAGGCTAAAGCAGGAGAGTCGTAAGTCTGCAGACCCGACTGTGGGACCTCGTCTCAAAATTTAATAATAAAGATGCAAAAGAAGGGGACCAGGAAGCATTGTGAATTCAATGTCCAGTATTACAAACAATAACATTTGTAATTATACTGTTTTTCTTAGATAGTCTTCTTCAAATAAGAGAAATAAATAAAGCTGTTTGATTCATGATAGGGGAAAAATTTTTATAAACAATTTGAATATCTATGAAGAGAGTTGAATACAGTTAGGTACACTATATAAGGGAACATTACATAGCCTCAAAAAGTCACCTTCCAAAGACTATAATTTAAATTTTTAAGTTAACTTTGCATAGGGAATATTTGAATCATATATGCACCATGTTTTACTGGTGCAAAAGTTGTCACCACAGAAGTTTGTCATCTTCCCAGACACAATCCAGTGTTGCCACTTTTTCTTTTGTATATCATGCCGGATATAGTTTATGCATAAGAAAGTTCTAAAATGTATGAAAGTTTGTTTTCCTTTGAGGATAGTGTATTAAATTTGAAACTTTAAAAGCAATTACCAACCAGACTCTTATCTTATTTCTCATGATAAAGTTTCCTATGAGATTCTCAAAATTTTCAGTACTGAAGTATTTCATATGATGGGACATGGCTACAAATCTTATGTGCCCACTGGCTGATAGGGACCTTCTGATTTGGAGCAAAAGATGTTATAGTCAAGTGGACGTTTAGCCATAAAACTCTTCATAGGCGACTGTATTCCAGTAAGTGCGCAGGAAAGAAGGAATTGTCCTCTCTGAACCTAATGAGAGCCATTCCCGTATCATGAAGGACTGCAGACAAGTAAAGTAACTCCCCATCTCCTTCTTAGCACCACTACAATGACAAGGAAAAGCCACATTGTCTTCTTGAGAGCAAGCATAGATTTTGAACCCAGCTTAGTGCAAGGTCAGCATACCTAGGATTCCTGCTCCCCATCAGAGGAATAACAAGGGTCCTGCCACACCACTGCAGAGTCCCCAGCTCTCACCATGGCCCCCAGCTATGACCCTGCTCTGGTCCTTACATGAAACTGCAGACACCTGGAGGGGAACCTTACTCCGCCACCTCCCAAGGCAAGGGAAAACATCTTCTACGATGACCTTTTTTTTTTCCCCTGAGACTTGTGCTTTTTCCCTCAAACCATAATATGTAAAATTATTAATGTACCCCGTTCTATGAATTTCTGGACTTGATACACAATCAGTGTATGCCTGATATCAAGTGAATGAATCCTGTATTGTCCTTTCAAAGAATGAATGTCAAAAAATGAGTGCATGATATCTTTTGGTAGAGCGCGTTGTAGGAAATCAAAACAGCTCAGGTGGACATTCTGGTGGGAAGGAAACGAGGGTTTCTGAACTGGTGTTTGGGGAAGGTTTGGTGCGGGGTTTAGTTCCAGACCACCAGTGACAAGTGAATACACAAGACAGTGACGGGCCACGCTCTCTCTGCCCATCCTCCTGACCTAACGGACTCGTAGGCCTCACAGCTGTGTAGGTGAAATGAGTCCTGTATGCAGAGGGGAAGAAATGAACCCTCCTGGAGTCCACGCAGCACCTTTCTCTCCCATCAAAAAACTCCAAATGTCAGCTGGCAACTCCTTTCTCCAGAATTGGTTATTTAATATTGCTTCCTCTGCTTGGTTGAGAAATTCTTCACTATGCAAATTGGCCTCATTTTTACAAATGGTGAAAATTTTTAAGTTAAAAAATGTACAATGCCATATAAATACAAACCACTGTTGTTTAAGATAACTGTTACTGCTGTTATAATTAGTATAAGAATGATAATGTTTATAATGTTTTCTCAAAATAACAGGGAACTTGTTACCTAGATAATTCGCAAATGTAAATGAGCACGGATGCAGGCAGTTTGTGTACATTTGATAAGAATTTATTGCTGAATAAATTAGGAGGTACAATTTGCCCTGCCATGGGCTTCTAGCAAGTAAGAACAAGCATGAATTCTTTCTGGCAATCAGGACACATGGTCTGAGGGACTACACCGTGTGATACGTATCTGTCCATTCAGGAGACTTGCGAGTATTCAGCTCTGAAACCCATGGGTCCCTAGCAGCGGCTCTCTGGGAGGACTCAGCCTGCAGTAAAGAAGACAACACACAGCCTCCAGCATGCCTAGGGGTGCAGCTCTCTCCTGCTGCAAAAACTGTGAGCTTTGGTACAGGTAGCCAGTCTTCAGCTTAATGATGGTCACCACATCCTGATCACTCTCTGTGTGTCAGGCTTGGGTCAATCACCTTTCAACAGTTTATTTTATTCTCTTGGCAGCTCCTATAAGGTAGGAATCACCATACCAATTTTAGAAACAAGGAAACAGACACAGAGAGGTTGGTCCTGTTGACCAAGAGTACATCTCTTCAGTGTGTGCTGCAAACTGGTGTCTCCTAGAGTTTGATCTTCAGTCATGGTGCATCATGCATCCCTCCTGCCTACTCTCCAGTGAAATAAGATTAGCCATTTTTTTAAGGTCTTATGAAATGCAAATGACAATGCTATTGAATTTCATTTTTACATCAGAACAAGGATTAATTCACTAGTAATTTATTTAGTTGAGTAGGAGCTATTGAAATGCAGTTTGAAATCCACAAACTAAAATTAACATGTTACTAGACAGTTTCTGGCTTCAATTCATCACTAAAACTTCAGGATAATATACTGCATTGTAAAGCTGCTATCTTACTATGAACATACAGAAAGTTGGAAATTCTCTAAAAGTAGGAATAGGTGGAGGAGGAAGAACGTAAGTTCTTTTCCTTGCTTAAATGTGATGCAAAACATTATCAACAAACAACAATTAAAATCATGAGTATCATTGTCATAATCCTTTTGCTAAAATGAAAGAAGAAAGAGGAATTTATTCCCCTATATGTGAATGGAACAGAACGCTGCCACCATTTTAATAATAATATGATATTCTAAAAATATTTTGTTTTTCTCACAGCTCTAAAATTTACATAGGGTAAGATACTTTTTAAAACACTCTATTGTGGTTTTCTGAAGACAAAGATCTCAAAAAATGATCAAGATGTCAGCACTGAACATAGCCAGTGCTGTGACCAGCCGTGTCTTCGATTTCATGTCGATTCATTTTTGGAGCAGATGTTGTTGGAATCCTTGCCTGCTTTAAACTATCCTGATGATTCTGCCTTTCCATACCCTAAGCCATGTAAACTCTTCAAAACCATTTAGTCTCCTTGTAAAAATCAGTCTAAGCAGTTTTCTGAAACATACATAAGGCAACTATTCCTTCAACATATTACCCATCAACTGCCTTTAGCAAATTTTTAGATTTTGATCACTAACTATTTTTGGACCCATTAGTTGCAAGGGCATGGGCAAATTGGATTATTCATTCTATGACTGTTTTTGCCACAAAGTTGAAGATACTCATTGTTCTTTATGACACTGCCCCTGCACTGTCCATACCCTGCTCATCGGAGAAATTCTTAGGCGTTCAGATACAGTTCTTAATTTTCAATCATAATCCTCCAGATCACCCAGTCCTTATCTGTTAGCAAATGTGATGATGTTAAGCAACAATTATTTCTACTTGATGATTTTTATCTCAGCAAACAAAAAAAGAGAATTGTCTAAATAAGGTAAAAGAAAGTCTTTTAAATTGTTGATGTGTCATTTATCACTGAAAATTCCCCAGGCTTTGCTGACCCCCAAAGCAGCTATATTTTTATTATGCTTTTCAAGCAGTTTGAAAATAACTTTAATTTACCACCTAATAGTGCTAAGAACAGCAACTTGGACACCTAATAAGGATCAAGAATAAGAAACAAAAGACAAATACGATGAAAACAGATACTACCACATTTACCAAACTGCATCCACAGTCAGTATTTTTTCCCTTTGTTCTCAGAAAGCAAGGTTATCCTTGACATTCTGTAGAGTCCTTCTGTCTTCCTAGGAAACAAAGGAGAGAGATCATTATGAACATATGTTTTTCACTGTTGTTCTTCTTTCTTTCTTTAGGGACACCAGCATTTAAATGTCACATCTAGTCCTGAAATAACATTTAGTACCATGTATGGCAAAAGTATTAATGGTAAAAATATTAAAGAAGAAAAGGCCAGCCCAGTCTAGATTCAGGAACTGAATAGTTCTGTGACTAAACTCCTCCCACCCCAAGCATCATGCGCTGGTAGGTGGGGCCTTTGGAAGGCGATTGGCTCGTGGGAAAGAATTTACCCTCAGAGAGTTAGTGCACAGACAAGCATAGCGCTAACTTGCTGTTAGAAGTAGGATCCGGTGGAAAGAGGTGGGTCACTGGGGACGTGGTATGGAGGGATGTTCAATATCCTGCTCATCCCCTCGCTGGCTCTCAGATTCCCCACTGCCTTGAGCAACTCTCTCCCGTACCCTCTGCCAAGCTGTTTAGCCATGGAGCCTGGAGACTGTGGACTGAAACCTCTACAAACTGTAAGCCAAATACACCTCTCCTCCTTGAAGTTGCATTGTGTTGTGTTTCAACAAGAAATTAACTAAGACAAATGGTACAAAAAAGAAAACAAGTAGCCATTCTCATCAGAAGACCCAGATTTACAGCAGGTAGCTAATTTCAGGAGATTAGGAAAATCGTAGCCAACCTTTGGGGCAGAAACTCCTGGTGCTATTGATCAGTAACCTCCCATGTACTAGCAGTGTCCCAAGAGAGACATTTGGGGAACTTTAACCCCAACCGTTATTTTCCAAAGTGCAGGCCAACCATTCACCATAAAAATCACTGAACTGTCCTTAGGAAGAATACAGTCTGTCTGCTCCCTACATTAAAGAGGAAAAGGCTTATATAACATGCAGCTTGTCTTTGATTTGCAAGTATTACCAAGCCCTGCTAAAACTACAATTGTGCAAACATTTCTTCAAAGAGAAGAAATATTCTAAGCCTAATATGTAAGCATGAAGTCACTCTTGAGATGTTCCCAAATAATTCTCACCGTTGTGACAAGTTTATATGCTGTGTATGGGATTTAGAGAATGGATTATAAAACTAAAACATACCTGGATCCACTGTTGTTAACTATAATCTAAGTCATTGTTCTCAGATTTGAGCAGGCATTGGCATTGACTGGAGGGCTTCTTAAACCATGGATTGCTATAATGCCTGGACTTTCTGGACCACATCTCAGCACTTGTGAGGTGAGCCAGAGAATTTGCATCTTTAGCAAGTACCAGGAGTAGGAGGTGGTACTTCCTGGTGGTGGACCATCCTTGAAGAACTACCACTGTAAAGCACCATTCTTCAGCTCCCTCGTGTCTGTTTCCTCGCCAGTTACTTTGGAGCACTACCATCTACCTCCTAGAGTCATTGCGATAAAGAAATAGGCAGTGCAGTTAAACCACTTAACCCAGTCCTTGGTGCATGCTGCTTTCAGGCCATGCTAGCTGTGATCACTGTTTAATTCTATGGCTCCCTGAAGCTCCTGACAATGAAAATAATGAATGACTTGATATATTTGCCTTTAATTGCCTATTAGGATTCTCTACTTTAAGCTTTAAATCAAACTAAATTTGTGTTTTGAGTAAGAAAGATTTTGTTTTCAAGGATACTCAATCTACATGTAGTTTGGCAACGTATGATTTGTTTATGTGGTTTTATATTCTTCATTTGTTTCTCACTCTGTTCAGTAAAATATTCACAATTTTAGTTGGCTGTAAGATACTATAAGATATCCCAGGATGAGTGAGAAATAAAAACACTGTGTGATCCTACCTTGTAAGATACTTCAGGGACAAATTTCTTTCTGCTAATACAAATTCAGGCTGTACACAGAAATAATGATACTATTCTTGGACTTTTCTACAGTTTTAAGCAAATTTAATGTATCGCATTGTTAGGTTCTCTCTTGGTGAGTGTGTTCTTTAAAAGATATAAGATGACGAAGTAACTCTTTTCCTGATTTTGGAACAAAGCCAAATTGTTTAACATTAATGACTATTCTCTGTGACAAGATTGTCTGGTTCTCATACAAATGAGGATATATTGTTGGTACCATTGTACAGATAGCAAAAATAAACAACAGGACACAATTTAAACAATAGCACCTAACTCAGAGGTTTACGGATGAATATCATTAACATTTATAAAGAAAGAAAGTCTTCTTTTTTATCACCACAATGGAGTAAGTCAAAACTCTAAGAGATAGGAATGGTTTTCCTGGAAAATTCTGAGCTAACATGGGTGAAGCTTTTGCAAGTGTGTACAATAGTATACAGATCCTAAGTGCAGCATCTGCTAGTCATTTCTCTTGGTTTAAAACAATCAAAGCTCATCCTGTGACATGCAACGTTGCCACTGTCACCCCTGACATCAGATAAGAGTAGTCTTCACCAGGGATGTAGCTCAGCAGCACAGTGCCTGCCTAGCAAGCATGAGATCCTGAGTTCAATTCTGGGTGCAAAAAGAAAGAGTAATCTTCACCACATGTGGGTTCCTGAGGTAGATTACCTGAAGTCAGCTTCCCCAGGTAAGATCCCTTGGGAAAGACTCTCACAGATCTCTTTGCAGAGTTTTGGCATCAGGGTCTTCCGTTCTCCACTCAGGAGAATGTCCTCCAACCTGGAAGGAGATAAAATAAACATTATTGAGGCACAGTTGAAGCTTGCCACTGAATTGAGGGGTGTAACAGTGAAGTCTGTCACTTTATACAAACTCAGATCGCTACATGAAAGACATGTTGGGAGATTAAAGATGTGTTTCCTCCTTAATGGCAACCTGGGATTTGTGCAGTATTGGAAAGTTTCCAGATTAGCAATAAAGGAAATGCCCCACATTCAAAAACAAGTAAGGATTCATTTTACACAGGTGAGAGAGAGAGAGAGATGTATACATCCATCCATGTATCTCTACACATATACTCTATGGACGCTCAACAGCAAAGCTTAGAGACCGGTTACTAACTGGGGCCACGGGAATACAGAGGTAGAGTCACTGACAGCCATCTTGGGTGCACCAGAACTCAAGTAATGACAAACTAATGCCAGAGCACTTCTGATAGGGTTTACTCTACTGATAACATCAGTGGAGCAGCACAGAAAGGCTGTGGGCACCCTGCAGACTCCTGGCGGAAGGGGTCTCAATGATGCATCAGTGAACTGTCAGCGGGAGGGTCCGGCAGGGAAGCCCGTGGCCCTGCACAGTGCCCAGCTCCACAATTGCACAGTACCGGGTAGAGATGCTGAGCAAAAAGGGAAGTCTTATTCTCCTCCTGCAGAATAAGCTTATTTGCAGGAAGTTCCACGCAGTAAGATGCTTAATTCAGTTACTGGAATATCTCATCAACAAACAAGTATTTGCCAAATGAACACATGTAAAATTTTAAAAATGAAAGAAGTGATTACATTTCAGCCATTTCCCAGTGTTCAGATCCCCATTCTTACATAGCGTGTGTTTCTCCTGCACCAGAAAGTGTTTCCTTAATACCCAAATATTCCACACTTTTTATCATGTAACCAAAGGAACCAATTTTACATCATGCTATGTAGTCACTTCTGTTAATTTCTTTAGATTTAAAACCTGAAACATTGGGAGGAAACTGAGGAATGTATTAGTTAGTAATTGAGAAACCAGGGTCTAAGATTTTTGCTTTTCAAATTTTGGGTTTTATTCCTAACTTATTCAATAGAAAATTGTTAGTCTTTTTGCTTTCTACTCTATAATCCATGCAAGTTTCCCTTGGATGAAAAATAAGTAGGAGCACTGTAGGGAAGGTGCTTGGGAATCTGAAAAGATTTTTTATAATGCAGATTTGAGCTAAAGTTAAAATATTTGCAAACTAAGTCATGGAATAATTTCACTTTAGCTTACTGCAGTGGTCTCTGCTCTGCACTACACCACAACTGAACCACTAGGGTTTTCTTGGTGGACCACACCAAACAAGTATTCAACAGCATAACCTAATTATTTATAAAACTGTGGACTAACCCGGCCTTCTGGAGAATGTATAGCTATTACTACATCAAGTTATATGCTTAATTTGACTAACTGCCCCTCAGATACCTCATTTGATGAATGCGATTTTGACAGGAAAAGTGCTACCACGGATTAAATGAGGCTATGCAAAGTCAAAGTCGAACAAGACAGGAAAAATATGGACCTTTTCCTACTATACACTCATCTATCATTATGAAGCAAGCAAGTGTTTAATGAGTACCTGTTACATACAAAGGTATTGGCTTAGAGGCTTCTTCATGCATTATTTGACTTAATTCTCAACAGATGCATAAGGCAATGAAGTACTACTCTGACCCAAAGAAGGATACATTTTAGTCATGTGTAGGAAAGTATGGCACCTTGAGAATATAATGTTGTGACTAAATCACACACAAAAGCATCACATAGTTCCTGTTTTAGGAGAAACCCAAAATATAAAAAAGAACAAAATAAAATCCAGGTGATAGGATCTTCTGCTGTGGGAAGGTGATCAAGAGATGGAGGGGAGGGGTGGGATGGAGGGAAAGGGGTGAAGAAGATTTGGGGAGCCTTGTGTAAATGCACCTACACCACACAAGGAGGGAAACACTTTTTACTGTATCATGTGCTATTAAAATATAACATCTGTGGGGGGGAGACTGACAATGTGACTTTAAAAATCCATAAAATAATAATTATTCTCCCTAATTTGCAAAGGAGGAAATAGTTGTTATGAGAGACTCAATAGCTTCCTAAAATTGCCTTGTCATAAAAAGATAAAATTAGAACTTTGTTCTAATCCTGATGTACTTTTGTTCTTGTCTTTAGACCCTACCTATATATTGAGTCATTCAGATGCTCTACTGAAAGTATAAATTAATGATTGGATACATCAAGACCTTAAGAGATTTTCCAGTTGTCTGGAATCAAAATTAGACTATGAATACATATAGGTAGATACTAGCTAGCATTTCCTGCGTTGGCTACTTTGGTCAGTATTTTACATGCGTTTTCTCTTTTATTTCTCAAACAGCAAGACAGAGGTTTATGACTACTATACTGTTACCATCTCCATGCCCAGGAGAGGAAAGTGAGGTGCTGCTGAGGAGCACAGCTGGATCTGGACGCAGCCACTGCAACTCTAAAGCAGAGATTGTCACCTGACTGCTCCTTGGTCCCCACAGTGTATTTTCCAATACTGCATTTAAAAACCTTTTGAGTTTTCATGATTTGGAAGGTGTAGGTGAAGCCCATGCAGATATAGAAGCCAAGGCAGTTTCCAATCCACAGAGCAGCATCCCTGAGAAAGTGTCAGTAACCACAAGAGTAAGAAATCCTACCCCCATTTTACCATTCATCTGTATTTATTGACCATTGCATTTGAGCAAAGTCATAGGAATAATTATTATTTCGTATTATTGATCCACATTTAATCTCACAACTCTTTCTTGTGGTGATCTTAGACTACATTGCAACAGTGCATTTATCATCTTGGTATCTTCTAGTAAGCAAAAATGCACAGTGTCACATCTCAAAATTCTTACTGAATTAGTCTAGCATAAGGCTTTGGGGAATCAGATATTTTTTAAAAGCTCCTCAAGTGATTTGAATCGGCAGCCAAGTTTTGAGAAACATGCAGACATTTTAAAAATGTGGGACCTTTCGTGTTCTTCGCTAAAGTAATACCGTAGGCATAACTCACAGTTATTGAACGCTTATTACGTGCCCAGGACTGCACTGAACACTTGTATGAGAATTTTTGCACTTTAAATTCATCGGTGCCTCCATCAAGAAAGTGGGCATCCTTACATCTGTGTTGGGGCATTTCAGCTATTTTAATAAAGGACCAGAGATGATGGCTTATAAAGAACAGAAGTTTCTCGCTTGCTGTTCTAGAGGCTGCTTGGATCCGCTGTCTGGGGCTCTCTCTCCAGAGCACGGGTGGCAGGTTTTCATCACATCTCAAGGCCCAGAAGCCTCTCCTCTTGTTAAGGGCACTCGCAGTCATGAGGGCTGTGGCTTCC
Source organism: Hydrochoerus hydrochaeris (assembly GCA_004027455.1). NCBI lineage: Eukaryota > Metazoa > Chordata > Mammalia > Rodentia > Hydrochaeridae > Hydrochoerus > Hydrochoerus hydrochaeris. Next base: position 233,890 of record PVLA01000217.1, read on the forward strand.
TCTTCTATTCACTCCCCCTAAATGCCCCTCATCACCATCACTTCAGGGATTTAGGATGTCAACATATGCATTTGGGGGCGACACAAATATTCAGACCATAACACCAGCATTTAACACACGATGAAACTCAAACATCTGAAGATTAAATAATTTGTCCAAGCCAGACAGCTAGTGTGTGACAGAGCTGTGAATGAAATGCGGCTCCTCCTGACTGGAAAACCCATGCTGTAAACCAGTAGCTGGGAAACATAAGCCTGCCTCGGGACCATCTGCAGGCTGGGGACAACACAGATGGCTAGGCCCGCCCCGAGCGGCTGACGCCGTGCGGTTGGAGCTGGGCCTGAGACTCTGCATTTCTAACAAGTTCTCAGTGCTGCTGCTGCTGCTGCTGCTGCTGCTGCTGCTGCTGCTGCTGCTATTTGTCCAGGGACCACGCTTTGCAAGGCGTGTGCTAAAATAGAGCCATTTCTTATAAAGTCAAGCTGCGTCTCTTTTATGATATTTCTCTTATTTCAGGAATGCGCTAAATCATGTCCCACTGATCCTTGGGGGATATTTTGTAAATGTTTTCTGTCCCACTCACTAATTCAATGTCTTATGATTCCAGGCACAGTGCAAAGCATCTTATTAGTGGGAAGAGTGTGTAATAGTTTTTGCCTCGGATGGGATGGGCTCAGGGAGAGGCACCAGGAGAGAAGCCCAACTCTCTCTCTACTCCAATGGTGATAGCCCTAGCTGGAGGGGAAAAAATCTACCAGCAGGAGAAAGACCTACACCAAAGGGCCAGCAATCCAAAGTGGTCATTAAATGCCAGGTGAAGTCAATGAAAAAAAAAAAACTATTAAAACATCGGGAAATCAAGAGGCTTTTTGATCCACTATATTTGGTCCTATGCTAGAACTATGATTAAATAAGGAAAAATAAAAGGCAAGAACTTCACTTCTTGACCTACCCTTCATCTCCATTAAACAGTAGCAAGCAAGCAAGAAGCCTACACAGAGAGGAGTCAGAGGCGATCACAGAGGACACTGTGACACTGGAGTGGAGACCCCCAAGGTTGTCGTGCGTTAGAAAGCTTACACTCAGCCATTGGCAAACCCTGCATGTTACCAGCACTGGAGTCCCACACAGAGAAGGCTTCTGTCACACCTGCAGAGCTCACGTTCAGGGTGGTAGGTAGGCACGGAGCCAGGGTCAATGAAGAAAACCAGGACTAGCTGAGAGGCAGAGACACAGGAGCCCAGGATGAGTGGAAAGCACTGTGGGGAGATGGTCGGGTTTGCTTCTGCCTGGGGTCGCAGGTGAGTGCTGACGGTAGCTGCTGGCCCAGGCACGGGACAACCAGGCCCACTAGAAGCTTGAGTTTTCTTTGTGCACCCAAAAGGGCTGAAAAGGATTTGATGTGGAAAGTAATATAATGAAAGTATAATTTTAGAGAGATGCCAGCCACCCCTCCCCTTCTTTCCTGAATACAAGCTGGTCTCGCTCACACAGGAGCATTTTCACCTCGCCCTGCCCTGTGTTTCTAGACAACAGTTCTCTGCGTCTCAGTGCTGCTGACTGTGTTGTGATGATTTTTCTTACCCATTGCCTGAAGGACCAGAGTAGGAGCTGAGCATTTTTCAGTGCTCAGAGGCATTGAGAAGGTACTGAAAAGAAGGATGGGAAGGTATAAATTTCTACTCCTGACATATGACTGTCAGCCCCTTATAAACAGCGCCTATAAATTCCATCTCAAGCAATTTAGGATTAATTACCTTTACATGATTCATATGGCACAATTTTGTCTTCATGTTTAAACAATGCCTAAAACATTTGGTATCCCCCAAATCTGCTTCCTTTTACCACAACTGTTTTAAAGGAAGTTTTTAGATAGTTTTCTTATTCACATTAACTATACATCTTCTGCAAATACTGTTTTTAATGTTACTCAGAAAACTAACAGTGGCAATGAAAGAAAATAAAGTTCACTAAACAGTTTTGAGGGGATTTTTTGTTGTTTGGTTTCTGTTTGGGTTTTGGTTGGGGAGACTGGTTGATTTGTTTTGAGACAGTCTCACTATGTAGTTCAGGCTGGTCTTCAACTCTTTGCAATCCTACTGTCTCAGCCTCTTAAGTGCTGGGATTACAGACATGCACCACTACATCCTGTTCTGTACCAGTTTTTAAACATACACTGAATTGTAAACATCATCATTAAGTAGCATAATACTAGTAGAAATAACATTAATGCTTATTAATGTAAATAATAAAGACAGGGTTAATACTCATTAATTAATATCAAATAAATGCATGAATGGTACCCTTCAACAAAGCAAATCCAGGCAGATTTAAATTTACACAGAGTTTACTGACTTCGCAATATACCTCAGACTATGTTAAGCCATTTCACATTACTCTTCATATGAGCTGATTGGCAGTTTGATGATCTGTGTCAGAGTTACGCAGCCTTAAACTCAGAAATGGTTAAGATAATTACCCAGGAATTCATAACCAGATGTGCTAACTCAAAGTTCTTTGCTGGACTTTTCCCCAAATTTGTCTAATCATAACGAACATCTAAGTACTTAATATATGCTCTCCAGACCTCTCCAAGTTCTGAGTTGGTGATTACTTAATAAACCCAGACCCACTTGCCTACCACACAACACCGAAACAACAGGCTTTGCAAAAGAAAAAGAATTTTTCACAAGGTGATCAAGGATGAAGAAATTCTAAGCTTCAGAATCATCTCCTGGTCACAGGGCTTGGATATACTTAGGGACAAAGAAGCAGGGTGATTTCAGGTGCAAGAAAAGGTAACTAGAGATGAAAGAATCGTTGGTTCGTGCACGCAGAATTAATCTTCGTGGCTTTCATGCTACGCATATGCAGGAAATGGCAGCTTTAGCATGGACCTAGGGTGGACCTTTCAGGTTTGGGACCTTGGATGATACAAGATCACTCGTCAGACACTTAACCAGACCCAGGTAGGGTCAGTGGTTCCAACAAATGTGCTTTTTATTGCTGAAAGATAACATAAGCAAACTTTATCTTCATAACCTGCTTATAGAAGGTATTAACACAGCAAAGCTAGTGGGAAACTATATTGTTTAGCTGTGTGACCTGCAAACTTAGAGATTTTTTAAGCCAACTAAAGGCAGTCACTAAAAGCATGTGAAGGTAGAGGGTTTATTCTGTGTTACCCTCAGTTTTGGTTGATGATTCTGAGGAACATTTCCGGGACCTTCAGTTCTGGCTTCCTGTTAGAATTGCTTCAGAAGCGGTGAAAACCCAGATGCCTTGGCCCCACGTTTGACCAACCAGGGGGGCCCTAAAGGAAATCCCAGCTCACCCACCACTGAAGCTCCCTAGGTTACTCCAGTGGGCGTCCAGAGCCAGGAACCACGGAGCTCAGCTCCACAGGCCGATGCCTGCATTGAGTCCCAGCCTCCACCACCTACCTCATGGCATCCTGCCTTTCTTCCCATCAGAAATGATTCCTATCTGGGAGATGAAGGAGGAGAGAGAAAATGAGAGCTGCTGAAGGTGACAGGAGGAGGGAAGGGGTGAGGAGAATGGCTGAGATTCATCATGGAACCAACGTAGCAGCAACTCTAAGCCAGTGTTAGAGTTCTAATGCCCACATAAGCGTTATGCTGTCACATAAAAAGCACGGCTTTTGCAATGGAAGTCAAAGCAATTTTCACATAGCTACACGTCTATCCTTCCTGGTGACAAGGGTTGAAGATCAAATCTGTCTATGCGTGTGACTTCGTGCTTCTTCACAATCAGAGGGCACGGCGGGGTACTGTAAGGAGAAAGGCACTTTAGACCTCAGGGTCAGAGCTCAGGGATCTGCCTCATGGTGGGTCCCCTGTTGGGCCCCAGGCTGTGACACCCCAGCAGCTGTAAGGCCTGTCTTTTCTTCTTCAACTGTAACATGCCTGCGTGGTCTATGAAATACTTCAGGGGCCACTGTGATTCAATATCTGCCAGAACGAATAAGGGTGCTACCTTCACACAATCATCTAGCACCCACTTTGGACTCGAGAGTCTGTCCAAAGTAAGTCAGGACCAGCTAATTCTGCAGGAAAAGCATGGCTACAATCCGAGTTCACCCTTGTTACTTACTTAACATATACATATCGGATCTGTTTCCAACAAGGTGAAAATAAAACGAGATTTAAATCATGCAGAAATAATGTGTGTACATCCAATTTGGGAAGGACTGTTTCTAGATTGTTGATCGCAAGTTAGCAAAGCTGCATTCTCTAGCAAATATGGAGAATCAAAAAGAAAAACCAATCCTGTCCCTCCTGCCTCCCCCAGCTGAGTACCTTTCAGGCTTACTTAATGAAATGGAACAGTTGATGCCTTTAACTCCTCTTTCGTTTAATCTCATTAATGCAGTCTGTTAGGCGTCTGGTTATGGGATAACGTCATCATAGGGCGGTCATCAGATTGCTTGTGAGACCTGTAATAGCTTTCAGTTAGACTTCTAATTGGTACGTCAGCATGTGTGAGACCCAGCTCAAAACTAAACCTGATGCCACTGGTGAGTTTTGTGTTTTTTTCTCCTCTCTTCTAACATTTAGCTGAATGACCCTTCCTGAGGCAAGAAATCAAGCTTTCCTAAGCTCTCAGCAAAATAAATTGATAGCGAGGTGAGGGAATAATAAAATAGTTTCTGACTTGGAAATGCACGTAATAAAACAATGACAGGCTTAATTTTACACTGGAGGAGGTATTTATATATAAATATTGTCATAGCTGGAGGTGAATTACCACATGTATATATTTTGAGATTAAATTCAAGATGTCTTTCACCATATTACACTAGCATCAGGAATAACAATGTGAATATACTTACAATTTTATAGTTTTGGTTGTAGTCATTGCCACTGATACAGTTGTGATCACTTGATTTTTCTAATTTTCTCTTTAAAATTAATTTAGTTTGTATATTATACCAGATATTTTTCACATGTAAGCAATCCATTTTGAAGAAAAAAAATTCTATTTGATTGAAAGATTAAACAGTGAAGTAACTTATAGGTTTTTTTCTCCTAAATTTCTTACAAGTTAGTACGTAATCCACTCAACCCATATTATCTCATAATATGGGTAGCATCGAATGTGTGTTTTAAATATATTTCAGGGTAAAATGATTTACTGTCATTTCTCTGGACAGCAGTGGATAGAGCTGGAAATATTAAAAACTGTGAATCAATTGCTTATTCCCAATAATATAAGCCTCTCAATTATTTCAAAATAAACTTTACATCTAAAGTTAGAAGTTTAAATCTGTACACTCAGAATTACATCTTTTCACGATGATTGGGTTTGCGCGGTGCTTATATTTTTAGAAAAAATAGATATGACTGCTGTGCAGACTCACTAAGTTCCAAATACATGTATCTAGGATTTCTTTGGTGAAATAAGCCATTGCCAGCCAGATTGCAGTCTGACATCAATGGAGTCTTTAAACAACTATATATCCCTACTGCTGACAGATTTACTCTGGATATTGTTACTATTGTTGCTTAGAAATTAATAAGACCAGGCGTATTAACGTCTATGTAACTAATCTTCTTTAGGTCTGAATCACAATTAACCAAGGCCAACAAGTGAGCACAAAAGTGTCTTTCTCCCTGATTTCACATTTTAAAAGTCAAACATGTAGTTACCTTCTACTGTAAAGTACATGAAAAGTGTTTGATTTTAGGACTTTGTGTGCACTCATGTGCATATTTACTTATTTTTAAAACTGAGCTACGTGAACAAATGTGTTCTTGCATTTTGCCAAGAGCACTTTTTCCTGTTAAATTTCAATGGGACTCAAAAGGAGACCCCAAGTTGAAGGTACAATGCTCACTTCAGCAGCATAGATACTAAATAGAAGGCACAAACTTTTTTATTATTATTACTACAAGAATGCTTGGTACTGTGCCTAGTGATTTCTGGGTTTTGCTTCTTTTTTTCTCCAATATACTCACCAAAAAATAATCATAATAATATTTCTATTGCTTCACAAGTGACTCAAACTCTAAAGAAGAAAATAAAAAAACAAAACTTTGTCCTTCCAGTTCAATCCAACTGGCAGCATCAAGATTCCCTGCCTACCAATCAGGGCATAAGAAGCACAGCCAACAAACGGGAGACCGTGAGCATGTCCATTCCAGTGTTATTACTGGCTGTCCAACAGTGGTTACGAATGTCCCCTTCTAGAAAATTACGGTCCCAAGGGAGAAAATTTGTCAAAATGGAATTGGAAATCATGTATTTGCAACACTTTTGTGCCAATTATCCTGACTGATGTTGTCTCTGGGAATGAGAAGATACGGCCATCAGTTCCTATAACAACTTTGCCAGCTTACATAAACACTGAATAAAGCTGTTAGGGATTACCTGTAGCATGATGGATCTGATGAGCTCAAAAATAAGATAGCTCGGGCCCTATACTATTTAGGATTATGCCGGTAATCTCTTTAGAGAAAGTATGCAGTATCAGCAGAACAGAGCCTTCGGTCTTTGAGGAGCTATAACTAATTCTGCATGTGTAGGTGACTGAGCCTTCCTCGGTCCCACACGGACAGACAACAGGCTTCCTGGTGCTTAGCAAGGGGTAAGACTGTAAGGCAGAGCTTCCGCAGTGAGTCCCAGCTGACTGTTTACCCCTGAAATAATTTCTGGTGCTGAATATGGCTAGGAATACCCTCCTTTATATTACATGTGTCTCCTTTTTATAAAAGGACATATATGTAAGGATGGACTAAGCCCAAACATGCCTTTTTCTAACTTTGGAACTCTTTTCATCTCTAGAGGTAAAATAAAAGTTAAAATTGACCTTTTAACTCTATAATTTCTTTATTTCAAGATTGGACACAACTACTGCTGACTCCTAGGCTTGCTGGAACACATATAACAGTGTGATTTTCAGTGTGAAAGTTTGCAACATATTTACCATTGCAACATCAAAACTCATAGATAATCCAAATAATTAGTTTCTAAAATCCCAACTCTTGTTTAAAAATTACTGGTGTCAGTTTTTTCTCTTTTTCAGACACAGACACACTCTTTCACACACACACACACACACACACACACACAATTTTACCTATGTTCTATACCTTGTTTAGTTATTTGTTGCACAAATGGCTGATTATATTAAGAAATCAAAAGCATAAAAAGTCACAGAACTACTCTTTAGTTTTCTAACCCAAGATCATTTATAAGATGCTGAAAGCCCATTAAATAAAATTATCATGAGGTTAGCAATAGAAACATTAATATGTTAAAAACATTCTGATCTTTTGTGGACATGCTCCTAATGATGCAGGGATAATTTACCCAAATATAATAAGCTATCATGTCAACTGTATATTGCAAGATCTCTTTTTTCAAGATTAAAACCAATGAAGTTGGATTCAGATCACTGTATTTTAGAATGTATCCTCCTCATTTTCTCCACAATTCTGACTTCTCTTTTTTAAACACACCTCAAAAGACTTAGTCTTCCTTTATCACTTACAAGGACAGACATATTTTACTTACTTTCAAACTCCATGATCAGTACTAAGAATTTCAGAAATGGTCTGAAGAGTTTCTATTAAGAAGAATGAGAAATATGAGAAATAAGTGATTTCCACTCCAACTATTTCATTACTTAGGCCTAACCCCCTTTCTCTCTCTCTCTCTCTCTCTCTCTCTCTCTCTCTCTCTCTCTCTCTCTCTCTCTCTGTGCATGTGTGTGTAATCAGTGTTTCAACCTTTAAATTGTCTGACTCTAAATACATAATTTAAGGGCTTTCTTTTTGTTTACCAAGCATATTCCAATATATAGCATTGGTCTTTTCAAATATTCTTAAAAAGCGTGCACTATTGCAACTATATCTTAGAACACAATGAATAATAATACTAGATTGAACAGTATGAAATTGCAAATGTCATCAAAGTTTTTGCACAAAAATATATGCCAATTTCATACAAGTCAACTTGACATATGACAAGACAAAAATGTGATTAGTTAATCATTCTGGAAACTTACTGTTGCTATTGGATTTTCCTCTTTCGACCTTCAGCCACCAATTTTGTTTACCCTTTCCCTATATATTTTGCTTGCTTGCTTTCCAAAACCTGGATCAAAAGCCATCTCAACACTAAACCTTCCCAGCTTCCCAAGCTGGAATTAGCATTTCCTTCATTCAGGTTCATTCAGCAGTCGTCTGTCTGGGTGGTGACTGTCTGGTGATAGGATTCATTTGAAGACAGAAATTTGATTTTGGATATATCTGTGATTTAAAATAAAAAGATGTTTACTGAATTTTTTTAAGTACTCCTTCCTTGTCTTTGTTACACTGTCTCATATGATCCTTACAATCTCCAGGGACAGAAACATTGTACAACTAACTTTTTGAATAAATAATAGACATTTTAGTACTACTTTATTTGTACAGAATATTTGAGCAGATATTATGTAGATTTCCATATACCTAGTAGCACCAATAACGTAATTTCCTCTATTATTACTATTTTGCCTTAGCATGGCACACCTGATAAACCAGTGAACCAATGCTGATACATTATTACTAACTATCGTCCATAGTTTAATGTTTGCACTTCTTCTAACCTTCTATAATTGTGGTATCTGATGATACGTCTCCAACATTACAGTACCAGACATGATAATTTCGTCAGTCTAACAATTCCTTGTGTTTTATTTACTCATTCTCTACTCCCACTGCAAACCTGGGCAATCACTTTTTGCCACGTCTATAGTTTCCCTTTTCTCAAATGTCATAGTTGAAACTGCAGTCTTCCTTCCCTTAGCAATCTGCAGTAGGTTTCTTCCCGGTCTCTTTACAGCTCAGTAGCTCTTTTTTGTATGGCCAAGTGATATTCCACTGTTAGCATATCCCGTTATTGGTTTGTCCATTCACCCATTGAAAGACGCCTTGGTTGTTTTCAGCTTTGGACAATTATGAATATTGTCATAAGTATGCACATGCAAGGTTGGGAGGAGCCTAAGTTTGCAGTTCAGTTGATAAATACCTAGGGGCACAATTGTTGCTCAGACCAAGCTCAGCTTTGTAAGGACTGTCAAATGGCCTTCCAGAGTGGGTGTACCGTTTTGTGTTCCCACGAACAACAAAGGATCATTTCCTTTGTTCTGCATCTGCCCCAGCATTTGTTATGGCCAGGTTTTAGATCATAGTCATTCTAGTAGATGTGCAATGGAGCCCTAATGAGATATGATATTTGGTGGCCTTACTATGCTTGTTTGTCATTCATGCATCATCTTGATGAAATCTCTTCAGCTTTTCTGCTCATTTTTCAATTTTAATCATTATTTACACAATGCGAAAGCATACTCTGCGTCAGATATGCATTTTACAACAGTTTCTCCAATTCTGTGACTTGTCTTTTCATTCACTTTATGCCCTGTAATTTTAACACAGAAAATCTGTATACATTTTCCGTTTTCCAAAAAGGTGGTGTTGGGCTGGGGATTTAGCTCAGCGGCATAAGCACCTGCCTTGCAAGCAGGCGGTCCTGAGTTCGATTCCCGGTACCGATTAAAAAAAAAAACAGAGGCTCCCCAAAAAGGTGGTGTTTTCTTCTTAATTAGGATTCTGTTAAACATATTGCTTTGAGGAGAACTTATATCTTTATGATAACAGAAAAATAACTGTCATTTATTCAAATCTTCTTTTATGTCTTGAACTGTTCCATAGTTTTTTGTAGGAGCAGATATTCATCTTTCTTTTTTTAATTTTTAATTTTAATGTTTGCAGTTTGTGTAGTTCGCACTCATCTTGGGGAGTGGTTGCATGTACATATTACAGCTTGTTGCTCTTTTTATTTTTAATCCCCTTCCATTTCCATCTTCCCTTCTCCCCCACCCTCGTTTTCCTATCCTGTTTTTCACTCCTGTTGATAATATCCGTTTTAGCACATTATAGCCAAAAAATGTTTTCATAACAAGGGGCTGTTAGGTTCCTGTGTGTGGTGAAAGGTGGTGTTTTGCTCCTTTTGAGTTATTCTGCAAGGAATAAACTCTGCCTTATCATTCAAAGCCTCCATGGGATGCGCCTGTGAGTTCCTTCCGGGAGCTGGTGCTACATAGCCATGAACTTCCGGTCAAAGGTTTCACCCAGGCAGAGAACAGAAAAGGGGCTAAGGAGAGAAGGAGCTAAGAAGAAACAAGTTTTCAAGCAGAATAATTGCTGTGCTTTCTCTCTGTAACTGGGTAAATTGGCTATCAAGTAGAGTACATGTCAGGGTTTTTTTGTTTTTGTTTTTTAATAAAGTTTTCTTCCTTTGTGAGTTGGGGCTTGCGGTTGTGTCTTGAAGACATCCTCAGGGGAAATTGTAGGTTTAGTATCCTGCCTTGCTGTCTAGGAGACTGCTGAAGGTCTTCTGAGTGTTGGAATCGTAGGCACACTTTACACTGCAAATTGCGGTTACCTAGGAACAGAGCATGACCTGAGCATCCACACCTTCATCAAGCACCTGGGCGATGCTGGTGGCGTTATCAGGGTCCACACTTCGGGTAGCAGGTCCCAGGACAGCTTTAGGAGATAAGCAATGCCACAAATACCCTTTATAGGTCTTGAACTCTGTGCTAACTAACCTGCTTCCAGGAGATGAGGCAACTTTTCAAATGCTGCTTTCCCAGAATTACCTGAGTAACTGGGGGGAAAAAACTGATGGCCTTACCTCTGTTAGAAAAAAGAAACTTTGTACAATTTAACTTTTAAAAATGAAAAGCTGTATGTTTTTAAATCTTCTCAAGAGTAGTTTTTGTGTTTGTTTGGTTTGTTTAAATACAGTATCCACAACACTAAGGCAGTCTCTGGTAGAGGCAAAGCCATTACCAAGCTGTGTCAGAATTGTGGAGGAGATGTAAGTGCAGTTCACAGTTGGTAATCTGCAAAGAAGCCAGGAACACTAGGTGTTAGTTATAATAATGCAAGACGTTTCTGCAGTATGCGGGCCCCTCTCCTCTGTCTCATCGCTGAGTGATGAGTGTTTGGGATTTTTTTCCCCTGACTCTCCAACTGTCCTGCTGCCTTTATGAACAAGGAGAAATGTCCAGAAGGCAAGAGCAGAAACTACTTTTTCAGATCCCATAAAATTTTTAATCTTAAATCCAGGAACATTAAAAATCCCATCAGGCCTCGGAATAGGTACTATGACAGTCATGTATGACTCCCTGGGTGCCACAGAGCAGTACAGGCCTGGGAGCTTGTTTAAACCAAATTCTGCTTCAGTTGGTCTTGGGTGCATGTTGATAGCCTGCATTTTCCCCATTGTCATGAGTGCATATTGGTTAATACAGATTAACAGGTTTCACTTTGGCGGATTTGTACAAGGACATAACACACACATTCTAATCATTCTCACGTCACGTCCCTCCCTCCTGCCCCGCCCCCATCTCACATTTTTGAGGTTTTGATGTGAATAAGGTATTGTGAGCATATTCTTCCCCACTATTACCTGGTCTACAACACTCCCCTTCATTCTTTTCTTCTTATCTAACAATATCATCTTTTCATATTCCACAGATTAGATGGAACATGCGGTATTAATCTTTCTTTTTTAGTATTTATCTTTCTGACAAATAATAAAAGTTTATTTCACTTAACATGATGATCTTCAGAGTCATCCATTTTTCTACAAATGGCAAAGTCCCATTCTTTTTCATGGATAATAATGCTGCATATGCACACACAGCATCCTTCGCCCACTCATCCGTTCATAGACACCTAGCCTGGGTCCCTCTCTTGGCCACTGTATATTATGTCACAGTGAAGACGGGTCTGCTGGTCTCTCCACGGTACACTGACTTTAATTTCTTTGCTTATATATCAAGCAGTGGTAAACCTGGATCTGTTTGTATCTGTATTTTTAGTTTTGTGGGGAACCTCCATACGGATTTCCATAGTAATTTACATACTACACCATAGTGATTCTCCATATTAATTTACTTCCCACTAGCATTGTAGATGTTTCTTTTTCCCCTGCCTTTTCACCAGCACTTATTGTTTTCTGTACTCTTAAAGATGGACATTCTCACTGGGGTGATAAGGAATTTGAACATAGGTTTGATTTGCATTTTTTTAGTGGCTAAAGATGTTGAACATTTTTTTCACATACTGATTGACCATTTGCACTTCTTCCTTTAAGTTGTGCCTGTTCAATTCTCATGCCCATTAATTAATGGCTATTTGATTTCTTTAGTAGTAAGTTTTTTCATTGTATATGCTAGATATTAGCTCTCTATCAGAAGAACAGTCAACAGATTTGCCCCTGTTTTGTTCGCTGTTTCCCTAGCTGTGAGGAAACTTTTAATTTATGTTGTTTCCTTCGTTGTTATTTCCTGTGCGGTCGGACTCCTACTCAGGAAGTCTTTGCCTGTCCTGTGACTTTGGTATTCTCCTGTGTTCTCACTTAGCAGTTCCAGGGTTCCAGTTCTTACACCCAGGTCCTTCTACAAGTGGATATCTAGTGTTCTCAGCACCATTTGTTAAAGAGGCTGTCCTTTCTCCAGCATGAACTTTCTGCTCCTGTGTCCAGAATCAAATGGCTGTGAATGTGCGGATTTGTCTGTGTTCTCTATTCTGTACCTTTGGTCTTCACATCTGTTTTTGTGCCAATCCCACACTGTTTTTGTTACTATGCCGCTGTAGCATGATTTGAAATCAGGTATGGTGATGCCTCCTGTATTCTTACTTAGCAGTTCCAGGGTTCCAGTCCTGCTCATGTTACTTAGTGTTGCTTTGGCTATTCTGGGTCTTGTGTGTTTTCATACATATCTTAGGAGTGTCTTTTTTCATAGACGATACAGTCCTGTACATACAAGACTCTGAGGCATCCACTGAAAGACTTTTAAAACGGACAAATTCAGCAAAGTAACAGGTTATAACATCAACATTAAAAACCAATAGCTTTCTACACCCGAATTATAGATTAGCTGAGAAAGAAATCAGGAAAACCATTTTATTCACAATAGGTTCAGAAAAAATGTTTTTAAAAAACTAAGTGTCTATCTAATCAAGGAAGTATAAAACTTGTACCATGAAAATTTCAGAACATGGAAGAAAAAAATTGAAGAAAACACTAGAAGATAGAAAGACCTTCACGTTCACAGATTAGCAGAATTGATACTGTTAAAGTGAGCATATTACAAAAAATAATTTATGTATCAAAATACCATGACATTCTTCTCAAAACTAGAAAAATCCAATTCTAAAATTCATTTGAATATTCTGTGTTTTCAACATGTTTCAGGGTTATGCGAAAGCTGCTGGTCTGTGGACCACATAGAGTGGTCACAGGAGTCATTAATTACTCTTAACCTGAATAAAATTGAGTCTGACACATGTATTTTCTTGTTACCATTAGAACAGTGATAAGACATGAAGTGTTTAGGTCATAATCCATAAGTTATGCACTTAAAACCTCTACAACTTACAGAAGTGATTTAATTTGCTGAGGAGAGGAACATTTAACTTATTATCTGTAGTAATCTTCTCTTATCATGGGGGATTCATTCCAAAACCCCCACTCAATGGATACCTGAAACCGTAGAGCACCAAACTCTGGATATAGCGTTCTATTTTTCTTACAAATACATACCTATGATAAAGTTTAATTTATAAATTAGGCACAATAAAATATTAACTACAAGCAATAGTAAAACAGAACAATAACAACAATATATTAAAATTACAACTGTCAATCTAGTAACTGTCAGCTATTAGAGACAGCTACTAAGTGACTAGTAGGCAGGTAGCATATACAGTATGGATACAGTGTGCAAAGGGATGATATTCATGCTATGGGCAGGATGGAGCAGGACAAGTAATTTAAAAGTGATGAACTATTTATTTCTGCAATTTTCCATTTAATAGCTCCAGATTATGGTTGACACTGAGAAACTGAAACCATGAAAAGTAAAACTGGGAATAAGGGAAGAATTCTGTAAATCCTTTGAATGGTCATTGGTATTTGTTGGCCTCTAGGTCTACTGTCTCAGACTTCTAGGGTGTCATCATGAACAAGCAGCTCTGTGGCAGTAAATGCTTTGATATGAGAAATAAGTCAGTCCCCTGCATAATAATCCTACAAATTATGCCTTGGAAAAAACATTTTTTGCTATTCTCATATGGTAGTAATCAATTTCTGAATCTAGCTTCCATTAACATGCAGTAGGAGTCATAATAATATAAAACCAAATGCATTTCTAAGTCATTCAGGAGCTCTCTATCAATCAGTGGAACAGAACAGAAGGCTCGAAGAGCCCATTACCCACAGTATTGCAGGGAAGATTGTGCAGTGAGAAGGAAAGCCCAGATGTTGGTGTGTATGGGGTGCGAAATCAGGACGCCCTGATCTTCACGCACTGTTTCTGGTATTCGGGCAGGAATCCTGCATTAAGATGCCATCTGTGCTGTGCTGAGGAGACACATGCACACATCCCAGCCCAATATCAATGATCTTTTAGAATTGTCATCTAAACTGGATTCCGTGGCACATGCCTTTGATCTCAGCTGCTCAGGAGGCTGAGGAAGGAGGGTCTCAAGTTCAAGAGCAGCCTGGGGAATTTACCAGTACTCAAAGAAAAAAGAATCACTCTCCAGCACAATCTGAGGAATACCTATATTCAAAACTGCCTTCCCCGCGGGCCTGTTTTCTGCACTTCCATCCCACCCCACCCTCAGAGCTTCTGTCTGGTCATTACCACTGCAGACGCACCAGGTCTCAGGATACCTGCCTCACCCTTGGCCTTCGGCTTTGTTGTTATATGAGACTGGAAAATTTTGGACCTGATAGAGGTAGATACTATCAGTCTGCCAATGAGAAAAAAAAAAGAATACAAACAAAGATTTTAACTGGGATTTATCACAGATGGTAGATGAGATACAACTTGGACTACTGACACCATCTGCAAAGGATTCTTAACCAAAATAGTCATCTTTATTGGAAACTTTTACATGTGTAAATTGTGCTTCACTCAGACATTAAGCGATTTAATTGCTCTGTCCACTTTTAGCATAACTGCAAAATTATGGGAAACAGAAGCAGGCAAACCAAGTGTCCAGGAATACAGCCTGTGCTGTATCCAAGAACAATGTCCAGAGCCTAGGACTTAGTCTGGTAAATGCCTCTTCTTTCTCTTAGGGGAATAAAACAACCAGAAAGCAAAAGATACTGCAATATAACCCCAAATCAAATACAAGCAACATAGGTCAGTCCTCAGAATCTTCATGTTTCACCTGTCTCCTGATTGGAAGTTTCTAGTTTTTTTTTTATTGAGACAGGATCTCACTAAGTGGCTAACTGTCCTACATTGGACTGAGACCTCAATCCTCCTGCCTCGGCCTCCCAGAGCACTGGGATTGCAGGGATGTGCTATCGTGTCCAGCTTTGTGGGAGGGAGTTGTTGATGTTTTATTTTTGCCTTTTGCTGTTATGTTTGTTTTGTCTTGTTTTCTGGCCTTTGCATGAAGTTCACAGGGTAGAGAGAATTCCTAGCAAATAATATGATTCATTTAATTCCTTTAGGAAGCCTGATAGCATCCCAGAATCACCTGAGAGCCTTTGCCAAAGTACACGCCCTTCCTCAATCATGATTCCAATTTCTTTTCCTTCTCCATATGAAAAATCAGTATTGCTTAAAACCTCCTTTATGTAAGGAAATATGTCAAATGCCATTTGTACAGAAAGAAAATCTGACACCACTGAAAACAAACAAAGAAGTATGACCCTCTTCCCGCCCTAACTTAGAAGCCCAGAGCATAACCATAAGCAGGTGGAGGTGAAGGAGCTGGACTGGCAGGAAAGAAGGACACAAGGGCAAATGCAAGAAAAATGGTTCTTGCAGCCAGAAAGCCACTTGGGCCCCGTGTCACTGCCTCTCCTGACAGATGCCTGGAAGAACTAAGGTACTGGGGAAACCAGGGCGATGCATAGTCTAGTTAATTCACTAGCCTGGCTTAGTCTGTGGGACTCAATGCCTGTTGTCACTTCCCCCTCCCGAGGGGGAAGAACAAAAAATGTGTAAATTCTGATAAGCAGAAAGACTCGAAACTTGGTGACTTTGTGCAAGGTTGTGGCAGAAGACGCTAAGCAAGGAAAGGACCTTCAAGGAGCAGTGGGAGAGAGAGTTGCCCTCTTCAAAGAGGAAGAGAAATGTCAGCTACTCTGTAGCTGTGAATAAGATCTGCCTGCCAACTCTTGGGACAGGATATCAATTATACTTCATAAGTTGTTTTAGTACAGGGACAGTATGACATTATTTTAAGTCTTTCATAACACTGAAACTATGAGAATATTGTTTCAAAAAAAGAGAAAACTGTGTATTGCTGCTTTTATAAGGAGAAACTGAGTTGGCAAATAAAACCTTAACAACAGGCTTAGAAGTAGGGAAACATAACTGGAACATACAAGACTTGGACAAAATGCAACATGAGCAAACCTCAAGCCACCTCATGGGCATCTCAACTCCTCTAAGTGTGTTTCTCAAAGAATACTATGGATGAATAAATCTGGAGTCAAATGCAAAAGTCAAATTTCCTACTTGGTTTCCATCACTCTTTGTTGTCACTGCTAGTGAGGTCCAAGATACAAAACCTCCCCACAATCTTCATCCTGAAACAGTGACATATACTGCATTACCAGAGGTAAACTCACCATGCAGTGCTTCCACAGGAGGCTCTGCCTGGTGTGATGGCCAAACATTTAGAAATGAAAAATCCTGGGGCAGTAATCTGATCTGTTGTCCTAATTAGTGTCTGAAATACTCTATCTTGCAGACATACTTTATAAAATAGAGTATGAACTATAAAGCTGTAGCTCAGAGCAGTTAATTTTTTTAAGTGTAAGAAAAGGAAAGATCTCGTACTTTAAATGGTCTAAATTTATCTTCACCTCTAATAAACCATAGATGATTTATTCTGCTAAAATGAGTAAAAAGTACTCACAAGATTTCCAAACCTATATCTCCTTCCTATACACAACAACGCACATTTTAAGTGACTTCATCTTTTAAAAATGCTGTTAAACTGTTTACAGTGCTTCAGGATTGCATGTTGAGCCAGAATTATAAATATGTATAAATATGCAGATGCTCCATTGAAAGTTCTTCATCTCATTTGTATTTCCAAAGTTGTATAAGATAACCTTTGTGCCTTTCAAAAACATCTTCTCCCTCCCCAGGGGGTAAATTACCTCTATTTTCATTTCCTTTAAAGTTAGATCATCTTATAATTAAGACTATATTCAAGCAGATTCTCCCCACGTGTAAGCTACTCCCTGGGGAGTAATTTATTCAATGCGAGTCTCTGTGTTAATATCATATAAGATAAAAAAATATACAGTGGATACCTGGGATTTTGTGAAATCAGTTTTGTAGTTGTGATAAATAATCTGTTTGAAAGGTTGTCACTTTTCAAAAAGTCCATAGTGCAAACAATTTACCATGTCATTCATTAGGTTATTTGAAAATGACAAGATCTTTAATAAAAGATTAATGATAGAGTTTGGGTTTTTTGCTCCAAGAACCTTAGAAAAACCAGGTAATGATAACAATGAGACTGATGATGAAGACATTTTTATAGGTCTATTATTTATAAATATCCACTTGAACCTCACAAGTCTATGAAGTTTGTCAGCTAAGCTCTGTATTTATAAATCAAAAAACATAACAGCAGCATAAGATCAGAGATTTTATCTTTGACATAACTTCTAACCACTAATAGATTTAAAACCAGAATCCAGGAGGACAGAAGAGAATGACCTCAACTCTAGTATCTTTCCCTAGCACAAAATCTTGAAAACAAATATGAGTTCAAGTAATCTAAAAGCTAAAAGAAGTAGGAGACAATTGAAATACTTAATCCAATCAGTATTTTAAGTGACTGCCTCTCTTGGCATTTTCATCATTAGCTTTTTCTGCAGGGACCCCAAGAGCCCACAACTGTATTCTTACTTGCTTTTTCCTCAAGTGAGAGGCTGTGTGACTTCACCTCAGCTTGAACGCATCATTGACAACCCTGAGTCTCAGCTTTTTCATATAAAAATGAGAACTAGTATTGATTTTTCCATTTGCAAAGATGATTAGAAACGTCTGTTAAATAATTCTGAAAAACAATGTGCTACCAGAAAGCTAAAAATCATCTGTTTTTAAAATGTAAAACAATATGAGAGGTAATGTTCTACATTTCTTTGTTTTGTATACTTAAGAGTGAAAAACTATAGAAATGTATCCAAGTGACGGATTGATATATAAAGCATTTTGAAGTACATTTTGCATAATTATTTTAACTACGGAAGAAAATAGTCAATCTTCTTACTGTACATAATTTTAACAACTCTTAAAAGCACAATTAAAGACATAGGAATCTCTACATTCTAAATAACCTCTATGGAGATGACTTGAAAGCATCTTTCCAACGGGCTTTCTGTGCATATCCCTCAAGCGACACACAAAAAATGGAGATGCTGTGCCCTGTCGTATTCTGCTAATCCCCATTTTTTGTCAACCTGTCTACTTTATCTCACTGCCAAGACTGGGGAGACAGAAGTGACCTTCAGTTCCTCTCATATCCGTGTTACTCTCTGTTTCATCTCCGCTGCCCTTCAAACACCTCTCTCCTTGCTTTGCCCCCCACATCCTTCCTGCCACTCACAAAGCCCCTGCCTTCCTCTCCAAGCACTCATGGCAGGAGTCAGTGCTCTCCGCTTGTGGTGCCAATCAGCAGGCCAAACTTGCCTTTCTAACTGAACAAGACCACATCTTTCATCGCTAGCCCAGTTCACGCTGATCCTTTTTTGCAGCTGGTGGGGTGAGGAGAAAACCCCTCTGCCTGAGCCCGGGGGCTCCACCAGCTGCCACCGTTCCTCCGTGTGGACCACAAAACCCACGTTTGCATGACAGCCTCTGCCGCACCATGACCATCACAGCCACCCCACACCGCCAGGCTTCACTCAGGGCTTCTTTCGTGGCTTCCTTCACGGCCCCTTGTCTTTTCTTCAGACCCACAAAATTCCATAGTCTTCACAAGGAAATGTTTCCATCTCCGAAGAAACTGTTCTGGTTCCTGTGACGTTCGTGCTCAGTACCAACATGTTTTATCATGTTTTCTCGGGTTTCTCTAGGTCTTCATTTTGTCTCATTAGTTCAATTATCAGAAGCATCTCTATATTTTATCCTGTGTCACCAGCCTTCAGTACCTTAGTGGAGGTGTGGGCCCTGCTTCTGTAAATGGAGCTGATTCATTAGTGACATTTTCACAAGTAATCATCCAACCACATAATGTGTAAAGCCACACACACACACACACACACACACACATGCCTAGGTTTCCTTTATTATATAATGTGTTGAGAGAAGGTCAAGCAAAACCTCTTAGGGGCTTAATGTTTCAAATGTAAACAAAGAAATCAAAAGTCATGAGTTCATGGGATTTTGCATTCCAACTATGTTAAGGTTAAGCTTAAAATGGAGAAAGTAGAGAAGACGAGAGTTTGGAAAACTTCAGGTTTCTGGTTTTAAATAATTGGTTTTGGTTCGAGAAGGAAACAGAGTAACAGTAAATGGTTGTCCCCTCACTTGGAAAACTTGGGAACCCACTGGAATGGTAACAGGTAACAGGCACCGCCACCTCCACCCCAGGGTCTTCGGGCACGAGCTTCGTGGAGTGGGGAGGCCATGCGAACACTGAAAGGGAAGCAGCTCTAAACTGAAAACATCTGTTTTTCCCTTTCAGCACAAATTGAAGTGATACCATGCAAAATTTGTGGCGATAAATCCTCCGGGATCCACTACGGCGTCATCACGTGTGAAGGCTGCAAGGTAGGGGCTCTGGCTCGGGCAGCTCTGTGCCCAGCAAGGCCCAGGCGACAGCTTCTGGGGGGCTTACGGGAGGCCACCGTGCCAGCCGCTGAGGCTCAGGACCTCTGGCTTGGGGCAGCGGGGGCGTTGCTTTCTGTCTTTCTGTTTTTTCCCCTCTCTAAGCACTCAGTAACTTCTTTAAAAGGGACTCTTACATAAAGAGTTAGTCTCATCTACCGAGATATAAACACTGACTCCTCTTCTTTCATCAGTACTCTCTGGTAAATTCCATGGTCCTTCCTACAATGTGACAGAACTAAAGATTAAACTACATGTTAAAAAATAAATTATCTTTTCATTATCTATCTATCTATCTGCTTGCGAAAGAGAAAGTCAAGGAGATGAATGCATTATGCATATGGACATTCTTTATTTTCACATTCCAGAAAAAGAAAACTTGAAGCATGGAAATTGTTAGAAGTAGACCAGATGGTCTCTAAATCAATTGAAAACTATCCCTCCCAAACTCTTCGTTATTGATAAGGTTTTGAGATGTAAACACAATTATGTCACCTGACAAATGTCATTGATCTAGATAATAAAATGCTAAGCAACAATAAAAGTTTCATCACATTCATTCCACTGTTCTCTCCCAGATAAATCCTACCAGTGGTTCCAAAAAAAGAAAAAGGAATGCTTTCCAGTAAATGAATTGCTTCTAAAATATAGACCTGATAAAATAGACCTAATCTAAAGCAAAAGACATTTGAAACTTAACCATAGATTTGAAAGAAAGAAAGAAAGAAAGAAAGAAAGAAAGAAAGAAAGAAAGAAAAAAGAAAGAAAGAAAGAAAGAAAGAAAGAAAGAAAGAAAGAAAGAAAGAGAATAAAATCAAAAGAACTCTACAACTCACTTTAAAGGTCCACATATATCCAAGACAAATGGGATGCAGCTACCGTCTGAGAGATAAACAGCACTGTGCTGGAAAAACAAGTGTTAGGACCAATTATATTTGTGTTCAAAGGTGAAGTCACAGTAGATCATTATGGTAAGCATTAAACTGAGGGAAATGTAATATACTTACAAATTCTAGGGCCCAATCTTAATCTTAAGAGACTTTCCAACATAAGACAAAACATCCTGTAATGATCAGATGGTAGCAATGTGGGGAAAACTGACAGTATCTTCGTAAGAGTCTCAAAAATATGATTACTGAAGCAGAAAATGGAGAAAAGAAAGAGAAGAGGAGTAAAGAGGAATGGAATGGGAAAGGCTGGAAGATTGCACTGATTTGCCTCGGAGATGATGAATAATTACCCGTATGAGCATGGCCTGCACTGCCCCCTGCTCTCTGTTCTTCTGCAGAGCTGTAATAAGAATTGCATATGATCTACCTTAATGCACTTTTCATCTCATCAGAAAGAAACAATAAAGCAAAAGAATACACTGACAATTTTTTACCCTCCTTGAATAAATTAGTACTTTCTCTGGCCAGGTAAGCATGGTGTTTTGTTTTGTTTTGTTTTGTTTTGTTTTGTTTTGCTTTGTTTTGTTTTTCTTCATAAACATTGACAACTCTGAACTCAGGTCCCCATCACTGGAAGCATTTCTACCAGTCTTTTGGCTTCTTTGGCAATTTTAAGTGCTGTCATCTAGTGTATCTAATATCCATGAAAAATGTTTTTTAGAGCAATGTCATAATGCAAATATTTGATGTTTTACTGTATAAGACCTATTTGGGAAATACCTGATTTTAAAATATAGAGATATATAGTATCCATGTTTAGAAGCAAAAGACTTTAAATAATAATGCCTAAATGCTTTAAAACCTGGTCAATTAGATAATCCAACAAGTCAAAGGCCAGGACAACAGCCATATCTCCTATGTTAAAGAGGAATCCACAATCAAAGAAATTATGCTGTTATTATGAACATAGTCTGAGATTCTAGTCAAAACTGTACATCAGGTTTCCATCAGGGAGCCAGTGCAGGCAGGGACACACAGCCAGGTAAGCCCTGTGCACTCACAGACTGCCACTGGAGGCCCTTGCTTCCTACTGGCAGCCAGTGCCCACCGGAAGAATCAGACAAACTTACTCCTGTGTGCCTACCACCATCAGAGGAGTTTTGGTGTAGACACACAGGCTGAGAGATGAAGCAGCCCCACTTCCACACACCACTGGCCATTGGGGAAGCCTCAGTGTAGCTGCACAGGTCTGGAGAAGCCGGTCCCATGCCCTACTACCTCCCTGTAAACCTGGGGTCAGAGGAACCCAGGTGCTGGCCCATTCCCCTACACTGCAGAGGGGCAGCCAACATGGGAAGTGCCTGGGAAGACACAACCAGCTTGTTGGGAAGAACCCAGGAGAACATCAAAAGGAAGAAGCAAAAGGCAATCTCAGACCTCCAGTCCACACAAAACAAGTCTGGGAGATATGGGTATGGAAGAAAATGGAAGTCACACAGCTGAAATCTCTAAGAGGATAGCAACTAAAGTAAAGGAACAACTTCACAAGACTGTAAAACTAATCAGATCAGAAATGATGTCTCAGGTAAAAGAAGAAATCAGTAACATAATGAAAGAATTGCTGAGCATATCTAAAAAAGACATAGTTTAAAAAAAAGAGGAGTATAGGAAAATAATGAAAACCTTGACTGAACACTATAGGAAGGAATTACAAAGCATGAAATAGATTTAAAGAAATATGCAAGAAATTAAAAAGTCTATTGAAAGCTGGCAAAACCTCTTGAGAGAGACTTTCAGACCTTGAAAACAGGATCACAGCTTGTGATCATAAAAGAAAAGACCTCTTAAAAATAACAAGGAACCAGGAAATGACAATTCAAGGGCTGCAAGAAAATGCAAGGAAAAATAATTTAAGAGTGATAAGTATCATTGAAGAAGCAGGGTCAACACAGGTGAAATAAAAAGACAGAAGTAATAGAAGAAAACTTCCCAAACATGGGGAAAGGATCTGGAATATAGATAAGTGAGGCATATAGGACTCCAACTAGCCATAACCAAAGTAAACCTATTCCCAGACATATAATAATCAAGATCCCAGAAATCCAGTACAAGAACAAAATATTAAAGGCTGTTAAAGAAAAGAAACAGATCATCTATAAAGGAAAACCAATCAGAATCATGAGAAACTTCTCAACACAAACCATCAAGTTGAGAAGAGTTTAGAGTGAAGTGTTTTAAATCCTAAACGAAAACAAGTTTCAACCCAGACTGATGTACCTTGCAAAACCATCTTTCAAATTGATGGAAAAATAAGATACTTTCATGATAAAGAACAACAGAAGGAATTCATGACCACAAAATCAACCCTACAGAGTGCTAAAGGATATTCTAGAGAGAGATAAAGGTGACCACGGTTCCAGGAACAGCAGCAGACGAGGATCGCCAAATAGGACGGGCAACTAAATGAAGGGGGAAAGTGGAGGGCCAACAACAGGAGGACAGCAGGGCAGAGATAAGCCAATTCAGACCAGTTGTAACCATTAATGTAGATGGCCTCAGGTCAGCAATAAAAGGAAACACAGGAAGAGTGGATCAAGAAACGAGATCCATTGATATACTGTATACAAGAAACACTTTACTCAAAAGGAAATTCATAGACTGAAAACCAAAGGAGAGAAAGCAATTTTTCCTCTAGAAAAGAGGAAGGGTAGCTTGCCCATCAACCACAGAGTGGATAAGAAAGATATGATATTTTCATACCCAGCTATAAAGTAGGATAATCTCAAGGCTCTTGTAGGTAAGTGGATGCAACTGGAGATCATGCTCATGGGTAAAATGGTTTGGACTCATATGGGTGAACACTGAGTTATCTCCCTAGCATAAAAAACTGAAGGAGTTAGTGGGATCCAAAAAGCACAATAGATATTATGAAAGTGATAGAGAAAGAGAAAACACCTAAAAAGGGAAAGTGGTAACCACTGTTAATTTGCTATTATCTTGTTGTGAATTCTTGTATCATTTTCAAAATTTTGTTAGGTTTAGTTTTATTGTCTTTTTTTTTTTTGCTAGAATTTATGGTGTTTGATGTTATGGGCCGCTGTTTTGAAGATAATGGGATGTATTATGATAATCATTGTTGATTTCCTATTATCTTGTTTTGAATCCTATAATGTTTTCATTCTTTTATTTTGAATAGTTTTTTTCTGTTTTATTTAATTTAATTTTACTGTATGTGATAGTATGGACAACTATTTTGAAGAAAGCAAGAGACATTATAGTAGCCATTGTTCATTTCCTATTATCTTGCTTTGAAGTCCTGTAATGTTTTCATTCTTTTATTTTGATTGGTTTTGTTCTGTTTTTTGTTTTGTTTGATATTATTGTGTGTGATGGTATAGTCAGCTATTTTGAAGAAAATGAGAGACATCGTAGCCATTGTTGATTTCCTGTTGTCTTGTTTTGAAGTCCTGTATCACTTGCATTGTTCTGCTCTGATTTGCTTTATTTTGTTTTGTTTAAAATTTTAAAAAGAACTGTACATCATATTATTTTTATTTATTTCGTGGAAAAACTCACATTTGTAAGAATGCTACATTTTCCTCCAAATAGAAAACTTAAGAAATTTCATTCAAGATTAGATTTCAATGTCAGCACATTCACTAATGAACCTTTAAATTTTCCTAATACTGTTTTAGAGTAGACATAAACAAACCACTTTACATAACATCAGCTCACACATTTATTCAATGTCTCCTTATTCAATAAAATGTGAAACAGAATCTTTTTCATGCCCAAAATCTCATTTTCAATAATGAGCCACAGTTAAGCAAAAAAAGCCTCATAATTAATGTCAAATTGGCCTTAAATTAGGACTCATAGCTGAGACTTCAAAAGAGTCTTTCCTGTCAACTCTTTTACTAAGTGGCAATGTAGTATCCAAGGATTAAAAACTACCCAATTCTTTCTTAAAATGTAAATTTTAAGTCATCTTTGATCAAGACCGATGTGCTGAAGTTCTGCTTTCTAATGGTTTTCCTGGTGTAAGAAGGACATCTCTTTAACCCCTGGGGACTTACATATGGTTTCTATATTAATATGAATCCAGCTGAATGGGACAATCAGATGTCTCATTCTGCCATCACTGGCCCAGCAAATAAATAGTACACAGGGAAATGTGCAGAGGATACTAGACCTTGTCAAAGGCTTCAAGCTTCAACCATAAAACTAACAGGACTTTTTCTAAGGGACCATTGGCCACATAGCCATTTCTGAGATTTCTTACAGGTTGGCAAAGCTCTACTCCTGGTACCAATCTGAACCCTGCTGGAATCCATAACAAATGGAAAATCAATGCTATCAATTTGGTCTTTCTTTAAACTGTTGATTGTTTTCTCTCATTAATACTGGTTTTTAATGTATTGCATTAAGATATTATTTCTCCTGATTATCAATTATTTTGATGAGTCACAAATTTTGTAGTCACCATGGCTATCTCACTACCCTGGTGCAAATCCAGCCCTACTCCGTCTGCCCATGGACACACACAGAATATATTTGACAAAATGTGGAGACAGTCTGGACCCCACAGCACTTTGGGCATTGAGCTTACCCCACCCCAAACTTTCTAAGTCATCTTCCTTCCAAAAGATGATGTGCTGTGTTATCATCTCCTAAAGTTTCTCTTCATGCATCTATTTTAGTTTATCTTTTTGCTCACAGCTCTGTGTTTTCATGGTTTCCCCATAGGCAATTCAAGAGCAAAAACGATTAGGAAAACTGATTGCAGAGAGGCATGGATGGAGAAAATGCTTATTTTCTCCAATAATGTTTTTTGTGAAATAACTAAGGGAAGATGATATTTAAAGGATTAAAAAGAATAATAAACACAGCTGTAGATTAGAAGTGCCATGTATAATCCATGGCAGTTCATTTCAGATAAGAAAGACTCAAACAAACTTGTATGAAGACCTGTTATACTGTTACAGGCTCGGAGACAATTTGTTCAGATTTTATCTGGGGTTTGTTGTTGTTGTTGTTGTTGTAGGCTAGTTTTTTGTTGGATTTGGGATTTGGTTTCATTTTGTTTTATACTAAGGATCAAAGCCAAGGACACTCACCACTGAGCTGCATCAACCTTTTCTTACTTATTTTGGGCCGGTGTCTCACTGAAATCCGCACAGAACATAAACTTTTGATACGCACAGGGCATAAACATTCTATCCCCTGCCTCAGTCTCCATTGGTGTTGGAATTACAGGGACGGGCCCCACACTCGATGTCTCTTCTTTATAATTGAAAGATTTAGTTGATATTTTCTTTATTCAGAGATGGGATTGATCAGAAAGCACATCACTGCTTTGAGGAACACCTTTCCAGATTTCTGACCAAATTTTTAAAAGTATTCAAAAGGAGAAAATGTGTATTAAAATCTGAGAAAGCAGTGACACACTCTGAGCCTGTCCAGCTGAGTCTCATCACAGTTGGTTTAGCAGTGCATACTTTTTTGTCACTTCTTCCCCAGTTTTTTGGGTGCAGAAACTGTTTTCTTTGCAGAGAAGAGCATAGCTCACAAATGCTTTTAATAAACATTCATCAAATGAATGAATGAATGAATGAATGAATGAATGAAAGTGATCCTTTGTATCTCTATAAATAACACATGTTTCTTCACAGAAACATCTGCAAACTATTGAAGGGTAATTACCAAAAGAATTTTAAAAATTAAGTGCAGTTTTGTTCATTGTAGGAAATGTACCCAGTGTGTGTGTTAATGTCTCCCTTCTCACACATCCACTTTCCCCCCTTTCTCTGTTTCCTTCTAGGGGTTCTTTAGGAGGAGCCAGCAAAACAATGCCTCTTACTCCTGCCCCAGGCAGAGAAACTGTTTGATTGACAGGACCAACCGAAACCGTTGCCAACACTGTCGCCTGCAGAAGTGTCTTGCCCTAGGAATGTCAAGAGATGGTAAGGAGTTGTCTTAATTACTTTCATCTCATCGCTGGGACAAAATACCTGACACCTAGAATTAAAGAAGGAAAGGTTTATTTAGCTCACAGTTTATGGAGGTTTCAGTCCATAATCAGCTGGTTTCAAAGCTGGGTGGGGTGACAGAGGGGCAAACTTCAAGGTGGCCAAAGACAGCAAAAGCGGCAAGAGCAAAATGGGGGAGAACAAGCCTCTTCCCCTCTCTTAAATTGTAAGCAGCTCCTCTGCCCCCCAGGGCGAGTGTAGCACTC
This sequence comes from Hydrochoerus hydrochaeris, assembly GCA_004027455.1. Classification (NCBI taxonomy): domain Eukaryota; kingdom Metazoa; phylum Chordata; class Mammalia; order Rodentia; family Hydrochaeridae; genus Hydrochoerus; species Hydrochoerus hydrochaeris. The sequence continues at coordinate 260,915 of PVLA01000217.1, forward strand.
TTACCACTTTCCAGCCCTCCTCTTGCATAGGCTCAGGATGTTTACCAAGTAGGGACCCTGGCTCTTTACTGATTCTCTTAGTTAAACTTCCAAACTTCTCAAGTTGACACAATGTATCAACCATAACAGGTATTCACCTTCCTGTGTCTTACTTGATGGTTTCCAAATTGATGTTTCACTGGGTGTCTTTACACCACCGAATTTAAATGTGAGAATTGGGAATAAGAGGAAAACTGAACCGTAGTGCAGGTAGTAAATGAAGAAGTAAAGTTAAGAATATGTAACATAGAGCATGGCCTACAAAACAAGGAGGGAAGATTGCGCTGTGCAGTCTGGGTGAGTGAAAGCCACACAGGCCTGGGTTGAAGGTGACTGTATACCACATTTACCTGGGAGTAGGGTGAGGACTGAGACGTGAGGCTTTCAGAGCTAAAACTGGAAAGTTCCCAGCAAACCAGGGTCATGCAGTCACTGGGAAAGTCTCATTGGTGCACAAATTGCTTAGTGAGGAAAATGCTAAGGAGCAGAATTTGTATATACAGGAAGCTCGGAAGCTTGGCTGGCTGGTCCTGTGTACCCAGGTAAGGGTTTCTACCATGCTGACCCATGGTGGAGACTGTGAAAGCCACAGCAGATGTCCATGTCTTAGAAAGGACATGCATGCCTGTAATTTTAGCACTCTGGGAGCCTGAGACAGGAGAATCACAAGACTGAGCCCAGCCTTGCCAACTCACCAACACAGCAAGACCTTGTCTCAAAATAAAAAGCAAAATGGTTAGAGATACTGTTCATTGCTGAGGTTCTAAACTCAGTCCCTAGTACTAAAAAAAAAATCTTTCAGGAAACAGGAGAATCTGTAATGATTGTTGCTCAGTGGTTGAGCACTTGCCTAGCCTGTGTGAGACCCTGGGTTTGATTCCCAAGATTCCTCCACCAAAACATAAGGGTCACATAGACAAGTGTCATAGTCACGGTGTGTCACACACGTGCACCCCTCCCAGCGCCAACCCAACTGGGTATCCCGGCTCCACACCCAAAAACAGCTGCTGGCAAATAATTTTGCTAGCTTCCATTTTTCAGCATTCATATACATTCATTCTTTCCCTACTGAGATTAGACAGGTCTTATGTAGCAGATTATAAATGACTCTGGGTTCTGGGGCCATTTCTGTCTTGTTTCCATGGCATCCTTAAGGTCTGAATAAAAGCAGATACCTAAGCAATGTTGAATGGACTATGGAATTCTTTTCCACCTCTAGTTGAGAGAGAGATAATGCCCTGATAACTTAATCTTTTTATGTGAGTCATTGTGGATTCTGTACCTCCAATCATAGCCCTCTACCTTGAAGTACAAATTCAAGGTAGCGTATATAAAATTTAAAGTGAATAGAAAGACAGAGACTTCAAGTTTAATATATCTATAATTGATATGTGCTTTCCCTTAGTAAACAGGAATACAATGTTTTACTGTGGGTTTTTTTTTTTTTTACCCTTTCTCTGATTCACAATCAGGCTAAACTTATCTTGTACAAATATGTACCTATGAGACAAACTAGACCAAAAAAATTAGAAACAATTTGACCTTGAGACTTACTGTTTATAGACAGTTTCTAAAGCTACAGATCAAGTTCCCGAAATTCCCCTGCTAGCTATGTTTTTTATCTTGCTTGTTTTTCCTGGGCTCACTAACCACATAAGTTTACTCCTAGGGTAGATCGATAGTACTGCATTGTTTCTACATAATAAAGGTGAATAAAGGGGTTTAGGGGTTTAGGTGGTTTACAGAATTTATGTAGTGAAAATCTATGCAAATTTGAGTTGATGGTTTTGCACTTCATTTCTCCCATATGGAGGTAACATATTAATTGACAATAGCTAGAAAAATCCCAGTAGTTGCAAAAACAGATAAGCTACTGGGTATATAGATATTCCTCATTTAACAACTTATCTGTTTAACAGCCATTTGGACTTAGGACCTGCAACTCAGAGTTGTGGCCCATAGTTTTTTAGAGTTCTGTACATCTTGTCTACAGGGCCTTAATGTCTTTTTTTGTACAGTGCACTTTGTTTACTGTATAGTAATTTTTGCTGATCATACTGTGCAGTACTTTACCATAGTTTTGTGTTCTGATATATATTACAGTACTGCATGTGAGAGTTATGCAAATAAAAGCAAACTCATCCAGGTGGAGTTCCTCTGACCATTTCTTTGCTCTGAATATTATAATATATGTACTATAGACAATTCCTCACTTAGAGATCAATTCATTGCATGATCCAGTAAGGAAACAGGACTTCATCATTACATTAGGAATGTGTGTATTTGTTTTTGTTACTTCTTACAAACAAAGATTTCTTCTGGAATGGCAGGTTTGTGGTCTGTGCCAAACAAGACATGAGTGTACATTCCAGGGAACATTTAGTGCACTCAGTGTCTTTAGCCCACCAAGTCTAGGAGGTTTTTGAATCCTATTACATAAAATCAATGAGTTGAGAATATTGCTTAATGTGTACAACCACAGTGTCTTCCCAAGGAGGAAGAAACTTACTGCAGCACACACTCTTCCACAGAGATAAAAGCAACATGGTGTCTTAGGACACTGGGGAGTAAGGATAATGATCCATTTGAATTTTAGACCCAGAGACCATCCTCAGGCTGCCTACAACACTCCCCAGATGCCTCCAAAATATGCTTCACATCAAACTAATCATGAAGAAAAGGGATCAGGTTAGGAGTGGTAGTTGGAAATGTGGAGAAGTGGTTCAACAAGACATACACAGCTTCTATCTATCTATCTATCTATCTATCTATCTATCTATCTGTCTATCTATCCATCTATCTATCTATCTATCTATTTCTCATCAGGAAAAACCTCTTCTTTATCATGACAAATAGAGGAAGTTGGCCAGGACCTTGATTATAAAAAGCCCATCACACCAAACAAATCATACTAATACCCAGATGTTGATTAAGCTTTATCAACTGTTGATAAGTAATGCCAAGAAAATGGTATTGAATTCAAAAGCCTTGAAGTTATGGTGCATTCACATTGTCTAATTAGAACTAAAAGTGACAGCTGAACTTTCTCCCTTCACTCCTCTTACCGTCCCTTTCGTCTACTCACTAAACAAATGCTTTCAAATTGCTTTAGCTCTGTTACCAAAGCCGAGAGGAACTATCTTCACACTTAGCTTGCTTACAACCCTTTATAAAAGAATATTCAACATAACTGTTTACTGAAAAATGGTAACAGCAGAAAGATATTGAGCCTGAAGAAAAATAGAAAACCTAGAAAAAAGCTAAAATGTGGAAAAACTGATTGAATTAGTAATGTTTTAAAATCTACACCATGTCCTGTTCAGTGGTACACCCCTATAAAAAACAGAGGTTGCCCTATAAGGGTGGGTTTCATCGGTCAAGCTTCTTCTGTTCAGCACTATATTGTCCAATCATGTCATCATTTAAATCATTTACATTTGTTAATGAAAACGAAATAAACTTACAATGCAGTTCTTTAACCATGCAAGCTATACTTCAACTGCTTGGCAGCCTTAATGCTTGTGGGTTCTATACGGCAAATCATAAAGAACATTTTTTCATCTCTAGAAATTCTGCCACAGTAAAAGGAAATGACAGAGATTTCAAATGAATAGTGTATATAGATCAAGACTTCTGATACATAGCCTACAGCACTAACAGGAGGGGAGCACATCTCTGAAGCCGAAGAGTTAGATTTAAACCAATTTAACAGCAAGACATGACTGAAGGGAGGAGTCAGGTAGGGTAATTTCCCAAAATGGCTATGGAAAGCCATAGTTGGTAGCTGCACAGATGTGTTGTCTTAAATCCAAAAATACCTACCCAGGTGACCTGTAGTAATAAGTAAAAACATTCGGAGGGGCAATGACTTTATGTTTTAGCTATTCTGACAACTTCCCTTCCATTGACTCCCACATTCCGTAAGACGAAGTGATTTCTGACACTTCCACATAAAATTATTCTTTGCTAACATGAGATTGAAATGAGCATTAAAAGCGTATCATGAATACATACCATCATTACTGAATCCTTATAAAATACTTGCAGTGTACACAGAATTGTACTGGTTTCTTTATAAGAAGTGGCAGCTTAGCAAGAGGCCGCGTCTATACTCAAGTGAGTATCATCAGTGGAATAATTCAAGTTTGAGAGAGGCAAACACTTAACATTCGTGCTATTCTCATCAGTGAAGAATGATAAGAAGAATTAAAATACTTAGAAACATGATAGTAACTTGGCCTTAATTGAAGCAGGTCTATGAATGCAAGAAATGTATTTACAAATGGTGACAAAGAATTATTTATATGTCATGAAAGTTTGGTAGTTTTGTTCTTGCCATGCACTGTAATTCTTCCCCAAATACGTGCCCAGTTTTATTGAAGGAAGAGATGTAAAACTGAAATAGCAATGAGCTAGTGTCTCTGAAATGAATGGAAAATTCACTGTAAGAAGATATTACAGTCTTCGTCAGTGAAGCCCTTGATTTAGGAAAAAACCTGTTTTTCCAAGTATCGCCATTGTTCTAAGACCTGCTAAGTGAATTTCTTAGAAAAGGCAGAGCTTTTCTGTGTTGAATTCTCCGATTTTTAGCAGAGCAGAGCCCATGGCAGCAGACTTTTTCTTTGACATTGTTAGCACTGATTATGATGACTGTGATTAACAACGTAATTCTGTCTGTGACAGCAACAGGTCAGCTCTGGGGGTCAGCAGTCACAGTGGTTTGTCTGGGGGTACTGAGGAGGAGTGGACAGCTTTGACGTACTTTGCAGCCAGCTAGTTCAGGCATCCTGCGCTCTAGCTGAGGTACCCAATCTCACATGTCCTTTTAAAGCCTGTTTATGTTACATATGTTAATATCACATTGGTCCAGAGCAGGTCTCATGACCATGCGTCCTGAGCTGGGTGGCACACCTGCCCAGAAAGGAAGGAAATAGGGGAGAGGAATTGGAGCCCTCATCAGTGCAAACAATCTGCCACAATGCATATTTCACCTAAATGTAAAGCAAATAGGAATCTAAAGCAAGGATCATATGAAAAGTGCTTTTAAAATAAACACTACACTTCTGTTTCCAAGTTAGAAGAGTTTCTCATTTGAATTTTAGTTCTTGGAAATTTGAAACCAATACATGCAAAACTATTTCATTAAAATAAGCCAAAAAGTAGATCTGCACTGGCCTAGACCAAAAAAAAGTAATCTATAGTAAAACATTTCTTGTATTCACCTTTGTAACTCTACAGCAACAGCTGCTCTGAACCTACACGAATGGAAAGGACAGAAGGGCATCAGATAAAGGAGTGTGTCACAGCGTTTGCTTGGGGGAAGAGATCTTTCTGAATCAATATTTGTTATCATTTACTTTTTGTCATACAAAAAGGCCTTATTCCCCTGGAGAATAATATAAGTTATTTGGAAAGATATCATATAAATGTACAGGAGAAAGCTTTGCCTAAAAAGTTACTGTAGACAAACTGGAAATATCACTGCAGTTAACAAGTAAATAAAGTTGTCTCTGAGACACAGAATCTCATAAAGGCAGTGTCTCAACAAAGTGAATCACAATGATCTCAGTGATTCAAGACCCAGTAAAAGCCATAACTGAGATGGAAAGTAGACTCTTTCCAGTGGGAATTAATCAGATTGCTTGTCTTCATTCATAAAAATGACTGGATAATTACCGCTTCATTTTCCTACTTATCAGAAAGCCAAAATATAAGATTTTTTTTTTGTGAAGATGAAAGAGAAATAGAGTTCAAGCGTCTCTATATCCAGCCCTCACACCTACATTCCAGTTGGCTAGAAGCAGGAAAGTGTATGCCCTTTCACCCGGAAGAGTATGCAACATTTGCATCTACTTCCTGTCAATCAGAATTTAATCACATGGCCATATCTGTCAGGAAATGTGTTCCTTCTTAACAGTCCATGCTCAGATCAATTTGGTAGCTTTACACCCCATGGAAAGAGAACATGAATTTTGATGAAATATTGTGGAGAATGAATAGCAGCTCCCTCACAGAATGGATATCTACTGTGGGCCCCTCCAGCTGGAGAGTTCTCAAACACTTCAGCCTTTAGTTATTCTCAGAAAACAACCTACCTTAACACCTGAATCCAGGAGCTGGACCTCTTTCTGCTCTCCATTTGCTTCTGTTTCCATTCTCTTGAGTCCAGGCACCAGCAGGCGACAGGAATACTGCCACCAGTGGAAAAGAAAATAGAAATCCAGAGGAGAGCCTCCCAGCCTGTCATAGGCCCCACAGTTATGTGAGGTGAAGAGTGTGGGGTAGCTCAGACCAGGTAGCCCTGAAATGCAGGATGCTCATATGCTAAAAATAAAGGTGACGACTTGTGAGGGAAAATGTCAGAATCTGTATGGGCTCAGAAGTTAGACCCCATGAGATAAGAAACAACATATTGAAATGCATGCCTCTTTATGTTACTCTGTGACTATTTGCAGAGTCTCTTCTTCATTTTGCCTCAGAGTAGCTGAGAATTTTGCCAGAAGAAATGGATAAAATAAAACTTGGAGCTGTATAGAGTGAAGAAAGGTACTTACAGTTGGTTCCTTTGCTGGGCATTGGATGTACAAAGAATACTGCTTTCCAAAGTTCTTATCTTTTATCCCCAAACCCAACAGAAAGTAAATAATGCATTTCAACTAAAATTGTGTTCACCATCCTGCCATATTTCCTGGGTCTTACCCAACACTGTATTTGCAAAGTAGTTCTAAAACTGAAATAACAGGATCCTTTCTGGCATCCCAATAATCACAATAATGAGGAAAGAAAGTTAATAATGGGTGTTGGTGAACATTCGAATAGCTGGTATTAATCACTAGTGAGCATGTGCGTGTGTGTGTGTGTGTGTGTGTCTGTGTATATCTGTGTGCTTCACAAGTGGAAAAGAACAAGAAAAACATGCTTCTGACCTCATGGCAATGAGAAAAACGTGTTTTTATTTTTCCCATCTTAGGGCTATACTTTGGATCTCAAGTGTCCCCCAGGAACTCATGTTAGAAGCTTGGTCCCTCGGTTGGTGCTACAGGGAGGTGCTAGAAAACTTTGAGAGGCAGTGCTTAAGGAAAGGTCTTAAGTCCTGAGGGGTGCACCCCTGAAAGGGATAACGGAACTCAAGGCCTTCTTCTTCCTCTGCCCACTCCCTCCATAACTCGCTGTCCCACCACAGGCCCAAAACAATGGGGCTACCAAGCCATGGACCAGAACTTCCAATGCTGAGAACCAGCAGAAACCCTTCTCTTGATAAGCTTTCTAGGTCGGTACCTGTTACGGAGACGGGAAGTTGATTACCATGCTCGGGTTAAGTTTTTCATTGACAGAAACCAGTACAGATACCCGCCCCCCCATGTGTCTTTCTACTAAACAAAGTAGGGGGCAAATGGAGGCTGTGGTGCAACCAGCTTGTCCTCTAGACGGTGAAGGAGCAGGCGCCCAAGACTGCATGTGGTTGAGCAGCAGGGTAACCCTAAGTCCCACGTTCTGTTTTTCTCCCGCCCCAGCTGTGAAGTTCGGAAGGATGTCCAAGAAGCAAAGGGACAGCCTGTACGCCGAGGTGCAGAAGCACCAGCAGCGGCTGCAGGAGCAAAGGCAGCAGCAGAGCGGGGACGCAGAGGCCCTGGCCAGGGTCTACAGCACCAGCATCAGCCAAGGCCTGAGCAACCTAAGCAGCGAGGCCAGCGGCACTTACACCAACGGGCACGTCATCGACCTGCCCAAGTCTGAGGGCTACTACAGCGTGGATTCTGGCCAGCCGTCCCCCGATCAGTCGGGGCTTGACATGACTGGGATCAAACAGATAAAGCAAGAACCCATCTATGACCTCACCTCGGTACCGAACTTGTTTACCTATAGCTCTTTCAACAATGGGCAGTTAGCACCGGGCATAACCATGAGCGAGATCGGTAAGTGGAAATGTCCTCCACGCTTTGTTTTCTGCAAATTCTGCTTTGAAGGTACGTTATCCCGATGAGCCAGGCCGTTTTCTTAGAGCTCAGTGGAATTCCTTGCATTAACGGCTGCTGCTGAGAAAATAAAATGACTTTAAAATATTCCCCTAATAAATATTGTTGTTCTCTTGCCCCATAAAAGCTTATTCCAAGCCAAGGAAAAGAGAAGGCATTGTAATTAGAAAGAGGCTATCTGGAAAGAACAGGTGCTATCTGTTGGATTTGGGTTCTCACCAAAAAAAAAAAAAAATGGTATCGGTATAAACAGGAAAATTTCCACAGGTACCCAAAGTGATGCGATTCAAATGAAACAACAAGAAAGCATAAACAGTGTGGAATAACCAAGGAACAGGGCCTCCTCTCGCTGTAAGTGGGGACAGACCTTAGCAAATGAGTCCCCCGCTTTCCTCACTGGAAAGGCAGGACACACTGGCAAACCCACTGGAAATCCATATTCAAGGATTCCGAGTCATAGCCATGAGTGTGACCTGGAAGGTTACAGAAGGAAAGGGTGACAAATGAGCTAGTCACAGGCGTGACAGAATCTGCAGACTGATCTTCCGCTGGCTTCGATGCTCTTCAGTTCCTCAGGGGTGATCTCCAAGGGCCCTGTCCCCGGCCAGCTCCCTCTTGACCCGCTGCCACTGTCTCACCCCATTACTCTCAAGAGGCTACTGAATGTTTAACCAGTTCATCTCGTTAACTAACTGCCATAAAAATATTGATGTAGGCTTAGCTCATTACCCGCCTGGGTGACAGTCACAAGTGCGCAGCAGCCTAGAAGAGCTGAGCCCTCTACCAGCCTCCAGCTTAGCATTCAGGGTAAGGGGCAGGGATTCCTGGCTCAGGACCCCCAAAGGCCCCTCCCTCCCCAGCTCAGAGGCCGTGCTGATGAGCGAAGCTCCCTGACTTCAAATCCTGACGCTCTGGCTGGTTATTGAAGCCAGAGCAAGCTTCTCTGTCCTGGGTTACACATCTCTAAACAGGAGAAAATACTAATCTGTAGTTCCCAGGGATGTTGTAATGATTACGACACCTTGGCAAGCACTCCATAACTCTTGCTGTTATTATTATTGGGAGCCATGTCCTTGGTCACCTGCCAGGAGGTGCCTACAGCCCACATGTGCTATGAGCACACAGGGAAATCCACAGCCATGTTTTTGGCTACTGATACCATCTGGTTGAGGAGGAAGTGATGTCCCACGATTGTAAATCTGAAGTCTTCTTTCTCCCTCGTAGCAGTTCAGCCCATGACAGTGAGTAAAGTTAACAAAGCACCTGTAATGATTTTCTCACCTGAGGGGCGTAGAGGACAAATCTGCGCTAATAATAAAAATATTCCATTATTGCTATTATCCTTAGTCTTTTTACCATATCACAGCTATTCCACAGACATCTACTTTTCACAAATATCTTTAGGAATAAGCAAAAATATGATTCCTGTTTTACTACAGAAACAGATGTCTCTGGAGATCCCAGTGTCCTGGAGTCACTCCATGAGTGAGCCTGCGTCCACTCTGGGCATTCTGATTCCAGCATCCTTGTGTTATCAGTTAAGCTCCCACTTGCTGAGGGTTTTATACTCACAACCTGCATTGTCACCTGCTAAAGACCAACTTTTTAAGCGGAGGCATGCAATCTTTCCAAGAAAGCATGTGAAAGAAGAAAATAAGAAAAGTGTCCACTTTTTAGCATTTATGTTTCTGAATATGTAAGTTCCTGACTAATACTGTCATTTGGGAACACATATTTAAATAACAGTGAAACAAAAACTCACCAGGGTGGATAATCTTCTTTCCTGTACCCAAAAGGAAAGTATTCTAAAGGCACAGAAATCAGTGTATTTATCATTCAACACCAGTAGAAAGGGTTAGGGAAAGAGAGCTATTGTCAAACCATCATGTCCAGGTTACCCTGGACAAGTCACTTCCCATCTGTGGCCCTCAGTCTGTTTTTCTATAAACTGATAGAACGGACTAGATAACCTCACTCCCAGACTTTCTGTAGACAATGACAAGCAAAACGAGCTAGCCTACATTTTTCTTATTCGAAGATCTCTTTGGTACTACAGATCTCTACCTATTCTCTGAGTTTTGGAGGTGGTTTCCATCAGCTTTAATAATGTCATTAGGTTGTCCTGCGAGAGCCTTCCAATCTAGCAGACGGGTCGGCATCCTTGAGGATTTTATTAAAACAGCAGTGCCACCTAGTGGACACAAACCTATGCTGTGAGCACCAAGTCTAGGTACTGTGGTAAATGGCAGAGTGGGTGGGACACTGGCTTTCCACACTGTCCAAACAATCGCCAGTCTTTTCACCAAAACACTAGGTCCATGAGTGTCCATGGGTAGGAAGGGACTGCGGAATGGCATGGTTAAGATCTGTTCCAAGCCAAACTGCAAAGTCCAAGACTTGGTGGGCCTTTTCTCCTGCCTAAACTGTGGTCCTAAGCGTCTTATAGTTCACGCTTGTAACAGTGTTAGTGTGACTGTTATGCATTTGCATGTCCATTCTACAGATGAAACATACTGAGGCCCAGAAGTTACGCATTGTTAAAAACAATGAACGCATTTGTGCCCAACTCTGAGTAACATCAAAACTCATTCAATTAACCTTGATAGTTGATTTCCTTGCACCAAACAAAGGAACTCCCTCCCAAGTCAGCTGGCATTCCCACCACAAAACATGCTTGACGCTTGCTGCCTGCCCAATCTCCTCCTAGGTGTTGGAAATTGAAGCTTACAGAGTCGGCAGGCTAATGACTTGATTTCATTAGTGGGCATCTAAGCCAACCTGGGTGATGGCAAACTGTCACAGAAAGAACCCTGCGTAGACAATGAGAAAATATGATTTTAGCCACACTACTATAGCTGAGAGTGAACCTGAGGTCATATAATACCAAAGACTTTCTGACTTCATTTCAGGCCAGTGGAAACCACGATTTGGTTCCTGGCTTCTAAGAGTACTATGAAAAACGTAGAAGCAGGTCATTATTCTGAGATGGGATCATCTTACAAACAAAGTTTTCACTTTTTATTCATAACCCTTGTTTAAACACCATGCATCAGTTAATGCAAAGCTTTTATTTATGGGCGTGTGTCTGCCGTGTATAATGAAGTTCACTGGGAGGACTTGCTCCGTCCACGCTCCGTGTCTTAGTCTCTCTCCCTCCCCGGCCCTCCCGGCCCTTCCCTCCCTGCCCGCGCCCTGGCCCCCTTCCACCCCCACAAATCACATCTGCTCAATTCCAGTCTTTAAATTAGTCCATGCAAATACCTTACTGCTTTGAAATTTTTAATAATAATAATAATAATAAAAAGGTTTAGGGACCTTAACAAAACAAAGTGAGCATCCACATGCAGCTCTCCCAGTCAGATACATGAAGGTTACCAGAGTCAAGACTACACCCCAGGGGGAAAAACACTTTCTAACCCAGAAAAAAAAAAAAACTTTTCCAAAAATGCACCAAGGGAATTCTGAGTCCAACAATAGTTCTTTATTATGACAGAATACGCAGACACCCATTTATACATTTCAGTTGATCTGAGCCTCCTACTGAGACTCAGGCCCATGTGAAGAAACCATCCCAGGGTCCAGCTGGAAAACATCAAGTGTCCAACAGAATGCAGGGTTTCCCTAGAGCACAGAATCAGTTCATCAGTAAACCTTAATGCTACCTTCAGTCATTCCACCACCCTAGACGGCCAGGTGTGCAACTGAAACCTAATTTTGAAATGTTCCATTCACTCACAGCATGTGGTTCTGCCCTCACCTTCTAAGAGACGTGCATTACAGTAAATCCTTGAAGGGCAGTGTGGGCAGTCCTGGACAGGCCGGGGCAACACTGTCCGGCAGTGAGAGGCGTGGCAGGGGTCAGCTGTTGAGCTGCCTTTCTCATCAGCCAACTTCTCTCCCCAGAATTTTAGTAAAAGAAGACAAAATAGGTAAGAGAGCAGAAGCCACAAGGAGCCTTTCAGAGACTGCGTTCTCGCACTTTTCAAAACCTCAAAGGAGACAAACGTCATGGAACAAGAGGAGGGAAATAATATGGAAATTAATACATAGGCAGCAGTTATAATAGGACTTAGCTGGAAACACACTTCAAGTTGGCAGGTGGATGTGTTGGTTGTGTCTTTGGAGGTAACGTTTTGCAGAGGTTGACAGGGAGAGGAAGCTCGCTGGTGGGCACCGCAGACAAGGAGAACAGGAGTATGGAACTCTGTGCCTCCTCTCATCCACGGCTGTCAGGCGGCTTAGTGGATCTGGGGAGCTAAAACACTTAGTGAAAGCTCCCTTGAGCTGCAGATTGACTGACAGCATCTAGGAGGTACCAGACAAGACAATTCAGACTACCCAACAACGTACTTATGAAAAAGAAAAAATATCCATCAAATTAGCTTTCAGGCTAAAGGAGATAAATTGCTTTATACACACATCACCTGAGGTTGCTGGGTGTTTTGTTTTGTCTTGTCTTGTCTTGTCTTGTTTTGCTTCAGACAAGGCCTTGCTAAATGACCCAACGTTGGCTTAAACTTACAGTTCTCCTGCTCTGGTTCCCAAAATGCTGGGAATACAGGCATGTGCCACCAGGCCCAGCTGAGTTTGCCACTGTGTTGAGTCATTTTCTCTCCAGATAAATACAAGTCAGTGAGATCCCTTCCTCTATGGCCCTAAACATGGGTTTATTTTTGTATTCTTATTGTGCTCTGTTCATAAAGGCTGGAATTTTAAGTGTCAAAAATAGAAGTAAACCTCATTTTTTAAATGTACCTGCTACAGAAATTGAGTATTAAGAGAACAGTTCACAAAAATGGACTGGCCTAAAAGTGATTCTGCCAAAACTGCAAGGAAATTCAGAAAATATCACTAGTGGTGTTTTATTTTGCAGAGCGCTATAAAAGTTGATGATGTTTCACTTGTTTTTGATTAAGAATCCCAAGCAAGTACTAGAGTCTGAAACCAGCACTTTTAATGCTATATCCTTTGTCTTGGTTACTTTTCCCTCATTGCTGGGACAAAATATGCAACACCCAAAGTTAGGAGAGGAAAGGTTTATTTAGCTCACAGTATGTGGAGGTTTCAGTCCATAATCAGCTGGCTCCAAGCAGGGTGGCATGGTGAGGGGCAACAGCTCAAGGCTGCAGAAAACAGCAAAAGCAACAAGAGCACAAAAAAGTGGAAGAGTGAGCCTCTTTTCCTCCCTTATATTGTAAGTGTGTGACCCACCCTTGGGTGAGTGTAGCACTCACACCATCTCTGAACCTTCCTCTTACACAGGCTCAAGATGTTTACAAAGTCAGGATCCTGGCCCCCTGCTAAGTCACTTAAACTTCTAGACTTCTCAGACTGACACCGGGTGCCAACACTCACACCCTTTAGAGTGAATATTTTATAACTGCTTCAAAATATTACTCACAGTTAACTACCCCTTTGTAAATGGTGCAGGGAACAGAGCTGACACACTGTGTATTTTCTACATCTTGTGTAACACCTGTATCCAATACAAGGGGGCATTCAGGTTAAAAGCAACTGTCTACTACATCATTATGACAAATATAAGGAGACCAACCAGTGAGAAAAATCACTCCAACGGTGTGAGGAAAGGAAAGTCCAGCGGCTTGTGAACTTCCCTTGCCTTCCAACACCTAAATTACTTTTTCTTAAAGGTCAGAAATGCATTGACTAAACCTTCACAAGGGGGCTGAGGATGGAGGAGGGGGACTGCTTCTTTTTCAATTAACAGTCAATCCGTACATCAACCAAATTCAAATACTGGCAATCAATCCTAAGACCATTGTGCCCCACACAATTTTTATCATTAGGTTTCATTGTCTGTGACCCATTAATTGTCATTTGGAAAATATGTAGAGGTGCAGTTTTTAAAGAGGAGTAAGGAAAACTTTCAACAGAATTTGGGTTGTGTTGTTTGTTTGTCCTGTCCAGTACTTTTCAGTGCTTTCAAGGTTGAAAGCTGAACTCACCCTCCAGAACCCTGGAGGACTCTCCCTCACGAGTTAAAACAAAACAGAGCAAAATCCCCATGCAGCCTCCCAGACTCAAGCTGTCCTGCTTCATGGAGCACTCAGAAAACATCGCTGCTGCCAATTCTTCTGTGGTAGAGAAGCAAACCATAAGAAACTAAGACCGGAGGAGGTTCAGTGACTCCCAAGGCACAAAATAAAAGTCTGGAAGGGGATTGTGTCTGACTTGCTCCATCTAACCGTAGGGCTGTCACAGAACACATCAATTTCAGGCCATTTAAGTGTGTTCATCTGTTCCGATTGTTCCATAAAGGAGGTCTTTTACTAAGACAGTTAGCTTTGAAATGAAATGTGTTCATAATATATCCTTTCGGAATGTTTTCAACTCGTTTCAAGAAGGGGAACTGTAATTTCCCCAAAATTAGACATGGAGTATTGCAATCAAACAAAAAACTTGTGATCCAAAAGAGCTTTCTATTATTCAGTAATTTAAAAGGCATCCTCTTAGATAATTTGTTTTCGCTGCCTGTGATCCACCCCTTTGGATAAATTCTGTTGTTGTACAAATGCTGTGTCAGTTCTGGCAATAGAATTTTCATGAAAAAGAGACTGAAATTTATTCTGACTCATTGAAAAGAAAGGAGTGGTTGGTTGGACCATGAACTGAGCTGAGTATAGGTTATGGACGTTCCTTCCCAGTTCCTACGTAAAAGAATTTGAAAAGCATAAATGCTCAATCTGTTTTCTTTTGAGTTGAAAGACCACCAGTAGATTGCTGTCTTAAGCTTAAATGATATTTTATCCTATCAGGAGAATTATATTTACACGAAAGAATCTGAAAAACTTTAAATGTCTTTAAGTGACATTCTCTTGTTTGACACTGTTACCTATAACAAACTGTTATATTTGTTCTATTTAGTGACCAAACAAAAGCATAAAATTACTTGAAGCAAAAAAAAAGAGGAAAATGTGTATATGATTGTTTCACCCGTCAACTCTTTGTCATATCGTAATGCCTTCCTGAGAGAGCACTCAATATACAACTGGCTAACACAGGATCTTAAAAAACACCTTGAGCAAGTCCACAGGGATGCCTTAGCTTCAATGCAAAGTGAATTCCCTCTGAATCTCACTCTTATACTGGCAGTATAAACTAAATAGAGAATTTAGCTGTTCTCCAGATCCTTCAGATAAGTGATACATTAAAATTTCATTAATCATTTTGATAGACACTAAGATACGATATTTTAGGTAGGTTTTTTGTTGTTGTTGTTTTTGTGGCACCAGGAATTGAACTCATGACCACACACTTGCAAGGCAGCTGCTTTTGCCTCTGAGCTAAATCCCCAGCCAGATACATTATTTTAGGAAGAATGTGTGCAAGTATTTTTTTTTAAATACCTTACAGAGAAAAATGAATAGAGGGCACCGTTCATTCACCAAGCAGAAACTGTCCTTTTTATCTGAAAAAAAAAAAAGAATTAAGAAGCTCAGGGGCAACTCTTGCTGGCACTATGCGTAGCCTCTGATCTCAGCTTTCCTGCCTTCGCACATTGGGGCCATAGGTGCTCTTGACAGTGACACTGAGAGCAGCAACTCAACTCTCCTCCCTCCCAAGACGTAGGATTCCAAGGAAACCACCAGCGCACTCCGGGCCTGAGACTCCGTAGCCTTTGGAGAGCACCATTTGCTGACACGCCTAGTGAGAGCTAAAATAAACAGCGCTCACTGGTGGAGAAAACCCACTGAGAGGTTTGAAATCAGAGCCGCTAAAGGTCACTTGCTATTTTCGTAGCTGCGAGCTGGTCCTTATTTTATAACATCACAGTTATAAACAAGAAATTGTCACCTTACTTTTCAGTTTACTTCTTTTTCACCGAAAGGAGCAAGAGGTAGCCTGTGTTCGGCATAGAATTAGGTAACCCGCATCGCTTGTTTCCCAGGGTTGTTTTATTGTTCCAGTCATAGGCAGGAAATATTGCTTTTCATGTATTTCTTTAAGCACAGCTTCAAAATAGTTTTCTTACATCCTTTTACATCATCTGATGTGTTTGACCTTCAAGACTCTGCTTAGCTCTGTAAGCTGTTCCACACACACTTCAGCCATGCTGTAAACGCCTTAGGAGGAAATCCCTTCTTATATTCTGATTTATTCAGTACATCACAATGCAGAGTCTGGAGAATGCAGTAGCTAGTGTGGAAGACTGAGAGTGCAGAGAGACAGAGACAGACACAGAGAGAGAGAGAGAGAGAGAGAGAGAGAGAGAGAGAGAGAGAGTCCTAACTTCCAGGATTATCTACATACAGTCCATGCGGAAAAGGAGGAAGGAAGTTAGTTCCGGCCCCAGGATTCTATAATGATCACTCACACTATTGAGAATTATCATCAATTTTATTCCACTTTTCCCTCCAAAAATTGAATTTTTTTCTTCTTACTGCCCACAGCATAAGGTTAGGATTACCCTTAAGACTTTTAAGTAAGTGTGACAGTTTTAACAATACCATTTTACATTCTTTTCATCAAAAATGATAGAGAAGTGTATTTGTCTATGCTGATCATTTTAAAGCTGTCCTGGACTTTTTTGGATTATTATTTCATTTGAATCATACATTGTCATTTTTTTCTTCCATTCAGTCCATATATGATGTTATAAATTCTGTTAATTGAATACAAATATTGTTTTCCAACAACACTTCCCTCAAGAAAAATGTCAGGACCAAACATTAAAACAAAACAGTCATTTTATAGGAAAAAAAAACTTTAGATGTCTTTCTCTGTGACAATGCAGAAGGAAACGAGAGAAACTTCTTATGAAATTAGCAAGTAGGAGTTTGGGACACAGACTTAGCCTGTCATCACATGCCCTCTTTTCCCTGTGACAATGCTGTCATGGTCCCTCCGTAGAGTTGGAAATGAATGACAGAACTGAACACATGAAATTGTTTTCCTCTTCCTTCCACGTCATTGTATTAACTACCCAAGCAGCCTTTGTCCTCTCTGTGAACCAAACAAACCTTTGTCCTTCTGAACGAGTCTACAGAATTTCAACTACCAAGAAACCATAGCTGAGTTCTCCTAACAGGTTCTCTCAAACCCTGCGTAAGCTCAGGAAAAGCAGAGTACGGGGTCCACGCGCAGCAGCTCTTACAGCTGCCGGAATTTGCTGAGTTTATTTGCTGTAATCTTGGCAGCCCCACGATCTCCGCACATGGCGTGTGCTTTGGCAGTGTTTACTGCCTATACCCCCAAGCTAGAGAATCCCACACAAGCTGAGCTCTCAGAAATAGCTGCCATCCAACCCACTGCAGCGGATGCAGGGTGTACAATTGCCCAGAAAGATTCCATCTCCTTGCTCATTCAGCCTCTTTTGTCTAGACTTTCTCATGTGCTCGCTCCCAGGAGAGCGCTGCACTTACTATTACCTTTTCTACCTTTGCGGGCAAGGATTCTTGAAAGTTCCCTTGGCTCCGGGCAGGGACTTGGCATACTGTACTCACTGTCTCTCCCTTTGTCCTTTCTTTTAAAATCCTTCTCACCTTTTCACAACTGCAGACTCTCAGTCCAGGCACACCGTCTCCTCTGGTGTTCAAGTGTCTTTCTACTTTCTGGTGGGCAGAAGGAACCCTCCACCCGCACCCTGGGGAGACCAGCTGTAGTGTTCTGTGTGCTTTATCGACCCAGCAGAGCCCTGAGAGGGTCCGGCTGCTTGGCACTAGGCTCAGCTCGGTGGCAGCGCAGACCCGTGGAGCCAGCCGAGGAGGACACTGTCTCCGCAGCTCTGCCCACAAGGCCAAGTCTTCCGCCCAAAGAGATTTGACTTGTGTTTCTTACCCCAAGGGCATGCAGGGAAACTGACCTTGTGCTTAGTGTTGACTCCAAAGCCATTCTGAGTGCTCAGGCACTGTGGGTCCATCTTAGCCTGTGTTGGAAACACGTCAGACTGCTTGGCAGGAAGGTCAGACTTGATTTCAGAGTGCCAGTTTCTAATTCTACAAAAATGGGTCCAGAGCCACTCACTCCCTTTGAAGCCCAACTGAATCCTCAGTGAAAGGGGCCTGACTGTCAAGAAGTAGGGGCTGTAAGACAGTTCTCCACCTGTGCCTTCAAGATAGCGTTCCTCTGCTCAAGACACACCTTTCTCTCCTCCATGTGACAGACTCCTATTGAGCCTGCAAGACCCAGGTGTTCTCCACTATGGTAATGTTTTGTTTGTTTCCCCCATACCGAGTGGGAGACTTTCTTCTTTGGGTTCTCACAGGAACTCAGAGCAATTATTTCATCATAATGATACGATAGTAAGATCCTTTAAAACGAAGGCATTGTTTGCTTTTAATCTATACCTCAACTGGGTATATATAGTTGCTCAAAAACTATTTGTTGTCTGGACATATAATGACACTATGCTGGACTCTACCATACAGTTCTTGAAGAACTCACACTCCTGAAATATCTAAGCCAAAGGAACCACAAAAATAATCAGAGTTTAATGAACCTCATTGGAATGAGGGTTCAACAGGAGGCAGAATCAAAGTGTACTGAAGTAGGACCTTCCGCAGGTCCAGGGGGAGCCAGGGAAGCCTTGCCAGGGAGGACTGGACATTACGCCCTGTTCTGAAGCATGTGTGTGGATTTAATTTGCATTTTTCATACCTGCCCGTAGCTTCATCATGCCCACCCCTTCCTCATACCCCAGAGACCCCTCAGTTTTGGCGGTGGAAGATCAGGGAACTCTTAAACTTTGGCCAACAGTTCCCAAAAGACAACTTATAAGAGTAGACAAGGCTGATTTCATATTTTAGTTCTAGTTTTGTTTATAAACCCTAACAGCTATAAATTACCAACAAATCAGTATATCTTTAAAGATGAAAACAAACTACTAGGAGAAGATAAAAGTTTGAAAACTAGAGAGCTATAAAACCTTATGTTTTCATTATATACCCACCAGAGAACAGATATATTTTTTAGAATCGGAATAATTGGACTGCCCAAATGAAATTGAAAAATGATGAAGCGTGACTTTCCAATCTATTTTAATATGATGCAGAGAGTAATTTCTGCCCTTTTTTTACAACATAGGTGGATGTTCAATAAAACTTTGAATATAAGATTTTCTTAAAGAAAGGACTTTGTCATATGATGAGCAATGAAAGTTTAGAAATGCTCAGTGCCGAAGCCAGGAAAGTACAACTGTAATTCAGAATTCTGTAGCACTGTCTACTCCTATCCATTTGTTGTCCTGATTGGAAACCTCTAACAAACACAGAAATATTTTCTTCCAGTAGCACTGATTGCAGCATCAAACACCCCTGTTTTCTCTCTGCTGTAATCATCCCATCGCTCCCCTGATGGCAAATGTAGAAAATATCTTAATAGGGATAATGGTGTTCACAGGGTGCCGGCCAATCAGCAAAGGAGTCTTACTTACCATACCAAAGTTCATTAAGAGATTAAGCTTGCGTTTTCCATTCTGTACGTCACTGACACACGATTTACATCACACCATATGTGCCGGAAGTAGAATGGAGTGAAAATAAGGTAGCCCAGAGCCACTCAGAAAGCCATCCCGGCGGAACAAAATACAGTCATTTCAAATAAAAACAAAGTGCATTTGTGAGGGTGCAGTGTTAGGAGTCGGGGGTTCAGCTCAGTGGCAGAGCCCTTGCCTCGCAAGCGCAAGACCCTGGCTTCAGTCCTCAGCACCAAAAAGTTAAAAACAACAAAAAAAGAAAGGTAACAACCTTAAACCCATGGAAGGTTTCATTTCTGTCAAACCTGGAAAAATTACTGGGCAGAAGATGTGGTCACCCTCATGCCACACACACCCCACATGCAGAATCTGAGAGTATTTTGGTTTCTCGAGCTGTCCTGTTTTTCCCATGTTCAAGTAGCAGACGGGACTTACAAGGGACCGCCTGCTGCCTCGATCCGGTCCAGGGAGCTTGGGACAAATTGCAAGGCGGGCTCCTCTCTGTGGTTCTATCGCTCAGCTCTCTCACCTTCAACATAAAAATGACCGGGACTTAAGACCCAAGGTACAGCATACTTCCTTTGAGATAAACCACCCAAAAAGGTCATTTGTTACTACTTTTGCAAATACAATCGTTTTCTCTTTTCTAATGTTTCAAAGGAAAATATCATTCGAGAAAAATCTAAGAAGTTGAATAGCGTAGCTCCCATGCGGCAACTGAAATAATAATCAACTCACAAGTTAATATCACAGCAGCGAACCTCTCTCTTGTTCTCTGTGTAAGACAGACACACAGACCCAGAATCAAATCTATGAAACTAACATCACCAGAGAAATTCTGCTTCTGTCTGTCATTCTCCCCTCCCTTGTCCATGGGATAACCTCCCATTCTCAGTTTACCACTGAATCCTTGCTTTTACTTATTTTGTTAAGTGCCTTGGGTAAATGTCTTAAATCTAAGCTACCTCAACAGCTCCTAGACTTTTCCTGTTTCAAAAATGAGTGAACAGATTTATATTTTAATTCCCTCTTTCTGAAATAAAATACAGATCTAGCAATTCTGAAAACATTTTGAACAACTGTATGTATTAAGGTTATTAATGGACTTTCAGGCCCCAAAGCAAGTGATACAGTTCTGTGTGTTAAAGTAAAAATTATTTGAATGTTTTACAACTTGGGAAGCCCTAAGGCTGTGATCAAGAGAGGGAAGAGAAGAGAGGCAGGAATATTTTGATTTTTAAAAACTGGGAAATAGTAATGAAGGGTGTAGAGAATTTAAATCAGACTGTGCTGTCCAGGACATGCTGAAGCCATCAGAGAGTCTCCAGCAGGCATTTCTACAGTAAACATATTAGCAACAATTTCCTCTGAGTAGAATGATTTTACCGACCGCCTCTGGATCTGCTGTTCTCTCTCACAGACCGGATTGCCCAGAACATCATTAAGTCCCATCTGGAGACGTGTCAGTACACCATGGAAGAGCTACACCAGCTGGCCTGGCAGACCCACACCTATGAAGAAATCAAAGCATATCAGAGCAAGGTACTCGGAAGCAGGGAGGCATTTCCCTGTGATCCCCTTTCTGGCTTTCCCAGCGTCAGCACTCCTGACATCTTACATCAGACCGGTCCTTGCTCCGGGAGCCAGCCGGTGCATTCTGGGATATTCAGCAATATCTCTGATGCTGTCCTCAAGCAGCGCAATAGCCAAAACTGTCTCTAGGTATCGCCACATGTTCCCCGGGAGGCATAGCTGTCCTGACTGAAAACCCCTGTGAGAGTGACCACAGCGATCTGTGCCTTGGTCAGAGGGTTTTAGCACATTGCACCGTGGAGCCTGGGCTTCAGGCAAAGGCTGGGAGTGGCAGAGTAATTAGAGTTCCAGTAGCAGTCATAGACTTCCGCAGAAAAGAAACAGAGCAAAGCGTTCCAAGTTTTTCCCTTCCCTATGTATCAAAACGGTCCAAGGAAAAAGGACAGCTCACCCTGCATTACTAGTAGCGATAGTGTGCACACTTTGGAATTCACATCACTTGACTTTGGGATTGACGTACTCATTTGTAAGGCCCATCAGTTCGTGAAATGTTAATTTTAAAAAATGTGTATGATTCAGCCAACACGGATTTTTCTCTAACAGAAAAGCTAACTCTTTATATAAACACAGGAACGGAGACATAGACATTGCTCTCATTAATAAAAACAGAATTAACATACATGGACTTAGGATTCTCAATTTTAAAAAAACAAAGTGCAAAATATTTGGGGGTTGTACATTACTTAAAAGCGTGATTTGATTTGATCTCTTTTTTAGAATTCACTTTATACAAAACAAAATCTCTCTAACTTTTGGAAAAAGAACAAAACATACACAAAGAAAATAACCTAAGTCTCCTGTCCATGAGGTACCCATGAACTGACACTGGAAAGAAGGCAATGCTACTCCTCAGCCCAAGGGTTAATTTTTACGCTGTGAGAAGGAAAAATAAGGAAAGAAAATTAGTCTCTTCACACACTCAAACACCGCCTCAGTATTTCCACAACTGTGGCATAGTGAGGGAACCATTGGCAATATTTAGATTTTAAAAAAATAAAATGAAAATGGAAAAAGGAAATATCGCCCTCCTTTTCTAAAGGAGTGGTGTGACTCCCACCGGGAGCCCCCAGTTACAGGGCAGCCCCGCCGTGCAGCCCTCGTGTTTTCCTGACTCTCTTTCCGCGCTGCACCCCGTCTCCTGCAGTCCAGGGAAGCGCTGTGGCAGCAGTGCGCCATCCAGATCACACACGCCATCCAGTACGTGGTGGAGTTCGCCAAGCGGATCACAGGCTTCATGGAGCTCTGTCAGAACGACCAGATCCTACTTCTGAAGTCAGGTGAGCAAGGAAAAGCTTCCCAGGGGCCCCTTTCGGCCAGCAAGTGGTGGGTCCTTAGCTCTGGGATGGTTCTAGAGCATCTTCTTCCCAATAGGTAGCTCATTTTACACCCACATTGTCAGCCAGATCTCAGAGGAGAGGCTCTGTAATAAAAATGCCCTGATCCTCATTCCGTTCCCCTTTGAAGTCAAATACAATTTTGCTTATGGAAAGTGGAGCTATTAATTGCAGAGGTTGAGATACCCAGCTTGACAGGCAGTGCAAATAATTAGTGTGTCAAGGTGGCTGAATTGCTGAGCTGGTGCTAAAACTTACTCCTTGCCTTCTGCAAGGGGAAAAATTGCAGGCTAGCTGCACTCTGCCTCTGTGGTCATTTTCACTGGCTTTAATGAAGCCAGCCTGCAGCTAGGGCACACTGGAAAAACTCTGCTGAGCTCTGACCTTTGCCTTCTCCTCTCGTCTACACTCCACCACACACGAAATCACTTAGGAAGAAACCCCAAGAAACTGCATGTGATTGTCTCTGCAGATGCTACTACCTACCAGGAACAAAGATTGCTTGTGTCTTTCTTGGGTCCCAAGAAATCACAAAATAGGGACAGCATGGTGTTTGTGATAATCTTCATGGTTCTCATCTATGAATGTTAATCATATTAGCATCCTTTTTCTATATGATAATATAGGTACATATTTTCATCTTTACCTATGGCATCGCATATAGTCTTATGAAATTGGTATTATTTCCATCTTCAAGCAAAAGAGACTGAGACCCATAGAAGTGAAGGGAAGTGTTCAATATCACAGAACTGGTACTAAGCTGATATTAAATTTGGACTAAATATGGTTGTTTTTTTAAAATGTTGCTTATGCTTTGTAGAATAATGCAAATTGGTGAAAACCTGGACTCTAGCACTGGACTTGGTCATTCTCAAAGCTGGGTGTGGGGGCTCAGCAGGAGTGACATCTCTGCTCCAAATGAGAGTCATTAAGGCAACTCCATAGGGACCTAGAGGATCCACTTTCAAATTTGCTGGCTTACCTGGCTGCTCTGGTCGGCAGGTTGGAGCTCACCAGAGGCTCTGGGTTTGGAGCCTCAGCCCCTGCCCTTGTGGGCGTCTCTGCAGACTACCTGAACTTCCTGCTCTGCAGCTGTAGGCTCCCAAATCTGTCATTTGGAGAGAGAACAAAAAGGAGAGCATAGATGTCTCTAATTCAGCCTTAGAAATCAGACTGTTAGTTCCATCATAGTGAATCAGTCAAGGCATTCACCAAGGCCTCCTCAAGTTCAAGAGTGCTAGATATGGATTCTTCTTCTCAGTAAGGTGTGTATAAGACCAGAAAAGCATGTGGGGAGCAAGATGCCATTATGACTCTCTTTAAAAAATCAAATCTGCCCCACTCAACACATAATCTCTCATGATGGTGGTTTCTTCATCTGTAAAATAAAGAGTTGGACTAGAAATAATTAATTCTAAGCTTGGAATTGCACCAGGAACACCAGAAGAGCTTGCTGAAAGCTCAGGGGCATGTGCAGGCCATGGAATCCAAATCTCCAAGGGGGGAACCTAGGTGATTGTATTTCTAAGTAAGAGACAGATATCACCAACCCATGGACTGAACATATAGGAACCACTGAATCATATAATCTTTGACATGTCTCCCTGCTGTAAAAACGTTCACTCTGGTGTAAGAGGCAGGCTACTTAATCTCTTTAAAGCTCCTGTAACTGGTTTATGATATGAGGTTAATAAAATTAGCCCAAAATTGTTACTGCAAGGAGCAAAGATGATAATGAATGTAAGGAGACAGAGGAGTTCCTTCCATAGTATACATTCTCGATAAGTGAAGTCTATCTTACTGGTGTCAAAAAAGCATTGTGCCAATTAACCTTTGCAAATCCTCCCCTGTGTAAGAGCCCCGGTGCTAGGAGGAGAGAGAAATCCGTAGAACAGGGAAATAAAACACAGACATGAAGGGCCAGAGATTTAGCTCAGCAGCACAATGCTTGCCAGGCAAGTACAAGGTTGTGAGTTCAATACCAGGTACCAAAAACAAAAAGATATAAATATAAAGCAATGTGATAAGAAAGGCACCAAAGACACCAAATCATTGGTAAAATATTCTCATGTCAATTTGTGGCTTTAGAGTCTGACAGTCACTTTCCATTGTACTATGAGTCACATGCCCATTTCCCCAAACTAGAGCAGCTGTGCCACACTAGCTCATTACCATGTCACCAAGTGTTCAGAGAGGAAAACAAGGATAATAAATGAATTCATGCAGTCAATATTATTAACCACTGACTCTGCGCCAGGGAGTTTTCTCATTCTCGGGTGTGCAAGAATAAATGTAATAACCATAACAGCCTATCACTACAGACAAGGTTGCTGTGTCTTAGGCTGAAGGCAAAGTTTTTAAAAAGTGCTAAATTCACCCAAGTTAATCTATCCAAGACCTCTCAGAACCTTTGATCTGTGAGTGTTGTTTATAACTCACTGGGGTGAGATAATTCAGCATTTTGCCAAAACTTATTTCACACTTGTTTCAAACTTATTTCAACACTTGTTTCAAAGGGCATTGGATATGAATGGCACCCTAATCAGACACAGATGGAATCTCTATTCAAAGTCACCTCTCAGATAAAACTGAGAACAAGTTTCTCCAGTAGCAGAATGTCTGTAGAAGCAGACAGAGTGGACCTGCCTGACATACAGTTTCTTTCTGGGTCATTTGTCGTCAATTATGACTTCACAAACAGAAACTAATATTATTCAATGATAAGAGAGACATGCTTCCCCCAAAGGATGCTGTTGGTGCAATCTTTAAAGTACGTGTTCTCTTTAATTCTTCACAGAAGCATCAAGAGAGCTTCCTGTCTAAAATAGTTCTTCAGAGGAAGGAATCTTGAGAGGTCCCTCTGTACATGTTTGTGTGTTTCTGTACACGCCCGGGTGTGTTAAGGTTCTTGAGAGTCTCCTAACTTCCACTCGGTTATGATTAGGACATGCATGTTTTTAATTTTTTAACTCAGGTTGCTTGGAAGTGGTTTTGGTGAGAATGTGCCGTGCCTTCAACCCATTAAACAACACTGTTCTGTTTGAAGGAAAATACGGAGGGATGCAGATGTTCAAAGCCTTAGGTAAGTTACCCGCAGAGGATGGCACGATTTCACCAGCTACGCCAGCTCCTGCCTGACTAAAATACTTCAACCTGAGGTAGGGGTTAATTTGGACCAGGTGAACACCAGCTCTTCCAGTCCCCCAGAGCTTCTGGGTTTACTAGCAGAAAATTGTTGCTCTGGGTGAGAAATATATGAAAAGTCCCCTCTTTCAATTAATTTTCTTGACTAATGAGTATGGATTTACATAGGAAACTGAAGAGGTCACCCCATAGACCTTTAGGGGTCTGTATACTATACTTTGTGATGCAGTCACCCAGAAAGTAAAATAAAAGCTGAGTTTACAGTTAAGACCTCTAATGCATTCCAGCTTTTTGAGCATCAATCTACTCCTATAAGGTCTCAAGAAGGTCTATGACTCATTCTTTTTCCTGTAAGGAGCTACAGTTGCAGAATCAGAAGAGTTGCATGAAATAATAGAAGATGTCTTGGTCCAACTTTTATCCAACTCTCTTGATTCTGCAATCGTAGCTCCTTATAGGAAAAAGAATGACGCATAGACCTCCAACCTCTCTTGGGGAGGCACCAACACAATTAGTCTTTGCTCAGAAGCACTTTGTGTCCCCACTAGCAATCATCAGCCAGCCCTCTGGATCAGAAGGACATTAGCAAAGATGGACTGATGCCAGGAAAAGTTTAAGTGATTCCCAATGCTACTTGTTCCATGTCCTGCTCAAGAACACCAAAGAAACCTGCCCTCTCACCTCTTGTGCCGTTAGGTGATATGGCAAACAGCAGCCAGTCCATCAGGACTAGCAGTCTTTCCCTTGGACAGCTGATACGCATCCATGCTGTCGCCAGGGCTAGACTTTCAAGAAAGAAGAAAGAGCCTTGGCAAGCAACTTCAGTATATTTCCAGCTTCATCAAATAAACATTTACTAAGGGTCAGTGAAGAGACACAACACTATTTTGCCAAAATTCACAATGGCTAAGAAACTGACCTGCAAGCTAGCCATTAGAAGTTAAGAATAAATAAACTCTAGCTCTTCAATCACCTTTCCAGGGAAATGACCGACTGAGAGATAGCTCATTTCCATTCTGTATGAAGCTTCCAATGTTTTAGCTTAATGGCCCTGGACACCTTACACAGCTAAGTTTAAATATCTCTAAAACTAGGAGTCCCCTGACCCTGTATGTAATGATTTAGATTTTCCAGGAATGTTCCGAAAGATCCACAAATCATTTATTTACAAGTTTTTAATGATAGATAATTTCAGATTTATAGAATGGGATTCAGGTCTTGTACTCCCATCTGCATGTCATACTGACTACACACCATGATGATTTGCTCATGACTGGTAATAATTTCCTCATTCTATAATGAGTATCAAGTTATTTTGTGAGGTTAGGAACTTAGAAATCTTTCTTCTAGATGTCCAGGGAGCAAGGCCTTGGATAACTTCTTGATAATAAGACTTTCTTACTCTTCCCCAGATCTAACTTCAAATACATCCATTGAATTCTTCCTCTTCCTTGATAGGTTCTGATGACCTTGTGAATGAAGCATTTGACTTTGCAAAGAATTTGTGTTCCTTGCAGTTGACAGAGGAGGAGATTGCTTTGTTCTCATCTGCTGTTCTGATATCTCCAGGTAAGGCGGCCTCGGGTCTTACCTGATGTTCAAACCTGTGTTCCTGTCTTTCCCGTCAGTTATACCCACGGAGGCCTCAGGGCTCAGGAAGAGCTTTAATGTAGTTATACGTTCTTTAGCAGGTTTTTTATATTTGGGGGTAACATGAAGGAAAGGGGTTTTAATTGTATTAAAATAACAATTTTAACATGTTGCAGGGGTCATGCCAGACCTAAGTAAGTGAAATCGTTCCTTGCAAAATAAGTGAAGGCAAATAATAGTCTGAGTTCTATTTTGACTCTAAGAATAAAGGACAGAGAAAAACAAAAAAGCCCAGTATAGAGAAACTTGCAGAAATACACTAAATGAAAGACCCAGCTTAAGGACAAAATAAGCAAATACATTTCCTTGTTGACTTTTCTACCCAAATTAATGGAGTGCTCACTTCAGGAAATTAAAGGTAGCTTTTTTTTTCTTAACAATATTAGGAGATTTAAAGGGGAATAAAGACAGCTGAGGGGGAAATGGCTTCTACACAGGTACCTGGAGGAAAAGGAATCTCAGACACGGAAGTAGACAGGCTAGTGTCGGCTCCATCATCAACAATCTGCGGACCCTAAATAGTTGATGTCTCAGAGCCACAGTTCCCATAGCTGTAAATAAGGGGATTAAACTCCAGATAAGGAAAACCTTCCCAGTTCTAACATGCAATAGAAGGCCCAAAAATGTTCAAAAGAGATGTGCTGTTTATAGATCAACTGGAACTATAGCCATTGATGTGATTTTTAAAAATCTATGTCAGCTTGAAATGTAGCAATAATTTCATTGTAATAATGCAATAAAAATAATAAAACAGTAAATGCATACTCCTTCAGCCAGAATGAAAATTCAGAGTCATAAGACTGTTTGGTGAGATTTTGGGTTGAGTGACAGCATCACTGACAGGTGTCTACTGAAGGAAAAACACATTCCTGCCTAATTTTTAAGGCCAGAGATTCATTCTTTCTGTAATCCATTTATCTCTGGAGCTCGATCTCTTTTCTTATAACCTATTTTTAGTGAGGCTGGAAGAAATCAATCTTACATGTAGCGTGAGATTGCATCTTATAGTTTTAACATATCATTCAAGCTATATTTACCATAATACCAACTGGTATGCTTTTGAAATCAGGGAGAGACTATCATTCCTAATATGATCTTGAAGTCTTATTGAAGTTAGTCTAGCTTCTGTTTTTATATAGCCTTATTAAAAATGGAAATTAGTTACAATATGAAGTGTTACTAGCAGTTTCTTTAATGAATCTATCTAAAATAAGCATATTCCTATGGTACACACACACACACACAAAGTATACATGCACGCACACATACACATATACATGCACGCACACATGTAAGTTTCCCAGGCCTGGAAGCACAAATAGAATGAGCAACCATGAAGACATATTTCTGATAGCAGCCACATGCAAAATACTATTTCTCCTACCCTTTTCTCATTGCATTTGATGGTTTTCATTCAGTGTGAGACTGAGTCTAAGCTGTGGGTCTGTTGGTGATGGAGGCAGTTTCTCTGTGGTCCTTGCTAGCTCAGAGAAGAGCCCTGTATGGAATCACTCTCCTCTTCGGATATCTTTATGGACGTTAATAAATGCATGGCAACAAATACTGAAGAGGTTACATATCACCCTTGAATGTGCTAAGAAAACGAGTGCCCTGAAAGAAGGTTTGCCTGGTCTTTCTAAGTTAGACATCAGCTGAGCTCATTAGCCTTGACTCACAAGGACGTGCCATCACTGAATTGTTGTACAGTTCAGAAGCATGAGATCTGGCTTTCTCTTCCAGTCTGCCAGCCCTGATGGCAGACCTGCCCTCAGAGGCTCCTTAACTCCAAATACCTCCTTTGCCACCCTGCCCGGGTGACACATTCAGGAGAGGTGAATCTGCCTTCAGCCTGTGTCCCCCTCATGCCAGACCCACCCTTTCCCAGATCCTTGATTCAATAGCGGCCATCTATTCAGCTCCAGATAGCTTAGGAGAGGGAGGGGGAGGGAAGCTGAATTTATTCTGATTGACAATTGTCACTGAAGGCCTTTGTGCTTACTTACGTAAGGGTCTGCTTAACTCCTGGCTGGGCTTGTCCTTGCCTGGTCTGGGTTACAGAGTCGGGTTTCTCACCTGACCTGCACTGTGTCCAGGAAGATCATGTCCAGCTTGTTTTCCATAAGTAATTGCTCAGCCTTTGGCGATCCCAGGCCTCTCTTCATTGAAAGACCAAATGAAGGCATTGACGCTGGTCTGCACTTTGTCACCATGGGGCGTGAAGCTTCTAGGCTCAAAGGAAAAGAGGAGGAGGAATAAAGAAAATACATTTGGGAGAGAGAGGAAGGAAAAGAGGAGGGAGAGCAGGAGAGTTAAAAATTCAGTATAGAAAAGTGGAAATCAGAAGTGAATTTTTGAAATCAACTCGTGTTTATGCTATATAAATTACATCTTCACCATTATATGATGAAAGAATAATGTGAGAAGAAATCCTGAATGCCAGTAACATTCCTGGATAATCGAATTTCTTGACTTCTATAAACCATTTTCACACAAATTGCTAATATCTACTTAGAAAGAGAATCTAAGTGTCTGTCCAGAGGAAGAGAAATGTAAACTGTCACACACAGTAAGAAACATGCAGGGGTTTATTGTGCCCTTTCCTCTACAGAGATTATATTTTTCATTACATTTTGCATCACTGGCATCATGGTATTATTGCTGATAAAATATTTATGTTTTATATTAATAATAACAAGTCTTCACAAACAATTTAGAAACTTAAAACTAGTCAATTTAGAAGGGTCTGAAACTCAGGACTTATCTAAGTAGATGAGATAAAACAAAGCTTATGCTCCCTCCCTGTCTTCTTCTCCTTCGTTTTGTTTTGTGTCATTAGACCGAGCCTGGCTGATAGAACCGAGGAAGGTCCAGAAGCTTCAGGAAAAAATTTATTTTGCACTTCAGCATGTGATTCAGAAGAATCACCTGGATGATGAGACTTTGGCAAAGGTAGGTCCTCAGATCACAAACCCGTCGTCACCAAAAGAAGGTAGTGAGTGACAGGCCCTGGTTATAAAGCAAGGGAAACCTCTCAGTGGCAACGACTGAAAGCTATTAAAAGCTGCATGGATTCTTAAACGTGTACTTTTAACGGGAGGCTGGTAAATGATGAGAGCATGAGAGGCAGAGAGCTTTCTCAGAGAAAGGTTGATACTGAAGTTCTAAACTCGAGGTACCAGAGGACAAATCAAAGGAACTGTGGACATCTCATCAGAGGAACAAGGAAGCAAGGCTTCAAAATCAGTATGTGAGGAAAGAGACTTCGCCCCACCTCAGGAGCCAGGTCTGGGCAAAAGTTAAGAGTAAATAGATTCTTATTCAAAATGAGAAAGTAGTGAATGTTGAGACTTGTTGAACAGAGGGGTTGACAACAGTGTGTAGTAGTGAGTTCCCCATCACTGGTCATAGCTGGGGACTTCCTGCCTGTTCACTGCTCAGGTGTGTTGGAAATAACAGTCAGACTCAGAATGGAGGATTAGGCTGACGCCGTATAAATTTCCCTTCAACCCTGATCTCGTAAGAAACCACTGGCCTTGGGATTCTTTCAAGATGCGGAAGCATGGCAGGACAGAAATGCTGGCTGCTTGCTGCTAACTTGTTGACTGAGCCTTAGTGAAGAAGGGTGATGGTTGTGAGCAGGGGGAGAAGCTGTTTACCAAAGTAAGATGGTCACAAAAGGAAGAGGCAATTTCCCATTGTTGACAGTCAGCATTATTTTTAAATCCTAAAGTAACTTTGATTTCTTAAAAACTAGGATTTTTGTTTTTAGACAGACACTATCATTTCAAATTATCTCTGATTTCTTAGAAGCTGGACTTACAGACGGTAAGAAACTGGGGAATTGAGCTTATTCTTGGTTAAAAATAATAGAGATCCTACTCTTTATATTTTTATCATTAAGCCTTCCCACTCTGCCCTTGAAGTTCTTTATTTAAAAAAAGGGGAGGAAGGGTAAAGACTCCATTTGGAGACATCATCAGCTTTTACTTTGCACATAGAGAGAACTGCTATAAAAAAACCTGCATGAGTTAAATATGCTGCTTCATTACGGTAACATTTTGTTAAAATTAACGCAAATCTAGGAAGAACAGTTCCCTGCTCACTGTACAGTGATAGTTCTGTTTGACATAACTTTCTATCCACGTGCGAGGAAGGGCAGGTAACCTGTTGTCTATACCTTAATTTTTTATCAGTCATGAGCAAATCTTCAAATTACTTTCAGACCCACTGTGCAGTAAAGATCATAACATGAATATGTGTATTTTCTGCACAGCTACCTGGGAGCATACATGCATAAATCCATTGGCGTGATTAATGAGGAGGGGTGTTTCTTGCATGTGAAAACTCCCAAGGACTTTGGTCTCTATATTTATTGTGCTGAAGTTAAGGTCTTGGAAAAAATAGAGTAAAGGAAAGTTCTCGCTCTTCTGCCTGGAGAGATTATCTGTGTGCTCAGTAAGCTTTTCTCAGCATCCATGGGATGCATGATAATTACAGATTCTCAGCCCTGTACAAGTGTGTTACGAGATTATGATGGTGATGTCCTGGGGAGGTAAAATGTCCTGCTTATTCCACTTCCTACATCCTGGCATCCTGGTGGGGCTGTATTTGAGGTTTTAGAAAAAAGACAGAAAAGTAAAAGGTTAAAGATGCTTCAGATTAAATTACAACATTGACTACAGGTCAGCCTAACTCTCCTGTCTCTATCTTTAGTGGGAAAAATACACAATACTGTTTTTTTTAATAAAGGGTAATATTTCAAAGCCTGGAACAAGATAAAACATTAGCAGAGGTTCATTTCCTGCATAAAACTGCCTGGGACCAGATGAGCAAGGGTTACTTCCACAGGCTACATGCAGATATTAGACTTTTATATGGACCCTTCTCTTGTAACAGTCATCATCTCACTATTTGAACTAATGTGAAGGGATTATCAACAGAATCACAACTTGAGCTCCTCAATCTCGGATCTGAGTTGCATGGATTCAGACAAGGGACTCTATTTTCTGTGTCTCCGATTGTCACAAAACATGAGAGCTGGAGGTGAATTTCTTGGGTTCCTGACTGTTTCAATACTCTAGGACAAGCACAGTGTCAGTGTACAGTACACAGCATTGGTCAGTTTTCTTTCACTATGACAAATAACCTGACATAAATGAGTGCAAAAAAAAAAGGATGTTTTAGTTCAGTGCATGTGTCAAAGATTTCAGTCTGTGGTTGGTTGGCTCCGTTGTTTGAGGGCTTGTGGTGATCTCATCATGGTGGGAAAAATGTTATGGGACAAAGCTGCTGACCTCATGGTGGCCAGGAAACAGAGAGAAGAGAAGAGGCCACGGTCCCCATAACCCTGTCAAAGGTTCTACCACCTCCCAGCAGGACCTAGAGATGGGCACCAAGCCTTCAGTGCATGGGCTTCTGGGGACATTTACACTGCAAACTGTAATAGACTCTCTATCATTGAACTCCAAAAGGTATTGTTTTATTTAAATCCAAAAGAAACTATTCCACCCCGCTATGGCGTCTCTTCATCTTTTCGGAAAATCTCCTTGTACTTTTATAGTTATGGAGATTTTCTGCTACCATCATAGCTCTTATTAATATCTCCTATTCAAGGAACCTGTGACGAGTGCAGTGTACGTTATAAAATCTATCTCCAGAAAAAGCATCCACACCTAAAATACTGCGTTCGCTCAGCTGTAATCTCCAGGAGACTGGGGGAGGCAACTCTCCCTTCTTCATAATGTACAAAGGACTATTTGACTGACCAGTTTGATCCTGGCCAGTTGTAACAAACATCAAGATACAGGTACAGGGCTTATACCATCATGGAACTTAATCCTAGAAAAACACTCACTTACTGAAATTAAAGTTTAGGCAGCAATGCTTTATATTGTTGACTAAACTTTAACCTACAGAAAGTTTGGAAATTCAGGGATTCTGTGTCCATTAACTAGGAAATTTTAGTCCTCAAATATTAATCAGGTTTTTTTTTTTTGGTTGGGAGTGGGGGATTTGAGACTAGAAAAAACATTAAATAATCTAGCTTGCTCTTCCCCTCAGCAAAATGGTGATACATAGCATATTTAAAATCAGCTTTCAGAGTCATCACTAGCTGAGTGACCTTGAACACCTGATTCAAATTCTCTGTTTCTAATTGTTCTCATCTGTAGGATCCAATGTCATGTGGTTATTTTGGAGGCTAAATGAGATAAAACATACGTAAGCTACCCAGCTCATAATTAGTAATACATAAATGCTATTGCTATTATTGTATTAGTTGATTTTGCATTGATAGATCTTCTAGCTCCAAAGTTGCAGAGGATAAAAAATTTATGAAATGTTATCTCAGCAAGGAAACATTTGTCCAAGAGATGGGGTCTACAGATGAATCACTGAAAGATGAGATTGTCTCCAAAGATGGAAGTTAGGAAGTTGGGAAAGTGAGGAATGGCCATCCCATGTGATAGGACTATGGTAGGAAGTAGAAAAATACAAGGTATATTCGGACTATAAATAATAGTGAGATTTGGCTGGATCCTGGATTTGAGAAGCCAGGAAATGAGATAACACTGGTCACTTTCACTAGAGCTCATGAAAAATATCTATATACATATATATTTTTAAGCCCCCATATGACTAGACGAGGAAGCCCATCTGTTCTCTGGGCTTCATTTTTCTTGTCTGGGAAATGAGTAGGTTGAATTACATAGTCTCTGAGGTCCTTTCCATAGAACATTCTTTGGTACCCAAAAGAAAAAAACAAAGGTTCTTCTTCACATCTTCTTTTGCCTTCCAATGCTCAGTCCTATTTTACTTTATGTGATGGTAAAGACTGACTTCACCACATCTTGCAGATTCAGATTATCATCTGTGCACGATGGTCATTTCCTCTAGGATGATTTTTCAGCCCCAAAGCAGCAACATGCACGAAGCCAGTGCCCAGAAGTCAGCATCTATGTCAAGGTTCCCTGAAGGGACTCCTGCTGCACGTGCACGAAGGGCTGCTGCCAGTCATCCTGATGGGCTTTCCTCCTAGCTGAGGACCTCCGCAGCTCTGGAACCCTGGTGTTCTCCTTCGTGCCACTGAAACAGGAGGACCACTGCTGCTGGAGGGCAAAGGGTTGGAGTCCAGCATGAACAACTGCACAAGCTGTGGGTTCTCTGGTTCTGTGGGCTTCCTTTATAAGCCACTAAAACTGCCCTTCTTCTTGCCCCAACAAGAAAGACAGAAGCAGGAGAGAGGAACAGCAAAGCTTGGATCTGAATGACTGCTTTCCAGTGTGTGTTTCCAGCTCTTTCCTAAAAGCAGCTTTTGGGTCAGGCCCTCAGCTAGGGATATTTGACAGGCTCAGAAAGAGCCCTCTTGAGTGCAGGCATCTGGCTGGCTCTCATCTCCCCATGGGGAATTGCAGGAGGCTGAGCTCAGAAAGGTACACGCCAACAGGTGCTCGCCCTGCCTAATTTCCAAGTCCATTTCTAGTATGCAGTCGGCAAAACTGCATCATAACCTGGGAGATAAGCTTGTCTCCAGTGCCAGATTACTATACAAAAGCTTAAAAGACGGAAGCTTAAACATGTTACACACTAATATTTAAAATCTCACTTGAAAGGAATCATTTGTGGCCACCCTCACATTAACTGTGTTTTGATACAGATGCAAACAGACAATTGCATTGACTCGTGGAGTCCATGGCCCACACTGGACTGTGCAATCAATGGGAACTGGAAAAGCCCCTCCATTGATTTTCATTGCATTCTCTGTAAGATCAAAACAGACCATGCTGTGATTAATAATGGAATACTTATTCTGAATCCTGCTTATTTTTCTTGCAATGTACTACTTGTTATATCAGAATTCCTGGCAGAGATTTGGGTTCAATTTGATTTTGAAATTAGCGTGATTTGTCTAATCAGAATGTGAGGGACCCGTAACCAGGTGATGTAACCTGTGACCTCAGTCTCCGTACTCTCCTTTTTACTTGGTCAGGCAGGCATTTGTTTTATACTTTATGAATCCACATGCTCTGTAAAATCTGACATGCATGTAGCAAAGTTCTTAAATCCTGAGCAAATCATTCAGTGAATTATGCCAGTTATTATACCTGGGGACCCGCTTTTAGGGTATGCCAGAGGTACCCCTCAGGCTACTGCTCAGTGGCAAACACATTAAAATAACTCAAGAGTAGGCAAAATTATAGAAGACAACTCAACAAAGATCCCAGTGTTTTAAAGTTTATATCCATACTCATGAAGCATTGCTCTCTCCTGGAATAGCTATCTACTTCAACTCACACTTATTACAAATATGTATTACGTGGCAGTAGAGGAGAGAGGGGTGGATGGCAAATACATGCCAGTCCCCTTCAGGAATCCTCTGAGAGGTCAGATTGTCCCGGTCTGTGTGAGCCATATGTAGTCTACCAGTGTACACCCTAAGTCTACAAGCCCGAAACCCAAGGTTTGTCCGATAGATGAAAAGTCTGTAAAGGAGAAGACAGGTTTCCGTATTATTCCTCACTCATCAAGTTGCAAGTTTATGAATTCATTAGGATTCTTTGGTTACGTGGAACAGGAACCAGTTCCAAATAGCTTAAGCAAAAAACAAAAATAAAAGTCAATTGAAATAACGGCGAAATAATCATAGAACCTAAAGTCAGAATTTCTGTTCCCATTGGAACAATGAATGGAGAGTCTTCAGAATCTCCATTTCATGTTTACCTCTCTGTAGGTATGCTTTATATTCTAACCCAAGTGTCAGCTTTTGGCTAAACAAAAATCAGAGCCAGAAGGAAACAAAGTAAGGAAGAAAGAGAGGGAAGGAAGGAGGGGAAATGGGTATTTTCAGCCCTAGTTTATGAACACTGATTTTATGAGTGCAGTGCAAGTTTCTTCTACTGTGGTCAAATCATTGCTGGCTTCTTGCTTCAGGTCGCAGGGTCTCCTGCTGGTCTGAAAGTCCACTGGCACGTAATCACTAGTTTTACCCTGTGTGTCCTGTGTCTCCAGCATCAGTTGTACCAGTTATCAAATTGTGAATTTTCTGCTTTAACCACCCTTTGGGGCAAAGCATAGGATCATTATCTTTTCCCAAATAGCTGTTTCTTATTCTTGTAGATTCCTGTAGGTATAAAAGAAAGCTTCCTTCTTCTGAAAAATATTTGTCTTAAGATACAGAGGAGTATGGTACTGGCTTTGGTAACCCTCTGTCTGCTTCTGGGCTGGGGATTATATAAACATGAAGGAATTTGGTGATGATTTGAAACTGACTACCCCCGCCATCTCCAAGTGCTTCCAGGTCACCTCCCCAACTGTTTAAAAAGTTGTTGAACCATTAATCGCTGCTGAGACTGTGTTGAGCTCCCTTTGAAATGGGAGTCTCCAAGCTGCGGTGCACAATATTAATAAGCAGTAAGTGACTGATTGCTGCTTCCTCACCAGACCCTTCTGGGCTCTGACAAGAGCTGATGCTGCTGACTCTGCGCTGCCTCTGGCCCAGCTGGCCAGCAGAATGGTGGGTGCCTTGTGCACTTCCTGCAGCAGAGCTGAGTGGACAGCATCTCTCAGCCAGCCTTTCTGAGAGCTTGGAGGTTGCAGACATGCTTTGCTTTTGTCAGTGCTCTTTGCTGCGATGGCTCATGTGCTCCTTAGCCATCTGGCCCATTCTACAGATGAGCAAAAGAGACAGGATCTGAACCCCATAGAAGAGGGCAAAAGTAGGAATGAATGAAACTTCGCAAAATGCCAGCTTTTTACAGCAAGGAGAAAGAGCCCATATTCTCTGTCCAAATCTAACACCTACTTACCCACTTTTCAGTCTAACAAACAGCTACAGGAGGATTCCAATGATCACTTTACACATTTAATTGTCTATAGCATCCCTTCACTCAAGGGGCCCAAAGATGCTTGAGGAGTTAGAATACTTGGAAGTCTACTTTCTGAATCCCAGTTAATATAAAGAGCAACTTGATTACTATAAGGAAAAGCAAAATCTTATATTTTTTTTTATTTCAGTGAAAGTAAATGGCTGATTATCCCGTGCACTAATATGCAGTATACTGAGACTCAGGTTTTGGTGCTTGATAAAGGGCTAAGCTGAGTTCTGCCCTCCATGTCACTTGACTGAATATCACAGCCCTAAGGCTTTCTCTCCTTGAAGGACGTATGACAGCGGAAGTAGGTACACGACGCTCACCGTGTGTGTCTCCACTGCACACCAGGCCTCACAGGTTTGTGTGCGCTGAGAGGAAGGAGTTATTACACTCCCCACCCATCTACCTGGCTGATCAGCAAGCTAAAAGCTTAAGGGACTTGCCCGAGATCTCACAACTATAAATGGCAGAGAAGGGTCCACACCCACCCAGGCCGGCTCCAAAGCCCACACACTCTGTCCTAGAACAGCCCTCTCTGTGCAGTGTCTGTGTGCCACAGAGAGTTCATGAATGTCCTTTCCTGTCCCTCACCATACAGTAGAACTAGGCTGGCACAAACTTCTCGCTAGACTTAATAATGTCCTTGTCTGCTTCCTGTGAACCAGCTAACTTGACATTCAGCTAACAGGACTGTCTCAAATATAAATAGAACAGGACTGTCTCAATTGGCTTTTCACTTTTGAAAGCCAATTGTAAACAGATGAGATTTGAATCTCTGCAGCAGTGTTTACCAGAGCCTGTTTCAGGGACCCACAACATCAGTGTTTGCCCGGGATGTTTGTTTCAAACACAGTATCTCAAACTTAGTGAGACTGAGTCCCTAGGAGTAGCATCCAGTAACCTGCATTGTCAGGGAGCACCCAGGTATTTCTTCTGCATGCTGAAGATTGATGGTCATTAGAGCTGCATCCAGGAGTTTCAGATTTGCACATCATCAATTCAATGGCAGGCGATTGTGGAAAGCTTTCAAAGACGGTCCGCTTTCAACAGCTATTTCAGGGAGAAATGTAATGTGCAGGAAGCATTCCTAAATTGTTGCAGTTTTCTGTGTGAGCCAGCTGGTTAAGAAATCTTGAATAATTTCCCAAAAGACTCTGGTTACATGGAGACACATACACTCTTTGGACGCAAAGTAAATCTTCCAGAATGAGTTTCTGATTATGTTTATGTTTGCTTAAAACTCTTTCAAAGATCATAATATGAAGCACATGGGTTTTTGTTATCCGGCCATGTACGGCTCTGTGTAATTATCCCCAAACGTGCTCACCACTGCCACACTGCCCTGCACTACCTTCGCTTCTTTAGGTACATCAGGCACCGCAGTGTCTTTGCCTGTGATCCCGGGCTTCTCATACCTCCACTCCCCCAGTGCCTATGTGTGTCTGCTCTTCCTCTGGAGGTCAGAGTCGCTGTCACCTCCTCAAGAAAGCCTGCTCCAGCCTGCCGCAAGAAGTGGGACATACTCTTAGCTACCCCTGCTGAACTACTACTCTAGGGCTCTCACCACGGTTTTTCCGTCTGCTTTTGACAGTGTGGTAACTTTATTCCCATCTGTCTTCACACATAAGACTGTAAACAAGAACCATAACTGTTTTGTGCATTCTGCTGTCTAGCTGAGGGCATGCTACATAGTAAACATGCAATTAATCATGGAGTATCATGAATGAAAAAAATTTAATTCATAATGTCGGAGAGAGACTTCATTCTTAATGTAAAATTTACCCTCCATTCTTTAGGCATATTCTGTATTCTCTCTCTCTCTCTCTCTCTCTCTCTCTCTCTCTCTCTCTCTCTCTCTGTCAATAGCAGTGGAGATGGGGGGTTTGGAAAGTCTGAGTCCTCAAAGGCCTTTATGTGTTCTAGATTCCTTTAGTTTTTCAAGAGTTCTAAGCCTGATGCTCTCTTTAAATAGCTCAGAATATGGCTATCCAGTCATTAGTTGAAAAACCACAAAATAATTACTTATTTCCTCTTGTACTTCAAAGGCTGAAATGGATTCTCATTATCGAACAGGAGTAGACAGTGTGACGGGCTTAATTGGCGATGAGATGTTTTATTTCATTGCATTTTGACATCACATTTTCCGTGTATAATATAGCAACTGTATGCTGAGTGAACTACGACGCTTACCTTCCTTAACATTGCTCTCGGTGAGAGCGTATCTCCTTCCTCACAGAAATATGATCACAAGGACATTTGTTTAAGCTAATTTTGACACAATGGATTTGAAAGTCTTCCAAGTTATAAGTATCTTAAAAGCTAGAATTGTTCATCTCTTAAGAACTATGTAGCATTTAGCAAACTGTGAATCGTTAAAATTATTATAAAACATTATCTTCTGGGTATTAACTCAAAAACTTACAGCCTACTTGAGACATAAATATCTCAAATACAAATTATAAAATGCATATTCGCTCATTTATTTTTAAAATGCCTCCTTCAGGGAGCTAAGTGTCTAAACTCCTTTCTTGTGTAAGCATATGTTTCATCTCCTTCCTATACTGGAAAAGACTTTGAGGGACACTGGTGATTTTAATGGATTTGAGTGCCAAGAATACAGGTAATAATGGATTGTACCCCTATGCAGTTGGTTACACTTTCTGACATTATCACCTTCCAAAGTCAAAATCTAATATCCATGTCTTACGAATCTGTAGGAAATGATGGATCGTAATATTAGTTAACAACTATGCTCCACACGTACAGCATCCTTAATGCTCTTATGCAAATTATTACTCAGTCTACACAACAACACCATTAAGTTGCTACTCTCAGACAGCCCACTTTACAAACAGAAAAACGGAGGCAGAAAGTATGTGGCAGCCACACTGTGATTAAACCACTTTAAAAGCAGGATTCGGACCCAGGCAGCCTGCCCTAGAGCACTGACTTGTAAATATTAGATCAGACTACCTCCCATTTGACTTTATTTAAGAACAATGAATCTGGAATCTTGGCCCTGCTTTCTTTCTTTCTCTTGATTTTTCTCTTAGAAGTTGGGGCGGGAGTTATTTTGTTGTAAAGAGAGGCTGAAGGCTATCCTGCTTTTATTCTGAACAACTTTTTCCAAAGCCATTTACCTTTATCTGGGACCAGAGAAGACACTGACTCATAAGCCAGAGCACTAATGAGCTTCCATCTCTGTCTCCTTCCCTGTGTCTCCACTCTGCAGTTAATAGCCAAGATTCCAACCATCACGGCCGTGTGCAACTTACACGGGGAGAAGCTACAGGTATTTAAGCAGTCTCATCCAGACATAGTGAACACACTGTTTCCTCCGTTATACAAGGAGCTCTTTAATCCTGACTGTGCCACCGTGTGCAAGTGAAGGGGACCGGAGGACTGCCTCATGGTCATGGAATGCATCTCCATTAAGACAACAGCAATGTGTTTCATGAAGACTTGAGAAAAATGTCACTACTGCAACATTAGGAATGTCCTGCACTTAATAGAATTATTTTTCACCGCTACAGTTTGAAGAATGTAAATATGCACCTGAGTGGGGCTCTTTTGTTTGTTTGTTTTTGAAATGATCATAAATATACAAATATAGGACACTGGGTGTTATCTTTTTTTAATTTTATTCGGGTATGTTTTGAAGACAACTGTTTATAGAATTTTATTGTAGATATATACAAGAACAGAGCGGTACTTTACATGATTACTTTTCCTGTTGATTGTTCAAATATAATTTAAGAAAATTCTACTTAATAGGCTTACCTATTTCTATGTTTTTAGATAGTTGATGCATGTGTAAATTTGTAGCTGTCTTGGAAAGTACTGTGCATGTATGTAATAAGTATATAATATATGAGAATATTATATATGACTATTACTCATACATGCACATGCACTGTGGCTTGAAATACCATACCTACTAGCGATGGAGGTTCAGTCAGGCTCTCTCATATTATTTACCTTCTATGTTATATGTTACTTTTATGTTAGACAATCAGGGTTTTGTTTTTCCAGCCAGAGTTTTCCTCTGTAGTCAACGGTGGGATGGTACCAATTCAGACTAAGTGTACAGAGGAATCAATATAATGCATGGCCTCTATATAAAAATGCTGTTTCTATCAATTATATCAAAGCCTTGTCAGGACAGTGCATAGTGGGAGAGAGGGAAAGTATTTGGAGTCATTTTCCTGTTTTAAGAATTGGACTG
The DNA here is from genome assembly GCA_004027455.1 of Hydrochoerus hydrochaeris. NCBI lineage: Eukaryota > Metazoa > Chordata > Mammalia > Rodentia > Hydrochaeridae > Hydrochoerus > Hydrochoerus hydrochaeris. The sequence continues at coordinate 302,179 of PVLA01000217.1, forward strand.
CAGATAATATTGTAAGAGCCAGGACTTTTTTTTTCAACCTAATAATTATATATTTTCTATTTCTTCACAAAAATACATCAACCCTTTTTTTCTTTGGATTTGGATTTCCAATTGTGGGGAAAAAAAAACCTTAACTTTGGTGCTTATTGTTGTGAACCAAAAAATACAGTCCTGTGGATTATGACCACCAGCATTTTTTTCTAGAAAAATTCAATCACAACCCAGGGTCCCAGTGCCCTTTTATATAAACACTTTCTCTCTAACTATGTTTTGGCAAATAAGAGGCAGAATAGAATCATGAAAAATAAAGAAATAATTTTTACATTTATTCTCATTATACATTTGTTAGAAAAAGTGGTAGGAGAAGTGGGACTTTCTGTGTCCTCATCTGGGGTCAATAGTTATTTTCAATTCCAAAACACTCTATTATAAAAATACAGCAAAAAATTGACAGATTAGAAAACAATACATCTATTCTATGGAACTAATATGCCCCTGTGCTAACACTGTTACCCAAGTGGTTTAAATTACATCGTCCAGCCCCTGTAAGATTGGTCTTAGCAACTTAAAAAGTGCAGAACGCATTGGTGACATCAGAATCAGAAAATGTGGACTTTTTTATACAAGCGCTTCCTTCTGCACCAGCTCTCCAGTGCATTTAGGCATCAGAAAAGCATAAATTCCAAGGCAGGCATTCTGCCTGTTTCCTGGAAGCCAATCCCTATAGTCTTATCTGGCCCAAAGGAGACAATTAAAAAGGAAGTTAGGGGAGACATTTGTATATAAGACAGTAAATTACGTTCTTGTGTGTGTGTTACCCAGCTCCCAACTCATAAAGACCTGCCAGTGTCTACTTGTCAGACACCACACACATATACACACTCATATGAATACACACACACGCACGCGCACACACATCCCTACTTTGTAAATTTCAGACAATGGAAACTTTGATTTTTTTCACATGCTGTGCTCTCCTGAAGTTCATGGTTGAGGGTCACCTCCAAGATGCCTCAGAACTCCTGATTGATGATCAAAACAGTAGGGTTAGTCTTTTCCTTTTAGGAAGTGGAGCCTTTTCTCACCTCATGATTGATGAATTCCAAACCACTGAGGAAAAACAAAAAGGCTTTAAAATAATGAATCTCTTTCGCAACTACTGTTATATTCAATTAATTTAACTACATTGAACCAAATTACCTTTGGTTCTAAGAAGACAGCTGTAGACTGCTTATTATGCTGCTACAGGGACTCAATTCTTTTTGGTGTAAATGTCACTCCTGCTAGCTCTTTGTATAAAGAATTAATTCCAAGAGTCATATTTCCTTCTAATGGAAAGATTACTTTACTGATTGCTAGGAAAACAGGGTAATAGAAGGCACTCAATGAAACCAAGCTGTTTCCAAATGCAATGTATGTTTTATGATTGGCTTGTGATAGGCGATGCTTAATGTGTCTGCTTGGTGTTTCCCTTTGAGCTTTGAACTTAGGTCCAACTTTGTTTTCATTGTTCTGTTGGCCTAGTGTTTCCCTTTGCCAGCCTGCAACTCCTGCTCAGTTGCAAAGGGAATCATTTGTGGCCTCCAGTTTACCTTGGAGGACTGAAATAGGCTCAACTGATGAAGGAGCAGAGAATTTTTTTCCTCCCTTGTCCCATGGGTGGTGTAGGGAAAAGATTGTTCCCCACACTTGCCTCAGGAGGTAGTGGCTTTGAATTAGTGTCATTTCCACTAGTGCAAGCATTTCAAGGGTACAGCATGAACCTTTGGAAGCCAGGGGACAGGAAACAGAGCTGGCAGCTGAACTGGAACAACACAGTGGAAACCAGTATGTTGCTCAGCCACTTTGGTTGAGAAAGAAATTTCCACTTTGGGCTACAGTTGCCAAATCTTCTCAAAAGGATTCAAGTGAAGTTTTTAAAGGTAACAAAACCTTAAAAAAAAAAAAACTGGCCTGTGACCATTTGGACAGCATGTCAAGGTGTTTTGAAATTTTGGTAAGAACAACTTGCTTTCTAGCAGTTCAACCCCAGCACCTAATTCCTTCCCTCCCGCGAGAACTCACAAATGTTCACGACACATTCACAGCAAGACATGCCCTGGAAAGAGGGACCTGCATTCCGTGCGTCTCGTTTCATGCTTTGTAAATGACAATCACTGCTTAATGCAGACGTTGCACTGTATCCGCTCAGGGATGTTTCATTAGATAAAAAAATAAAAAATTTTTAAAAAAAGATGCATTGAAAAGGAAGAAAAATAAAACAGGAAAATGACAACAAAATGTAAATGGCATGAATTAAAGATGCCAATGAGAGAACCTCTCTGACAAGGCTTTCAGACCACTGTGTTTAAATTCACATCTCAAACTCAATCTATTTGACTAAAAGTTACACATACATAAGAACGACTTAGTTTTATTTTCTAACATCTGCTAAGAGCCAAATAATCTAGCTGCCCCATTTAGAGAAATAGGCATGTTTAACTCCTAGCAAATCCCAGTTTCCTGAGCAAGGAAAATCCAGAAATCTAACCAGAATTCTGTGAAACTGACAAGGAAGTGAGGCCTTGTGAACTCACATGGGACTGCATGTGTGGTCTGTAAAAAGAGGGGCAGATGTTGGAAGGAAAATAGGAGAATAAAGGGATCCCAAATCTAATCTGACCCCCCGTATTTATCCCTGCTTTCTAGGGCCTGGGTCATCTTGTAAACCTTTTTCTGTGGCTTTTTTATCCCTAAACTAAAAGCAGAGGTTAGAGGTATAATTTATAAAACACATCCTTTCCGAATTCCCCTTGGTTTTAACGCTGTCTTTAGAGCTTGAAAGTAAAACAGAAACTACAATGGTCTCTTGGATAATTAGATTTCTTTGGCAGAATGTAAGAGACCCTGAACTGTAACAAAGTCTGGATATTAACAAGAGACGCCAGTTAGAGAACAGATCGATTCTATCCTGACTGGCTTGTTCAGCACCTAACTTCGTAGCAGTCGGGCAGAACTGGAGAGAAGGTCGGAGCTGAGAGTCAGTGCCTGCCCTCTACGCGGATGTTTGTATCCGGCTGCATGCAAAACCCATTCTTGTGTGCCAAGCACACCGTAAAACTTGCCAGTGTGTTTTCCAAAACACATTAGATGCAAACATCCGTGTCATTCGAGGAAAATTTCTACTGCATTTGGAAATTAGGAGAAATAGTTTTTGCCTCTTTTTTTTTTCCTCTCTAAACTTTTGTTTCCCATGAAGTTAGTACAGTGGGTAGTAAATTCAGGCAAGGATGCCTGTACCCCAACAGAAGGAGCCTTCAGTAGGACAAGTACACTTTAAAGTGAGCATCTGGTGTGAGCCTTTCTAAAGGACAGTGGAAAACCCACCGTCTGCTCTAGAGAAAATGCTACTAAATGTCCTGTTTGCAAATACTGGTCGCAGTGCTTTGTAGGAGCCCACAGTGTCTTTCAGGAATGAGTTAACCTTTTTTTGGCGGGGGGGGAGGGAGAGCCTCAGGACCAGAGGTTATGTTCATTTAAAGCTGAGGGTAAAATTTCAAAACAGTGAAAGGGCCAGGGAGTAGGTACGGATGAGGGAAGCAGCGTGGTGGGAAACGCCCCACTTCGGATTGCTTCAGCTTCTGAATTCTATAAAAATCCCTCAAGCTGTGAATGGTGGCAAGTGATTCAGAGCTTCCCACAGACCACACTAACTCATCTCTGAACAGAAGGGGGCCTCGAGGGCCGCTCAGCTGGAGCAAGTCCAGGCAGACCCAACCAAGAATGGCATTACAGGAATGACACCAAGGCGGCAGGGAAGGAAGGGGCATTTACCCTTCTGAGTCTCTGCGGTTTCCATATGTGAGGCTCACTACTCACTCACGGGTACTTTACAGTCAGGGCCCAGCTGAACCACTTAGCAGGCTACGCATGGAGACGGGCCAGTGTAGCGCTGGCTTGTAAGGGACACTTCTATTTGTCTTGTCTCAACTCCCACCGTCGGAGAGCCAGGAGGCTAGTTTCTTGCCACTTTTCTCTGAAAGTCAAGTGTACAACTTCCATGTTTTTGTGTCTCAACCTGTGTCGTTAAACATGTGGCTTCAATACCTGTGACGAGTTCTTCCTCCCCCTTAGTTGTACGTATCTGAAGACTTTCTTCTGCAATCCTGTTAGCGCCGTCCTTCCCGTTCTCAAGGGCAGACCGTGGGTTCCTATGCAGCAGAAGGGGGTTCTGTTTGTGCACTGTTTTCCGAAGCTGCTGAAATTCCTCCAAAGTGAACTGGCCCCAGGAATCTTTGGCTCCCACATGACCACAAGCACGACCTCCAGTGGGTCACAGGAAGCAGGTCCATGTTGGTTCTCATGACCAAAAATAAAGAAAGCACTGGAATTTAATGAGCCCAGTTCAGGGAAACACACAGTACCTGCACCCGACTGGGTAACGCAATCCTTACATTCAACTACGCTCCTCTGGCCCTGTGCCTCAGTCACAGTGACACAGAGACCCAGGAGAGGTCCAAAAGCCACAAAGCCCACATCCAAACACAGTACCGTCCGCTTCACACAAGAATGCAAATTACACCCACAGAAAACTGCGTATGTATTGTAGAAATGTAGAGGAAAAATAAAAATATTTTTTCAAATGTAATTACTTTTAATATATGCTTGTGGAAGGTCTAATACAATGTATGCTGTCTCTGTAATTTTTGCTGTACATAACTGGAGACAGTGGCTACACTGATTTTTCTATGTCTCTGTTTAAGCATAAGACTTTGTAACAATTTTTTTAGAGGGGGAAAACAACAAAGAGCAAATCTGTACTTGCTTCCTTTCCGAGTGTTCCGTACTTCTCAGTTTTTTAATGGAAACTGGCTGTAATAGTGTAAGCATCCTGACAGGTCATTGGTGTTAAGTGTATGCTTTTTGTAATACTACTGAGAAAAGGACAAGGCTGTCAATTAACTCTGCTCCAAAGAACTTGTACTGCAGATTGGCTTAGGTACCACCAACTCTTATCCGAACTAAACAACAAGAAAAAAGAAAGGTAGGAAAAAAAAATATTGTCTAAGTCATCTTTCCTAGTAACGAAAGGCTTTGTCCAAATCCTTTCTGCATGGATTAGCTTAAGGAAAACCAACTCCACTTTCTGATGAACAAAATATTTTTGTACATGTTTATTTCTTATTAATAACCTGAGGTCAGACCACGAATTCGCTGAAGCCATAACTGACCTTCACCAAATAAATGTTGTAAAGCACCTGGGGGAGGGAAGGGGAGAGACTGAGCGGGGGGAAGGTCCAAGGTGTCCTGAGTAGAGATAGCAACACGGGCAGGAGCAGGTCCCATAAACTGATGCTTTTCCTGCATCCCAAATAGGACTTGAAAAGGCTAGTATTTTATGATGAGCGATTTATAAGAAAAAAAAAGATATTTAGATTTAAAGTGAGACTTTCCAATATTTTTGAAATCCCTGACAATGTTTCCTTGCTTTTAGGATTGAGAGAAATGATTTTCGTATACTTCCCACATGCAGATTTAATGTTTTTACCTTAGCTCCAGCCCACACCTGGGGAGTACAGAAGCTAAGTTCTCCAGAGGCAGAACCGCAGGCTGTCCAGGGCCTGGCTGCCCCTGCTGACCTCAGCTGTGCCCACAGGGGCTGCCAGGAAGGGTACGTTATGCATCTCATTGGCATGCACCATGCCGGCCTTGCGCAAACACTGCATTGCCGCAAGTATGGAATGAGTATTCACTCTGAAAAGCATAAGAATTATACTTTTTTAAAGAATAATGCCTCCTGTAGTCAACCATTGATTTTTCTGGAGCTTAATTACATTATTACCATGTATTCTTATCAGCCTATAGAGGCAAACGGCGAACTACAGATAAATCCAGTGACATATATAGTTTTAAAATCTACAATCTTCTGGTCTCTCTCTCCTTGTTTAATAGCTAAGCCCTAATTTCTGTATATGTGAGTAAAACTGCAGCCTGAGTCATTTAGGAAGTAAGCATTGAAGTTTTTTTTAATTATAAATATACTAGATTAAAACAGCACACCCTAACGATGAAAAAAAGTTTTATATTACTTTAGAATGTAATAGGTTTTGTCCTTATTTTATGTCCTGTAAATTCTTAGTTGAATACTGTTAGCATTCCCTGATGATGCACACATGATTTCTGAATGTTTTCTGTAAATGACAATCAATGTTTATGAAGTTCCCTCCTTTAATGCTGAACAAAATTAAAAGAAAAAGAAAAAAACAGTCCTGCCTGCTGGTCTTCTTAACCCCCAAGGAAAAAGGGGAGGGTGCAAAGGGTAGACAAGTTCCACTTTGAAAACACAGCTTCTGGGATTCCTACCTATAGAGTTGTCCTCTTTCCAGTAATTTGTGGATAATTTTTTTCCTGGAAAATCCAGGGTCCTCCAGGACATGGCCTGAGTCAGAATTGTTCATTGAGAAAAGGCGCAGTCTCCCTTCCAGCCCAGAACTGGCTGCATTGCAATCAAAATACGAGGGCAGCCCCCTGACAGCTCCCAGCCCTGGGATTCTCACCGCTTTCAGGAACAGAGCGTTAAGCAGCCTCCCCACAGACACCACGACTGTCCACTGCCACCTCTCTGACATGAATGTGACAGTTCCTGCGTAGAGCAAAGCTTCTGGGTAATGATGATTATGTCTCTGGACTCGACCTTTTTTTTAAACAAAACACCCTTAAAATCAATGCCTATGAACCTACAAATGCTCTGAATCTTATTTGGAGCCACACTGAAGTAGGTACCAACTGAGGATAATCAGAGCCTCCCAGGGATGTTGAAAAAAGTAATTCTGAAAGAGGCAGTAGGGTCCCTAGAGCCAAAATACCCCAAGAAAAGTAGTCTAAAGAACAATTTAACAGATTTTTTTAAGAAAAAGTATTGAGTTAAGCAACAGGATGAGCCTGAGAAAGCCTCTGTAAAGTTCTCCAGCTTCTCTTAGGACCCATGAAAACCTGTTTGTGTGACATCACCATGTATGACACTTGCTTTCTAATCAGGACCACAGTGTCTAGGCAGAGAGACCAAGCATAGTATCACAACCTGCCCCCAGCTCCTGCCAACTGTCACCTACCACTGATCCCAGAATTCTTCACTATCACGTCATTTCAAGTTTTTTCAGAGACCCAAATCAAGGCAGTGGTGAAACACAAGGAGAGAGACTGAGCGGGAGGAAGGTCCAAGGTGTCCTGAGGGTAGCAAGATGCACAGGAGCAGGTCCCATAAAACTGATGCTTTCCCTGCATCCCAAATAGGACTTGAAAAAAACTTTACCAGTTTTCAATTCAGCAAGGATCACAGACTATTACAGCATCTGTTTGACAGAATCACCAAAAATTATGAATTAACTTCCCTCAGTTTTATACATACAGCCTTTCAAAACAACCAAGAACTGGTGGTTGTTCCCGTATTCACACCAGGCTGCCACCCATGAGGCAGGTCAGGCCAGTGTCAAAGGGGATTACTGGGATTTGTCTCCATCCCCTAAGTGACGCCAGCTCCTTCCCAGTCAGAGAAGAGACAGAGGGGAAGTGAACCCCCAAATGCCATCTTCGCAGAGATGTCTGAGATTACAAAACCACTGTGTTGGAAAAGTTTTTTCTAGGACTGGAAATGCAACTCAGTGGCACAAACACTTGCCCAGAATGTCGCTGGTACTGAATTCAGTCCCTAGCATTAAAAAAAAGAAAGAAAGAAAGAAAGAAAGAAAGAAAGAAAGAAAGAAAGAAAGAAAGAAAAGTTTTCTCTCCTTGTTTTCTGAACTTCAACTTGCTAAGCTTAACTGGATAAATAAATTTAGTCTCACAGACTTAAATTCTTGACAGCAGTGTCTTATGGATCTTTAAACCACATAAGTTCATGGCATAACACAAGCATCCCATGAATGTGCCAGTCAAATGTGCTGGGGACCTCCATTCTCTTTCCCAGCTTTAGCTGCCCGTTTGTATGCTGTCGTCTCACTGGTTTTGACCCTGGGTGAATCCTTCTCCCACAAGGCACCAGGCACAAACATGCTTTTCACCATAAACAAGAAAGAAAATGGCAGCCCACTAGCCCTGGGCATGGAAAGAGTTGGCTTTCCTCTCCTTTCTCCAGAGGTTTAATCAAAAGCAGACTGAGAAGGAACCTGAATGGATAGTATAGGAGCGATTAGGCATAACTTCTCAGATTTTCACAGAAGATACCACTGGTGGGGAAATGAAAAATGGAGAAGTCAGAGAGCCAAATTTATAAAAGCAAACTTAACATAAAAGCCTAGTCTAGCAGATTTGATCAAATCACAAAATATCAGTCAAAAAGAATCCAGAGGATGGATGGTTTCTTGAGTTATACCATTGCACAAGTAAGAAATTCTAGAGAAGAACCTATTTTTTAAGAGATGGAAACCATAACAGTGATGCCCATGTATTTCTGTTGCAGACATTCAAGCCCTGGACCAAATATACTTCTAAGTGTCATCTTGGTAACTGCATGCTTTGCATGTGGCTAAAAGGTGAGGAGACCAGAAAAGAGCTTGCTGGACCACACGGCACACTCACATGACTCAGTCTACTCACATTTCACAGCCAGTATTCATCTCATGGGAGGCACCATGTGACAGGAAAGGGGCTGGAAATGTAGTCTCACCTACACTCCCAAGGGAAAGGGCAGGGAATGGGGACCTTTAACATCCCCGACCCAAATAAGAAGGGAATTCAGAGGCATCTCTAACCTCATTCCCATCAGATATTTCAGTAAGCATGTATTCAAGCTACTTATAGATTGAATCAAACAAGCTTCGATCCTCTATTAGCTGCCAGGCATTGTTCCCTGGGACTCAGTGTGAAAGGTGACAGGAGTAGGTTCTGCTCTCATGTAGTCTGTTTCTTCGGTCCACAAAACACAGGTATGCCAGAGGACGACAGTATCATATAAGTAACTGTAAAGAATAAACTTTGTTATGACTTGTTAAAAACTCAGAAGAGGTCCCCACAGATTGTCCCTCAGTCTCTATTTTATACCACCAAAGCCATCTTGATCATAACTTCCCTTTTGCTTGCCAGGTGACCCACCATGCCCAACCTCTGATGCAAACAGTCTCTAAGTCAGTCAAATATGCTATACAGACCCCTCATCTCTTGATTCACCTGATGCCTGACCACCTGACACTTGACATATTTATTTTTTAGACAGGCCAGGGACCATCCCAGGGGCCACTGCCCACTTTGGTGTAGCTTAGCTAATAAACCCCATTCTCCTCCATTCAGAAACAGAAATCCTGCTGTCTTGCTGCCACCCGCCACAGGATTCTTCCTGTAGGTCCCAGGAGATGGCAGGTGGGGCTGTCTTAGGTCTGTTGCCTCTTTCTCCAGCCTCTCAGCCCCTTCCACCTTTGGTGACCCATTTTTCTAGATAGAGACTGAGTTTTAAAAAAAAAAACCTACTACTCCTGAACTATCACACATCATAACTTACTTATCTTTTCTTAAGCAATGTGATTTGCTTAATTAATATCTTATTATCAAGACAAAAATCTTCCCTCTCCCATGTTTCACCCCCAGCGGTGGCTCGTTCTGCTTGGGAGACAGCAGATAAGTACAGCTGCCCATCCGGGCCTCGCTCTGCCATTTCAATGCTCTCAGTAAAGGGACCGAAAGAGCCTCACTCACGGTCTGCTTTTTCACACGCTAACTAGTCTCAGTTAGGCCAAATATTTCTCACATTTCATCTTCTTATAAATCTGTTTATTCAAAGATCATCAGAACACCCAGAGCTCAGGTAGTGACACAGGACCACTCGGTGGCCCCATCTGTCAATGATTTCTGAGGGTTTTGCAGACTTTCATGCTTTAAAATGCAGGTTTTGTTATTCTCTGGGTATGGCTTTCGGGAGATAATTATCACTGAGAAGATAGTTTGGGATGCACAGTTCCCAAGAGGAAGGGGCCCATCACTCCACACAGGACCACACAGAGAAGTGTCAGGGTCAGTCATGAGGGAGCGAGGGGGAGGGGAAATAGGCACAGGAGCCTTCACAGCAGTTTCCACGGGGCAGAGTGATTGGAAGATGGAAGCAGGCTTGCTTGGAGCTGGCCATTCGTATCATTTCAGTCAGCTCTGGGTGGAAGGGCTGTCCCCATTTGTCTAATACCTGGCCCTTAAGCCACCAGGTCAGGAGGATAGACACAGCAAAAGGAGATAATTAGGGTCCAGGCTCTGGGCTGGTTGATTACATGGGAAGACAAACTCAAAGGAGAAGCATTCCAAACTCCTAGGAATTGGCTGACCTTGGGTGAGGGCATTTTTTCCAAAATCAGCAAGGTCCCAGTTGTCAAAGCATCAGGATAAAAACACATGCTTCACTGGGGCTTTAGCTCAACAGCGTAACCACTAGCCTGGCAAGCGTGAGGTAGTGAGTCCAATCCCTGTACAAAAAAAAATAAATGCTTCATTCAAACTGATTTATACATATTGATCTGTAGTGAGAAAACACCTGGCCCCAAAACTTAGGTATGAATCCAGACAATTTAGCCCATCTTGAAAGGAAAATTTTTGATCCTCATGACTTGATCATGAAGAAATAGGCACTGATTATGACAACTCTAGAACACAGGAACCTAATCCCAGTTTCTAGACATCACAGAGATGTCCTACCTCTACTAACTCAGCCCCTGCTCACTGGGTACCTTCTGTGGTCCAGTGTGGTCATCATGCATGGTGCCAGGGCTCCATGCTTGGGCTGCCATTAGAAAGTATCACAAATTAGGTGGCTTAAACAAATGAAATGTGTGGCCTCGTATTTCTGGAAGACAGAGTCCAAGATCAAGGTGCTGGCAGGGTTCATTCCTTCGAGAGCCTTGATGAATTTGTCCCACACTCTCCTCCTTCATCTCCACATGATGCTCTTCCTGGGTGTTTTTCCATGTCCAGATTTCCCCTTGGAAGGACATGGAATTAAGACCCACTGTAATGATCTCATTTTAATTTGTCACTGTGCAGACACTGTCTTAGTAGCTTTTCTTGTTGCTGGGAAAAAATACCTACCACCTACAGTTCAAGGAGGAAAGATTTCTTTTCTCTCACAGTATATAAAGGTTTCAGTCCCTAGTTGGCTGACTCCGAGACAAAGCAGTGTGACAGAGGGGTATCATAGAGGAGAAACAGTCCATAGCAGGAAAAGTAGGAGGCAGGAAGTGAAAGCAGCCAGCCTCCCTTTCCCTTTTATTCTATTCAGGCTACAAACCTACTGGTTAGTGCCACCCACACCCAGGGAGGGTCTTCCCCTTATCCACACCCAGAATCCTGCTTAACCAATCTGTGGACTAGTTATCACACACCCTTAATCCCATATCCGTGATCCAGCCACCTCTCAAAAGCCCTACTTATCAGTACAAGAAGCTTTGGAGAGACATTTAGATACGAGCCATAACAGATACTCTCTCCAAACAAGCTGGCATTCTGAGGTAGCAATAGTTACTATTCCATATATCCTTTGATACAGACCAGATTCCATACCTCACATAGCATGCATTCCAGTAATATTTTATAACTACTATTCAATGAAATGATATTTCATATAGATTTCAAGAAAATAAGGGTATACTTTGAAAATCTGCATAATCAATCCACAAATCATGTAGCTTGTTCTTACTGAAAAGGGCAGAAACCAAAGCAGCAGCAGGAAATGACATGAAAGTCTTCAATCATCTGAAGATAGTTCTAGAGGTGGCTGAATGGAGTGATCGCGTTAAATGGGAATCCTGAAACCCAAACATGGCTAGCCAGTCCCAAACCTTCCCTTCCATGCACTTTTCCCAGGGACCAAATGTGCTGCTGTGTATTCCAGCATGAACCAAAAAACATTTACACACTTTCTCATAGCCAGGTGAAAACATGTAATCAGGAGAATGAAGAAGGGAATGAGTAATCCTCTTACAGATCCAAGAGGCAGCAGAAGAAAACTAGCAAATAGCGGGTAAACCAAAGTTATGATCCATATTGAGCTACCTGTTGCTGTCTAGACTTTGTTCACAATTTCTGTACTTCCTACCTACACCACACATTGTAAGCCTGAAGTCCTGATTCTCCAAACATGGCATTTGGCTTCTTCCCCTTTGGAAAAGCAAAACAGAATATTTTAAGGTGGGATGGGGCAGACACTGGCTACTGTAGGTAAAAAGAGAAAGTCAAGTCAGGAAATACTTTCCCTAAGTAGAAGATAACTCCCAGACCCTTCGGTGGATGAAACCTTCCTCTCTTCAAACCAAACATCCACATCACCATGCAGAAAATTCTTGTTCATTATGCTGCAAAATATACAAGCTAAAGGGATAATACACATAGAAATTTAATTAATTTGTCTTTTTTTAAAGACATCGAACCCTGTTTCTAGTCTTGAAAGGAAAAGTCATTAAAATGATCCCTTAACACTATTAAGACAATCTCTTAATCTCACATCATCCAAATGATGTAGAAAAATCTTTACCTTGTTGTATTTTCATCAAAACTAATTATTTTAGATTAATGGAGGTAGAGAGGGTCTAATTTTTTTCTGTAAACTCTTCTTTTTAATTTACCATTCTTCTTTGAAATTAGGATTTAAATTTCTATAATGAGAAGACACCATGCAATCTGGATCCAAACAAGTGCTAAATGATTCAAAAACAAAACAAAACAAAACAACATAACAACAACAAAAACAAAAACAAACAAACAAAAAAAAACTAAGGACCAGAAATTTAGCTTAGCAGTATAAGCACCTGCATGGTGAGCATGAGATTGTGAGTTTGATCTCCAGGAAAAAAAAAAACTTAGAATTATAGGGATAGAATAAAAATTAGAAGATGACTCAAAATGTAGAAAAAAGTTATTCACTGAAATCGTAGGAGAAATTGTTCCAAATCTAGGAGAAAAGTTCAATGTTAAAATATAAAACAACTATAGAACATTAAATAATCCTGACCAGAAAACAAACTTTTTCCACAAAACAATAGTCAACTCAGACATTATACTTGCAAAATTAGACTTCAAAATTGATGAAGACTTTCCATGAAAAGAAATTCTAAAGAAATGCATGACCATTAAACAAGCATTGCAGAAAATACTTAAGGGAATCCTAGATAAAGGAAAGGTCACCAGCACCAGAGAGCTCAAAGGAGAGTGTACATCTAGCTGAGAGAGTAATTAAACAAAAAGAAAAACTAAAAATCAGCACTGGAAATTAATGCAGTAATAATTCAATAGACACCTAAAAATCTCTCAACTCCCAGTCAAAAGACACAGACTGGCAGATTGGATAAAAAATGAAATTATACGTTGTCTACAGTAAACACTTCATGCTAAAGGAAGTACACAGACTGGAAGTGAAAAGATGGAAAAAATGGAATACCAGTTGGTAATACTCCATTCAGCTGAAGTTCCCAAATATCTAGCTTATTTTGTAGCTTATTTTCATATACAGCAGACTTCAAGACAAAACTGATCAGAAGAGATGAAGTTGGCCACTACACACTGAAAAGAGAACAATCAGCAGTAAGAGACAATTGTAAATATCTGTGCACCAAATGTCAGTACATCCAACTTCCTAAAACAAAAACTACTTAACTTAAAAGGACAACGAGATACCAGTACAATCATGGTGGGTGCTTCAATGTCTTACTTGTACAATTAGGTCTCAGCTAGACAGAATATTAACAAAGAAACATCAGAGTTCAACCACACCACTGAATAAATGGACTCAATGAAGATCCCCAAAGTGTGTTATCCAACAGCGACAGAGTACACACTTTACTCAACAGCAAATTGAAAGTTTTCCGAAATAGACCATATCTTGAACCATAAAAGTAAACAGAAAAGAATTGAAATAATCCCTTGCATACTATTATATCATAGCAGAATGAAATTGGAAATCTACAGAAAAGATGCCACAGAAACTATGCAAATACATGAGGATTAAATAATGCATTTACTGAATAATCAATGAATCACAGAAGAAATAAAGAAGTCCCAGGAATCAGATGACAATGGCAGTACAACATACCAAAACAAATGGGACTGCATGAAAGCAGTCCTAAAAGGGGCTGTACACAAGAAAAGAATAATTACAAATAAATAATCTAATGGTGTATCTCAAAGTCTGAGAAAAATAAGAACAATCAAATCTAAAACGAATAGAAAGAAAAATTATAAAAATCAGATCCAAAATTAATGCAATTGACATTAAAACCTGCAAAGGAGCATTGGATAACAACTGGCTCTTTGAAAGGGTGGGGAGGGGATGGAGCAGACAGGAGGGGAAGGGGGTTGTGATATGCGTGTGTACAATTCCCCCTGATAACTGTACTATGTACATATACTAACAAAAATATGAGGGGGACAGGATTTGAATTTCTAAAGGAAGTTTCATCCGAGCTTGTGGAGACCTCACCTCTCAGAAGTTTAAATGGCATAATTCTGAAGGAAATTAGTCATCTATTTCTTAGCAGAATTTAAAGCTCTTACCCAGACAAGTTCAAAATTAAAGTCAGATTGTTCCTTCTAATTCAGATTCCAGAAAGAAGCTCCAGATGCTACCTAGAGAGTTCCATCCAACCTAGCATCCAGCGTTCACTTCCCTTGCATTTCCCCTTTTATCTCAGGTGGAACAAATGCCTGCCCAACTGCCCTCGCTGGATTGCCCAGTGAAACATTCTGTAAAAATAGATTCTTCAAAGAAATAGCTGGGAGTTGCTCAAAACAACCAGTAAACTTTTCCACTCTAATTTTTCACGTAGATTATAGCATCTATTTTTCCGCTTGTCCCCTAAAAATCAAGGTTAACGGTTGTCTAAAGGCCAGGCACTGTGACCAAGAGTCGCAGGGCATCACCATGCCAGCCTTTTAGAGAGAAGGATCTGAGAGGCAAGGCGGAAAGGAGACCCAGAGCTCAAGTCTCACAGCCCAGAATCACGTCTATTTCCCAAACGCGACTGTGTGCTAATGTCACACCGGGTTCCCAGGGTAGGCCCGGGTCAGCACAGTTCCTATTCTCAAGGTTTTCAAAGTGTAGCAAGGCAGATGGACCAGCAAGAATAATGGCACTTTGAAAGACCTATTTGAGGACAAGACTCTAGGAGCTAAAGGAGAGAGTGATTAAATCTATTTGGAATAGCTAGGATAGAAGGAGGAAATAGAGTGCTGTTTAAACTGAGCCCTGGCATAACAAGATGCTTATCAGAATAGCAGGTGGAAGAGAGAGACACAGAGAGAGGCAGAGAGACAGAGACAGAGAGGAAGAGAGACTCTAGCTCAAGTTGCATTCCAAATATTAACTCTGATGTGTTTAGTTTGTTCCTCAGTTAATCGGAAATTTCCCATTAAATCAAAATTTTGAATTATTCTGTAAGAAAACAAAGCAAAGAAGCAGGTCTAGCCACACTGTTCCCACACTGATGTGGACTGGGGCCTGTCAGGGCTGTTGCCATTAAAGGGGATACCTTTCCTCTCCCCATTTCCTACCCGGCTGGCTCCATCAGCAGCTGAGAACATGGGAGCACCGAGGCAAGAAGGTTGCACGTAGGCTGGTACAAAACTCAGGACCCCCTGCCTGAGAGGTAGTTTTTAGCTCAATATTTTTGTAACTGTTTCCTCACAGAACTGGTCATCGACAAGCTGGATCAAACCGTTGATTTGTTATGATTCTTTTTTATAACATGCAGACTGATTACCACTCACCTACATTGATGTGCTAGGAAAAACATGTTGTTTAGACCTCAGCTACCTGTTCAAGAAGACCATGTCTTTGACACAGAGAACATTCAGTTCGGTAAAACTGGATGGCTTTTGACTTGCAGATGTTGGCAGAGGAGAACTCAGAGTTTCTTCGAGAAGGAAGATACACATGAAGAAACGTGCTGGCGTCACCGGGAAAGGAAGCATAGATGCTGAGACTTGGTGGCCCGGCAGGAGGATGGGTAACTCTCCACAGCAGTGTGGCCCAGAGGAATCACCAGCGATAGCCGATGCGTGCTTCCCGGCTGTTCCCCGCTCAGTGAAAGATACAGTGCCCACACGCAGCCCCAAATTATCAGCAAAGTCAATCTCAAAACAGTTTGTGTGACACTGATGATTTAAATATTACCCAGAAACTCACAGAAGTCTTTCAATGAGGTTTATAAAATCTCCACACATATGGAATAGTGTATTTAAGTTAAATCTCACAGAAGAAAATCTTGGATAAATAAATTGATTATGCAAGAATTGAATTGCAAATAGTCCAAATGTTTTTAGAAATGATTAATATTCCATAACTTATTATTTTTCTGTGATAAATAACATGACTCCCAGGAATTAGTTCTACCTGAGAGCATCTGATGACCATGAAACAATAAAAACCTCTCTGAGCTTCTCTAGTTCCCTACTAGGGAAGTGGTTTGTGTGAATCAGTCTTGGAGAAACCAGGGGGATTTTCCTCTAAGACTCCACTTCCCAGCTCAGCATGGACCCCAGAAAGCCTCTGCCAGCTTGTCTGATAGGCCTTTGCTCATGACTGCAACTCTACCTGCACTGGAATTGAATTCTGAAGTTTCACCAGCTGGTTAAAGAGCTTTGGCCTATAATTCACCTCCTGCCTTCTGGTGCTGTGACTGATGGATGCAAACTCCCAAGCTTCCCATTCCATTTTACATGAATCCTACAGTAAACCTGGAGACTCAGAGTAAATCATCAACTCATAATGCTGCCTTAATTGGGATGAGTTGTGTTCCTCGAATTTCCTAGTCTGGAGGCTCTTGCCAAGTCAACAATGGTCTGCCAGGTGTCTGGGCTGGTGCAAGCATCTGCTCAGCTTCCTGTTTGACCAAACCACAGCTGGCAAGCTGCATTCCACAGATGTGTCATCAGAGCCAGTAGAAGAAAAAAAAAATCTAAACCCTGGCTTTAAAAGGCATGGTATGTTATTCATTTCAAATAAATAATTCCTACATACCTACTATGGCCCTGGCTACAGAATCTCCTATTCCTTTCCTAAAAGGCATAGATAATTGAAAAAGGAAATATGTGATACAAGTAGCCAAGCTGGTATCAAATTGAATTAACTCATCTGATTGGATATTTACTATAACAACAGTGATGAACGGCTTTGTAGCTGAGGTCTCTCACACACATTATTCATTTGAGCATCCCGACAGCCCATTTGGAGATAAATAGGTATACTTGAAAACCAGTATTTGTTGGTAGGACACCCAACATTCTGTTATGGACTACAATTTCCCACCTTAAAATAAAGCAAATTATGACTGAGAAATATATGTCTTTCAGATTTTAATGATACTAGAATTTCAAGATTGTCTATTTACAAAGTTACTAAAATAAATTTTAGCACTAAGAAATATTATTGCCACATTACATTATTATTGTAGAAATGCTATCCCTTTGCGAGCTTCATAAATTGTTAACAAAGAAGATAATTATTGCTTTGATCCCTGGTACCCCCCACCCAAAAAAAAAAGATCATTTTTAAAAGCTATAAACTAAATTTCCCACCTAACTTGAGTTCATTTACTTAAGTGTTAAACATAATAGGTTACAGTTTTTAGAAGAACTCACAGTTTTTATTAATAACTGCCAAAAGAACATCCTTAATTTAAAAAAAAATTTTATCTCTATGTAAATAAATGTAGGGCCAGGGATATAGCTCAGAGGCACAGTGTCTGCCTGGCAAGTTCAAGGTCCTGAGTTCAATTCCCACTACCAAAAAAAAAAAAAAAATAGATGTAGTATACTTGATGAAGAGAATTAAATAATCAGAGTAACTATAAGGGAAAAATCATCTTTATATTGCAAACATTGTAACTATATATCTAGAAAACACAAATAGCTATTTTTAAAATCTATTCAGATTAAAAAGATAATTTTATTAGATGACTGCATGGATAACAATGCAAGAATCTACACTTTAAAATGTCATGGAAGTAACAAGTGAAATGAAACATAACTCATTGACTACAGTAATAAATACTGTAAAGCACTGATGAATTTAACAACAAAAGTACAGAACCTTTATGGACAAAATTAGAGAGAAAGAAAAAGACCCAAAAACATACAGTACTGTATTATATTCCTAAAGGAAAAGGGGGAAAAGAAACAATAGCCATATAATGTGCTAACAGACAATAAAAGTAAGTTAATGCATATCAATAATTTAGTATAGATGTGTTAGAGTCACAACTCTATCTTTTAAAGATAGTCACAAATCAGGCTTTTAAAGCATCTACATATGTTTTAAGAGGGAAAACTTCAAGCACATTGACACAGGAAAGTGGAAAATAGAGGGAAAAAATGCTCTAAAACGTACCATAAAAGATTATATCATGGGATGTAGAAACAATAATCAGACAAAAGGCAAATAAAACTAAAGGGCGGACTCTTTAGAATTTAAAAAAAAAAATTATAAAACCCACCCAGAGGATTCAACAGTCATTTACTTTTTTATGGACCTCACCATGCAGTTTTGAAGTCCATAAAAAGCAAAATCTATTAGCGTTCCAAGGAAAAATTGAAACACCACAGGGAACAAAAAGCTCACATCTCAGATTCTAGGAGACCAAATGGTTTTTTTTTTTTTCTCAAGAAAATTTAGAGAAGATTTTAATAACATACCTAACAAATTTAATCTAATAGATAAATATTTAATTTTGTTCCCAATAAAATTAAAAGTTCACATTATTTTCAAACACAAAGAACATTCATAAAAGTTAACTGCATTGGGTCACAAAGAAACCTTCAATAAATTCTAAAAAGAAGAAATTATTCACCCCAGTGGAAAAATTGGAAGGTAAACAAGAAAGGAAGACCCTTTTACCTCCAAAAGAGAACGATCCAATGACAGAATTTAAAATAGACTTCTAAGTAATTCTTGTATTATGGAAGAAATCAATACTTGAATTACAAGTGATTTAGAAATAAAAATGATGAGTTACTAGCACCAGTACTCAGGAAATTGAATGAAATAAAACGTAGTAGAATACATAAACATATTCATATATTTTAGAAAGCATATTTAAGCTAAAGTGAGCTTTCAGTTCAAGAAATCAAAATTTAAAGACAAATAACACTGGAAGAAAGAAACAATGCAGATTAAAGAGTAAACCTTAACCCAGATTGGGAGAGAGTTGATCAATGAAACAAAAACTGTCTGAAAAAGCTACCACCCTGAGAAACTTCTGGCAGGTCAGATTGTTGGACAGGGTGAGAAGACCAGGAAAAAGACTTACCCATTTCCTGTTGCTGCCCAAGAATAACAAAACCTGAGAGCTCTGTACTGAGGACAGGCTGATTTGGTCAATGTTTCTGGAAGGTGGGACGCCCAGGAGGACAGAACCAGCACCAGGCAGGAGCCTTCTTGCTCCTAGGATTCCTCAGCAGGAGCATCACATAGTGAAAGGCAAACACACAGCTCAGTTTCTATTTCTCTTCTTACAAAAACCATTCTGGTAGGAGGTTCCCCCTCTCACGGCCTCATCTAGCCCTAATTACCTCCCAAAGACCCTGCCTCAACCTGAATTTGGGGATCAAGCTTGCAGTGCATGAACTTTTGAGGGACACATTCACCCTATAGCACAGACATTACCGATTAGATGAGAATGTAATTACATGTTTATCTGTGCTGGTGATTTTATCGTTCCTTCTTGTCAGACTTTACAGGGGCACCATTTATTCATGGCTGAAGAAATTCCAGAATCCCTAAGTTCCTCCCCATTTCTGCATCTCAATAAACTTTGCTCCCAACTGCTTGAACCCTTTCTGCCTACAGGACAAAACCTTATGTGTGACATGTAACCATCGATGCCCTTTGCTCCCCATGGGCCAGCCCCGACCTGAGCTTCCCTTTCAGCAGGACCCCCATGCTGCAGTGTCCCCACCTGACAAAGATTAGGCCCTGTGACCCAACTCCTTCCCTGCCCCCAACCACAAGACTGTGGTCCACCCTGACTTAGAAGTGACCACCTACGGGCTGTCTAGCCTTGGGTACCCCAGTGGAGCTGCAAAAATGGCTGATAAACAAATAAAACAGTGACCAACACGAGAAGCACTTAGAGAACACAAAGAAAAGAATGAAGAGGTAAAAACTACTTGAGAATCCATAACTGGATAACAAGGACAAGGCGGACAGATCTAGCTAATGAAGGAAGAAACCAGAACCAATCAAATAGGAAGAACAATAAAATATAAATTTAAAAATGGCACTTCCAAGTTAGAGGGCTCCAGGCTAGGCTCCAGGAAATTTACTAAAAGGAGATTTGTGGTTAAATAAATACAGCAAATGATTACACTTTCAAGTAAATAATCTTCAGGCCTCCAACCTATCTGCCAATCTGGACTGTTCTTCCTTTGAAATACGGCAAATGCAGGATCCACCCAGTTGTCCCCATCTGTGACAGCCCAGGGACTATCACTCACGCCCTTTGCTGTCACAGTGGTCTTCTAACTGAGCCCTCTGCTACTTCTCTGCTCCACACAAACTGCTTTCTGAACAGGACCCAGAACAAATCTTCTAAAATCCAAGTCACAGCACCTCTTCCTTCTGCTCAGTCCTGTGCAGTAATTTTCCATCTCCTAGCAAAATGTCAAGAATATAAAACCTTGTAGGATCTGCCTTCCCCCCAACCTCTGCTGACTTTCCCTCCTGCCATTTACCATCTCCCCCGATGCTTACACCCTCTTCACCCCTCTTTAGCTAAAATGACCTCCTTGCTCTTCCTTTCCAAAGATGTTCTACCTCCGTGCCTTGGTCCTTCCCCCTTGTCTCTGTGAATGTCTCTCCTCTCCTAGAGAGGGGACTCCTTCGCTTCCCTCTCTGTCCCATCACCTTCCTTTATATTCTTCACTTCATTTGGAGTGTGTTTATTGGAGTACAATGAAGAATCAACCTTATTCAAAGAGAGGTCTAGATTTTGTCATTGACTACTAGGGGTAATCTCTAGGGTTGTGGGACAGCCTGGTGGCTAGGGGTGTCTTGGTTTGGGGACTTGGGTCATTGGCCATCTCAACAGTGTTTTAGGACGGGACTTTGGACCACACTGACCACATGGTAGCAGTGGTAACCTCTAGAATTAGACATGAATGGCAAGACAGCCAAGCAGGGTGTGATCAAGCCCCTCAAAGTGTCTGAGCCCTAGTAAAGGATCTGGGGAGCATTCCTGGTTGGCAATAATCTATGTGTCTCTGCACACTGCACACTAGAAGGAGGAGATGCCACAGACCCCAGAAGCTTCATATTTGGAATGCATCTAGCTTTTGTCTTATGTGTCTTGTCCTTTGGCTGTTTCTAATGTGTATTCCTTTTTCTGTAATAAACCAAATCCAGGGGTACAAGAGCTGTTCATGAGTTCTGTGAGCTATTCTAGCGAATTATCATGCTTAAAGGTAATTTTAAAAACGCTTGAGGTGGGGGGACAGAATCAGGCCTTACCAGGAGGTGATCAGCACCTGGAAACCAGCACCATGCTTGGGTCGCTGCTGGAATGGGGACAGCCAGACCCAAGCCTCCCTCCATGAGTCAGCACCATTTGAGGACCACAGCGGGAGAGAACCAGGCCTCACAAGGAGGAGATCCCTGCCAGGAAACCATGTCATTTCCATTGTCTTGTTGAGTTGGGTTTTATTCTCTTTTGTTTTATTTGGTTGTGTTAAATCTGATAGCATGAGCAGCTATTTAAAAAATATCAAGACATATTGTGGTAGCCATTTTGGATTTACTATTGGCTTGTTTTGAAGTCCTTTATTGTATTCACTGTCTTGTTTTTATTGGTTCTATTCTGTTCTGTTCAGTTTTTACTATGTCTGAAGATATCCATAGCTATTTTGAAGACAACAGAAGGCATTATGGTAACTATTGTTGATTTTGTAAGGTTTTTGAAAGACTGTATCACTTATACTGGTTTATTTTGATTGGTTTTATTCTGTTTTATTTTTCTTGATTTTATCCTCTTTAAAATAAAAATTTTTTAAAAATATAAAAACCCTCGAAACTTCTGCTTGGTGTGGAGCCTGAGGCAGTCTCGTGGGCTCTGTTCCCTCAGAGCTCAGACTCAGCTCTGGGTAATGGGCTTCTTGTCTTCCCCACAACCTGACCCAAATTATGTTGTCAGTTTCACAAGATTTTATTTACTGCTATGTACACAGAGCTTAGAACTATATCTCATACATAGATTCAGCTCAAAAAATATGTCTTGTGATCTTTACTACCAAATTCCTTTTTTAATTATTTATGTTTTTTTTCTAAAGGAATGTAGCATCCTGGGCCCACGGCCACTATAACTATATGGGAATTATTCACTTATTATCTGGTGGGATTGTTTAAGAAATTTAGTCTGTGCTGACCTTTAGTGAAGGAATTTACTCTATGTTTGCCGTCATCAGTAAGTGTTACATTCACTGATCTCTAAACTTTTTTCTATTTCATTCTACATAGTTGTTTTTGGTACTATTTATGCAATGTCAAAATAGGTTACACAAATATTCTGTATTTCATCTTATATCTTTACCCAGTGTTTTTAAAGCCTTGCACAGAAATTTTATCTGAATTTCAGGTAGACATTATTTTAAATAATTTGATTACAATAAAGTGTTTTCCTTTATTTCTTTTTTTTTTTTTTTATCGGTACCAGGGATCGAACTCATGGCCACGTGCTTGCAAGGCAGGTGCTTATGCCACTGAGCTAAATCCCCAGCCCCAAGTGTTTTCCTTTAAGAACATGCCCAAGCATACATTTTTTTAAAATTACCAATATCAAAATTGTTATTTTTGTGCTTGCTTTTAAGCTTTGAGATGATTAGGTGCTTTTACTTTAAAGATATTATAGTATTTCTTGTGTCCTAATTCTCTTTTCCTGGGATTGGGCAGGTCACATTTGAAACAAGAAAAATTTGTACTAGCACAGAATTTTGTGAACAGGGTGTGAATAGTGTGAAGTAATCATTTGGAACCATCAGTGCTAATTTCTATGATCACATTTAAAGGGTTATTAGAAGCAGTGTATCAGTAAGAGCTTCTTGTGAGAGTTCAAGTCTCAAAGCTTGGACTCAAACCTTCAAACCCTCCCTCATATGCTGCTTTAATTTGATCAGGAAAGCAAGGGAACCTCTCTAAGCCTCAGCTTCCTTGTTACAAATGGGAAATAATAGCATGAGCTACCTCACTGTTTGTCACACAGAGAATTAGATGAGTTAATATAGCTACCTAGAAAACCACCCAGCACGTAGAAAACACCACTAATGACTGTTATTGTTTACTTTGTCCTAGCTTTATTTTTTAAATAGATTTTATTAGTGCCTACTAACTTTACAAAAGGTTGTACTTCAGTTTGGTGTTTTCATATATGCATATAAGACATTCTAATCCCATCCACCGCTCCATTGTTTACTCTTACACTTTCCTCCCCCCTCCTCCGTATTCTCTTGTACTACTCTAATAACAGTGTGTAAGACTCATCTTTGAGTGTTCTCAATGGCAAATGTCCTTGAAAAGAATTTTTTCCTTTATTCAGGAAAGGTCTGTAGTTACTATATTCTCTTACAATCTTTGGTAAAGTTTTTTTTTTTTTCACCTATACATAGGGTATAAGAAATTGGTAGAATATAGGATTTGGGGGTTTTAAAAAAATTTAATTGTTCTCAAAAAATGGATAAATAACATTTTATTGTCTTTTTATATTTATTGTTGAAAATTCCATGCAGTTTTGTTCCTTCAGGGGGGAATTATTTTGCCTTTGATCAATTAATCAGTTCAATGCATATTTATCATTGCTGGTCTTTGGCTAAGTCCTGGGACCGTCGGAGCAGCATGAGTGTGCGTGCTGTGTGTGTAGGTGTGTGTGAGTGTCTGTGTCTGCAGTCTATGTCAGGACTTAGCCCGTGCCCCACATCAGGGCTGTAAGACTCCTTGCAAAGAACCCTGCCTTTTAATGAGTTTACCATTAAAAAAAAAGAAATGGGACACTGCCTGGTTCCAGTGTTAAATGAAAATAACATTCAGAGTTGAGTTAATCTGATTGCTTGGGATCTATTTTCCCCCTTGCTGCAAATCAGAGCAGTTTTCAGCTAACAAGAATGGGTGCCCTACTTGATCGGGCAGCGGGCGCTGCTGCTAGTCAGAGCGGCACTTAGCCTGGCATTGCCATCATTACATCCCCAGGTTCACGGCAATGAAACTCCAGGAGTAGCGAAGTCAAATCAGTTCAATTGTCTGATTGTTCATACTCATAAAGTGGGGAAGCTGGCAGGGGTCCGGCATAAAACTTGGAGTTTTGCAGTGGGGCTCCTTTAAGGTAATTCATTGCCCTCTGCAGCAGCTGAAATCAGAGGGGCAGCATGGTCACAGTAAATGCAGCTCCCCGTCCTGCTGGAGAGCAATATCGCAGATAGCCGGCTGCTAGGCCAGATGTCAAAGGTGCACTAAAAGCCCTCGGTTTTGATCTGCCCCATTCCCGAGAAGTACAATGGATGGGCCTTTAAGCACTGCCATAAAAAAAAGATTGTGATTAATGAAGCAGCACAACTTAATAAACCGAGTTGACTCCCGCTTCCTTCTCCTAGGCGTTTTCACTGTCCACAGAGCAGTTCTTTTACTTAGCAGCAGGGACGTGTAAAATGTTAATCATCAATCTGTGGGCCATTAAAGAAGTTGCTTTCCCTTTCTCAAGTTGAAAACCAAGGGGGAAAGATAATAGGTTTGGTTAACAGAGCTGTTCACATAATGGAGATGCGCGGGGAGGAAAGCTTTGATGGAGTCAGCTGGGAGCCCTCGAGCACTCATCCATCCTGCTCTCAGGACCACGAGTTCAAATCCTCGCTGGGGCTGGGAGGCTCAGAAGGGAGGTTCGGGTGAGTGTCTTGATCGCAGCTGGACCAGCGGGAGGTCGCTGTACCTGAGCGAGGCCAAAAATAAGATGAGAAGGCACAGAAGTTTTCTGTGTCAGCAGACAGGGGCACGGACCTGCTGGTACAGTGCGACCTCGTCCGGCCTTCCTCCTCCAAAGAGCTCGGGAGCATCCTTCTCAGGTAAGCAGGAGGCCGTGAGGGAATCCACAGCACAGGATTTACGGCTGTTTTCCAAGCTGAGTAAAATAACTTCTACAGGGATTCAAAAGAAAAGCATCAGAGACAGACTATTTAAAAATGAATTCGAAACACCAGAGCTTCTTCAGACAAGGGTGAGGAGGTAGAGAGGCAAGGATCAAACCATTAGTTCGCAGGTGTTTTCCCCTGTCAGTGAGTTGGTATTGGCAGGAAAGGAGAAATTACAGAATGACAATCTGGGCTAGATAGGACACTCTGAAATATTTGGGGTTGGGAAATGTGATGCTAAAAATCACACACAGGTCATTGCTTCTCTGTTCGCTCTTTCCGGAAAACTCTCAGCCTTGCCTCTCCTTGGTAAAGAAAGTTCAGACGGCATCCCACCTGCATCGCAGAGGCGCGAGTGAAAGCTGACTCAGAGAACAGGATTCTAGCATCACAAGAAGCCTTCTCTGGTCAGCTAATGGGCCACTTCCCTGCTACAGCATTTAGCCTTCAGGTTTCCTTGCTTGCTCTAAAACTTACAGGAGAAGGAAGTTATCTCCTGTCTTCTAAACTTATCAACACCTATTATCTTTTTTAAAATCTGTTTTTCCTTAGCATGTTTCAGATCCTGTGGCCCAATGAAAATCAGTCCATCTCTAATCCAGATGGTCTGTTCAGTGCAAGAGAAATCAAAGGTCACATGTGAAGTCCTCAAATTCTTAGACCAGACTCCAAAAGTCATGAAAGAGATGCCAACCACCTCGAAAAGTAGATTGAGCCCAAAGAAATGTGTGGCAGTATCTTACTCAATTCTCTGTTGCTTTAACAAAATACCCAGGATGGGATAATTTATGAAGAATAAAAGATTGCTTGGATTTTGGTTCCTGAAGCTAGAAAGTCCAAGATCGCGGGGCCATCTGCATGGCATCTGGGGAGTCCTTCCTGCTACATCACATGGTAACATGACAAAGGATACAAAGAATACCCCATGGCAAGACAGCAAGGGCATCAGCTCGAGACTCTTTTCTTACAGAGCCACTAATACCATCATCAGGGCCTTATTTGCTTAATCTGATCTAACCATCTCCCCAAATCCTCATTATCAACCCATTAGCATATGAATTTGGGCATTAGATTTCCAACTCACGAACTTTAAAAGGATCTATTCAAGCCATAACAGTAGTTTATACTGGGGTCACCATTTTCATTGTTTCATGAAAGAGAGAGAACGAATGTGTATGTGCATGTATACGTGTGTTTTACTGGTGCAAGGGACAGCACCCAAGGCCTTATGCGTGCTAACTGAGCTACCCCACTAGCCTTGGAGAAATGGCTTGAGACAAGACCATGAATTTATGAAAAGCTTTGTTGAGTCAAACCTTCCTTTATCCCTTCCACGGCTCACCTGAATCCAGGGACTAGATCTTGCTCAAATAAGCCTGAACATTATCTTCAAAACCTTTCACTCACCAAGGAGTCCTGTGCTTCTCCCCCTCCGGCCTCCAGTGTTTCCTCCCTAAAGCAGCCGGAGCCATCATTCGGGGACATGTGATGCTGCTCAGCTTGTCCTTTGCTTGAGATGCTCTTTCCCTGCCCACATTCCCCAAATCTCCTCCAGAAAGCATCCCACCCCACAGGCACTGAGGCCCGCCCGCAGGAGCGCCTCTGCCTGGCTCCTCTGCCCCTGCTATCACACCCTGTGCTGTAAGGGTGGGCGTGGGGGCACATCCATCCCTCGGTGCACACGTAGGGGAGCGCAGGTCACCATACGGTCACAGCTGTCACTGTGGGCTGCTCCAGCCTCCGACACAGGACAGGAATGGGGAGGAGGCAAGCAGATTAAAAGGGTGGCCTCGAAGTTTTTTCTTGCTTATACGTTAAGTGCATTGTTCTTATATAGATTTGTCATAAAACGATATAATAGCAGTGTTTTCAAAACCACATGCTGTATGACCGAGAAAACTTCCACAGACCACATCAAAGATGATAACACTATTGGCGACATGAAGTGAATTGGGGAAGGGTCAATAGCATGAGCAACTAAAATCTCTCCCCATCTCAAAGCCATTGCTGTTCAGCGACCAAAATTCTCAGGTGCAGGAACTGCATTTGATTTAGTGTTATGCTTCTAAAGTCAAGCAGTTTCCACTCTGGGTGATTAACACGTGTTTACTGAATTAATAGATAAGTTTAGTGACCCAGAATTGATTAGAGATAAAACACTTATCCAACCTTCCTGATAAAATTTAATACCTCATGATTATATGAAAGTTTTCTTTTTCTTTTCACCCCTAGGGATAAACCTAGGACCTTCGCACCAGGCTATATCCCCAGCCCTTCCTTTAATTGTATTTTTTTATTTGGAGACAGGGCCTCACTGATCTTCCCAGGCATGGCTGGTCTTGGCATCCTCCTGCCTCAGCTTTCCGAGAGTGCTGAAATTGCAGCCGTGTCCCACCATGCCCACCGTGAAATGTTTTCAACAAATTTACTCAAACATTCTCCCCAGTTTGACCCTTTCTACCTTTCCCTTATCCCAGCACCTGGGCCTCACAGAGTCACACTTTTCACCACCTGCCAAACGTTTCCTGGAGGAGACGAGACGCCCTCTGCTCTACCAGGTAAACTGTTAGTTATTCCTGAGAAAAGTGGTTTCTGTCTCCCTTGACTTAGGACACATTTCCCAGAGGTCTCCACTGCAGCTCTCAGTGCAGGGATATTGTTTAACATGTACGTTTTCTCACAGACCTGTGAGTATCCATTGTATAATTTTGGCTTTGTGCCTGCAAATTTTAGGCACGAGCTTAATCCAGTAAATCAATAAACTAGTAAATCAATGACTGCGCCAATAAAGGGATCAAGCAAGCAACCAGCTGGCAGTTTCAAACAGGTCACATGCTCTGCCCCACTGTGCCCTGTCACATTTCTTAGGGGCCCACAAAAAGACAGATCACACAGTTTCACGATCACACTCTAGAAATGTTTCCAATTTTAAAATATGGTAAATTTAAATATTACTTTAAAAGATTTCAACTTCTTACTACCTCCAAGAAAGACCTAAAATGACTCTTAAAATCATTTTTAAGCTTTTAAACCCAAGCTTTAAAGTCTTCTACCCAATGGACAATTCTGTGATAACTAACCCTTCCTAAAATTTCATCAGGTCCCATCTCATACGCTGTCTCTCTCCAAGTTGGCCATTTTCATTTGGATCTTGCCATGGTGAAAATCTGCAGCGAACATGGCCATTCAGTGTAGGAAATGAATTAACATTCTCCACAGGACCCTCCCTTGTACAGTACATTAATAGGCTCCTTATGTAAATTCCCACCCTCACCTCACAGCCTATTTCCCTGCTAGCTGGTTGTATGCAATTTAGAAAAGAGAGGAGGAATTTTTGATTTCACATGATGCTGCTGAGAGGGAGTCACCATGTGCAGGTGGATGCACTGGGGTCAACCAGAGAGGGGAGAATGACAACGGACATATTTTACAGTTGTCACCAAGCCAACAGGACTCAGTAAAGCCAACCCTTATTCCAATTAGATTTTATTTTGCATGGCGAACAGATTTCGTCATTATAAGTGAGTTATGGTAAAATAAAAGAGAATATGCATGATGAGGTTTGAAGATCTCTGGTGCAAGAAACTATGAAGACTTGGTCAAGCAAGTTCTGCATGAGGGAAACTTCTTATGAAGCAATTCCTCAGAAAAAGTTTACTCTCAGCAGCCCTACCCACGTTTCACAGCTAAAGTCAATCACATGAAGAAACGGGCCAGGATAATCTCTAATTTGACAAGCACTGTAGTCCTCCTTTTCCTTCCTCCTGGACATATAACTGTACTGACCCCCTGCCCTCCTTCGAGGGTGAGGACTGCGCTGAGATTGAGTTGTGGCCAGGGGCGGGTGACCAGAGCGAAGCGCGTTGCTTGTGGGCCTGGCCTGTTCAGTCTTCCAGCAGTGCTTACTCATGTTTTCACCTCTAGACACAGGGCTGAGGATCCCCCAGGGGTACCCTGGGATCTGTTGGAGATGGTAGAATCCTGTTGGTCTGAGTCCCAGAAAGACTAAGAAGGGCAAAGAACCAGACTGTGCCTCACAATTTGTCCTGCACTTTTAAGGAATTAAAAAATAAATGTCTCCTGCCATCACATTCTGGTGCCTATTTACCATTGCCTACCCTCACAGTAACACAGGACTCTGTTACTTCCAGAATTCTAGAAGCTCTCATGAACTACTTAGTCTTTAGTGTGAAAGGAAAAGCAGCTCCAACTCCACTAACCTTGCGGTGAGGGTCATTTTGGTGATGAAATAAAAGCAACTTAAATAATGATGACTGATAATTTCCCATAGTGCCTACTGTGCACCAGACATGGTACCAACTGCTCAATGTACCTCATCTCTACCTCCCTGAATAATCCTGCTTAGTAAACATTAAGTTACAGTGATAAATTTTCTCTGTAATACTCGGGAGCAAGAAATGACACATAATCTCATTTGTCTAAATCTACACATTGGTCCCTTTTCATCACCAGATGACTCTTTCAGGATGCTGAGACATGTGAGAACCCAGGTAGGTTACAGGTGCTTGGAAAGTGCAGAGAGATTCCAACCATCAGGCAGTCAGGCCCTCGGTACTAACCTGGACCCGCAGCTCTTCACATCATCTTAACACCAGCCCTCCCTCTGTCACCAGAGCACCATCGTCTATCTCCAGGACCCAAGCTCTCTTCTGTTTCCCAGGGTTGGCTTTCTCTGCCACAGCAACTGCCAGTAACAGCCCCATAAATTTTCCAGAAATCTTAAAGGAAAACTGTCACCTTTTGCAACCTCTGTGACGTGCCCTTCCTGTCCTGAGGTATCAGCATCCACCTACCTTCCTGGGATGGCACCAGCAAGAAGAGACATGGGTCAGTGGGTCAGTGGGGCATCTTGCGTCTTCAGCTGGTAAATTCAGTCAAGAACTATCGAATGAGGTGTCCAAGACCATGGACTGTTCAGTACAGAGCTTCTGTTCAAGTCCACCTGGCTTAAAAGCCATGAAAACGGGCTACCCTTCCATGTGATCTCTTCTAGGAGTATGGCTCTGAAGGGCTTGGAGAATTTTATGACAGTAGAAATTTTTTTTTTTTTTTTTTGCAGTACTGGATATCAAACTCATGACCTCGCACTTGCCAGGCAGGCACTTATGCCACTGAGCTAAATCCCCAGCGACAGTAGAAACTAATTATAAATGATTCTAAATAAAACAGAATACTTACACCATTCACAGAAATCTAAGTCTCACCACTTTTTCCTTGAAGTTTCCAGGGTCACACGAGTAGGTACTTTCTGTTTATATAAAAAAGTGCACACGTAAATACAAATAAACTAAGAAAATTGATGAAATAATTAATTTACAATGTCATTTTGATACATTGTGCAGTCAAAGCAACCACCTCAGTGTCATATTAAAACACGTATTCCGAAGTCCCATCTAATGACTTGTTCTCTCTACAAAACATAGACAAAAATCTCACTTGATTTATCCAAATGACACTCTTATAAATATTTCCAAGTTAAAATTTTACTAAAATAAACATCTGAATTTTTCAGGAAAAGAGAACATAAGAACATGATTTGCCAGAATGTACGAGTGTGATTACAGGTCAACTGCTAAGCGTGGAAGGCGGCCTCGGGGAAGTGGTCTGTTGTGATGTCTCCGTCCTTGTCTCTCTTTTTTTCCTTTTTTATTTCCCACTCTCACATTTTCTATTCCCATATTTCTGGACACACTGGCGTCTCACTTCTAAAATTAATGATATTTTTGGTCTTTATCTGTAGCTAGTGTTAGGTAAAAAGATACAGCAGAAAGAGGAAATGAGAGAAGGACGAGGGGTGAGAGAGAGGAGAGAGAGAAGAGGAAGGAGGAGCTAGATGAAAAAGTACAAGAAAGAAAAAGAAAGTACTTTGCCGTGTTGGTCTATATTTCTCAAGGCTCATGCAAGAGTAACTGGAAATTCTGCCACCTCCTTTGAGATCAAGCTAAAGGATTCGGACTGGCTACCCCACCACCACTCACAAGCCCGTCCCTCTGGAGAAGAGGTGAAACAGGGCGTCTTAGCCTGACACTATTAAAACTATGATTTATCAGCCTCTCTTTGTTCTGCTTCCATGCTCTTCAAGCAGCCTTCTGATTATAATCCAGCTTCCAAGGCCTCTGGGGACACCCTGTGATGACCAGGCTGATAAAAGTTTTGTGGCTTGCATAGGTTCCATTCTTCACCGCGAACTGATAAACGAGCATGACAGCCCACGCTAACAAATAGTAAGCATCGTCACATGACCAACAAACATGTAATTGTTTGAAAGAAAATAAGTGAAAGGGCAAAAGTTTGGGTGGAGACAGAAAAACTCATCAGTCCACCTAGTGCCAGACTCCAGGGAGCTACCTGTCACTGGGCACAGCAGGAGGGGGTGGCTTTGCTGTGGAGAGCAGATGCTGGCAGTCTCGTTGACACAAGAGAAGCAGAGAGGACATCAGAAACAGTCAGTAGACCAGGTGGATTCTCTTGCTTTTTTAAAAAAAAAACCTTACTTTGTGTTTAATTTATTTTGCCAAACACACATGGAGAAAACTTTAGTCTGTTTTTTTAAAAATTGTTTTAATTTTATTTTAAAGATAGTAAAATACAACAAAACAAGGCAGAACAAAGCCAGTCGAGACAATGCAGTGAAACTGGTGCAGAACTTCAGAGCAGGATGCTGGGATAACAATAATTGGTACAATAGTCTATCTCGTTATCTTCACAATAGTTGTCCAGCCAATTAGGTATAGTAAAATCAAACCAAAAACAGAATGGTATAAAACCAATCAAAACAGAATATTGAATAGAACAAAACAATTAATCAGAACAAAGCAAAACACTGAAAACAATATTGGCCTTCAAAGACAAGATAGAAGGAGTCCCCCATATGTGCTATATTGCATACTGTCATCCTCCCAAGAGAAACTCAGACCACTGGCCCGATGTCACCATAATCAACCCAACAGTACAAGCGTTTAGTTGCTTTATATGCTTAGTTGCTATCAGCTCAAGCTTACCTTGAAACCATCCAGTCGCCAATGGTGGGCGGGGGGCGGAGGGGGGGACACTGGACATTTGATTCTCAGCCCATGCACCGGTAGGCTCACGGGAGACACCGACTTACTCTCTCCCTGGTGCACCCACAGTTTGTGCTGCTTCCCAGGAAGCCTGGCTCCTTGCTTTCTTGGTTGGGCCCCCAAATTCCAGCCAACTTAAGTCTAATTGTACAGAAAATACAATTTGTAACTGGGATTAAACATAACAGGATAAACCTAGATCCCTGGCAAGCTGGATCTCTATTGGCAGGTCACCACGATCCCCTCGTAAATGGCTTTCTGGGTAGGGAGGTCCTAGGAAGTAGAGGCACAGATCAACTAATCCCCATCAGAATCAGACTCATCCAGAAAAGGGGAGCCTGAAAGGTGGGGGGCTGATGCTACTTAGGTCTCTTCTCACTATGCACAGCTGAACTATCTCTGATTACTGGCCAACCTTAAGGTGCAGTTTCCCAGACTCACAAAGCCCAGGCAGCCCACCCGCATCCCACTGAGGTATCTCCAAGTCAGTGGTTCTGAAGCCTCTGCTTAAACAGAATCTTCAACAGGGCAAGGAAGGCAGATGAGCCATAACTGCTGGTGTCACCAGTGCTGAGTCTGAGGCCCCAGGTTCCCACACAAGAACGAACGAGTGGGGGTGCCAGATGCCCAGCAAGAACGCAGCTGTCTTAAGCATCAATGCTGTCAGCCAGAGTATAGGAAAGTCAGCAATGGCCAAAGGGTGCCATGGGCTAGAGAGGGTCCAGGAGCTCTGCAGGCCACAGGGGGATCCATTCACCTTCTGAGCTTCTGGTGGATGACAGCCGTCACGAACAGATGATCCTCCTCACGAAGTTCTTCGTACCTCAGTGAGGTGCAGGTGGTGAATGCTACCCTTTATCTCTTCCATCCTCCCTTCCATTGGTGCCAGGAGGCCCCGTGCTCACTCAGCTTGCAGAGCAGCCACCGCTGGGCATCACTGGTACATGACAATAGGTCAGCTGGAGAAAAGTACTGTGGCAAACTTGTCTCTGAAAGCAAAAAATTCCATCCCAAGTTTTAATGCTTCCTTGATGCTTCCGTTTCACTTGATATTTTTTTACTGCTGCTCTTCATTCTTCCCCATACTTCAGTGTGGAGGGTTGGTATGGCCTTTACTATTTCATAAATAGGAGAAAATTTACATCCACTGATTTCTTCTCCAACAGCACTCTAACCCATCACATAGCTTGGAAGTTTCATTCTCATAAATACTCCAGCCACACAAAATTCAATATGACACAGACAAGTCCAGTGACTAGGAGAAGCAGTCTACTAAGCTTTGGAAAATTAGGCGCAATCCAATGCGCCTATGAAACCTACACCTCCCCTTGTGAACAGGAAGCCAGCCTCTCGTCTTTCCATGAGACATTGTCCATTTACTCAACAAACCAAGAAGGCTGCTCTCCTCTGATGCCTGTACACATCCGTCTCAGAGCTAACCCTTGGTTGTCCAGCGATGAGATCCTAAATTACCCCAGCTGTGATGAGGAAGTAGGACACTGCCACCAGGATGTCTGCCTTCATAGCCCGTGCACCCACTGTGGCTTCTTCAGCATCAGCCTGGGACATGTGAGCACCAGGAGGGGCACTTGGGATAAATTCTCCCTGTTGGTGGCCGTAGTGCTCTCTTAGCTCCCAAACCCCACGTCACCTGGACGTGAGCCTGATCTTTAATTTTTTTTAATCTGATGACATCAATGGGCCTCTAATTTCAAATCCATGTTTGCAGCTATCTTAGGGATTCACGCTCTAGTCATTATTTAAGTGTGCTGGGTAGGACCACACAGCCATCTAGGTCATTGATTTGCTCTAGTTTGAAATACCAGCTCTTCATTTGGCTACTGACTTGGTTACTTAGCCAGTAAGCATCATTTTCAAATCTTTGATGGGCAAAATAGAGGTGACCCACAAAGTCATGGTTCAGGTTAAACGAAATGATGTACAGCGCACATTGAGCACTGTGTCCAGCAAATAATCCCCTGGTTTCAGACACACTTACTCCATTGTTCTTGTCACTTTGTGAAGTGTTCTGGAAGTCGTCCTCATCATGAGTCTCTTTAGTTACACCACTGTAGCTACCTTCACATCCTGAGTCACTTCTAACTGTTGACCTTGCATGGTAACTCGGGACCCAGGAGTCGCATGGTGCCAGACTCAGTGAAAAAGGTGGAGAAGGACACACCGTAATGTCTCCATGAGCCAGACGTTCTAGTGGACGGCACTCAGCAGCAGCATCCACCATATCGTTTTTAATCACATGTCACAAAGACACTCATGAAAGAAGACTTCCAGAATTGTTTCAGAAAATGGCAAAGATGGTAGGATTAGTGTGTTCAAAGTGAAGGGAGACTTTTGAGGGAGGTGAGTGGCAATATGTCTTTTACTGTAATAAAATTTGTTTTAAACATTCATTGTACATTTTATCAGATCTCATACATATTACCTATTGTAATGAGAAAGCTATCATTATAGTGATTCTTATTGTCAGATTATGGTAAATTGATATTGCATAAATTTCTTTGTCTTGGAGAACCTTCAAGACAGAGACTGATTTTATCTAATAAGTTTAATCTTAGGGTCAAGCCACTATGGTAAGACTCAAATATTTCTTGAATAAGATATACATTGAACACCTTCACAAAGCCAAGAACCAAGCCTCAAATCTTCACCACCCCTCTCCCCCTTCCCTGTTCCTTAAGGTATCCCCAGAAACCATCCAGCAAGAGGTAAACCTCTCATCCCCTTAGCCCAGGCCAAGTTTGTCTTCAGAAGGTTGAGGCAAGAGCATTGCAAGTTTAAGATCAGAATGGAATAACTTAGCAAGACCCTGTCTCAAAGTGGTCTTTTAAGATATTTTAAAATTTAGCTCAGTGGTAAAACACCTGCAAGCCCTAGGTTCAATCTCCAGAACCCCCAGTTATATGCACACACGCACACACACGGTGAAGTGTGAGAATTTTCACAGTGCAAAGATTTTAAATGAAACTGCTTTTTATGTCCCAAAATGTCACCAATGATGACTCCAACCTTGGGTTCTATATCTTGTTCTAGAGGACCTTCCTCAGGCAAAGGACGGCAAGAGAACCTAGGTAAGAAAACCTGACTCCATCAAGAAGCAAAGTGATTGGTGACACTGTGAAATGGTGACTTTTCCGATTTTAAGCTATTTAATTCAACTTTAAACCAAAAAAGGGAGTCATGTGCTTTCCCTCCTAAGAAAGGAAAAAAGAGCAGAATCATTTTTGTGTTTGTCATGAAGCAGCTCCACTGAGCATCTTCTGTAAATGTTAAATAATGATCACATCACATCAAATATGAAAATCCCTTATTATTTATTAAATGGATCCCTGGCTCACAAGAAGCCTTTTGAATGAGATTCTCAAAGGACTGCATAAATGCTCTCTCATTACCACTGACCCGCAGTTGAAAGGTAAGTATCTTCATCTCCATTTCGGAGTTAAGGGTTAACAGAAAGGTTAAGCAAATTATATGAATTTATACTGAAAGTCTGAAAATTTTAGAGACCAGAATGTGTTATCCCATGGGGCCTAAAAGCCTTTCTTTGAAAAATTAAGCAACTTACCTAATTATTTTTAGGACTATGTCTCACATAAACATAATATTTTATTCTGCACGTGACAGTGTAGAAAGAGAAGTCACAAAATAATAACCGTGTTAACTAAAAAAACCAGTGTGATTTCCAGAATCCTTTCTATTCTCTGTAACCACCCATGTGGCTGAAGGTTTGAAATGCTATTTAAGTCTCATTTTCCTTCAGAAGCTAACCTCTGTGGAATAAAATGTCGTTAAGGGGGAAAAAATCTTTTCTGTCATTTGACTTTAACTTATGATAAATTAGCTTCAACTAGTTTCTTAGAAAATTGCCCAAGAAATGACTACAGAAAATTAAATACCAAGACTTCAAAGAGGCAAACACACAGCCTTCAAATTCCAACCTCAGAGAATAATCTTCCCTTTCTCATGCTTCACAGAGATGTGAGTAAAGAAATCGTACTAGGGCATGGTAATGAACCATCTTTCAAATGACTTCCCTATCAATCTTCTTTTCAAAGGGTAATAAAGTGATGATTATTTCTAGGCAGTTTCTGGGAAGTAATCATCTCATTTCAATAGCCACCAGTAAAGGGTGCACCATGGCGCTACCATCGATACTGACAAGGGCAGGAGGTGGTGAGAATTCAATAGCAGGTGTAGGTGGCTAAAAAAGCTATTTCTTAGAAAATTAAAACAGAGAGAGATCAAAAGAACTGTGTTAGGTCTTAAAGAATTGGTAATCATTTCCTTCTAGATTAAAAATGCAAATCTGCTTTACTACCTGGAAAACAAATGAAATCCACTATTACTTGAAGGCTTTGTTATTTCTTTTAAAGACAGTATTGCTGAAAGTGTATTAGGAGCCATGCTTTATTCTAGATGCTGTGTGACAAGCCATAAGAGCGACATCTGTGTCATGACTTCTAGAACCAGAGTTCTCACTCTCCTTTAAAGTAACTGTCACAAACTACAAAAAGCTGTTGACTGAATGATTGTGGGAAGTCTTAGTCACCCAGGACTTGTTTTGCAAAACCATAAAAAAAAAAATGGTTCAGAAATGCTCAATGCTGCATGAAATTTCATCCTTCAGAAGCTCTAAGATGGTAAGGGCAAAAATCATTCCAGGAAAGAGCAGCCTCGCAGAAAGACAAGATTATGTATTGGATGCCCCGGGAGGGAATGCCCTGCATCCTGGCTCTCTCTGGTCCAAAGGTTCGGATCCCTTCTGCGATACAGGCTTTCTGCTCAGAAATGGACCACATAGTTCCTCAGGTACCCCTAAAATCAGCCCGAGCTCTTGCTTATTTGCCTTCATTCTCTTATCACAATCCTGAATCTACTGTCTGGACAGGTAGGACAAGGGTTCTAGCTCCAGAGTTGACATTTGCCCACATGACTCAAATTTTTCAGCACTTACCAGAAATCTAAAAGTGCAACAAATGAAAAGACAAATGGGACTGAGAGCTTTCTGAGGGTCACAATATGCTATGTTCACTGTTGCATCTTCTGTACTGCAGTTCAGAAAAGGCACTTGATAAACCCTTGAACAAAACTGACAAATGGATACACCATTCCTTTGTGATCATGAATCACTCAAGGTCAGGAATGTCACATCACATGCAAGCAATCCCAGGGAACTTTGCCTAGCAGCTCATCTTTTAAAAATGTTATTCTGAAGATTTTTTCTTAAAATTAAAAAAGAAAGAAAAGAAAAGCACATCACAGATAATTGAAATCAAATTGTATTTGCATTCAAGTTCTGTTCCAGGTAACAAGTATTGGGTCAATAAATTGATGGCTCTGGTTTAACTCTTAGACAGGCAAACTCTGTTTCCATCATGTAACCCAGCACTGAAATGAGTACCAAAACTCTTATTGATTTATAGAAATAGGTTTAACCCTCCCCAAAAACTATTAACTGTTTATCCTCATTACCAATCAAGAAATAACATAAATTCCCTACTTCCCACCAAGACCAAAGCAAAAGGGATAAAAATTAACCCTCATAACGGCTCAAACTCAGAAGAATCAGGTACAAATACTGGCCAACGAAATCTCTGGCTTCCCACCCCACTATGTGATATTTTCCCTGAAGTATAACATACGAATGCATGAGTAGAGATTCTAAAGCACAAACTCAGAAGTGAGACAAAAGTCAAAAGATAGAGGCAAGCTGAAAACTGTGGGAAGAGTGACAGTAAGGAAGAGAAGCAAGAGGACAGGAGAGAAGATCCCCAGCCCCTGCCCTCCACTTTGGCACAAAGCTCATGTGTGTTCTGTGGTCAGGCAACAAGGACCACACGTGCTGTCCAGGCTTCCAGAGACTTTTTCTTCGAGCCGCAGAAACCAATGACACAGTTTCAAGGTGGACTGAGCTCCACAGCGGCCAGACGCACACACCTGCAGAAAGTGTTATCAGGCTGAAACCATCTCCTTCCTCACAGGGCACTGCACGGAGTAATTTATCCGTTTCTGCTGCGTGCACGGCTTTGGCAAAGGGACGAGGGCTACGCATGTGATTCAGTCGACTCTCCAGCGCTCCTGAGCTTGAGGGTAGGGAACTCTTTCTCTATAACGTCCAGTTTTTGTTCTCTTGTAAAGATAAAATTGTAAAATGGAATGTAAGAGTGTTAGGGTTAGAGGTCCCTTTCTTACCTTCTTTTTCATTCACACCTATCAGTCTTATATTGTTTTTCTTTGCGTCATCTTGCAACTGTTGATTGTTATTTCCTGATTCCTTGTTATTGTTAGAAGATCTTTCCTTTCCTGTTCACTAGCTGCAATCCTGTCTTCGAGGTCTGAAAGTCTATCTTCATTTTCCTTGAGGTGGTTTTGCCAGCTTTCGATGGAATTGTTGATTTCCTGCATGGCTCTTTCAATCTGTTTCATGCACTGCTGCTTTCTCATATTGTTCATTCAAGGTTTCCATCTTTTTGCAGTGTCCTCAATGTTTTTTAACTATGTCTTCTTTAGATGTGTTTAGCATGTCTTTTATTACGTTTATCATTTCTTCTTTTACCTGGCAGGTTATTTCTGATCTGAGCTCCTTTAGAGCTTCCTGGAGTTGCTTCTTTACTTCAGTTGTTACTATTTCAGAAGTTCAGGTGTAGAGCTTACATTTTCTTCTATGTCCATGTCTCCCAGGCTTGTTTGGGATGGGCTGGAGGTTTGAGATTGCGTTTTGCTCTTTCGTTTTGTCATTTTCCTGTGTTCCCCTGGAGAAGCTGAATGCAAGGTCTCAGTTGCTTCCTGGGTTGAGGACATCTGCCCGTACTGCAGGGAGTTTCCCCAGTTAAGTGGAGATCTTTAGTCAGGCCTTATCAGGTCCCTCACGGTACTTGAAGGCTCCTCAAATGTGAGGAATACGCTGAGTGGGCCTTCAGCACACCCATGTGGTACTGCGAAGCTTCCTGGCTGCTCGAGGTTGCTGGGCGCCACTCTACCAGGTCCTGAGTGGTGTAACAAAGCTGAACTAGGTGGAGTACACTATGTAGGCCTTCAGCTCGTGTCACATGGTGCACCAAAGCTCCACAGCTGCTTGGAATCACTGGGCAGGGCCTTATTAGGCTCCAAGTGAGGTGCTGAGGTTGCACGGCTGGATGGGGTTCATTGTGCAGGCCTTTGGTTTGTGCCGGTGAGCTCAGATGATTCCCCAGCCACTTGGGTTCGCTGGGCAGGGCACAACCAGGCCCCAAGGGACCTACTCAATGGTTCACAGCTATTTGGTGACACCGGAATGGGCACTACCGGGTTCCAAGCAAGATGCCAAGGTTGCACATCTGGATGGGATTCGCTATGTGGACCTTAAAGATCCCTTTTTCTTTCTTGCAAAGAAACTTGAAATTCTTGCATCCTATGACAATACTCACTCCTGTCTACATTTCATCAGTACACTCTCTAAAGGTTAGCACACTCGGGAGAGTGCACTTCTCCATGCAAATACACCCTCCTCCCACTGTTTTCCTGCCTTTCAAAGCCTTAGACTGCTGGACAGGAAAGAAGAGGAACTCAAAGAACCTTTTAATGTACATATATATATATGCGCAATCTGGAGGTAAGGTGGTGAATAACAATAGGGGCCAAAGTCTACACGCACAGTGAGAAAATAAATTAAATTCATCCGCCTGGTTCTTCAGTGCACAGGATTCTGCTCCCAGGGAGAGCAGTGAGGTATAGAGGAACAGTCCCACCGGCTGAGTGGCCCCGGTATCTTCCTGTAGACCCTGAGGATGTGCAGAGGTCAGTATCTAGGCATACCCGTCCTCAGAGACCACTGAGGTCTTTGGGCAGGGTGAGTTTTGTGAGGCTCAGAGGACATAGCCCACTCGTGAGGCCGCCCTAGCAGAGGCTCTGATGCCCACTAATCTGCCAGGGTTCATGCCAGGGTGGGCGGGGCAGCCATCGTCTTGTTGCTCCTCTCCTCAGAGTCGTGTCTGATCTTCTGGGGAAGCTCCATTCGCTGGACACCCCTCAGCTGGCTCCGCATCCTTCTCAAGTGCAAAGTTGGAATTTATCCTCCCAGGGGAATAGTCATTTCTTTTTAAATCTGTAAGAAACACAAAATGGTTTCAAGAGAAGCCCAAGAACACACTGATCACAAGGACTTTCAACTCTGCCGGGGGTTCAGTGAGGTCTCTGCTGCTACAGATCCTACAACCCAAACCCTTGACCAAGTCCAATCCCACGGCCTCACCCACCTCAGGAAAAGCTGTTCCTCAGGTCTGGCGCCACCTAGAGGAGCCTCATCTAATTCTCAGATGCGATGCCTCCTAAGCCCACCCTCTTCCATTCAAAGAAAAGGGTACCAAAGAAGGAATAGAGAATCTCTGGGAGACAGATAGGCTTTAAATGTTTGCGCACCTTTCTGTGCCATGCTAAGTAGATCTGCTAGCCTTAAACACGTATTTCTAGGGAGCCGGGTGTGTCACTTAGCGGTAAAACTCATCCTTAACATCTGTGAGGGCCTGGGTTCAATTCTCAGCACCAATGAGGGAAAAAATGTATGTCTTGTATTCTTTAATGTTAAATGGGATTCTCTAGACATAAAACAAATACATGTTTCGATAATAATCAACATTTGTTTTACATATATATATATATATATGATTTAATTCAACCTTCAGACCAACTCTGTGACACAGAGGTTATTAACCTCAGCTCACAAATGGGAAAAGTAATGCCTACGGTCACATAGCTAGTACAAAGCAGAACTGGAACATGAGCCCAAGCTCTCTGGCTCCAGAGGCCTTACTCATACACTGTCCTATACGTTCTCTCCAAAAGAAAGGAAAGGAAGCCACGGCTAATCTTGTTTTTGAAACTACGTATTTTGAATTCCCACTTCAAAGAAGCTGAGTCTATTTCTTATGTTCACTTAAGTGTTAGTTAAAATCTTAGGTTTGG
The DNA here is from genome assembly GCA_004027455.1 of Hydrochoerus hydrochaeris. Taxonomy (NCBI): domain Eukaryota; kingdom Metazoa; phylum Chordata; class Mammalia; order Rodentia; family Hydrochaeridae; genus Hydrochoerus; species Hydrochoerus hydrochaeris. The sequence continues at coordinate 343,320 of PVLA01000217.1, forward strand.
AAAAGAAACATGCATTAGATCTAAAGCTGGAGGAATGACTGCATTACTCATTCAAAACCCACCAGTGCAGTATAAAAACAGGATTTCAACCTTACTCATGCAGAAGAGCTAATTGGGCTCAAGAATCAGAAGCAGTGAGCTGCAGTTCAAGTCCTCCTGGCTGATCAGATGGAGTCCTCTGCCTTCAAGGCGGAATAAATCTGGCTAGGAAGAGGCCAGTGCCTGAGGACACTGAGGTAACCACTGAGACTCTAGCCTGCAACCATGGCATCACTCGGGTGTCTGCCAGCTTCCATGTGTCACAGAGCCAGCCCCAGCCCATTCCTGGAGTCCTTCTGACCAAAGAAGAGGCAGGAGTGGTGGGTGCTGATCTCCTTGCCTGTCTGATGTGTGACTTGTGAGAAGGACTCCTGGGCAGTGACTGGAGTTATGACTCTTCACTCTTCCTTCCACTTTGACTGCCCACAATACAGACCACCGCCACCCCAGCTGATGTGCCATTTCTCACCGGACCCGCAGAACCTAGTCTCTTCCTAAATCTTGCCTACAGAAGCTCTCCTGCCCTCTAACTCCAACAGAACTAGAAACCGCCCTCCACTATTGTAAATTTTCACTCTCCACCCCACATTTCAATCAAAGTATGATGATTTGGATTTGTTGCTGCTGCTGTTATTGCTGTTGCTGTTGTTGTTGTTAAGACAAGGTCTACCATGTTGCTCAGCGGGACCCTGAACTCCTGGGCCCAAGTGATCCTGCTGCCCCTTTGGTAGCTGAGATTACTGCACCTGGTTCAAGGCTTTGATGACTTTATAGAAAGCAAGAAGGGTTGCTCAGTTTGAAATATACAAAATGCCAGTGGAAGAGCAAGTTTGCTGTGAGCTAGAAGAGAGAAGGGAAACTACAGCAGACATCCAGCGACCCTCAGAGACAAAGGGAAAGAGCGCAGCAGAGCAGGGACTTCCAGGCTGGCGATCAGAGGCCTCCAGACCTTCGCTTTTATGCGGGCCATATTTTCCATGGTGGTGACTGTGCTGTTGCAGAGAACATGTGCCATATTAACAAATCGGGTTTTTAAAAATATATTTCAATGTGTGATTCAAGAGGCAGATTTTGGGAAGGGAGGGGGCTGGGGTGTAGGTTAGAGACAGAGTACTTGTCTAATATCTGAAAGGCTGCAATCTCTAGCCCAACAACACAAACACACACACAAACTGGCAGGTTTTCATAGTGACAAACACTACTTTAATTGACAAGCTATCATTTCCCTCTTGGTCCTAGCCCGCAAGTCAGAAATGTGAGGGTATCACATGGGTGCAAAGCAGGTCATGGAGGAGACCAGCCCCCATTTCACCCTGCTGAAGTCAACTGAACTTTTCTCTTAAAGTGATGTTGACAAGTGTCAGGCCCCATGTTGTTTTATCATGTTTTGGCAGAAACTAAAGCAAATCACTGTCCTTTTAATCCTTTTAGAGTCTTGAAAAGTTTGCAGTCAGAAAGTCAGGCACTGTGAATGACTGAGAACGAGATAAAAATGTGATTAAGGTTTTCCACCCAGCTACAAGGGATGTTGTTCTAGGAGAGATTTACTCAGAGGAAAGCAGAGCTCTCCGAGGCCTACCCGGGAGTCTGAGTTTCCAGCAGCAGGCGTTGCAGCGATGTTTTGCAATGAAGTTTCTAATTGCGTCTTCCCCCAGATTGGCCGGCCCAAACACCATTCCCCTTGATCTAGAGGAAACAGCAGAATATCAATTAGATCACAGCTGAAAAAAGAGGAGCCCCACTAGGATTCTCTGAGATACCGAACAGTATCCCGTAGTAACCCAGTAACTTGAAGGGGACCACAAAGAACAGAGCACTTTGGGGAAGCAACACTGTTAGGTTTGCAAATTTAAAATTCAAATGCACTTAAATCTTTGTGCCCAACTCCAAGACCTACTGTGAAACTCAGTTCAACACTAATCTGATAGAAGAGTGAATTTTCTGTGTACCACGTTTAAAAAAAAAAAATGCAGCAAAACCCTTTTTAATGCATATGGGGTGAGAGAATGACATTCATTACCAAATGTTCCTCTAGAATACTGGAAAGGTAAGGTATCAAGTAAACTTCCTTCCGGGGAACATCTTCAAAAAGTGCAGATACAGTGTGCTGTTGCTAGTGCTATGCTTTTCTTAAAGTAACCATCCACCTGACTGACCCCGAGAGCCACATGTGTGGCTTTTTGGAGACCACTTTGTACCCCGCAAACTCTGTAACAAGGCTGTTTGTGGAACAAGACTACTAGACAATGTGTCTATGGACATAAACCACGTTTGCTCAATGTAAGTAACAAAATTACAAAAAAGCATGAGCGTCCACAAGGCCCATTTCAAAGACTCTATCATTAGCCTAGATCCCTGGCAGATTCCAGGTTCACTATTCATCCGCTAGGGTACCTTCTGCGGCACAACCTTTCTGCACACGAGACACTGCGCCTCACAGAACACGGCACACCAGAAGCGCTTCTGAAGAAACTTGATGAAAGCTAGCATTTTCTTTTAATGACATGCAGAGTGGAAACAACACATTTTAAAATCTGAACTCAATTACCACTCCAGTAAATACCATGCCTTAAGAAAAAAGCAAAGCAAACGATCGCAAAAGGAAACAATAAACTTCACTTCTAAGGAATGTGGTTTTTCAAAAGGGACACGGTGTAAAAACGGACTCTTTTCCATCCAAGTCCTGAAACATTTATCTCAATTTCCACTTCCTTTTGGCAGAAGAACAGTGGCTGCTCTGAAGCAGTGCCAAGCTCAGAATGAGGGCTGACGTCAGTTTGATCCCGGGTTGCCTCTTTGCAGTGCGGCAAGGAGGTGGAGAAAAATCTCTTGGGAAGAGTGGAAAGACACTCGGGATTAGCTTTCCTGGTCACTCAATCGCTCCCACAAAGGACAGCTCCGGTGGCATTTACCCGGCTGCATAAGCTGCCTCTTGTTAACGCTGCCTCTCTCTCAGTCCATCTGGTGAGACACCGCTTCAGTAAGGTGAAACTGAAGGTGGCGAAAAAGTAGACTCACTCGGTATTTAGAGCAGAATTCTCCAATCCCGTTAATATGAAGAATGAAGGATTGGTGTGGTGGTTAACATGGAAGAATTCCTTCTGGTGGGCTCGTAGCTTAACCTACTACACTATTTCACTTGTTTGCATTCCAAACTGCCCTTTCTTTCTGCCCAGGAATCATAAAAATCCCCAGCTTAGAAACGCAATGTTGATTCCTAGATAAAAGCTATAAACTGAATCATTCCTCTCTATGAGCTTTGTGCAAATTGATATGAAAGAGTGAAAGTCACTGCAAATACATTATCAAGGGTCAGACAGCTCCCCATGCAGGGGACAGAAAGGGGTGAAGACACAGGCATTTGCATCCACACCCTAGAGCGTGCCCACCGCCCTGCTGTCTCAGACAACCAAGTTTTCAGAAATAAGTAAATAAAATACAACTAGCTGTTTTCCAGATTATTCACGACACAGGAGAAGCAGGTGGTAGCTTGGTTCTACGTGCAAGAAAACGCTAATTAGTGCCATCTATACATAGACACACTAAAGAGCATCTTATCTTTGTTTCATACTTGTCAAATGCCCCAAACCATCAGGAGAGGAAGCTACAGAAATACGATTCTAAGCCACTAATGAACAAGGCCGAAGGTTAGGTAAAGGTAAGAGACAACTGGCCAGATTAGGAGACAATCTAATCTCATGGCGGCAAGAGCTTCAGACACAAATGGCATTCGAACACGAGCCTTGTTCAACTCATTGAACTGAACCGAACTCATCAGTCACAAGACAACTCTTGTTACTGCCCCTATGACAACCAAGCGCACCCAAAATTGGATGACCCCACACAGCCAGGCGGGACACACATCATCCTATCTGTTCCCAGAATCCTATCCTCAGTCCACGGACCAGGTCGCTGTAAGGTGGAAATGCTGTAGTTCCCAACTCTGACTGCCCGCCAAACCACATGGGGAACATCTACAAAAAAACACAAAATAGACGTCAGGGCCCTATCTGCAGAAATTCTAACTGGAGACCAATCGTAAGCATTTTTTAATTCCCCAGGTGACTCTAATAGAAATTGAGACCTACTTCTTATACAATGCAATTAAATATGTAACTGTCAAGTGGGATTATACAATCTTAGAATCCAAGAGGATGGACTATTTAGGTCATATTAAGTGATACATGCCAAGGTCAAAATTTAATGAATGATAGAGTATACATAAACTTGGTTTATTACACAGGCAAAAATTTTTCCCTGAGAAATTATAAAGTATTCAGTACAAAGCTCCCACTATAAACCCTGGAGCACATGGGGGTACTGCGGAAATAGTATTCTTAACTGAAAGTACTATAGCTCTGCTGACGCGATGTCTCTATATGTAGCCTAAGGATTATAACATGGACTTCACAGTCAAACAGCCATCACAGGAATTCGAGGATACACAGAGGTAATATGAGTCAGCTTCCTCCTCTCTAGCTCACCTACGCCAGACAAACATCAAACACACTTCTAGTAGATACACCTCTATTCTGCATTACAGCCTAAGAATGGGATCACATTTAGGTTCAGGAAAATGGCTTGGGAAGAGAAGACAGCTTTAGAGCAGTGAACATCTATAAAAGGAGTTCTAGAGGAGAAAAAGTAAAATTTTCAGATTCTACTGTGTCAGGATTGCCCACTTATGTAGTCCTATATATAAATGTTACCATTTAGGGGCCATGATATATAGAAGAAGCAATGTTATTTGTGAACATTTCTCAGAGTAGTCTCTGGACCATGAGCACCAGAATTGTCTAGGAACCTGTTAGAAATGCAGATAGTTTGCCCCTCCAAACTGCAGCATGGGAAACTCTGGGCAGGAGGGCCCAGCTGTCCGTGCTTAAGAGGCTATCCTGGGGAGACCACGGTGCGGGCTCACATTGAGGGTCACAGCTGCCTGCCACACTGGTCAGTCCCCACCTGGCATCATCACTGCTCTGGATTCCACCTTTGACAGAACAACACAACTCTGGATCCTTTAGTGGCCAGTCTTCCACAAAGCCCGCCGGTGGGACAGAATGCCCTTCAGAATTCAAAGGACAGGCAGGGGACGCATTCCTCCATGTGACTCCGGCTCCATCCTGTGCTTCACGTGTAAGCCTGTCGTTTTGACCTCTTACTGCTTTGCTGTGCGTCAGTACACTCAGTCTTCATTTTGTAAGCATGGAATGAAAGTTGCCGACCAGGGCAAGATGCAATGATTCCATGGTGAAGACAACAAAGGAAGATGCTTTTCCTATGTACGTTGTTTTAATATTTATGTCAAAGCGTGTTGGAGTTAAACATATGCATATTTCTCTTGTTATCTGGGATCCCTCCCCCCAGAAAACTGAGTTGAATTTGCAACTTGCAAATATTGCATTTATTATTTTCAACCATGTCTTCCAACCCAACTCCAGATTTAACTTCACTTTGTTTCCATGTTTTCTTTCTACCCTCATTTCATAATCTATGCTCTTTTAAAAATCTTATTGTTGTAGGTCAATATAAAAAAGCTGCCTCAAAGACTTCCTGGGATTTCAGGAATAGGCTATGTTTATAAATTATTTTTAAAATATGCCATTTGGGCATTACACAATGTACACATGCACTGAAACATTATATGGAACCCCATTGATATATACAATTCTATGCTTTTATGTGTTGAAAAATAAATTTTAAAAACATAAAAGTTAAGCAGAATTTATGATACACTAGCACATAAGTGGACTTACTGTTTGTCTTCAGGTTTTATAACAGATGGATCTGTCAGATTTTCCCCAACACCTCAAAAGAAGAAACAAAATTCATTTAGCAATAGTGGTTTCGTTTTCATAGAACTTCAAGGAAATAGTAACCAAATTTTAGTTTTAAGTTTACAGTCACTTTGTAATAAATCAAACATCACACAAATTGAATGTACTATAAAAACTGTCCAGGAATATTTGGAAATTCTAAATTATCCACTGTCTTTCACAACTCCTTGTTATAATTAAACTTGCAGGCCACAAACAAGTATTTTAGTGGTATGTTCATAGTTACTGACTGTCTTAGTTATTTTTCTCTTATTGCTGAGACAAAATACCCAATGCCCAAAATTAAGGAAGGGAAGGCTTATTTTAGCTCACAGTGTGTGGAGGTTTTAGTCTATACTCAACTGGAACCAAGGAAGAAAGGTTCACAGCAGAGAGCAACAGCTCATGGTGGCAGAAGACAGCAAAAGCAGCAAGAGCCAAACTGGGTGGAGCAAGAGAACAAGCCTCTTTCTCTCCTTATACTGAATGCAGGCTGCCCACTCCAGGATGGGTATATCACTCACACCTCTAACACTAACACTGGCTCATGAATCAGTGACAAACTCTGGAATCCCTCCCATCACTTCAAGAGGCTTTGGGGGGACATCTAAACACAAACCATAACACTGAGAGTGACATGCCACTCATTTGCTGCTGATATATACTGTGTTACACTCTAATTTTATTTTCTTTAATGCTAAGCAACTATAAAAGAAAAATATTAGCCTCACTTTACAATTTGGGTTTGTCTTTATGGTTTTTTGTTTTGAGAGAGGGCCTCACTATGCAGGTCAGGCTGGCCTTAAACTCACTACGTAGCCCAAGGTGACTTGAAACTCATGGTGATCCTTCCGCCTCAGCCACTTGAGTGACGGGATCACAGGCATGCACCACCATGCCCAGGCTCATTTTCCACTTTATCCTCATTTTACATCAGTGAGAACAATGATGCTCAAAAGGATGAAGTCATTTGCCAAAGCCTGCTCAGTCCACAGAGGTCAGAGCAGGAACAAGCTGGGGCAACGCTGGTGCTCCCCCCATGGGCCACAGCCCTGTGCTGGGCTTATCAGGGCTCGGCAAGTGCTGCGCAGTACTGCAGGTACAGTCTGAGCTCCACCAAAGGCACACAGCCAAAGCTATATAAATGGCATTTACCAACTGACAAGTAAAACCAACTGCGATTTTTCCTGTAGGTGCTTATTGGGGAAATTTGCTGAGATGTAAGCTTCTGCTATGTGCACTTTTCTGAATGCATGCGTCCTAGTAAAATTTACTTTGCAGAAGGCAACACCAACGCCTAGAATTTAAAGCTGAAACTTATCAAAATAGGGACCAACACCTAAAGTGACTGTTTAAAATGCAGGTGGGGAGGAGCCTGTTGTCCGAAGATGGTAACCTTTCAAATAGCCAAGTGAATGCAGAACTAGGCAAAACCCAACAGTTCCTCAAATCAGTCTAACCAGCACTGTTCTGTTTAATTAAAAGAGACTACCTTTGTGGGAAGAACATTGAAAAATTAGGTAAATGTTTAACATTGTTATGTAGCTCCACTTGTAAGAAAATACTCCTCTATTTTATAACAATTATTTTCAGGGGCTTTTACTGGGTTCTGAAAAAAATAAACTCCTTATAGTCTTTTCCCCTAAGAAACTAATTTCCCTAGGAAAGTAACTTAGAGCACCCAGAAGCTTGGAGTAAGAATATTCAACATGGTTTGGCATGACATTCTTGGCCACTGTTCTCAAATGCTGTTTTAACACACATAGTTAAATATACAGGATGATGAAGACAATTAGTGACATTAAAACACAGTTACATAAAGATACTTTTTAAATTGCTATAGTGTACATGCTGCTTCATTAATACATTAAACAACAGGATCTAGCCCAAGTCTGTTAATTACAATAACATCCACCAAGTGACAAGCATAAACAGTATTTTTAAGTATTGGCCAATATTCCACGGCCAATACTAATATCTGTAATATCTATTACAAACAGTCACATGTACTGTTACTATCACTGAGGATTATAGTCTACATCATAATGGAAGAAAATGATGCATCTAAGTTACAAGCTACAAGAATAATATATTTTATCATCAAAATCCACTCTCTGAATTCTGCTCACAAACACTTTACTAAGTCTTGGCTTAGAAACTCTTCACGCTGATTTTGAATAGGGGAACAAAATACAAGGCTAAACAACTCGAGCAAAGTTCACAAAACATCTCTGCTACCAACTGCATAACCTGCAAAAGGAAAAATAAATAAACTGGACTGCATAAAAGCTTAACAGTTTTTGTTATACAGATTCAATACAATCCCAATCAAAATTCCAATAGCAGATCTTACAGATTTAAAACAATCCTAAAATTCATCTAGAATCAGAACAAACCTAGAATAGCAAAGGCAATCCTGGGCAACAAAGACAAGATGAGGCTTCACAATCCCTGACTTGAAATTGTACTGCAAAGCTACTGTCATAAAAATAGTGTGGTACTGGCAAAATAAATAAATAAATAAATAAACACAGACCTGAAGACGAAAGCAACAGATTAAAAGGTGCAGACACACTAAACCACCTTATCTTTAACAAAGGTGCCAAACACATTCACTGGAAGAAAAATAGCCTCTTTAACAAATGGTGTTGGAAAAACTGGCTTTCCACATACCAAAGATTAAAACTGGACCCATATTTTTCACCAGGTACTAAGCTAAAATCAGAATGGATTAAAGATCTTAATATTAAAACAGAAACATTAAATCTGCTGGAAGATAGACCAGGTAAAAACTCTTGAAGCCATTGGTGTAGGCAAAGACTTCATGAATAAAACCCAGATTGCACAGGACTTATCACAAAGAATCAATAAATGGAATCTCATCTTACTGAAAAGGTTTTGCACAGCAAGAGAAACCACCAACAGAGTGAAGAAGACACAACCCACAGTGTGGGAGAAAATATTTGCCAGCTGTTCCTCAGATAAAGGATTACTATCAAGAATGTATAAAGAACTAAAATCTTAAAAAAAATCAGTCTTCTCAGATGTAAAGACCCAATCCAAAAATGGGATTCTGAGATGAACACACACTTCTCAGGTGAAGAAATACAAGCAGCAAATAAATACGTGAAAAAATGTTCAGCAGCACTGGTCATTCGAGAGATCCAACTTAAAACAACACTGAGATTTCACCTCACCCCAGAAAGAATGATTAGTACAAAGAAAATGCTGGAGGGGCTGTGGAGAAAAAGGAAACCTTCTCCACTGTTGGTGGGAGTGTAGACTGTGCAACACTGTGAAAATCCATGTGGAGATTCCTAAAAAAAAACTAGGATTGGAGGTCCCATTTGACCCAGATATTCCCCTTCTGAGTATCTTCCTAAAAGAATTAAAAACACTGTACCACTGCGATGTATGTGCACCCATGTTTATAGCAGCACAGTTAATAATAGCCAGATCTTGGAAACAACCTAAATGCCCATTGACTGAGGAATGGATAAAAAAGATGTGGCATTTCTATATAATGGGGTACTACTCAGCCATAAAGGATGATAAACTAGACACTTTTAAGGTAAATGGAGGCACCTTGAGAACATACTTATTAGTGAAATAAGACAAGCATGTGTAAATTCATAGTTTCATTAGTGTGACAAGCTGAAAGAAAAAACACGTGTATGTGTATGCATATGTATGTAAAAAATAGTCAAGGTAGTTTAAAACAAGAAGCATAACGACCTCCCCTGTCGTCCACATGGCCTGTTCAGAAGCAAGTTCAGCACCTCCCTCCACTGAACACCTCTGTGGTTCTGCCTTCCCTCCTACACCTTGTCCCAGTCTTTTTGTCCCAGAGAGAAAGACCTCAACCAAAGCAATGACTCAGGTCACACCTGCCTTTACTTTAACCCACTGTGAGCCATTCTGAGTTGACTTTTGGATGTTTTAAGAAATTTTTGATGCGCCGTAAGGTTTGGGTTGTTTGCGTGTGGATATCCACTAGTTCCAGTATATTTCTTGAAGGTACAGTCCTTTCTCCACTTACTTACTCTTGCCTTTTTGCCAGAAATCAGTGGTCTGTTTGGTGGTATCTATTTTGGGACTTCATATTGGTACCTTGGTGGTTTGTCTATCTTGATATCCATGCTATTTTGTCAAGATTGGTGTAACTTTGTGATAAGTCATGGGATTGGGGAGGCTTGGAGCTCTATTTTGTTCCTTTATCAAAGTTGTTTATTCTATGTCTTTTGCATTTCTACAGAAATATAAGAATTAAAAAGTTAATTTTTATGAAAAATGATGTTGGCATTCTGATAACGGATTGCGTTTCTGATCTTTATTATTTTCCTCTATTTCTTTTTTGTTTTATTCTTTTATTTCTACTTTCTTAAGGAAAGATATGGGGATATTTCATAACTTCTTTTCTAATAAATGTACTTAAAAAAATAAAAATATAAATTTTAAAAAGTTTTTCCATCAAAGGCATTATCAAGAAATCAAAAAGGCAACTCACAGAATAGGAGAAAATATTAGTAAACCATATATCTGGAAAGTGATTAATATCTTGAATTTATACAGAATTCCTAAAACTTAACAGAAAAATCCCAAACAAGCCACCTTGCTTAGACACTTCTCCAAAGAATTATACACAAATTACCAATATGCTTTTGCAAAGATGCTCAGCATCACTAATTATTAGGAAAATGTAAATCAAAACTACAATGAAATACCATCTTAGGGTAACTATAGTTTTTAAAAATGCTCTGCTCTCCCTGAGCACAGGAACAGGCTGGGTTCTTTATCCTTTGGTCATCATAAATATAAGAAGCATCAGTTGAGAGGGACCCTGCCTTCCTAGACATCAAGTAAATGAACAGTACAACACACAGAAGGGTCCCCTAAATACTGTCTTTAGGGAGTGAATGATGACTAGGCATCCTTCACTTGGTGAGTCACAGATCTAACTGTAAGTCTGCAGTTCACAGCAATAACAAAACCTGAAGCATAACGGAGAAGTGAGGCATGAGTACACTTAAGCTAAGAACATGCGTAGTTGCTCAGAAGTTAATATTAACTAGGGAAAGAAAGTCTATGAAAATCATCTAAGTTCAAATCTTTTTGCTTGTTAGACACAGATGTCAAAGGACACGGCCTCCACCCACCGGTCCCCACTCTCTTGCTGTGGATCTGAATAGTTTCCCTCGCTTCTCTGAAGCCCAGTGCTCTCATCCAGAAGTGTGATATTGCGAGCTTCATCTTATAGTGCTGTGAGGATTAAATGAATTATTACACACTCGCCACTTAGTGAAGTGACCCTGAAGAAGCTAAGAAAAACTAGCTGCTATTTTTGTTATCTTTATCCTATCAAGGGCCTCTTGGGAAGCGAAATTTTATTTTCCTGCTACTGTAAAATGATGCTTCTGTTCTCATTTCCCTAACGGACTTAGCAGAATGAAAGCTGGGGGTGTAGCCTGGTGGCAAAGCACTTGCCTGTGTGAGGCCCTGGATTTGATCCCCGGTTCTGCAAAAATAGGAGAAAGAGAAAAAGAAGAGAAGAAGGAAGAGGAAGGAGGAGGAGGAGGGTAAAATACACACAAATCGCATTAACAGTTCAAAGCTTACTTAGTAAATACTCCTTCTGGCTCCCTCAAGTGGAAAAAGGATCTTCTAATGTGGCGGGGGGGGGGGAGACAGTGGAGGGGGAGTCACAAAGGACCCATAGTACGGTAACATCCACACTCACAAACATAAACTAATAAAAAATGACACTGGGGGACATTATGCCACAGCATCGCTGCCACTTCCAGCTCTGCACAAAGCCCCCAGCTGGAAAGCTGACCACAAAGCCCCTCCCGTCTACAGATTCTCCTGGAAAACATGGGGCACGGGACAGGAATGAGACATTCTGACATCTAAAAGTCTCAAAGATGTCCCTCTACCAGCTCTAACAGAGTAAGAGCCCACATATTCAGGCAAGATGAAAAAATTGGGAAATTCAACTTCGGCTACCATTAATAAGCTCACATCTGTGCAGAAGCCACCTTCTCGGAGCAGCAAAATTCGTGGTGATGAAGTGGATCCCAATTCTGCTGACTTAGCCTGGAAACTATGTTGTGAATAAAAAATTAATACTGCATCTCTCAAAGTCCTTTGAAAAATACGAGCTTAAACATTACACGCCACTGTGATTTTAAATAAAATTGTTTTTAATTTTCATTTCTGGGAATTAAATGTTGGGTTTCAAGCATAATGATGATGATTCAGTCCATCACATGCAAGATTTTTTAAGTGGAAAAAGACTGGAAAACTTCAATATAATCCCAAGTGATGGGAAAATGGTCACACTGCCCCTTAGAGTTCAGTTTCCTGGGCTGGTGTGGCAGTTTCTGGGTTAATGACCGGTGTCCTCACAGAGGAAAACAAAGACAGAACAGTAGAAGGAACTGAAAGACTTTCTGCATGTGTTTCCCACTCCCTGTTCCCCTGAAAGCAGGAGGGAGCAGAGGCCCATGCTGGGGTCTTCCTGAGGGACCACACAATGCGAGTGGACTCCCCACACTGGAAGACTGACCTCCACTCACAGTCCACACTGAGATTCACACTAATACAAAAATGACCAGTGTTTACTAGGGCTAGCTGTATACTATATATATATATATATATATATATATATATATATAGTCTCACTTCAGCTTCTTAACCTAATGTTGGAAGCACATACTTTTTTCCCCTCTTACAAATGAGGTATGTGGGACTCCAGGTCACACAGCTAATTCCGGGAGAAGCCCACCCCCTGCAATTCTGAAGCTCTTCTTCCCTGGCCACTGCCTCACAACCTCCATGCCCACCACCTGGGTGAAGCACATCACCTCTCCAACAACTAACTACAAAAACAAATAAATACTACACAAAACTGAACCTAAGCCATTAACATGTTGTAAATAGATCCTATGTTTCCCGTTTTTCCCTTCCAACCTGATTTGGATTAAATATGATAATGCACAAAATTCTTTAGCCAAATGCCTGCACAAAATAAGTACCTTAGTTCACAATCTTAATTCTTTCCACACAGAACAAATCCTCTGACCAGCATCATGGAAAAAATTAAGTTTGTGAACCAAGGTACCACTGTATCTAGTAAATGTTAGCTTCTAGAGGTAGCAATGGTATAACTTCAGAATTACTATTATAGGATTCATCTTTTACCACAAATTCAGGCCCAACCAATTAGCCAAACCTCTCTGGTAAGTACCTCAAATATCATCATGTCCAGTTTATGACATCCACTCTTCCCTTCTTTGAAGGTCAAAGTTTTGACATGGTTTGTTTGGAGTGGCCTAATTCTGCAATTCACATAATTGCTCAGAAAAAGAATAAAGTTAATTCCCTTTGTCCCCCAAGACTCTCAATGCAGCATTTGTTCTATTTAATGTCACTTTGCATTACTAACAGACGTAAAAATCCCCAAACATAAATATCATTAAACAAAAACCTATTCAAGTGGAACACAAAACAAATTCAAGAGTCATCATTAATTCCATAACATTTTTCTTCAGTTGTTTTGCTGTTGTTTTGTTGTGGCTGCTATTGTTCCTGGGGGTTGTTTTTGTTTTTTGCTTTTTTAAACAACTCCACCCAAAAACTCAAAGTACAAACAGTCAAGTACAGATGAAAGCAATCAAGCTTCTCCCAGTTGTAGCTACAAAGAGATACGTCCAGCATCCACACACAGGGTGACACTGATCCAGTCCCTGCTAACTTAAAAAGCTGAATCATGTTGGTTGATTTAATTTTGTTCATACTGCTTCCTAAAATATGATGTTTGACAGTTAGAAATACAAGTCAACCCTGTGAACAATGGAAACCTCAAAGGACACAGTATATACATGTAGTTTAAAAAGTACTTACAGTACATATCCTTGAGCGCATGACACATTTCAAAGCGATTTTTCAGTCTGCCTGGGCACCGCCCTGGTGCCCAGAGGCCATCTGCTATCTCAGCGTTCCCTAACCTCCAAGCCAGACTTTCAGCACAGAAGCCCAGAACTGGAGAGCTGAGCGAGTCACAGAGGGTAAGAAAATGGCCAAGTTGTTTAAATGACCCATAAGGTGGTTGGGCCCTCTAGATATGAAACTCTTATAGAAATAAAGGCTCAGTAAAAATACAAGAATACAGCTAGTCAAACCAGTTTGTGTATGTATTCCAGCTCCATTTTAAGTAGCTGTGCACCTCAGGGCAGCTTGGTTAAACTTTCTGGGTCTCAGTTCTCCATATCTACCCTCCAGGTACTGTTTCTGGGATTAAATGAGATAACTTCTATGAAAGTTCCTGGGCTAAATCCCTTATTTAAAACCAAAGTCAGTCAAGGAGCCCAAGCACTAAACTTTAACCTTGATACATATTTCATTCCATCCCTGCGAGGAAATCCTGCCGGAGACCCTCTGCTGTGGGATGATGAATCACATGGGAAGTGTATTGGTGGTGGAGAGATGTATTGACCAAAGGTTTCCAGTACCTAAGAGTGCACTTCTGTCTTCAGCCAGGAGGTATAATTTCCCAGGCTGTCATATCAAGGGACACAGCAAAGAGGGCAAGCCAAATTATAAATGGCTGAGGACATACACTCAATATCGCAGAAGATATCCAGAATTTAAACTGTCCTGTGCATATATATGCATGCCTAAGCTTTGCTGTGAATGTAAGAGTGAGGCAAAGCCATAAAATAGGAAAAACTGGTACAAAAATCATTCCCCATGGAGTTCAACATTTTAGATGCATTTAAACTTCAATCCTTCAATCCCCTGAACTGAGTAGGACACAACAGAGCAGGTATTCGTTACCTTTGTTACCCTCTGACTGATGTACTTTAAATTTTTCTTGTAGTTTTTTTTTCTTTCCTTGTTTTTTCTTTATCTATGAATAAAATGGTTTTGCGGGGGAGGTACTTGTGTACGAGTTCTCTGAATTGAATGTCTCCATCTCCCTTCAAGACAAGAGAGAACAATTCTATACATGACCTTTCAGGTTCTCCCAAGATCTCTTTGAACTCCGCCTCACGTTTGTGTCAAGTCCTGTGTCATCAGTTACCTTGCAAATCTAAAACCAGCAGCTCTCCCCGGGTGTACTCGTAGGTCCAGTGAGAGAAAGCCAGCATCAGCTCTTCCAGGGAGTTGCTGGGGGTGATTTCATCTCCGTTGTTGTTGTTGTACTTCCGGAACTCCCCTGTCATGTACTTCTCAATGGTCAGCCACTGGTTAGCTGAATGGCAGTAGATTAGGAAAACGTCCAGGAACCTTGAGTGAAACAGAGGCCATTGATCCTTCCCAAGACAGCAGATGCGGGGTTTGCCTCCCAAACACACAGCAAGTGAGAGATCCCACTTGCTCTGACCCATCCTCCCTCGTAAACTTGCCCTTCCCATGAGAAGGAAGAAGTGAGCATATTGGAAGGATCTGACCCATGCTTACCCCTCCTCACTTTGAGAAAACTTTCCAACTCTTCCATGAGTATTGTCCCCTACTTCTGTTGCCATGACCTATTAAGTTTCTTGTAAATGAAACAACAAAGCTTTCCTCTAAGTCCTCAGCACCAAAGGGTGATCGGCCTTGATAAATGAACATCTACAGAGACATACCCAAGTGAAAGAAAGAAGAGTTCATTCTGCCAAAGTTCCTAATTTCTTTAAAACACTAATGTAGGGGCCGGGGATTTGGCTCAGTGGCATAAGTGCCTGCCTGGTAAGTGCAAGGTAGTGAGTTCAAACCCCAGTGCCAATAAATAAATAAAGAAACAAACTAATGGGGGGAGTTTAAAATAAAAGTATTCTCTCCCAAGGTCTGTTTATTAGAATTGAAATATCAGTCATAGCATCTGCCTGGAATTTTTTCAATCACGTAAGCAATGATTTGAGCCAAGGTATCTCTGGGACATCCAATTCTTTTTACCAGTCTCCATGACTACGAAAGAAAGAACTCCAAAATAAAGTCCTAACTTTCCCATGAATCCTGTGCTCCTCATAACTAATGGGCTGAGAAAGATTAATGGGAATTTCTACTTAAAATGAGGACCAGCGCGCCCAGGCTCCCTTACCTCGGTGTGTAAGGGATGGTGTATGGTTTCACTTGGTTGAAGGTGTAGATCAGTTTCTGAGCAGCTCTTTGTTGCTGAATCTCCTACAAAGTGAAGAGCACCAATAAAAATTCTGGCTGACTGACACATATTCAGCAATTAATGATCATGGAATCACTAAAGGCTGCCTGAATGTGATAAGTTTATTTGGCTTCCTCCGTTCCCTACCCCCAAAACTGTAGGTCCCACAGAACAAAAATAACAAAAATCACCACCTTCAAGCCATACTTGGAGATCACGGTCTTGGATAAAGACGTAGCCAGATCTCCCCCTTCTGGACCTGTCCGGAGGGCTCTGGAGCTCTGAGCTCTGGCTTACCCGGAGGCAGAGATGCAGCACAGTGCTCTCCTGGAAGATGTCACGCCAAGCACGCACCACCTCGGGGAGAAAGGACTTCACGATGAAAACCTGCCCCGGCTTGAGGACCTGGTCTTCAGACCAGGTGCTGACCACCCGCATGGCTTTGCGGAGGCCTCCGTCTATCTCCTCCTGGGACAGCACCTGGATCATCGCAGCTCGCCCGTGCTGGGACCAGGAGGACATGCTTTTGGCGAGGTTCAAAGGGGAGCTCTCCTCCAGCCTGTAGACCGTCACTTCTTCTCCTGCTGCAGAGGGAAGCGAAGGTGCATAGGTCAGTGAGATCACCAGGCCTGGGGCGGGAGGGCCCAGAAATCTGCTCCAAATAAATCCAGTTGTCCCCAAGATCTGAGGAGAATGGGACAATGGGGGACTAGAGCAGAATATGAACAGTGACCGTGGCTTCCAAAGGTTAAGTTGTTCTTTCTGTTGACTGTAACTGGACAAAAACAGTATCAATGCAGAAAGGATATGTCTCTTTTGTTAAATTTCTTTTTCAATTTTTCCAATCAGATTTTATTAGTGCATTTTAGGTATACACAACGATCACAGTCATTATAGAGAATCTGGACCTGTACGTGATATAACTTCTTTTTCTTTTTTAAGTACTCCCCTACCACCCCCAGCAACCCCTCCTCCCCTCCCCATGCACAAAAGCCTGGTTTCCATTTTTTTCTTCTTGGTCCAGGGTTTAGCTTAGCGGTCTAAGGGCTGGTAAGCTCTGACCCTGGTAAGCTCGAGGTCATGAGTTTGATCCCAGGTACAAAAAAAAAATTTTTAAGGGGATTTAGCTCAGTGGTGTAAGTGCCTGCCCAGCAAGCACAAGGTCGCAAGTTCGATCTCCGGTACCAAAAAACAAACAAAAAAAAACCCAATAGATTATTCCATTCTTTCCTTCTTTTCTTGTTATTTTTTTTTCCCTTTCTTTACTTTCCCCCTCCCCCCTCTCTTTTTCCTCTCCCCATTTGAACATTTTCTTCTCATTTCATAATACCTATTATGCATTTTGGTCTATATAATACACTTTACAGTTTCTGACACCAGAGACACAATACCATTATTTAAACATGTGTGTCCGATTTATCTCACTTAAGAGTATGGTCTCAAGGTGCATTCACTTACCTATAAGTGGCTGAGTAGTACACTATTGTATAAAAATAAAAAACCTACATCTTCTTTTCCCATTCACCAGTTAATGGGCATTTGGGCTGTTTCAAAGATCTGACTACTACAAACTGTAATAGCTGCTATAAACATTGGTGTGCATATACCGCCGTGGTATGACGCTTTTAATTCTTTCAGGAAGATACCAAGAATGGGAATACCTGGGTCAAATGGAACTTCTAGTCCTAGTTTTTTAGGAAGCTCCACACTGATTTCCATAGCGATTGCACCAGTCTACACTCCCACCAACAGTAGAGAAGGGTTCCTTTTCCCCCCAAGGGTTGGTTTCTTGATAACAGCCATTCTTTCTGGGGCAAGATGGAGTCTCAGCATTGTTTTAATTTACATCTTTCAAATGAACAGTGACACTGGACATGTTTTCATGTATTTTTTTGCTGTTTGTATTTCTTCATCTATGAAGTGTGGATTCATTTCAGATGTCCATTTTTGGGTCGGGTCTTTAAATTTAGGGCCTGATTTTTTTTTTTTTAGTTCTTTATATATTCTAGATAGTATCCTTTGAAAGACAGGTATTCCTAAGGAAACAATTAACCTACAATTATTCATTACCATCCCCTAATGTGCCTTCTTAGGCACTCTTTCTAACTGCTCTTCCCGTGACATGTTAGTATTAAAAATATCCTGCCTTTCCATTTAAGGAGTGCTCTGTGAACGCCTTTGGTTTTCTTTTCCACCTTGTTTCTCCTCTGCCTGTGACGCCACCCCTTCAGAGCTGGCACGGCTTCACTGTGAAGCTGGATTAACAGCTTAAATCCTCAATTTCCTCATCGGTGAAATGAAGACGAAAATAATATGCAGCTCATGAGGCTGCTGTAGAGATTACGGATGTTAACATGGCTCAAGTGCAACAGAACCCAGGGACACACCCTCAGTCCCACTGAGAAGGCTTCAGACACAAAATGTTACTTTACTGCTGTGCAGCCTCCACTTCTAGGCTACCGGGCTGAGGAAGATTTGCTGAAGCAGACGCCACCACGGCAGCATTGGCGCTTCGTAACAGAACTAACAATCTATGCTGAGCGCCCATGCAAGTGCTGTCACTCTCTCTACATCTTCGCTTCAAATGCTTGTTGTTGTCTTTGTTGGTTTGTTGTTTGTTTGTTGTCTGCCGTTGTTGTGAACACTATACTGAATTACCAAAAAAGGAATCCACACCCTCACTCTTGTATCTAATTCCTTACCAACAAAAACGTCTAGGGAATGTTGAGTAACATATTTTCAAATGTTCATTCTCGGTATATTTGCCAAAGAGGCTCTCCAGAGTTCTGACCCCTGGCGGATTTAGAGCAATGCTACTGATGTGCAGAACCCACTGGGGAGCCACGCCGAAGGACAGGCATCGGAAGGGACAATCAGAAGCCAGCCTGGGCTCTACCACCCAGGCAGTGTGAGGAGAATTGAGATCAAGGGCAGCGTAGGAACCCTTGTTACACTGTCAATTGGTTCAAGCTTTATCCTGTTGGACAGAGAAACTCTTACAGTTTTGGCTAATGCAAATTTGTCTTTCCTTTCTATTTCAACTTTAAAAATAAAAAACCACACTGGCAGTAGGAAGTAAGAGCAATTAGTGTATGTGAAACAAAACAAACAAATAAAAAGCAGTCTATACAGCTCAGCTCTGCAGATGTGTGTCGCCGTTCACCACAGCGACGTCTAGCACTTTCTTCGGTGCTTGTCCTGTGCGTGGTTGGTTTGTTGTTTTTCCTTCTTAGGTACTTCCAGCCTCCAGGCAGGGAATTCCAGGTGCAGAATCATTGCTTTCTTCCCAAATGTCGCTCGTCACGTATCCCATTTCCACAATATCAAGCCTTGACCGCAAATGCTGGCCACAGCCTTAACAAGTCTCCTTTTTAGGAAAATGAATCTCACTGAGCTATTCCCATGGTCAAAATGCAATTTTCAAATGAAATTATGCAACGTGGTTTCTCCTTTGATTGACTCCCATGTCGCCACCCCCTCCCCACTCTGGCATAACCTCACAAAGGTAGAAAAGTTACTCACCGAACAGTTGGATTGGTGTAAATGGTATGGTCTGAGAAAGCCTCATTAAATTATTCCTTTCAATGGCTGCAAAAAAAAAACAGATTATTTTAAGTCTGCATCACTGGGTTAAATCTACAGAAGTGCCTCACCTCAATATAGTTACACGATACCAAAATATTTTATTTCAAATACTTTTTATTTCTTGTCATTACCAAAAACATTACCCATAATATGGTTTTAAGTATAGACTGAGCCTTCAACCAGAAGGAGATCCCAATGTCAGGAGTATGTGACAGGAGACTCAGAGCTGTCTTCTCCCACCTTGCTCACTACTGACTCACACGTGCCCAAAAGCCTCTTCCAAGTGGCATTTTAACCCATGGTCTTTGCCCTGTTTTTCTTTTTCCAATGCTCCGTGGATTGCTGGAGACACCTACTGTTCATCCGGCACAGTTCACTTTCTCTTCCCTCAGAGGGAACTGAAGACTAACTTTACTTAGGAGCAAGTGATCAGTGTTTCCCTGTCTGCCACATGTTAACAGACTGGTCAGTATGATGTACAGTGGTCCTCATAGAGTCTTTCTTAAATTGAGAGCTAGCATCGAAGTAACAGATGACTGCTCAACTGAAAGACCCAGCAGTAAGAACCTAGAATGACGAACCTGGAGTCCACTGAAACATTATGCACTATAGCGAAGAATTCAGGAAAAAGCAGCTTATTACCAGACCCTAAACAAAAGACCCTGATGTGATAAGAACACTAATTATGACACCAATAAGGTCTTGCTTATGTCCCAAGCTTTAGACTGCTGCAAATCCCTGGCCCTGTATTATCTCATCCCATGCTGACAGCAACACCCCCAAGAACCCCTCCAATGGCACAAGTCCAGTTGGTTGTCATATTGCTTTGCACTTCAAAGTGTATCCTCCTAATTTTCAACTAGTCCTTTGGCAGACAGTCCTCAGCAAGGGCGAGTGTAATTATTCCCACTCTGAAAGAAAGACAGCTGGAGCACTGTGAAGTGATGCTGCTCGAGAGAGTCAAGACCCTTGGCATCGCGGTTTAATACCTCTCTGCTGAGCTTGTTCTGTGGGGCCGGCATCTAATCAGTATTACATTCACCGCGGGCCAGGGAGGATACAGAACCCTCCCTTAAAGAACTACTTTGGGCTCTGTCTTTCCCTCCATTGGAAGCACTAAGATCTCTGGCTTGGGGCTGGCTTAGAACTCACAAGGACTTTTCAGGCCTGAGCTTATCCTTCTTCACAATTCACAACTTGTCAATACACTTTTTTGTTTCAATTCAAACACTCAAAAATCCTGGCAACTTGCTTTCTTAGGTCAATGTCAACGTGAGAGGTCCAAACTTTCTTTCCATGAGAGAGAACCATTTTCCAAGTTGGGAGCCATAGCGAAAATACGGACTTTACCAATGTTCCTGCTGACAAATGCAAACTCAGACACTGAGCTAGGTACACCTGTCTACGTGCACATGCTTCCTACCTGAATAATGGTGGTGCGGCTCTGGAGGGCTTTTTAAGGCTGCTGAGATCTCTGAAATTAGAGAGAAGACTGACATCTTAATTACTTGGCTCAAGATAAATACATGCATATGAATATATTGCCTTCAAAGTTATTACTGAACAGGTTAATCAGAATGGCTCCTCAGTATTTGCAAAAGCTTGCCTAATATCCCTGAACCATATTACTGCGCATGGAATTCTGACAGTTTCCAATCATCAGTGTAATAGCTCCAAACATATCTATACAGGGAATTGGAGAAAGACAGGTAATATTAGCCTCAAAGATGTATTTCCTCTGAACCAATTACATCTCCAGGCTGCAGGAGGCACTCGGCTGCCCACCGTGCCTCATGACACCCCTGAAGCATGATCCTCCAGGCTCCCCACCGAGACACAGTGCCCACAGAAAGGCGTTAGTAATGCCAAGTTACTAGCAGACTACTTCACTGACCTAAAATAACAGCAGAGAGAACACGCATCCAGGGGTGCACAAAAGGGACAACGGGGGCGGGATCTGCTGGGCCGCACGGGGACAGTGTGACGGGAGCATCCTGTTCTGAGTTTAACTCATGCTCTTCCATCTGCTCTGGCGCTAAATTACAGGGCTTTAGAGAAACCCTTTGCTGCAGTTCTTCCATTCCATAACATCGAAATTAAAGTGGAGAAACTTTAGTCTCATGGTGGCAACTGCTTTATACCTAGAGAGTAAGCGGCGTCATGAGCCTGATTTCAGAGCTCTCTCTGGCTCCTTGATGTTAGACAGAGAAAAGATCAAATACCACTTCCTTTGGGGGTAAATCACAAAAAGTATGATCAGCAGAAAAGACTCTTCCTTTCTGAATTCTTTCAGCAATGGTTCGTATAGACATGGATAGATCTGAATTCTTTCAGCAATGGTTCGTATAGATATGGATATATATATATATATATATATATAAACAAATATGTTCCCATATTCATCTCCCACTCTGGGCCATGCTATGCATGAGAAATGTGAATAAAATGAGGTTGCCGCCCTAAGGAAAAGCAAATAAAGCCAGACATAATGGCACACACCTGTAATCCCAGCACTCAGCAGGCTGAGGCAGGAGGGTCATCATAGGTTTAAGACCAGCCTAGACTACAAAAGAAGTTCAAGGGTGCCTGAGCTGCCTAATGAGACCCTATCTTAAAAAGGCAATAAAAGAAAGAAAAAAAGCAAAGCAATGCAATACATTAGAGAAAAAGACACATAACTATAGTAATGCAGTTAGCTAGGTAATACGCTGGAGGTACACACAGGGGTTTCAGGACACACTAATTCCACCTGGATCGTAGGATGCTACAGACGAACACTGTGAAACTTAAAGGGTATGAGCACCTCGAAGTGACAAAGCCGAGTTTCAATCCTGGCTCTGCCACTCAGGAGCTGTGCTTACTCCACCTGTATTTATTAAGCATCTGCTGCACTGGCCTGGGCCCTCTTAGTCATTCTGGGCATAGAATCCTACAGAACCCACAGAGGAAAAGACATCCAGGTGACGCCATCTCATGAGTGCCTCTTAGTGAGCAACGCATGAAGAGTTACGTGAGAACTCTGGGCGGCTGAAATGAGCGCAGTGGGTATTCAGAGACAAAAATGGGAAAATCACAATAAAAAATGGGTCACTCAGAGAATTTTAAACCACAAGTCAATACCGATTTATCTGGAGAAAGATACTCAACATTCTACTTTTTTACTGAATTTTCTACTTGGTATAGTAGAGAAAAATCAGTAATACAGAGCCAAGAAGTATAAAGGCTCTGTATTACTTAGCATAACAGTGAACATTATCATTAATAAAATGAAAAATAAATGTCAAAATCTCAAAACTTACTGTCAGCTCCCTTTGAACTTCTCAACCTGTATAGGAAAAATAGAATTAGATAGTCCATGTTCAAATATTTCAATGATCAAAGAAAAGAAATTGTATTGAAACAATGTAAAATCATGTACAGGTATAAAGTACCAGACACATCTTATCCTTACTTTTATCAATCCACAGTTATTTTTACAGAGAAACGTGTGTAAGTCACAGTGCATGCCCTAAGCTAATGAAGAGTGATTGTGTTTTTTAATTAGCGATATGATCACACAACATACATAAGACTTCACTGTGTTTATGTTGTTCTTGATCAATTAAACGAAAGGCTTCCTGAATTATGCAAAGCAGATGCCTACAAATGATTGCGAGAATGTCTTCGGACAGCCTACAAATCAGTTTCATTAGCCCACGTGGCCCCTAAATGTGCACAGGCTGAAATTAGCTCCCTTTAAATTGTCACTTGCCCTGCTCAAGTGCACAAAGTGGCCACAGGCAAGTCTGAATAAGTGCATTCAAAGAATATCTCCAGTATTTAAGGTCCTTAGGGAAGAAAGTACAATTACAATTATTGTTTAATTTCATGCTGCAATAACCCACTACTCTGCATGAGCACAAAGTACTGAACCTTTGGGAGAAGACAGTCATGTGTCCTCTAAATCTGGAAGCAGGCTCACGTGGAGACCATGATGACAGCTTTGAGAAGGAAAGGCCATCTCGACCAGAGCTGCCTGCAAATGGAAGGTCGCCTTCCACCGGCTCTGTTTTGGCGGGCCTTCTGCACAGTAGACAGATTCTAGCTCTGCCCCTATGGCCGTATGGATGTTAATCTGAGGATGTAGCTAGGAAAGTGCAGAAAGCAGTACAAACAAAACGGAATCATCAGCCAGACAGGATGGTATAGGCCTGATGTCAGCTACTCGAGAGACTGAGGCAGGAGGCTCACATGAGCCCAAGAGTTCGGGGCCAGCCCGTGTTTCTTAAGGAGAATAAAAATAAAGCATAATAATCACCACTGTTTGGCTGGTTTTCAAATGTTATTTCTCGCAGGAGGGCAATGAATTCTCCTCTACAGCCAGGTGAGTTCTCCACACACTTCTCCCCACCCAATCCTCCTCCTGCTCTGTCTCAGTCTTTCTCAGAGCTACTGCTAAGACAACGAGGATGTCACTGAAAAACCAAAGCTAAAAAACAGCCACTTCATACACGCAAAGGAAAATTTGTGGAAGAAAGAGCTGCTTTAAATCTAAAGAACATCATCAGGTCTTAAACCCTTTTCTTTAGGTCAGACAAATTTATTTCTACTTCTTAAAGCAAACGCAATCTTACCTATCTGAAAAGCTATGCTAATCACTATTCCCATGTGTGTTCTTTCCCACTGAAAAGGCAAGTGTGTGATTTGCTGTAGGAGTGTGTGTTTCCTTACAATATTCCTAAAAGCACTTGGGTGAAATCTTGTTCCTAGAAACTGAAAAAACTGGAGAATAATTTTTCTCACTTTTGCTAATAAAAAAAAATCTTCATTTGATGCACACTTTTTTCTTCCTTTTCTGACCAAATTAACCCCTTCCTCCTCATCAGGTTGCAAAATAGAACCCAGAGACTCTTGACAAGCGACTTTTAGGAATACTCACAGGGCCTTCCTACCACTGCGGGTGCTCCCGGACTTCCACGGGCTACTTTCCCTCAGATCCTAGGAGAAAGAGAGGAAAGGTCACCCATGCTCAGACACCCGGCACATCCTCAGCTGAGCTTTCAGCAACACATCTGCAAAGCTCCCTCTTCAGAGCGCAGCTCTCCCCTCCCTCTAGCTCAGTACTTCTCTTTTAAAAAACAAACCAAACCCAAGCCAGAAAGATGCACAATGTTAGCACAGTATCAGATTCATTCAATAGGCTGATGGACTTTCACAGAATGAAATTACTTTCACGGGGACATTGAAGAGAAACTGTAACATACAAAGGTTTTTACAGACACAGGACTAAACATACAAAAAGAGCGGACATAAAAGACGAAAAGAAGGTCTATGTTGACCAGCAACATCCATTTTCACACCACTGGGTCCTATCACCAGATTACTGTTCCAAGCGATCACCACTTAAAGTAGCAACACTTGGCATTACCTCTCTATCTTTCCCTTTTATTCAGCTAATACTTCTTGAGGCCTAGCATATTCCGGGCAGTAGCAGAGGTACTTCAGTAGGTGTTCTTTGTTGATCGCTATTAATAATTTCTTACGGATAACATTAGCCGCACTATAGAGATACAGTCATAGAAATACAGCCCCATTATAGAGATCGCTTAACCTGAGAACTAATGAAGTCCTCAGGTTAGCTGATGTACATGGTTTTGAAATACAGTAATTCTCTGTTCCAGCTGCCTTCAAGTGGTGTTGCTTTTTTGGGGGGTGGGGGAGATATACCGGAGATTAAACTCAGGAATTTCACACTGAGCTGCATTCCATAGTCCTTCTTTAATCTTGAGACAAGATCTTGCGAAGTCACCAAGTTTCTCAGGCTGGCCTCAAACTTGATATCCTCCTGCCTCGGTCTCCCAGAGTACTGGGATGACAGACATGTGCCACTAAGCCCAGCACATTTTACTTTCAAAGCCTTTCACAGATGCTATTCCTACAAGCACATCTAAGGTTGTTCTTACTGGTAATGTTTATACAGCTCCAAAGTTCAAACAGATAACAGTCAAACCAAGACCAAAATTAGGTTTCTTGGGTTGCTCTAACCAGATCACACATCCCCCGTGACAGATGGCACCAAACCAAGGTGCAGACTTGTAGACAGTAAGCAAGACAGATGATAAAACAAAAATTCAAGCCCTGGACAAATACTGAGGCTCCTTCACCCAGCAGGACGTGAGGGTCCACCACTACGTCTGAGAGCTTTGTCCCACTCATGTTCACTCTCACCACATGAAGAGGAACCTACTACTTTGAAAGATAGACTATCCCAACCTTGGAAAGCTCTAATTGCTAAAAATGTCTTCCCTTGTGGGATGAAATCTGTCTCCTAGCAACTTCTCCATGCTGACTCTAGATCTATCTCTTAAAAGATGTGGATAATATCCAACTTTCACATATCTAAGGACAGCTTCAAAACTTCCTGAATTGTTTCTCTCTCATGCTGGATGTTCCCAGAATGGTGGGTAGATAAGCAAGACGCACAAAAAATGAAATAATGGGGAAAGGTTGAAAAGATCAAGCAAGAATTCATCTGAGCAAAGTCTCAAATGAAGATTTAAATTTAATGCCAGAAAAAAGCAGAAGCCACCCAACGGGCAGAAAGGTAGAATGAAGTGTTGTGCTGATAAATGTTTTTTATGAAAATGATCCAAACATTTTTACCTCTTGAGACCACATTAGGTAATCCCTGACTTGCACAGCATGCTGCTCAATTTCCCTGGTTCTCATCTTCTGATATATATAAGGTTCTAGACCTTGTTTAAAAGGAAGAAGGAGGAGGAGGAAGAGGAAGAGTAGAAGGAGGAGGAGAAGAAGGAAGAGAAGGAGAAGGAGGAGGAAGAGGAGGAAGAGAAGGAAGAGGAAGAGGAGGAGGAAAAGGAAGAGAAGGAGAAGAAGCAAAGAAGGAGAAGAAAGAAGAGGAGGAGAAGGAGGAAGAGAAGGAGAAAGAAGAGGAGGAAGAGGAAGAGGAGGAGGAAGAAGAAGAGAAGAGGAGGAGGAGAAAGAGAAAGAGAAAAAATGAGAAAATACATGAAAATCTGTCACATTCAAATCACAGTTCCCAAATAAGAGAAATGTGAACATGGTACATTCATTTAAACTTGGATAGTTTTCTCTTTCTGTTTTTAGCAAGTTTTACCAAGTTTGCCCTATTTTTCTCAAATGATTGCAAGCTATATATTCTATTCCTATTCTTCCATAGTTACAAGTTATATTTCTCTACCAAGTCAAGAACTAAATGATCCACAATCCACCCTTCTATAAAACACCACCTTTAGTAATGTTTTTACACTTACCTTCTCCTGCACTCTACAGTCCATACTTTATTTAAAATATATGAAATTTTAGTAACAAATGGCTAGGAATCTTTCCTTAATAACTTCATCAAGCATCATAAGCTAAACAAAAACAAAATGAAGCTAAAAAGGTATATGATCAAATAGACTTAATTTTTAGTCCTTTAATTAAAAAGATGATTCCTATCAGTGTCATTTTTTTATACCTTGACATAGTTATTGCAATAGTGGACATAATAATGATGTAATAAATACTTTGTGGAATTAACTCTGAGGCTAGTATTTATCAAGAATCCTAACTAAATATAAGAGTTAATACTGGTGTGTTTTCCCTTAACGATTTTGTACTGAGGGGAAAAAGTATACAAGAAGGATACAAAACCTATCATGATATAATAAAATATGATAAAAGGGATTTCTATTATAGCACAGCACAATAATTAAAGTAAAATACCTACCAAAAGGCTAAATATATGTTTTTCCTTTTCCACAACTAATTTCCTCAGAACTACTTTTCATATTTAAAAGAGCTACCTGACAGGTAATTCCCCAAGCCCCCAAACTCTTATTTTGTTAATTCTTTTTTCAATTAATCCTTAATTTAGTTGTATTTCAAAAAAACAAGCAAAAGAACAAAACGAAAACTCTTTAAGTGTGGTCCAAGGGAGACTGTGGGCCCACTATCCACTTGGAGTAGCTGGGGACCCAGAACGGGCCTATTTCCCAGCCTCACCTTTCCCCTGGCCATCTGGATTTAGGAAATTCTTTCCCAGAACCTTCTGATTTGCACTTTTTCTGTTTTAAATTCAGCAAAAAGAGCTTAAATAATTTGCAAAAATGACATATAATAACCTAAACATGGGTTATACTGCTTATAAAAAAACAATACATTATATATGAGTTAAATGTATAATATTTAAAAATAAAATGGATGCATTTATAACTGCCCTAGAATCTTGTCTCCAGGCAAAGACCTGGTTTATTGGAATGTGAGATCTCTGATCAAGCTCTTGAGCCGGGCCTACAATTCGAGAGGGTTCAGAATAATTTAACTTCTAACATCACTTTCAGCTTGGCCTTGACTTGATTCTCAGTGGTTGAACAGAAAATTGAATGTATTCTAAATGTAAGTCAGAGTGTCTCTACCTTAGCACTGACATGTTGGGCTTGAACATGTCTCGTTGTGGGGGGCTGCAGCCCTGGATGCCAAGATCACCCTGCTTTAATTGTGACAATTAAATATCTCCATATCTTGACAGATGTTCCCTGCAGAAAGCAAGAATGGCATGTACAAAACCATCCTTTGGTTGAGAACCACTGGTCATGAGGGCAAGTAGAATCTGTAGAAAAGTACTAAAGCATCAACTTTAATACAAATGTCTCTTTAGCACTACATTATTTTAAATCTTTATGACCCCATGACCATTCCCAGATTTACCATTTTAAAAATGGTAAAGAAGTTCCAAGTTCTGATTATTGTGCTTATTTCTGTTCACAATCTGTCTCTGTCTTGCCTATCTAGGCTTATTTTGCATTCCATACTAGCTTACAGTTTTCAGGCCAAAGTATCTAACCTGTCCTCTCCCAAATGTGAAGCCCAAGAATTTTTGCAGAACAGTCACTTCATGAGCATTCATTGTATGTGGGCTTTACAAATACCCGATCTTAACTTGAACTCCCAATTCTAAGTAGGGATCCACATCAGGGTTATGGAAATGAGATTAGGGAAACTTTCCCACCTTATAAAACAGGTGAAATGAATTTTATAACATAAAAACACTCTTAAAAAATGAGAGACTACCTAAGTCTTAATATTTCTTTTCTGAATCCTGATAACTACTCCCTTAAACAAATGAACTTTTGTTCCCATCATAAAAATTAAAAACACAAAAAGGCTATTTTTCTAGAGGACATCGCTACCTTTCCTTTCCCTCATCTCCACTTGAAAGAACAGAAATCACCAAGGCCACAAACATCATAACCCGTGAAAACGCCACCTGGAATTTTGGAAGCCGGTCATGTGCTGATGCATACTTATCTGGCTGAACTTGGACACCGTGAGCCAGTTCTTGCTGCCCTCGTCTTCTGAGACGTCATTTTCTCCTGGCTGTGGATCCGACTGGCCATTTGGAGAGCAGGTACTAACTGTTATAATCTGGAAAGAAAGTCACTTGTTGAAACACAGTGACATTAATCTGAAAGTACTGTGAGTCACAGTAATAGAGGCACCAAGATAAAGAGCGGTGGTCAACACTGGCTACAGGTGAGAATGGCCTGGGACTCTGATGGATGGCATCACACAGGCCGGCAGGACACGGCATCTGTGTGATTTCTCTTTGCAGTCATGATTAAGAATCAGGTGAGAGACACAAGTCCGTAGACCTGAACATGTGTTAAAATCATCAGCACTGGTGAAAACCTCAAACCACTGCACCTACCTTCCTATCTCTACTTAGTAGACTGGCAAGAGGAAGAATTTGAATCACTAATAAAGTTCCCAGCAGAAGCTCATGCTGCTGGGAGGACACCGTAATTTGAGAACCACCGACACAGAGGAAAGAAAAAAAGTGTTTGGATGCAAAAAATTTGTACTAGAATTTGCACTGTTTATTAGAAGCTATGTGACCTCGGGTAAATTATTTAATGATTCTGTGCCTAATAATAAGACTGTCCTATATACTTCCCACGGGCAGAAAATAAGTTGGTACACTACAAAGCAATAAAGAAACACAAGCTTGAGTATTGGAGTGCAATTCCTAGTTGAACTCTGGTCATTTGAACCACTCCAAAAATACATCTACTTAGGCGCATATTTCTCAGGATTTCAACAATTCATGACATTACCCTGAAAGAATACCTTTCCCCATCAAGCTAAATCTGTTTCCAAAGAAGTAGTTTTACATAATTGTCTCAATGCTTATCTCTTCGCTTCTGCTTCCCATTCTAAAATGGGGACTCCAGTATTTTTAAAAAATATATCCTGATGGGGCTGGGGATTTAGCTCAGCAGCTCAAGCACTTGCCTGGTAACTGCGAGGTCTTGAGTTCAATCCCCAGTACCAAAAAAAAAAAAAAAAATATATATATATATATATATATCCCCTGATGATTTATTTGGAAAAATCGGGGTAAAACATGAAAATAAAGCAAAGTTTTATAACCAGGAGAAGCAAATTCTTGCAGAACAGCTAACTCAGATCTACGAGTTCCTAACAATATACAAAAAGATTCAATGAATGAAATTGAAAACAGCATATCAGAAATTGTAGGACAGAGCTAAAATATTGCTTACAGGGAATGTTACAGCACTAAATGCCTATATTGGGAAAAAAGAAAATCTCAGATCAATGATCAAAGTTGCCATCTTAAAAAACTAGAGAGAGATCAAATTAAACCCAAAATAAACAGAACAAAGGCACTATCAAGGAGCAGAAATCAGCGGGCAAGAAATCTGTAAAATAATCGGTGAAACTAAGTGCAGCCTCCTTGAGCAAATCAATAAAAGGGATAAACTGGTAGTCAGACTGATCATGAAACAGAAAAAAAAATGAATTTTAAATCTTAAGAATGAAACAAAAGCTGGGCATGCATGGTGGCACACGTCTATAATCTTAGCACTCAAGAGGCTAAGGCAAAAGGATCACCATGAGTTCAAGGCCAGTCTGGGCTCCAGAGGAGGTTCAAGCCCAGCCTAAACTGCATAGTGAGACCCTGTCTCAAAAATAAAAGGATGAAACAAATGAGGACTTCCAGGAAGATGGTGAAGTAATAAACAGCAGAGAAACAGCCTTTCTGAGATTGGTGTCCAGATGCTGAAATATAACAATGTGAGGAAGATAGGAAGGGAAGTGGGTCCCTAGGACTCATCAAGAACCGAAGTCAACAAGAAAACTGAAAAGAGGGACCCTAACACAGAAGAAAGAAGTAGCAATCAGCACTTTTTCCCTAAGCCCTGACTCATTACATGGGCAGCTCAAACCCACAGTAACTACTGGAGACCCCAGAGGCCACCACAAAGAAATCCATCAGTGGAATGGAGCGGTGGACACAGGAGACTGCAGTGGCTGGTGAGTTATTCGGGTTCAGACTTCCACCTCCAGGACAGGGTAACTGGCTGGTCATCATTTTGGAGAGAGGCCAACGGAGCTCGGGGCTCAGAGCAGGTATGGGTTGGCTCCATGCAGCAGCTCCCAGTGTCATGATGAGGCAGGATGGAGTTCAAGTTGGCAGGAAGCCAAGGAGCTGAGTTCAAGCTGGCAGGAGGCACATGGAATGTGGCAGGCTGAACAACTCAGGTTCCAGCTACACAGCCAGAAACCAGCCTGAAGTTCCAGGGAGCTAAAGGTGCAGACTCACTGGGGTTTATCCACTACCCTGCCATAAATCTACTGCTGGCTTGCTGGGTTTAATCAACATGGATATGGGCTCTGTCAGCCCTCTCTCCCAGGGACAGAAAAGATATACCCTGAAGTGAACATTTTTTTTTCCTTTTTTTCTGCCTGATTGTTTGTTCTTGTTTTAATAAGTGTGAAAATTATTTCCAGTTACTGTGTTGTTGCTACTTTGTTCTGCCTTTGGTTTTTATTTCTTCCTCCAGCCTTGCTTCTAATCCCTTGCTCTTCTTCTCTTTCTATGTTTTTCCCCAAAACCCCTTTAAGTTTTCTCCTGAGGGTAAAAAATCATCATATTGAGGGTATATTTACTGTATTCTATTTTCTGGTTTGTTTTAGATTTTGTTACATAACCACAAATATAGCTAAGTGTTACAAATTAATAATATGTGTCATTTTCTAGGCTATGCTCCATGCTTTTGTTATTGCTGATTATACTACTTTAGCCAAGGTGATATAATTATCCTAATGTTGTTCTTTCTGGTATGCCAAGACTGGGATTGTCTGAGGGTCATAAACATCATTATGTGCCAAAGAACCAGGGGACAGGTCAAATAGATAGCAACTTCTCATTCCCAGTAAATCGAAAAGGTATCGTCCTGCAATAGACCCAAAACCCGAAGCCAAGCTACACCTGAAAGACATTTCTGAGAAGCAGTCATTTCCTAAGGGTTCTCAATACTAGCAATAAACCTACCTGCCATAAGCAATTTACAAACCATCAACCCAGGAATTAAACTAAAAAAATAAAATAAAAATAAAAAATGAGAAGACATAGAAGCAAGATGCAACCCCAGAATTTCAGTCCACCAAAGTCAAACCTGGGGACAATGAGGTGGAACAATATGAAAGCCACCCATCTGTGCTCTCTAAAGTGGTAACAGCAGAAGTAAGATGAATGAGGCTCTAGCAAAAAACAAATCAGAAATAATTTCTCAGATAACTACAGAGATGGTGACCATAAAGAAGGACACAATTAGTGTGACTCCAGAGCAGATACAGATAAAAAAACAACTCAGAAAAAGATGAAAACCATGAACTTTCAAAATAGGAAAGAAATGGAATTCATGAAACACATTCAGATATCTAGGAGATTAAAAATTCCATTCAAAGTATATACAGGAGAATGAGCCAATGTAAAGACAGAACATCAGATATAGAAGCCAGGATTGAGGTTAGCAATCATGAAAAGAAAGGTTTCTTAAAAACAGAAAGTAGCTGTGAAAACTCAAATCTAACAGCTGCTAGATGATGCAAAGAAGAATAATATAAGATTAATTGGAGTCAATGAAAAAGCAGGAGATAGCACAAATGACATTTTTTAAAAAACCCTGTTCACTAAATTAATGGAAGAAAACTTCCCAAGCTTAGGAAAAGAATTTGACATACAGATAAGTAAAGCTAATAGAATTCCTATTAGCCATGATCAAAAAAACTACACCAAGGCATATCATAGTCAAGATTCCAGAAATTCAACACAAGCAAAGGATATTAAAAGCCATTAGGAGAAAAGAAACAAATCACAGCAGGCTTCTCAACACAAACCCTCAAGTAAAGGAGTTTAGAGTGAAGCATTTTAAGCCCTACAACAAAACAACCTCCAGCCCAGACTGATGTACCCTGAGAAAATGTCTTTCAGAACTAATGAATAAATAAGACACTTCTCCGACAAAGAACACCTGAAGAAATTCATGAGCACCAAACCAACCCTCCAAGATGTTCTGAAGGACATTCTAGAAAGAGATAACAAATATTACAATTCCATGAACCCTAACAAAATGAATCCACCAGGAAAGGCAAATAATTAGAAGAGAAAAAGGTGGGATCCAACAACAGGAAAACAATATGACAAGCACAAGTCAATACACCTCAGATATAACCATCCACATTAATGGTCCCAATCCCCCAATCAAAAGACACCGACACAGAATAGATTATGAAGCAAGATCCACTAATATGCTGCCTACAAGAAATACATTTGATTCAACAAGAAATTCGTAGACTGAAAGTCAAAGAATGGAAAACAATACTCCATGTGACAAGACCCTGGAAAAAAGCAGGGTAAGTATTATATTTGTGGACAAAGTGAAGTTCAAGCCAAAACTGATTAAAAGAGACAAAAAGGTCACTACATCCTTGTAAAGGGAACAGTCCAAGAGGAAGCAATAACAACTATAAATATATATGCAACAAACACCAGCAGGTCCACCTATATAAAACAAGTATTAATGGACATGAAAAATCAAAGAAGCACTAAAACAATTATAATGGAGGACTTCAGTACTCCACTGTCACAACAGATCAACTAGACAAAATTTCAATAAAGAAATATCAGAAATGAGCCAAATTTTTGAACAAATGGACTAAGTAGATGTCTACACAATGTTCCATCCTACAACATCAGAATACACATTCTTCTTAGCTGCACAAGGGACGTTATCCAATGTAAACCACATACTAGCTCATAGAACATGCTTAAGCAAATGCAAAGGAATTGAAATTATTCCATGCACTTATCAGGCCATAGTTCAATAAAATTGGAAGTCAATGGCAAAAGAAACCACAAGAATTTCATAAACACATGGGAATTAAGTAACACCCTCCTGAACAACTCGTGGGTCACATATTAAATTAAAGAAAAAAATTCTACAGTTTCTGCCATTAAATGATAATGCCAGTACCACCTACTGGAACACATGAGATGCAACGAAAGTAGTCCTACATGAGAAATTATCATATCAAAAAAAGAGCAACCTCAAATAAAGTAACATTGAACCTCGAGCTTCTAGAAATAAAAGAGTCAGTCACACCCAAAGCTCATGCAAGGGAAGAAATTATAAAGATCACAGCAAAAATTAATGCACTGAAGACTAACAAAACAAAGAATCAATGAATTGAAGAGTTGGTTCTTTGAAAGATTAAATAAAATTGACAAACCCTTAACCAACTTTATAAAAAAAAAACTCAAATCCACACAATTAGGAATGAAAAGGGTGAACTCACCACAGATCCTGCAGAAATTCAGAAGATCATCAATACCTACTTCAAGAACCTGTATTGTAATAAAATGGAAAATACAGAAGAAATGGACACAGCCCCTGATACATATGAATTATCAAGGTGGAATTAGGAAGATATATAAATTCTAAATAAACCAACATCAGTCAATGAAATTGAAGATATAATTAAAAACCTACCAACAAAGAAAATCCAAGGTGCTGACAGATTCACTGCTGAGTTCTACAAGAAATTTAGAGATGATTAATACTTCTCATACTGTTATGAAATTAAAAGGGAAGCAATACTCCCAAATTCATTCCTAGAAGCAAGCATTACCCTGATATCAAAACTAGAGTAGGGTCCAACCAATCTCCTTACTGAACTATAGGCTAATCTTCCAAATGAGCATAGGTGCAAAATTCCTCAGTAAAATCCTGGCAAATAGAATGCAACAAATCATCAAGAAGATTATACACCATGAGCAAGTAGGATTCATCCCATGGATGCAGGGATGGTTAAACATACACAAATCAATAACTGTAATTCACCATACTAACAGAACTTGGGACAAAAGCCACATGATCTGCTCAATAGATCCAGCAAGAGTATTTGACAAAGCACAATACCCATTCATTATAAAAACACTACAGAAAACTGGAATAGATGATCATTATAAAAATCTGATAAAACTCATATATGATAAACCAACAGCCAACATCATACTAAAAGGACAAAAACTGAAAGTTTCACTCTGAAATGAGTAACAAGACAAGGGTGTCCACTGTTACCACTCTTATTCAAGATAGTTCTAGGGACATTAGGCAGTTAATTAGGCAGTTAGACAAGAGAAGGATATAAAGGAATAAGCAAAGGAAAGGAAGAAGTTAAATTACCATCATTTCCAGATGACATGATACTCTACATAAAAGACCCCAAAGCTCTACCAAAAGACTCCTAGATTTAATGACCAAATTCAGTAGTGCAGCAGTTTACAAAGTCAACATTCAAAAATCAATAGAATTCCTGTAGACAAATAAACTTAAGAGAGAAATTAGGGAAATCATACCTTTCACAATACCACCTTCCAAAAACGAAATACCTAGGAATCAATCTAATAAAGGAAGTAAACGACCTTTACATTGAAAATTATAGTACTCAAAAGGAGATGGAAGGGGATATCAGAAAATGAAAAGACATCCCTTGTTCATGGGAACAGAAAAACCAACATAGTGAAACTGGTTACACTTTCAAAATCATTACACAGATTTCACGCAATTCCAATAAAATACCAATCCATAAATCACAGAATTAGAGAAAACACTTTTAAAATTCATTCAGACCCAGAAGAGACCTAAAATAGTAAAAGCAATTCTGGGCAACAAAGCCAAGGCAAGGGGCATCACAATCCTTGACTTGAAATTATACTTCAAAACTACTGTGATTAAAAAAAAAAAAGCTCAACAACTGGCTAAGATATTTTTCCCACTCTGTAGGTTGTCTTTTGACTCTGTTGGTGATTTCTTTCGCTGTCCACAGCTTTTTAACATGACAAACCCACCTGTTGATTCCTTGTAGGATTTCCATGCAGTCAAGGTTTTGTTCATGATGTCTCTGCCTACTCCTTTGTCTTCAAGCATTCTACCTATTTTATCTGCCACCAGATTCAGTATTTCTGTTTTAATATTTAGCTCTTTGATCTATTTTGACTTTAGTTTAGTGCAAGGTGATAGAGTGGGTCTAGGTTTAGTCCTTGGCATGCGAAAAGTCAGATTGCCAGCACCATTTATTAAAGATTTATTATCTTTCTTCCAGTAAATGTGTTTAGCCCCTTTGTCAAAGATAAAATGGCTGAGTGTGTCTGGAGTTGTTTCTACATCTTCTAATCTGTTTCATTGATCCTGAGGTCTGTTTTGCTGCTGGTACCATGCTGTTTTTATCACAGTAGCTTTGTAGTATAATTTCAAGTCAGGGATTGTGAAGTCCCTGCCGTGACTAATATCTAGAATATATAAAGAAGCAAAAAATATCACTTCTAAATTTAAAAAATCCAAAAATGGGCATCTGAAGTGAATAGACACTTCTCAGAAGGAAAAGCAGAAATGCCAAATAAGTATATGAAAAAATGTTCAACATCACTGATCATTCAAGAGACATAAATTAAAAACAACACTGAGATTCCATGTCATTCCAAAAAGAATGGTTATTATCAAGAAATCAATAACAAATGCTGGAGGGGTTGTAAAGGAAAAGGAACCCTTCACCACTGTTGGTGGGAGTATAGACTGAATCAACCACTATAGAAATCAGCATGGAGATTCCTCAAAAAACTAAGATTAGAGGTCCCATTTGACCCAGCTATTTCCCTTCTTGGCATCTTCCTGAAAGAATTAAAAGCATCATACCACAGTAATATATGTGCACCCATGATTATAGCAGCACAGTTTGTAATAGCTAAACCTCAAAAACAGCCCAAGTGCCCATCGGTTGATGAATGGATAAAGAAGATGGGGTTTTTCTATATAATGGGGTAATACTCTGCTGTAAAGAAGAATAAGCTTCTGACAATTCTAGCTGAATGGATCCACCTTGAGACCATACTGTTAAGTGAAAGAAATTGGACACACATGTCTAAGTTTCTCTGGTGTGGGAAGCTAACATTGTAAATAAGGACCAAAGTGTACAACAGATATTGGGAAATGGGAAGAAAATGTTGAAATGGACAGAGGAACAGAGGAAAGGGAAAGTACGGAAGACAAAACAAAAAATGAGAAAAGAAGGATAAGATGGAACAAAGCTTTGTAAATAAAGAGGGGAAGAAAGGTTGTGGGGAGAGCAGGGAAATGGGTAAAAAGAAGTAAGATATACCATGGGCAGGTCAAATTCCTTATGACAAACATTACTGCTATGTGTCCCTGAAGTGTACCAGTGAAATTTTTTAAAAAGAATGAAACAAATGACATGAATATAAGTCCCATGAACAGTAAAATGATAATAAGAGAATATTATAGACAACATTATGCCAATTAACTCAGCAACTTAATGGGAAAAGTCCTTGAAATGCAAGCAAACAAATGTCATTCATGAATTTGTTAACCTAAATAACCCTGTATCTATTCTAGCAATTGAATTTGTAGTTAAAAACTTGCTCATAAAATAAATTTTACTGCTTAATTCTACCGTATGCTTACGGGTTAAAAATGTCAATTTTTTACAAACATCCAGAAAGCAAGACACACTTCTCAACCTGCCAATAAACTTAGCATCTTCCTGATACCAAAACCAGACAAAGATAGTATAAAAACTAAAGACAGAGCCTGGGATTTAGCTCAGTGGCACAAGCACCTGCAAAACATAAGGTCATGAGTTCGATCCCCCATACCAAAAAAAAAAAAGCAAAACTAAAGACATCCCTCAAGAACACAGATGGAAAAAGAGGCTTATCCAAAATTTTAACAAAATGAATACAATACATAAAAATAGATATATGACCAAGTGAAGTTCATCCCAGAAAAAGTGATTTAGTATTATTAATTTAGTAATAATTCTAGCATTCTAAAGTTAACTAGTTTTCATAGTAAAAAAAAAAAAAGCCATCTGATTATCAAAGTACACACAGAAAAAGCTTTTTACCACTGCCAACATTGAGTAAAAATAAAGAATATCAGAAAACTAAGAATGGAAGGAAGATTTCCAACATGATAAAAAAAATCTATATGAAATCCTACAGCAACATCATGTTTAATGATTAAAGACTAAATTCTTCCCCTTTTGAGCGGAAGTAAGGAAAAAGTAACTGCTTTAATCACTTTTATTCAATATGGTACTAGTGGTTCTGAGCAGCTTAATCGGATTAAAAAAAAGAAACAAGAAACACCTAGATTAGAAAAGAAGAAATAAAACTATTCTTGTAGATAATCACTTACATAGAAAATTCTAGAGAAGCTATAAAAAAAACCCAAATGAGTTTAGCAAAATTGTTATAAAAACAAGGTTATATACATATATATAATAATAAAAATAAAACGTAAAACAGCCAATAACTTCTTTTAAAAATGCACCTTTCATGCACAGTTCAATGCACGATTTCACAGATTAATATAAAGTTACAGCATTCAAGATAGCATACTGGCATAAACGTAAACAGAGAGAAATAGAGTCATCTATACTGTGACTTTAGTCAATAGGTATCAAGACAACTGAATAGGAAAAAGATAATCTCACCCAAAATAACAGAGAAATTTGATGCCCATATTGGGGAGAAGGAGGAGGAGGAAGGAAAGAAAGAAGGAAGGAAGGAAGGAAGGAAGGAAGGAAGGAAGGAAGGAAGGAAAAAGGGAAAGAGTTACCCTTACCTATCGCCAAATACAAAAATCACCTCGGAATAGGTTCTAGACCTAAATAGAAGAGCTAAAACTATAAAATTCCTAGAAGAAAATATAAAGAAAAATCTTAAGTGATCTTGGGTTTGGCAAAATTTATTTTTACCATCATACTTAAACCATAGAAGAAAGTCTTGACTTTATCAAAATAAAAACTATAGGTGCTTCAAAGGACACTTATGAAAAGGAAAAGCCAAGCCACCAACTGAGAGACCACATCTGCAAAAATATACAGCTGGACATGTAATCCTAGCACTTGGGAGGCTGAGGCAAGAAGGATCACCATGAGTTTGAGGCCAGCCTGGGCTAGACAGTGGGTCTCAGACAACCTGGACTACACAGCGAGACTCCATCTCAAAAAAAAAAAATAATAATAATATATATATCAAAGTTCTTGTATATAAAATATGTACCTTTTGAAAGATTCTACAAGAAAAAAAGAAAGCTTTTACAACTTTATAAAAAGACAACAATCCAATTTTAAAATGGGAAAAAGATTTGAGCAGCTAAGTGGAAAATGTTACGATCACTTTGGAAATCATTTGGAAGTTGCTTTAAAAATCAAACATAATATAACTTTGATATCACTCTTGTAAGTATTTGCCAAAGGGAAACAAAAGCACATGTCTACAGAAAGACATACACCCAAATTCTTACCAGTCTTTTTTTAGAATACCCAAAAACTGAGAATTGCTCAAATGTTTTTCAACATGTGAGGAGATAAATTGCAGTGTATTCACTATGAAGACCTCTAAATTTATATTTTCATTCCTTTCAGAACAATGGCGTACTTTGAGACACTTTATAATAAAGAGAAATCTAGACAAGAAAAATCGGTTGGACCTTGGGGCGCTGGGAAAACAGGCAGCTGCCAGCATGCTGCTCTGGTAAGTGGCTGTGGCCTGGCAAGCTGTGGCCGCTCCAGGGCGAGAACCGTATCAGCGTTTCCTGAGACCCGCACGTGCCATGTTGGACCTTGGGGTGCTGGGAAACAGGCAGCCAGTTCACCCCTCTGGTGGGCAGCTGTGAGCCTACCAGGGCGCGGGCTAAGGATCAAACATCCACCCCCGCCCAGGAAGTGAGAGCCAGAGATCTGAGCATGTCTTGCGAGTTTGACTATATGTGAATTAGCAAATAAGGGGGATTTTCTTCTGCCATCTCTTTGAGGGCAAATATTTTTATCTCTGTTTTACTCTGTTTTGATTAATGGTATTGCTCTATTCAATATTCTTTTCTTGTAATTCTGGTATTTCCTTCAATATTGCTTTGCCTGATTGAAGGAACAACTATTGTGAAGAAAACCAGATGTACTATTGTGCCTATTGCTGTTGTCCCAGTAGCCTGCTGTGAGATTCTTTGCCAATTTCACTGCACTGCCTCAGTTGGCTATGTCCTGTCTTTTTCTGTTGTATTTTACTACCTTCAAAATAAAATAAATAAATAAATAAATAATAAGAACAAATTTTTAAAAGTAAATAACAACAACAAAACAGATCAGCAAGGTACTGAGCAACCTGAAACATGATATAACTAAGCAGATAATGGACTTGAAAAGCAAAAGGAAGAAAAGCAAGTGCTCTAAAGGATATAACTGCATGTATATTTAAGGGGGTAGGAGTGATAATTACGTTGCTAAGTTTTTGTTAGATCAGAGAACTGAGCTGTTTGCAGCCTCACTGTTTGAATGTCCACTTTGTATGCTTTGATTTTGTAACTTGAACAACTACATCCAGGAAGACAATATGTAATGTATCAACTAGTGATTTCTTACTGTCCATTTTTAATTCTGTATTGTTTCTGCCCTTTTTTTCTGTTTTGCTTCATTTTTCCCTTCTCTTTAAATAAAAATTAAAAAAAAAAGAAAAGAAAAACCATTGCCTCCTCTGCACAAAGCCTAAAAGCCAAGAAGGTATACTTACTGGCACCTGTACATCTGATTTCTTCTTTTTCTTTGACAATCTCCTATCTCTCAAGAGCATTTTTGTTTTGAACCATGCTGATTCTATCTCTGAAGACCTTGAAAAACCTGTAAGGGAAATGGTTTATGTGAAAAAGTTTCAGGCACTATAGGGACCAGTTTTATTTTACCCGAAGAGCCAAAAACCTAGAAAGTATAACAGTGCAGTCCAGAACCCAAGAGTTTTTTTTTTTTAACTGTAGTGACACAAAGGATTTAAAACTATTTTTAAGACATGTATGCCTTACCTTTAATCTTACCGATCTTCATCAGTTTCTCCTTCCTGTGGAATATGAAACTGTGACTCCTGGTGAAGGGTCTGTCCCTGGGAAGAGGGTTGATCCAGAAGGATCTCCCTGGCTCGAGCCACGGTGGCACCACCTCTGCCCAGTCACTACTTTGGTACAAGCTAGCTGAGTTCTCAGACAGACACCTGCCTTGGGTCTCCCTGGGAAACCGCACACTCTGCATGGAGTCACTGCTTTCCGAGGAAGGCAAGCTGGCCCGCCACTTGTTCTTGAAGCTGAACACACCAGTTTCATCGCCTTCCGAAAAGGCCAAGTTCACATACCCGTCTCCAGAATGCACGCTCTTTGGCTGGGAAGAGAGGGAGGCCACTGTCGTGGGTGCAGGTGTGCAAGTCGCCATGGACTGAACCTGCTCCTCTTCGTCTGGCTTGTCTGGCATCTCAGCAACTGGCTCCTGCTGCTTTGTGGGTTCAGCCACTGACACCTGGCCTGAGGCAACAGGGGTCTGCCTGCTCAGAGGAACAGGGATCCCACTCTGCAGGGTTTGTTCATTTTCTAGGACATCTGCGTCTGCTTTCACTACTGATGCTTTGGACAGAGGCAAGGAAGTTTCTTCATAAGAAGGAACTTGCTTTAGATCAGAAGGAACCAGGAGAAACTGGCCATAGTTTAAATTTGCATGCCTGCTTGGGGACAGCCCAGAAGCAACTGTTTGCTTTTCTGCTTCTTGTTCCTCCAAATCATCTCTTACCTTGGAGGCCTCTATCTGACTGTCTATAATCTCAACGAGGGCTCCCCTCTGCATTCTTGAGGGAAACTGGCTTCTAGCCAGGCTCCGTAGCAAAGAAGGGGGCATGCTATAATATTGGTATTTCGTCTCTCCAGAGATCTCTGTGCTATCCGAGAGCTCTGTACAAATGACATTGTTCCAGCTGTGGGGAACTTTTCTGCCAGCCAAACGCTTCCTGTTGGCCAGGAGACTCTCATCCTCTTGCAATGTGTTGACTGCAGAAAGAACCTTTAGCGTATCCACAGTAAAGGCAGAGAGGTCCTGCAGGTGCCCCACCTGGCTATCCAGAGACAGTAGGGAATCCTTTATAAAAGACACCTTTTCATTCATTTCTTTCAGTTGGAAATACATTTCCGCAACCCTAATGGTGAAGTTGGAGAGAAAACCAATGAACACAATCAGCCAGGGGTGGTTTTTCTTCTTCTCCCCCTACCTACTGCCAGGGCCAGTGATTTCCGAGCCTTAGCTGCTTCCCAACGGCTGCCTTGCCCCTTCTCTCTGCACTGCAGTGTATATTCTATTCCACAGGATCACGTCTACTCCTGCCTTCCCACCGCGACTACAGGGAGGGGAAATTACAAATGTGCATGGCTACCCCTTATTTCCTTCTAACATTTCAGAACCACATGTGCATCTGCCTGCTACTA
This sequence comes from Hydrochoerus hydrochaeris, assembly GCA_004027455.1. Classification (NCBI taxonomy): domain Eukaryota; kingdom Metazoa; phylum Chordata; class Mammalia; order Rodentia; family Hydrochaeridae; genus Hydrochoerus; species Hydrochoerus hydrochaeris. The sequence continues at coordinate 385,589 of PVLA01000217.1, forward strand.
ATCCCCTTTCAATTATTTGATAAATCATCCCATTTTTATTCACTAATGTACTTGTTCATTTACATGAGAAAAAAAAACCCTAAGTATCTCCTATTAGCAAACATTGTACATTTCTGACGGGAAGAAATATTTTGAGAAAGAAACCAAAGTGAAAGAAATAAAAAAACAAAAAACAAAAAATACAGCCCCGTATTCCAAACAGACTTCTCAAGTTCCAAACAAAACCTTCACTAGGAGACATATTCGGAAAAAAAATAGCCCAATGTTAATTTGTTTAATTTGTTTGAATATTTTAATCCAAGATTATGTTGCCAGGCACAGATTCATACAAAAGCAATACTACATATCTTCATTTATATAAGTACAAAAGCAAACTGTATGTATAACAGTAACTGCAATAAGTTCATTCAGAAAGGAGAGGAAAAAATGCTGGCTAAGATTTACCAGTATTATTTGATGCCCCCATCCCACCACACCACTAAAACAAAATGTTGACATCTTAATCCCATATGTGTTCTTTATTTGAAATAGGATCTCTTTTTATTTTTACTTTATTAGTGCATGCTGGCAGTATTCATAGGGATTCAATACACATATGAAATACATCTTAATTATTTTTACATCACCTTCCCTCTATCCCCCACCTCACCATCTCTTAGTGCCTGTTATGGTTTGTGTCTGGATGTCCCCCCAAAACCTCATACAGTCATGGGGTAGGGGGCTTTTCACAGGTCATCAAATCTAGAATTTGTGATTGACCCAGGGAGTGAGTGCTACACCCGCCCAGGTGAGTAGCCTGCATATAAGAGACCAAAAGAGGCTCGTCCCTCCCCTTTTGCTCTTGTTGCTTTTGCTGTCTTCTGCCACCACAAACTGTTGCCCTCTGCCATGTGCCACCTTGCACTGGAGCCAACCAATTATGGACTGAAACTTCTACAAACCATGAGCTTAATAAACTTTACCCCTTTAACTTTTGGGTGTCAGGCATTTTGTCTCAGCAACAAGAAAAGCAACTAAGACAGAAAGTAACTAAGACAGTGTCCTTCCCATATGCAAAAGATCTACCTCCCTGTTTGCCATTATCTATTTTTCATTTCACTCTTTAATGTATTTATATTTTGGATTTCTTATATAAGAGAAACCATGTAGGAGAAAAAAAAAATTGGCAGAGTAGGTATTAGTAACAAAATTTAGGCTGTCCAAGATCCAGAATCCAGACAACTAGAAAATAATAACTTGGTGAAGACAAAAAAAAAAAAAAAAGAAAGAAAGAAAGAAAGAAAGAAAGAAAGAAAGAAAGAAAGAAAGAAAAAAGAAATAGATCAACAGGAGTCAGGAAGGAACTGACTGGAAAATTAGAAACCACAGAGAAGTTGCCAACATACACTAAAATGAAGAGAAAAGAACAAAGTAACCTGAAAGTTCACCCTGGCTCACAGTTACAGAAAGCTGCCTCCACAGGCACAAGGTAAACACTTAGGGCTGGCTGCTCCCAGGCGAGACAGGTGGACCAGGTCACTGGCACAGACCCCAGGAGGAGGCTACAGTGATCATAAACTGCAAAAGCAATGAAGGGTTTTACATCAGTGTAACTCCTTCCATCTGGTAGGCAACAGCCTGAAAGAATCCAGTGTGAAGCATACCATATTGCCAGACAGTGGTTAATCAGGTATTTCAGGGATTAATTATTTGAGTCTGAGACTCAGAACAACTGAAAAACAACTTCACTTCAGGATTCCCAGGGTAGCTCTCCCACAGTGACTGAGTGAAAGAACCACAGGAGACAGTCAAGGACTAGGAGCAGGATAGAAAGAGATTCTTTGAGAAGTTTAAACTCAGGCTAAGAGGGACACCGGCCCTGCGCTCCCTGGCAAGAAGCCAGGCTATGATCATGTTCGCCACCTACCAACTTGAGCCAGGGCCACACCTCCACTTGGAAGCCAGCCAGAGCCGAGCGTGGAGGGAAGGCAGAGCAGCCTCTGGAGCATAAGGCAGCTCACTAACCCCCAGGGCATAGAACTAGGCAGAGACAAGCGTGACGTGCTGGATTCCAAACCTGTGGATCCTGGAAAGAAGCCATGTACTTAAAACTAGAGGGAAAAAAAACTGTTTCTTTTCTTGGACTTTCTCTTTTTTTTCCACTAGTTTATTAGGGTTTGGGGAATTTCTTTTCTCCTTTTCCCTTTTTTTCCCCTGATTTCTTTTTCTTTTTTTCTTTCTTCTTTTTTCTTCCTTTATTCCTTTACATTTTTTCCTGTAAACATTATCTTTTTTATGCTCCATATCTTTTTTTCTTTTTTCTCCTTTTTTATCTCCTTTTTCTCGTTTGTCCTTCTTGGTTACCTTTATCTAATTCTATAAATATCTGTCCACTCCTCCATAGGACCTGTTGTCTCGCCTTTTGTCTCCCATCATGTAGTTTTTGTAAATTTTCTTTCATTCCCACCCCCAACGTTATAGATGTTTACTAGTATTACTGTTAAGCTTTATTAATCTTTACATAGTTAGTTAACTATGTGCTATTACTGTTTCTATTATGTTACTATTACTGTTGACAGGCACAGTCACATTTAGTAGATGGCAATATCTGCTTTGTCAGTACCCACTTGCCTTGGATGATACTATATGGCTGATTGTTATTGCCAAGATCACACAGCTGTTGCTTCTAAGAGGTTTTATCTGTATGTCAATGATCATATACCTTAGTGCCATAAATGATACTGCAACGTCTTTCCAAAGACCCGGGTGCTGGGCCATTTGTGCTACGCCCTTCCCTCCAGGATTAATGGAGGTGGTCAGATCTTAGGACAGAAGCAAAGTACTATAGTTAGCCGAGCCCAGAGTAGATCACTGAAGAGCAGAACCTAATAAAGAGTTCCATACTAGCAACAAAGTCTTTTCATGTTAAGCACCTACAAACCTCAACACAAAGCAAAGCAAAGCAAAAGAAATAGAAACGAGACAAGACAAAGCAACGCACACCTATAATCCCAGCACTTGGGAGGCTGAGGATCAATGCTGAGCTCGATGTCAGCCTGAGCTACCCAAGTGAGTTCAAGGCCAGCCTATACTACATAGTGAGACCCTGTCTACACACACACACACACACACACACACACACAGACACACCTCGGAAAACTCCCAGCTCCCCCAAAGCCAATCCATGGGTCATTGAAGGGGAGAAAAGCAAAAGCCACACAGCTGAATTATTTGAAAAAATAACAGAAGAGATTTAAAAACAAATCAATAAGATACTCAGCAGGAATATACTCAAACAGGAGATATAATTAAACAGATAACAGATGTAACAAAAAAATGATCAGAGAGCTTATAGAAGACACTAATAAAAAAATAGTTGAGCTAAACAAAACAATATAAAACATAAATAACCAGTTGAGCAAATAATGAGCCCATGACATGATTCCAAACTGAAATCCAATAGATTAAAAATTATACTGAAAACAATGAGACTGCTGTTAGAGGTACCCTAAAACAAGGAACATAAAAAAGGATACAACAGTTGATAGATGACACAAAGAAGACTAAGCTAAGATTAACTGAAATAAGTGAAAAATCAGAAGACAGCAAAAATGGCATAAAAAAACCTGTACAGAAATAATAGCAGAAAACTTTCCAAATACAGGGAACCAACAACAACAAAAAAAAAAAAAAATCAGCAAGGGAGGACTCTTTCCTAGGAAAAACACAGTGGATGTGGTTCCACCAACACTTTGATGTGTTCTAGCTTCCAAAAATATGAGAAATATATTTACTCTGATATAAAACATCCCATTTTTGGTACTTTCCTATAGCAGCCCTAAGAAATTAATAAAGTTATCTATACTTAACAATCAACAAAATACTTACAAGACAAATCAGATTTTATTACATAGAAAAGACTTGTATATGGCACAAACATTTTAAATAAAAATGAATTGAAAAATTAATACTTCAACAAATATGATGAAGCATTCATATCCCTTAATTAACAAGAAGCTTTTGCAAGTTGTTGAGGAAAGAACACAGATTCCAAGTGATATGAAAAGACAATTCACCAAACATAAAATAGAAGAGATAAGGAAATACAGTAAAATAGTCAACTTCATTATGTAGTCAAAGATGAAAATTAGGATAATAAAGACTTCATCTATGTTGTAGCAACATTTGTTTTAAACTGGCAACTTTAAAAAAGAAACAACTCAGCAGTAGCAAGAATGTAACACTGAAATTAAACGTACCTAAGAGGCTATCATTTCACTATGCAAAATCAGACGTATTTATTGCAGTGAGGTAGAATATTATGTAGTCATTAAAAACCCTACTTACATTGCTGACACTTATTTTCTTTGGCTACTTCTTGTGGAAAGGGTTGTGGGTGTCAGTTATGCTCTACCTTATGTTTTTAAAATTTGGTACAGAATTTATAAGTAAAGTAACTGTAAATGTTAACATACCTGATTATTTGCAGAAAAGTATTTTGATGTTCATGAGTGAAACAAACAGAGTACATAATTGTACATGTTAAACTGAAAATTATAGAAAACTAAATGGAAAAGGCCAATATTTTCACAGTGACTCTGGTCTGTGACATTGGTTTTTTTCCCCTCCTCTTGATTTTCTACCTTTGTTTTGTTCTTGTACTTGGTGAACAGTGGGATGGTTCTGAGATTTCGACAACAGAATTCTTTGATAAGATGAAAGTGAAAACAGCAAAGGAAGAATCTGAGCAACAGTGGCACGGCTGACACTGCCACCTGCAACTGTAACACATGATCCCACCCCAGGGGGCGAGGAAAGGCAGCCGTCACACCACACAGACCCCACCGTCCACTGCAGCCAGCACGTCCCCAAATGGACACGACTTCCTGCCTCTGGACCTCGGCTCAAGGCCTGGGCTCTGAAGGGCCTGACACTTCTTTCCAGGAACTTGGAGGGAATAAAGCAGGGACTATTTCCCATCTTTACTATAGTTTGTATGGGTAGAACCTTCTCTTTCTTGTTTTTGCTATAGAATTCAATGTCTATAACTCCGCAGTAGCTGAATAAATACTTCCTGACCTTCTAGAACCTGCCAAGTTAGACCGGACAGGGATGCTGGCAGAGCGGGCACAGAATACATGTATATTCCCTTCCAAACACGTTTAATGGGAGCCTTTCCACCCAGCGTGCTGTTTCATCTAATTCAAAAACAGCACAAGCTGAGCCGTGATAATGGAGACTCACTCATTAAGCCCCATTAGCTGAGGCTCCGGCGGTGGATACAATGGCAGGCAGCAAAGACTCAGAGAGACAGGTTAAGGAACCACGACAGAGATCCGGGAGACAAATGACCCAGCCACCCCGCACCAGGCCCGCTTGCTTTTACACACACTTATTTGCTAAAGCACAATGTCCTGGAAGCCTATTTTAATTATATCCCTCAACCAGCTGCATTAACTTAATCCAAGCTATCAGTCACTCTGACACGTAAAGAAAACCCTTAGTGTTTTAGTTTCCTCTGTGTGAAGTCCCACGATGCAGGAAAGATGAGTACAATCCCTGTCTCGTGGTGGGCTCTGGACGAGGTGAGACAATGGCGAGTATAACTGTAATCCTCCTGATAAACAGAATCCACCGAGCACTCACTACCTGTGCAGCCTCTTACAGAGTTCATCGTGTGCTATTTTAACACCACAGCTCTGTAAGGTAGGCGTGTCTACTGTCCCTTGAACAGAACAGAGGCTGGTCACGTAGACACATGGCTGGGAACCGAACCCTGACCGTCTAAGTTCACTGTCAATGGCATCCAGCACTCCACCCCATCTAACCTCTTGGCAGCGCACCTGGGACCTGCCCAAGGTTCTTTGGGTGTCCCAGAGTCCCACAAGACACCAAATGAGCTATGCCAAGATGTCCCATGCAAGGAGCTGTTCACAGAGGCTCCTCAGGAAGGATCTGGAGTCCAGTAACAATGGGACCCATCCAAGATACAGCTCTGTACGCTTGAGTCACAGAGCAAACTGGGTGAACAGTTTTAGGCTTTTGGGAAACCATGGCATTTCCCAAATGTGCCATATATATATATATTGTTTGTTTTGTTTTGTTTTTCGTTTTAATTCCTAAAAGCACCTTACTCCACAAAACGCAGAGAAGAAAGCTGGTTGCACAGCTGAGGTCAAAACAGAAGCTGTGTGAACCAAATTAAACTCTTCCTCCTAAAATAAAATAAACAGCTCGTGTTTAAGGGGTGCAAGGCCACACACAGCCTCAATGTGTTCTCTGCATCCATTCTCAGGACTCGTTCAATTCTAGTCAGCCGGAAGCGGTGTCTTCTCAGAGGCAGGCACACCTGCAAGTGCCCACCAGTCCCTTCACCCCTTTCCAAACTGCTGCTCAGGAACCCCACGAAGTGCACCCTCCCTTCATCCACACCTCAGTACAAGCGCCCAGCAGAGACCTCACCATGGGTGACTGTAAAACCAGGACCATGTACACAACTCTATCAAGAGGAGAAATGTAGGACCTTCTGAAGTTAAATTAGACCATCACTGCTAAATTGAAAACTCCTTGGAAGAGTCTTGGAAGCCATATACTCATGTAACTTCTCATCTGCTCCTGAAAGCCCAAAGAAAGAATGCAAGCAAAATACAGTGACATGTGATAATTAATGTCCTCTGGATTTTATTATCATTTCCACTGAGTTACTTATTTGTAGCACCTGCAACCACTCATGGCAGCAGAAGACAGCAAAAGCAACAAGAGAGGAGGCGCAGGGAGCAAGTCTCTTTCCCTCCCTTACACTGCATGCAGGCTACCCGCCCTAAGGCAAGAGGAGCACTCACACCCCCAATCCCAGCACTAGGCAACAAACCAATCGCAAACTCTAGATTCAGTCACCTCCAAAAAACTGCACCCCATGACCGCATGAAGCTTTGGGGAACATCCAGACACAAACTATAACAGACACCTTTTGTTCCTAGTGTAAACAGATGATTCTCACAATTGACTCTCCCCAGAAGTAGACAATCTTCTTGTCCATTTCCAAGTTGACTCAGAGCTTCCAATCCATACATCCAAAACTTCCTGGACCTCTCCAACTAACTGTCCCAAAGGAATCTCAAGCTCAATAACTCCAAAAGTCGCTGCTCTTCCTGTACACCTTTGCTGTATTGTACTCTGTATCTTGAGGGTGTTTTTACCCAGTTACCCCAATCCAGACCCTAGAGCATCCTGGACCCTTTCCTCTCCCTCAGCTGTATCCAATCCCTGACCCATCTCACCAGCTAAGCTTTCCATCCACCCCATTCATTCAGTCCCACCACAAGACCTCAGCCACACCATACACTCGTCTCTGTCCCAGTCTCCCCGGTGGACTCCAGGTCCCCTTTGTATCTCTCAGACACACACTGTAACTGAAGGAGATGACAAGTCTATCCATAGACAGCTAAGCACCTCAAATCCTTCCTTAGCTTATAGTTTAAAGGGAGGTATAGACCTTATGTTACCTATTTCTTCTCCCTTTCTTAAAAGTTTGGAAAGCAATTTAAATTTTTTGTTTTTGTTTTTTGAGGTTTTGTTTGTTTGTGATAGTCTCACTACATAGTGCAGGATGGCCTTAAACTTATGTAGCCCAGGCTTGGCCTTGAACTCATGGCAATCCTCTGCCTCAGCCTCCCAAGTGCTAGGATTACAGGCCTGCACCACCATTCCAGTGGGAGTTTACATTTTTAAAGAAATTATTCTGACATTTTTGCAATCTGTTTTTACATCAAATAGCTAAGTTTTCCTGCACCTTTACTATGCACAGCACTTTGCTACAAATCCATCTACATGATCTCATTGAATCCTCACGGTACCCCAAAGAAATGGGTCTGTTTGCGTGCTTGTTTTATAGATTAAAAAAAAAAAAATCCCAAGTCCAAAGAAGCTCAGTAAATTTTACCAAGAACATACAGCTAGTAAGTGGCAGAGCAGAAACTCTGTCCCAACTCTGTAAACTCCTAATATGGGGGTACACACTGGACAAACCTAAGAACCCAGGGCTGGATGTACACTGCTGGAAGGAGCAGAATGCGTGTTATGGTTTAGCTCAAGAACTGACTGGATCCTGGGGACTCTGAAGTGGAATGTGCTGTTGGGAGTGGGGTCTGGTCAGAGGAGGCGGGTCACTGGGGGCTGACCTGGAAGGGTGCATCTCCCCCCTCCCCGGCTCCTCTCGGCTCCCCTGCGTCCTGTTGGCTATGATAGGAGCATCTCTCCTCTGTCCAGGCCCTTCCTGTCGCTGAGCCAGCCCAGCATGGAGCCAAAATAAACCTCTGCTCTTGTAAAGCTGTGAGTACCGGTTGCGGTGTCTTGGCGATGGAGGAGGGACTAGGACAGGCTGGAAGAAGGAAAGGGAAGTTCATAGAGCCAAGGATGGTATGTAGATAAAATATAACTTTGTAGATTCATGAATTGTTACCTGATGTTCACCTTTTTCTCAGTATTAAATACGACCTGCAAGTCAACCAGCTACATATTCCATATTTACAGAAATCCGTCAGCCGAAACATAAAGGATCCACAACTCTGACTTATGCCTGGGCTGAGCCATTCAGAAAGTTCCTGACGTGATTCACCTTCACAGAGAGTCATCTGGAAAGATTTCCTCAGATCTAGCTGGTAATACTTGGACACCCAAGAAAGAACATGCACAGCTGAATTTATGAAGGCGCACAGTTAGCTTTTGTGAGTTGCTTCCACTTCCAAGAGCAACTCTGTGCTTTAACAATTGCGTATGACCGCGTCCTCCCGCTATGAACAGAGCTCGGTGCCACGGTCAGTCAGTGCTCACAGCGGCTCTGCTCCCCGAGCTCCCTCACACACCCCCTTTTCTCCAGCACCTCGGCCCTTACCTCACACTTCTCGCATGGCCTCCTCACCCTCACCCCACGGCCGGCACCTCCCAGGATCTGCCCCAGCTGCACCCTCCCGCCCACGGCCCACTCCCTCCCCTCCGCTCCTTTTCCTGAGGGAAAAGCCCAGGCTTTGGTCACCCTGGCTGCCCAGAGATGTCTCTTTGCAAATCGCCTCCTCCTTTTTGCTCTGCAGCTTCTGCCTTTCCGTGTGTCATCTTCGCAATCACACGGAATCAGCTTTACCGTGTTATCGCCACAGGAATTGACATGAAGGACCCTGGCCCAGGTGGAAGCCTGCCCCTGCTGGCCCCCACCCCCTCCTTGGGGACCTCACTGCTGCTGGACAGGGCTGTCTCAGGCGTCCTTCACCTCTCTCCAGACCTCCCTCTGCAGCCCCTCAGGCCAACGCCCAAACTGGAGTTCCCACAGCACCATTTCCCAACCCCTAAACACTTCCCTTTTCCTCACAGCTCACTCACTCTCACTAAATTACATGTTTGCTTATTTTTTGCTGTCCACCTCCCTCATCTCCCTGTCGAGCCCCACATGCACACACTGGACGGTGATTCCCCCCAGAGGGACACTTCTAGATCCACCTCTAGGCCCAGGAGAGAACGCCCACAACATTCCAGCTTCTCCATCGATGTGCACCGATCACATGAATCAAACTTGCTAATAAAGCTTCACTGGCCCTCAAGCTTCTGTGTTTCACAGTGGAGCTTTCTACCCTTGTAGACATTCTACAGTAGAGACAGACGTCAGCAGCACCAGCTTGGGGACTTTTTACCTGTCGGATGTCATTCGAATTCGTTCCTCAAAACTGCAATTCAGATGTTCCATCTTCTCATGGAAGTATTTTTCCACACACTGCTCTTCAAAATCGTGAAGCTTTTTCAGATCCTCTGTGCTCAGGTATAGTTCTGGGGAAGTAAGTCATACGCATACAAAGAGTCGGTGTTTCTGTTGTTGTTGTTTCTGTCCTTAATAGCAAGCTATGGACCGGGTATGTTCTGAGTGTTTCCCCAAAAGGTTCACGGCCCGGAAGCCTGGTTCCAGTGCGGTGAGGCCCTCAGGATCCTGGGGTACCGCCCGGAGGTCACACTGGAGCACCCTGGTCCCTCGGCCCTCTGGCTTCGCGTCTCACTAGGGCACCCCCTTTACCACGCGTGCCCCACCCACGCTGTCTGCCCCGTTATGAAGCAACTAGAAGAAGCATCTCCAAAAAAATTCTGCAAATAGACCTGATGCAGGAGGTAGGGCTGGCACAGCTGGCTGGAGAAATAAAGGGGACTCGTGAGTACAAGATCCCAGGACAGCGCCAAATAATTCCCAGGAGCCTGGATGTGGCACTTCTCGCGGGCTCCCACGAGATGTGGACGGTATATAAGGACACACGGAGGCCAGAGAAGCCCCGCGCTCCTGACTCCTAACAGGAGCGCGATGTGCGTCTGGGGTCACAAGCTGCACTCTTTCCTATTTGTATTCATTTCCCTCTTGCTCAGCCCAAGTTAGCTCTGCAGAGCCAGTTTCTCCCTTGCCCCTTCACCCCTCCCTTTCCAAATAAACTTTTGGCACCGTTTATGGCTTATCTCATCCAATTTCTTGCTCGAGGCCAGAAGGACCTGGCAGCCTTCTCCTTGGCGAGCTGCTGCTAAAGGGGGCTGCCTGACACCAGAAGGATCCTCAGAGATCAAACTGTTGGTGTTCAAAGGTCAACTGTGACCTTTTTTCTTTATAAAGTCCCTAGCCTCAGGTATTCTGGCACAGCACATGAGCCCAGTAAGACGGGGTACAAGGAGATTTTCTCCCACCTGTATTAAAAATTATAAACTCTAGCTCGTGTGATGAAAGGTTGAGACTTTGTTACACTGCATCCCTGCAGAAGCAATGTACAGAACAGCTAGAAACACCAGGCTGGGTCTCTCCTACTTGTTCCTTGAAAAGGATTCATACAGAGAACAGGCATTTTCTCTCCGATATTTCCATAGGTTAGAATGTTTTCAGACATCAACAAAAATTCATACTTATATGTAAATGGGGAAAGCATCTGATTGTCTTTTTTTTCCTCTGTCAACTGCTCTGTTAAAATGACAATGTGACCTATAGGTAAAAATCAAGGCTAGAAGAAGGCAAACTCTATTGAAATTAATTCAGCAAGCATGAGAAAGTTTTACCTTGTTACACTGAGCTCATATATATTACAACCTTCCATGGAAAAAAAGATATTAATAGTCCCAGCCAGTGACCAATCAAGGCCATAGACCTCCTCTGATATAACTGACTCACGGGAAGATACAGCATTCCATGATATTGTGAAGCTCCTGCAATTTTCCCTCAAACCACCATGGCTCTCACTCTTCTCTAGGAGGGTGATACACCATATTTCAAGCAACTTTCTAATATTTGAAAAATATAAAAATATAAAATGATGTATTGGTCAAATTTGCCACAAGTGAGCACACGAGATGATGATACTCAGCATGAACACAGCTTATACCTAAGTATACTTTTAAATAACTGGCTTGAGGCTTTGTCTTCAGAAGGCTCCCGAAAGCTTTTCTGTGACTAAAATAATAAATGCAACAAAAACTTCACTCTCCGTAAGGCTAATGAACACACTTGAAATGGAAAGGACAAAGATTCTGGTACGTGTCCAGCTCTGTCTGAGTTGTGGAGCTTCCAAGTATCAGGATTTACGGGCTACAGGGAGAGGTTTCACTGTCAGATTCTGACCTCCTTCTACTGCAAGGTGCTAACCTCTGTGATAAATTAGCAAACCCTGGACCAAGAGAATCCTCTCATCTGAGATAAGCCACGGAGAAGCAACTTACATTTCATGGTACTGTGGAGGCCAAGCAGAAATGTCACATCGAAACAAATAAATGGAACCTGGAAAATGTTCCTTTGCAAAGCAACACCTGAACAAAAATGTTTAAATGGCATTCTGACGTTCACCTTGGAAGAGCTGTTCTACACCATGCATAGCGAGAAAGTGGGGTATAGTTTTGCTTCTGACAGACAGACATTTGGCCACTGCATGTATGCACCTGTAGCAGTGTTCCCAGAAACATCCCTTCCGCTATAAACCGCCTCCCTTAAAGGCCGAGGATGGGGCTCAGCGGCAAAGCACTTGCCTAGTAGGAGTGAGGCCCTGGGTTCGATCCCCTGCACCACCAAAAAACTGAAAATTTAAAAAAGAACCTCTTAAAGGACACATCGGAGAGTAGATTTGGCACATCTTTCCTTAAATCTTTTGATTCAACTTCAAAACTTACAGCACAAACCGGGTCAATGTTACTTTAAGTTAGAATTTATTGCTATGTATTACTTTTTTATAAATTTCTATAGATTATACTGTTATTTTTTATGTTACTGGCCTAAAGCTACAAACATGGGTTTGTCCTCAGAAAATTTTCAAGGAACTTTGTAATAGGGAAATGGTTTTGTGCAGGTTCTTGGAAATACTTGTGTATGTATAGAAGGGAGGGACTGGTTATTTTTCTACAAAGTAATTTATGATTTCTAATTTTCTAATGTGCCTTGGATATGTGCCAAATGATGGAAAAGAAACAGTAAACTTTATGATTCTTGAGTGAAAAAATATATATAAAATGATGTTGCCAAAAGGATATAATGGCAAAGCTCTCTTTCATGAGTAGTTTCACTTAAATTATGAGGAAAGTAATGAAACATTTCTACAGCATTTATTAGAAGTGCAAATGTTTCATGATCTTCCAATAAAGTGAGGGGCAATGAATATTAATTTTCAGTTGAAAATTGTAGCACAAAGAAAGTACTATCTGGCTTGAGTTCACAACTCAAAAGCACACAACGTTTTCTGCCTTATACGACGTGGAGGAATTTTTCAGACACTGAAAAATCCAGTCTGTCTCACCCACACCCGGCTCAGTCTGCTAGCACCAAAGAATCTCCTTCAGCAGGAAACTACAGTGGCCGGAGGTGCGTCTGCTGGAGGCGCGGGCAGTAGGTGGCGTGTTCCTGTGACTGTCCGCCAGGTGGCGCTGCTGCCCCGCTGGTAAAGGCCTCTAACGCTAAGGCCCAGAAAAGGTCCTAAACGTGAGTTTTACGCGGAACCCTGTTAGGAATGATCCGGGTACAGTGTCTTTTGTATGGCACTAGGAAATCGGAGTAGATTCTAGTGGATTCCAGGTTCTCCTAGGTGATTCCTGCTCTTCTATGGGGTCTCAGGGCTTCTGCAGCTCCTGTCCGGACTGGCTCTCTACTAAAGCCTAAAATTCACAGGGTGATCCTAAGCCTTCAAGGGAACTTTGTGCTCGGCTTCCTTATAAAAGCTAAATCTTTTGGGAAGAAATAAAAGGCATCTTCAGTGTGACTCAAGCGGGGGAAAGTATGTCACAGAGCCAACTACTGCACCCAGGTGCGCTACACTCAATCGCAGGCGGTACACGAGGGGTCACCCAGGCTTAAGGACCCCCCAGTGTGTGAACAACCCGCCCACCCTTACAGGATCCGACACTGGTGGAATCCGGACTGGTTCAGGACAGAAATCTTCTTATTTTAGAAAAGTAATATGGTACATATAAAATAAATACAGTGAACTACTAGATTCAGGCCAGGGCAGCAAACTCAGTGGCTCTCCTCCCATCAGCAGCAGTAAGAGGGACACGGGCTTTTCACAGAGGCTCTCTCTCCTGGGACTCCTCTGGCCAGATGAACCTTTCTCTAGCTCATGAAGAAAACGGGTGGTCGGTCCTCAGAGGTATTTTTGATTTGAGAATTTGAGTAAAAGGTTGTGACCTTATTTCCTCCCCTTCCCATGTGTGCAGGAATGGCCTGCAGATGGGTCTGGCCCCACTACGGGACCACGACAGGAGCCACAGGAGACCTGAGAAAGCGCAAGGGGTACTGTGTCCTTCCGGGGACAGGCTCAGCAGCCACATCATGGAGACCTGGCTGGGTAGCAGCTCTCAGACAGTGTGCTAGACAACCTGAGTGTGAGCCCTTGTGTTGTAAACAGAAAAAAACAAAGACAAAACCAGAAAGCTTTGGCCAGACCAAATACACTGGGAAAATGTCAAAATATGTAGGTTTTTTTTAAAAAAAGAAAAGGAGAAGCCACATTTTCATATTTCCACACCCTGAGATGAAAAGAAGAAACATGTCTTGCAGAACCCTCCTTGCTCCACAAACCGAAGAACCAGGGCTTGGGTGAAAAGGTCAGGCCAGCCCTGCTCCCCAGCCTGCCCATCACCTGGGCCTTGCATGTCCTGCTGCGTCCCCTGCTCAGCTCCACGCAGTAAGGGACCCGGCTCCGGGAGCTGCTGGTGTGAGCTCCCAGCTCAGCGAAGGAGCCCAAGCCTTTGCCCACCCTTGCACCAGTTCAGTACCCCTGCCCCTGGCTTTCCACCCTGGCCCAAGGTGCAGGTGTTGACCCAGGCCCCGCGCAGGTGGCCAGTGTGGCGTCACCTTTCCGGCCCCCCAGCCCCCGGCACTCACTCAGCCCCACATCGCCTGCATCACGGTCCCTCTGGGCCCGGTGGCGGCACAGCCTGCGGAGCAGCAGGCCCAGGTGGCTGAGCAGGATGAGCGGCGGCGGCAGCAGGGGCTTCTCGTGGTAGGTCATGGTGTAGCGGTAGCGGTTGAACTGCCAGAGCTTGTGCGAGACAGCCCGCATCTCCAGGTACACGTTGCTGCAAGTGGGGGAGAGGATGGGGGGACAGGGCCGTGAGACATGGGCTGTGAGGTCTTCCCCGCCCTCCCCACGAGGGAGCCACAGCGGGGAGGCAGCGTCCCCCGAGCTGGCCGTGCTCCACCGGGCAGGACGCTCCGTCACCTTTAATTATGAGCCGTGCTGGACAGAACCATGAGCAAAGGCAGAAACCCCAGTCAAAGCCAAGGAAGAGAAATGTGTGAAACCGCCTTCCTGCCCTTGGGGCTGTCCATCGATTGGCTAGCAAACCTGTCCAGTCCTCATGAAGAAAGGCTCTTAAGGTCAAACCCAAGCACTGCTGGGACAACCCCAGCTACGACACCCAACAGGCACAGGATTGCTGAGGAAGAGGGACTAGAAAAGAAGAATCGACGACCCACCCTAAAATCAGTCGTAAAGTGGGGCTTCTCAGAGAAGCCCAGTACGACTAACTTTACAATAAAGGTAACTTCTTCTTGGTAGTCTGTTTTGGACCTTTGCTTAAATTATATCTGCGAGAGAGTAAATACTGATATAGAACTCGAGATGGAAATTACAGCAGGTGGTACAGTTATTAGAGAAAACACATCATCCTTTATCACTTCAGCACAAAACCTGGGGGGGAGGACTCAAGAACAGCTACTGAAAGTGTTGCTTAGACTAATAAAATGTGTCTGCTTCCACAGAGACAGCAGAGAACTGGAGTAGGGTGCCAGGTGCACCAAGTAAGCGTCCACTGCACTAACTCAGCTATGATAAGGGAGCTGCCAGAGCTGTCCTAGAAGCAGCTTGCGAAGGATGGGAAGGAAGGGGAACTCTCACGCTCTCAGCAGGCCCTCCGGGTGGCTCTCAGGCACCGCCATGTTTGAAGGCTGCTCAATCACAAGTGCAGCCCCAACACCACGGCAGCCACCCCACCAGCAGGTGGCCACCTTCACAGCATATTCCAGGCTCTTCATAGTTGGTGCGAGGAATTCTGTCCCCAAAGGGCTCCGTACAAAGAGTGAGATTCAGGATTTCTCAGATTGTTTGGGTCCCAGGGTGGGCCCCTTCTGCATGAGAAGATGGATCTACGTAAGGATTTCTCAACAGCTCTAGACGCCTTCCATTTTTAAAATTTCCTTCCTGTTAGTATTTGTTTGCAACACATAAGAATTCCACTCAGCCCGGGGAGCCAGAACACACGCATTCCGCACCCTGATGTTCTCATTTCCCCTCCCCGTCTCTCCGCCCAGACGTGCTTCCCAGCTCCCTGCATCCTATCATCTCTGTTTTATTTAGCTCTTTAAATCATTTATATTCTGAGTTTCTAATAGAAAAGAAACCATGCAATATCTTCCGTTTTTTGAGAAAGAATCTCACACAATATCTTAGAATTAGTTGAACTATCCAAAATGACTATATCTGAACACCAAAACTATTATATGGTCCTAACAGTAGGGTTCAGAGAGATGTTATCTGGCATAATCTCCTTAAAACAACCAGGAAAGGATGCTCTCCTCAACAACAGCCCTTTGTAAAAGTATTTTGAATTTTTTTGTCTACCTCCAGCCCCTACCTTCTCTACTTTCTTTGATTCTAAGCATTAATTTTCCCTTTATCTTTCATTCATCACTGAGATAATCAATGAATAAAATACCCCACATAGTGGCATAGAAGAGGTTTTTAGAAAGTGCCACCTGCAATCCCCAGCTTCATTTGGTCTCTTTCACCAACTCAACTTGAATCCCAAAAACTCCACCAAAAGACTTCTAGATTTAATGACCAAGTTCAGTCCTGTAGCTGGATAAAAAATCAACACTCAAAAATCAACAGCCTTCCTGTACATGAATAACAAACTCACTGAAAAATTAGGGAAACAATGTCCTTCCCAATTTCATTTAAAAACTAAAATACCTATGAATCAATTTAATGAAGGAAGTGAAAGAACTTTACATTGAAAACTACAGTACTCTGAGAAAAAGGAGATCGAATTGGATATCAGAAAATAAGATATCCCTTGTTCTTGGATAGGAAGAACAAACATAGTGAAAATGGCCCTACTTCCAAATTGTTAAATGCAATCCCAATCAAAATACCAATACATACCTTCACAGAATTAGAAAAAACAACCCTAAAATTAATTTGGGATCGGAGGAGACCTAAAATAGTAAAAACAATTCTGGTCAACAAAGGTAAGGTAGGGAACATTAAAATCCCTGACTTGAAACTCTACTACAAAGCTACTGTGATAAAAACAGCATAGTAATAGCCAAAAGAAAAAAAAAAGACTAGAAGATATGGGGAACAGATTAGAAGATGCAGAAACAGCTCCAAACACAGTCAGCTACTTTACCTTTGACAAAGGAGCCAAATGTCTTTATGGAAGAAAGACAGCCTCTTTAATAAATGGGGCTGGAAAAGCTGGCTTTCCACATGCCATGACTAAAATGAGACCCAAATCTATCACCATGTACTAAACTAAAATAGAAGTGGATCAAAGGTCTAAACATTAACACAGAAACACTAAATCTGCTGGAAGACAGACCAGGTAGAATTCTTGAAGACATAGGTATAGGCAAAGATGTCATGAACAAAACTCCAGTCACACAGGAACTACCACAAAGAATCAACAACTGACATCTCAAAAGCTTTTCACAGCAAGAGAAACCAATGGGAAAAAAAATTTTGACAGCAATTCCTCAGATAAAGGACTACCATCCAGAATATATAAAGAACTCAAAAAATCAGATGCCCCAAGTTTAAAGACCCAATTCAAAAATGGGCATCTGAAATGAATAGACAGTTCTCAGATGAACAAGTAGAAATGCCAAATAAATATATGAAAAAATATTCAATCACTGGTCATTTGAAAGATGCAAATTAAAACAACACTGAGATTCCATCTGCCCCAGAAAGAAAGGCTGTCATCAAGAAATCAACCAACAACAAACACTGGAGGGGTTCTGAGGAAAAAGGAACCTTTCTCCACTGTTGGTGGGAGTGTAGACTGGTACAACTACTGTGGAAATCAGTGTTGAAGATTCTTCAAAAAACTAGGACTAGAGGTCCTATTCAACTCAGCTATTCCCTTCTTGGTATCTCCCTGAAAACATTGAAAGCATCATACCACAGCAATATATGCACACCTATGTTTATAGCAGTATAATTTGTAATAACTAAATCTTGGAAACATTCCAAATGCCCATCAACTGATGAATGGCTTAAAAATATGGGGGCTTTTTTGTTATGCAATGAACTACTACTCTGCCATAAAGAAGGATAAACTGGAGCCATTTCTAACTAAATGGATGCACCTTGAGGACATACTCTTAAGTGAAATAAACCAGACACATGTATAAATACCACATGGTTTCTCTGGTGTGAGAAACTCAAAGTGTAAATAAGGACCAAAATGTATAGCAGATATTGGGAAATGGGAAGAAAATGTTCAAATGAGAAGGGAAATAAGCAATGGGGGAGGGGAGGGAAACAAAAAAAGAAACAAGAAAAATGGAATCGAAGCTTTGGTAAATAAGGAGGGAGAGAGGGGTTGCAGGGAGGGGAGGGGACAGGAAGGAGGAAAAATCACAACACATCTGCACAGGCCCTAAACCCCTATGACGAATCTGGTCAGTATGTGTATCTAAAGTATACCAGTGAAATAAAGACGGCCTTCAAACAAAGGAAAGGCAATGACCTCTACTCGGGCTTGTGTTCCAGCAGAGGTGTCAGGGAACAGAGACGCGAGACACCCGAGAACAGCAGCAGCTGCCCCGGCATCCGCATGAAGAGGCTGGGCAGAGCACGGGGCTCCGCGGCTGAGAGAGGGGAGCTGAGTTTCTGCCTGCAATGTCCGGTTGGACCTCATTTTTACAAAGATGTCAGCAGAACCACCACGGCAGCCAGCGAGGCCTCAGGGAAGCGTCAGGAGGAGCGTGGAGAGTGACTCGGGAGACCACGGGGAAGCCCAGTCCCTAGGGGTGGCTCAGGTCATGACACTGGGGTCATGAGGTGTTTTTAAAGGCTCTGGGTTACAAACAGAAGAGTGAAACCAAAAGCAGAAGCAGAGAATTAGATTAGGGGGCTCTGTGCAGCGGCGGGCAGCGGGACGCACCCCACAGTAAAGGCCGAGTCAGGCAGCTCGGGGTTAGGGAGAGGCCACCAGCTTGGAGACGTCAGCCTGGAGAGGGCCTCAGCCTTCTGGGGCTCGAGGGGGAAGGGGGCAGAGTCCATGGGGCCAGAGTGTACGGAGAGCTGGGCTAGGGATGTCCAGAAGGGCTTGTCACGATATACATGTTGTGGAAGAGAGAGTAAATCGAGGCAGAGCAACATTTGGGCCCAGAGACACTTCAGTGTGAAAGCTGGGGAGGGAGGGTGACCCCAGAGGAGGCCAAAGGTGAAGCAAAAGAGAAGGAAGCGGGAAAAACAAGGCTGGAGCCGAATCAAGAGAGTGTGCCAAGCCCCGCGGCCAGCGCCTGGCTCTGGCTACTGCATCCCACACGGGTCCAGCTCTGCTGGCCGCGCCCCCGCCTCCCCTGGGCCACTGTCCCTGTGCGTCCCAGGATGTCACTGCTTCCCTGTGGGCCCACCTGTCCTGCTGGGCAGGAGCATCCTGCCTGTGTTTTAAGGCCACACACAGCAGGCAAAGGCCGCCCGATCCTCGCGCTCAGGAGCCCACTCCGCATACCTGTCCCCATTTCCCTTTAAATAAAACAAAGGACGGAAACTGAAGCCACCTACTTGAAGAAGGCGATCAGCAGGTTGACCATGATGATGTACTGCACGAAGAGGTAGACGGCCTGCAGGAACGGGGTGAGGAAGGAGCCCGGCGGGCACGTGGGGTGCTGCTCACACACTGCGGACAGAGCACCGAGGGGAGTGAGGGGGAGGCGCACCGCGGCCCCGCGCCCCACACACACACACCCAACATCACGACCTCCTCCATCTGTACGGTTCAGCGGATGAATCTTAACGGATTCGTGACGCTGCCATAAAGAATGACAGAGGAGTCATCTGTGGGAAGACAGATGCACCACGAGACTCTAAGGCCCCCGACACCCATGCTCAGATGTCATCTGGTTTCTCTTCTGTGAGAAACGCAGAGTAAAAATAAAGAGTAGAGCAAAACAGACCCCAGGAAGCAGGGAGACGGGTTGTCTTCTAAGGGGAAAGGGACCAGAGGTAGAGAGGCGGGGGCGAGGGAAGGCAGCAGAGATGAAGAGGACAAAAGGGATCAGGACGCGTGCTGGCTGCACAGCAACGCCACGGGGAGGCGGTGGACACAGCAAAGCACGAAGGAAAGGAAGGAATCAGGAGACGGGCCGAGGGGGACAGGGGACCAAAATGTGCCCTCCACACAAGGAATGGAAACCTTAGGCCCCACAGTCAGGAACTAATAAATGAAAATGAGATTCAGCTGGGCGTGGTGATGCCCACTGTGATCCCAGCACTCGCTCGGGAGGCTGAGGCAAGAGGATGGCTATGAGTTCAAAGCCAGCCTAAGCTACACAGCAAGACTCCGTCTGAGTACGATATGATACAGTACGATCCAATGGCTCAGGCGATTACGTTCCCAGTGTTTTGTCAGCCTGGGCGTCTGCAGAGCTGCAGTTTCTGCATGACCTCAGAGACCTGCGCGTACCGTCTATCTCCGAAGCGTAGACCTCCCCGTACATCATCCAGTATGGCTCAAACACAACATCTCGAGCGAGTCTCCAAGAAGGAGGCTCGCTTGGCGAAAGGATAGCCTTGCGGGCTACCCCGAAGCTCAGCAGGACGATGGCCATTATGATCACGATGTAGAACATGTTCGCACTCTGGAAAACAGCACCAGGCAAGTGGAGGTGCAGCAAGGACTCGAAGCTCAAAACACGCGGGACTCTCGGGACCCCCGTAACTACACTTATGGATGATGAGCCTGCTACCCTGAGTAGGGTGGTATACGCCGGCCACGCCAGCACTCTGAGAGGCTGAGGTCAGCCAACCTCAGGTTCAAGCCCAGCCTGGGCGAGTTAGCAAGACCCTGGCTCAAAATTTTATAAGGGCTGGGAAGGTAGCTCAGTACAAAGACCCCAGGTTTAACTTAGTACAGAGGACAAAAGGGGGGGAAAAGGCTAGTCATTTATTAAAATGCACTAGTCCATAAACTGCTGGATTTTCTTGGCTTAAACTATTTTTTTCTTCTGCACAAATGCGTTTCAAGTCAATGTGATCTTTAGAATCACATACATTTGCTGAGACTACAGAATGTGAACAGCTTCTGACTAGCTAACATCCAACTTTTCAACAGTTGGATCAGAAATTAGTTTAGGAAAAGCAGCTCAATCTATTTGTTCACTGTGGCAGGGATAGTATTTGTCGAAATTTCCTGCTGCATTCAATGAATGTCTCTACACTTCCTATCTCGCTTCCTCTAGGCTGGGGCCGCGAGGTCCATGCCAGCCACTGGGTTGCGAACTGACAGTCACTTGGGCCCCTGCTGTGGGAGACCTTAGAAGCCACAAACTTACAAACCAAAATGGCTATGCCGCAAAATAGAGGACAAGAGCACCCGTGGAACCTTTCTGGAAGGAGAAAGGGCCTGAGGTGCACTGGATCCCTCAGCATGTCCCCCCGATAAGCACCAATGTTCCCAAGACCAGACAACACCTTTCCAGTCTAAGAGAAAAGAACAGAAAAAGGAAAGTCTGTCTTTGGAGTCCTGCAACCCTCCCTGCTCTGTAGACTTTCTCTATTTCTCCCCGTCCCTCCCCTTCCAGAACTTGCTGCTTCCCTGCACTGAGACTTCCAGAAGGTAAAGCAAGGGGTGGTCTGAAGCTGTGCTTCTAGAGGGGTCTCAGGTACTCAGGAATGGTCACAGTGAGGGGACATGCTGCACAGCGAGCTCAGAGCACAGGTGACACCGGCCCACCTGTCGTCTGGGCTTCCCTGCACTGCCCTGGAAAAATTCCTATCGCCTCTGCCTTTCTGCATCAAAAACGTGGGTGGTGGCATCACTTATTTCCTACAGCTGTGACAGAGATGAAATGATTAAGACACACAAAGAACTCAGTGTGAGACACACAGCAAGCACTCCTGCAGATTACGGTGGCGAAGGTGAGTCAGTGGGTGATAATAAGCTGACATTTTCACATAAACCTAGCCCTCACAACTACTGTGCTTCAAGATGAATTTGACTCAAATCTCTATGATCCGGGCCTCACCAAAGGGGTGAATGGAGTACCCGGTCAGCTGCCCAGTGTGCTACCCAAGGACGGTGGTCAAAATGGACTCTGTGGTTACACGGGAAGCAGTGATGAGAAGTCTCCCTGTCTGCACTTTTAGAAATAACTCCACAAGGCCAACTGTCGGGCAGGAGCCACGAAATCAGATAAAACCACTAGCGAAGACACTCGCGCCTGAAATGGGTCTCACTCACCATCTTGGCGATCATAGTGACATAGGGACCTGCGTGCTGATTGACAGCGAAGAAGTCCATGAGCCGGGAGAACCAGAAAATGGTGTCTATGCAGTAGATGAGTCGCCCGGCTGTGTGAAAAGGAGGGTCACCCCACCGGAGGCAAAAACCAACTGCAAACAGACCAATGGCCACAGTTTCCATTAGGTTCCAGTACTCACTCAGCCACACCTTCACCTTTTGGGTCAACTTCTCCGGTTCTGAAATACAGATCTAAAAGAAGAAAGAGAAAAGCCTCACAGAATGGAGTTCTGACGCAGAGGTAATGTCCTCTGCTTGTACCAGGCAGGGACAGAGAAAGCAGAATGCTGTGGCAGGCCCGGGCAGAGCTTGCGGGCAGCGGCTGGCAGGGCAGGGACGAGGGACCCAAGAATTCCAGCACCGTCATCTTCCCAAATGTATCACCTAGTCCTTTAAAGAGCCATCTAACACACCAGGCAGGGAACTGGGGCTAAGTTCCCCCTCAGAACTGAATTATTTAAATTATCATATTTAATACCTATTGTCTACAACAATAAACATTAAGGCAGACGATATAGCTCAATGGTATAAGCGCCTGCCTGGCAAGCCCAAGGTCCTGAGTTGGATTCCCAGTACCAAAAAAAAAAAAAAAATTAAGCCATGAATGCTGTAAAGCCACTTGAAAACTCAAGTAGAATTAAAAAAAAAAAGAAAAGAAAAGTGCTGTTCATTGTTCTCACTAATCCTAAACTGACTTGGAAAAGTACTGAGACACTTAGAACCCAGTACCGCAATGGATCTGCGCAGCTGGTGCTCGGACCCAGCTCACAAGGCCCCGCAGACCACAAAGAATGCTGGGCAGAAACCACGGTCTCCAGTCACCTCCTGCACCTGTCATTCAGCGAGCTGCTTGTTGATAAGCTAAGAGTGTGTTGCTGGAACTCACCATGGTGAGAAACAACCAATGAAATAGTCTATCAGACAAAACCCGCATGTAGAACAGTAACCCTCTCTCCCATGAAGTACATACAAATGGGGAACTTGGATAATATTTAGCTCTTGAATTATTTTCTGCGGTCTATAAACTCCCTCTAGGTAACCAGCAGGCAATATACATATAATTACTAAGAAAACATCTACTTGTATATCATGTAGCCAAATTTTATATCTCTAAGCCAAAATATATGTACACACAATGCATATACATATACACTGACATCTAAGAGTCTTAGGCCAAAACTTTTTGGGAATATGGTTATGATAGTGTTAGAATATTCTTGTCTTTTTTTTTTTTTGGTGCCAGAGATCGAACTCACGACCTTGCACTTGCCAGGCAGACGCTTGTGCCACTGAGCTAGATCCCCGGCCTAGAATATTAATTCTTAAGAAACTGATTGCAACCTAGAAATTAAAATGATGTCTTGCTTTGGCTCTTGGACTATGGTTTTAGTTTCAGTTTTCAGGAACAGGAACCTTTAAATACCATAAATGCTTTCCTTATTTATCATATAACATGGGCTATTCACGTGCCACTCTGTGGGTGAAGCTCACAATACATAGGTAATACTAGGCCAAAAAATCAATCCTACAAATCAAAGAAAAGGCCACTAGGACTCTAGGACTGATAAATGCACTGAGGTCTCTCCTTCAAAGATGACGCCTCCTGAAGTCCAGCGCCCAGCACTTGGCCAGGACACAGGGCTGGAACCAGGATTTCCCCCGGAATATCTTTCCTGCCACATGCCCATGGGGACCGGCCTTTCCCCTCCCTCCCAGCCTGGCCGTCACTTTCCCCAGCAGGGACAAGGGCTGCAGAGGGCAAAGGCAGAAGGGAAACTCACCTCCCTGACTTTCTCAATAGCACTGGAGAAGATGTAAGTGATAACAAGCCACTCTTGCACGCTGGGTTGGGGCTGCATCTCCACCAACACAGTGTAAGTGAACAGCATGAGGAATGCCAAGTAGGCCATCTGTGAGGGGACACACACGCCCTGGATGTGAGTGTGGGGAGACACAGGGGCCGGGCAGATGCAGACAGAGCCGCAGAGAAACGCAACACCATACCCCGAGAACATCACCAGGGCCCGCTTGTGACTGCTGATGACCCGGGATCCAAACAAGCACAAGAATCTACGGTTTTCTGCTCTAAGGATTTGGTGGCAGGAAGGGAAATCAGTGTTCGCAGATGCATAGAAGGAGACGCTGCCTCTGGCTACTACTTCTGACCGGCGTCCCCAGGGCCCTGCACGCCCCAGCCCGACGATGGCAGCTGGCAGCGAGCCCAGGGGAAGTACCACCTGCCCCCAGCTTGAGCACACACGTGCCAGTGCCACCGCAGAGCGGTGGCTGAGCTTTCCAAACGTGGTGAACTGTGAGTTACTGCTGCCCGGAGTTTTATTTTATATTGATTAAAATATTTTGGTAAATAGAAATTTTACCCCACTGTAAGCTTTTACATTTGAGGAATGGCTGTGAATATTTTTATTAACACTACTCAGCCGGACACACGCTAGACATTCCACAAATGCTTGTTGGATTGCTAACTGTACACATTATTGCGAGAGTCTAACCTGTCCAAAGAATTAATACACATATCCACAGAGTGACTAACAGCTTACAAACTTATCTAATGTCCTCATCTTTTTAAAAATATATTGCTATAGTTGGGCACCCACATTTAAAACTGAGACAAACATTACCGAATCATCCCGCTGAAAAGTCTGACCCATTTCCACTGCTACCCACAATGTACCACCCATACAGCCTGCGCTCACAGGTCTGTGCCTGCATTTTGGAAAATGCATGTGGAGAGAGAGTAACTTTGTTCATTTTCACAAGAACCATTTTAACCTCGGTCCCTGTTTTTCACATCCTTTTGAACTATAAGTTACTAAGACTCTTTGCAAGTTGAATTCTGCGCCAAAACAATGTAAGGAGCGGCTTGTTTGAGTCTCTGCATACTAGAATAATGTTTACAAGCGACATTTGGGGTAGTCCCAGAGGGCATGGCCGCCTCTGAGTAACAGAGCAGGAGCGGAGTCCTCTGGTCTGTGTCCCAGAGTCTGAGGCCATGTTCGAGTTTGTCTGTTTGTCTGTCTGTTTTCTCAGTGCTTTGATGGAACCCAGGGCCTCATGCGTGCTCAGCAAGCTCTCTCTCTCTCTCTCACTGAGCAGCCCCAGCCCACGGAGGTTGAGTAGTTTTGAGGACTCTTTAAGGATATAACTTAAGTAAATCATTTTACCAAGTCATTGCTTACACTTTTGTTCTTGGTTCCATAGTAACCAGACAGTCAATCCCTTAACTTGCCCACTGAGGTCTATCTTAGAATCTTTATCCACTTCTCTTTATTTCATTATTTGTATTTTGTGCTTCTGTCTTACACTGGGATGATTTCCAAACACATAGTGTCCTCTACTCAAAGTTGCTAGAAATCAGCATCCATGCCTATCAATCTCTGCTCCCCAACTCTGGTGCTCAGAACTGTGGTTCAGACAGACCTGTGAGCTTTTAGCAAAACCTAGCTGACCAGTCTGGACCTTCTGGGGACTTCTTCCATCACACTTTCTAACACACATAATGCATAACTCTGTGACTGTGGTACACAGAAGGCTAGAAAGTGCCCGAACCCTAACCCCTGAAAAGCAGCATGCACTCCTCTAATTGGGAACAGGCTGGGCTCCTACAAGTTCAGTCCCTTTGCTCATTAGCCCAAAGTGACAATATACACAGCCACAAGCGTCTAGGTAAAACAGGCTGCGCTGAACAGTCTGCCCGACAGTATTGTTTCCGACTATTTGTTTCCCTCCCATCTTAAAACTTTGATTCCGTAATGTTCACATTTTTGCTTTTCTAGCACAGCTCCACTGCCCAGTGTCAGCCGCGCTGACTGCTAGCCGCTCCCAGAAAGGAGGCGATGCTGTTCTCAAATTCTCAAAGCACGTGAGCTCTGCTCTGACTTGACTGCCCTCATCTTCCTCTGACCTTCTTCCCTGTCTACTGCTTCATCCTCCCACCAATCTATACAACATTGCTATACTTCTACCGCAGGTTGGTAAGTCAGGCACATCACTATCAGTATTATCATTAGCCAAGGACAACCATTAACACAAAAGGCACTACAGCAAGGAGACCAACCGTGTAAAACCAAAACTTGACAATAGGGGCGCTGTAGAACTCATACACTTTCCTGGTCCAGGGAAGACTCTGGGGCCCGCTCCTGAGATCAAAGTGCTGGCTTTCATCCAGTTTCGTCTCAGAGCCCCTTTCCAAATCACTGTCTTTCTGTAAAATAAATGAACAAGCAATGTGTAGGCGTGTAACGCAGCGGGAAAGGTTCATGCTCCCCTTACATGGAGGTCCTGGGCTTGATCCCCGGCACCTCCACCAAGGTCACAGTGACAATTATGACGTGATGATGATCGAAGAAAAAATCATCATTTCTCATCAGTCATTTAACTCAAGTGCTGACAGGTGTGGACATCCAGAACATGATAAATGACACATTATAAATTTAATGGGGCACACAGTCTCCAAATTATAGTCTGAAGGGACAGAAAATTGCATTACTACACTAATCTCTCACCACGTGAGAAACATATAGGGTATTTCTGAAATGTAAGCTGTATCTCCACTAATGAAATCCAGAATAAGAGTCATTCTGAGGAACGAAAATCAGCCACTATGCCTGTTTGGGTGAATCTCATTTAGGAGTAATTAAGTCCTCATGAAATCACAAATGGATGACATTTATTCCATCATATAAGACAACAGAACGGACATACGTCCAGGAGGCCTCTTTTCAAAGTCATAAGAAAGTCAGGTACAGTGTTCGTTTTAGGGTTCTGACCTCGCTTATTTAGATTAACATGTCTCTGCCTAGAGCACTGCACTTTCAGAGTTTCCTGAACACCCTGTAACCATGTCTGAGCATTTGCGTTGTATGTGTGTCCTTCCAGGGAAAGATTTGCTGTTTCATCTGTTTTTTAAGAATCTGTGTCAGTCCACAGATAAATGTTAACCCTTGCAGGTGATGAGCAGTGAGTGCCGGTGGCAGAGCAGAGGTCACCTGAGAGTCACCACACACGACGCCTACACAGGACAGGTCTTGGCAGGAGGAGAGAGGAGAGCAGAAGTGCTTCTAATCCAGTGGGCTTTTAGAGGGGAAGTACAGAGGACATGAGGCAGTGAAAGAAAGAAAAGAAAGAAGAGAAACAAACAAAAAGAAAGAAGAAAGGTTATCCTACTTTGTAAAGTTTTGATTTGTATTAGGAAATGCATGTATTTTAAACTTTTAACATTTAAAGAAAAGGACATTCTGTGCCTTCTCTCACACCAGCCCATTTCTTCAGTCTTGTCACAAAAGCTCCAACTCTAGCGTGAGACTTGCAAGATTAACAAGATTTTTCAAGCCAGGATATGAATCAAATTTTGTCTGACCACAGTGTTTTGCAGGCTCAGTGTTTTGAGCTAGGTGACCTTTGCTGCCTGCTCTATTATCGCAAAGTACATTTGAGATAGCTACTCAGAGTAGCTTGACTCCTCACGACTTCTCGCCTGCACAGATACTGTGGCTTCCGCCCGCCCCGTCTCCAGTGTCTTCTTGCTAACCTGTCCTCTGTACTGGAGGCAAAACCATTCTATCAATCAAATCCTCTTGCTACACATTCCTTGGTTTTTCCGCTGAATCCTTCATAAGACCCACAGAAGTCTCCCTTCTTTCCCAGCCATGCTTGCGGACACTGGCTCATTCGCCAGACAAAACACACCCTTGTGAAGCTCGGCCAGGCCTTCTACCTCCTACTCACAGCTTCCTTCTGCCAGAAGGTCCTCAAGTCACAGCTCAAACAGCACCTCCAGCATGAAGTTGTCACAAACCCCTAATGCTCTCCTCCTGGCCCCTACCGAGGAGGGTCCCTTCTCCCATTCTGTCAGCCCATTCTGCTGTCTTCTCTTAAACTGTCATATGCCTAGGAAGAGGTAAACTTCCCTCAGCAGCTATTTTGCCTACAGAAAGCTCAATAAGGTAAGGAGTTTCAGCTGAGTGCAGGGACGTACACCTATACCCCCAGCACCGCCAGGCCAAGGCAGGAAGGTCACTGATCAGCCGATCGGTGATTGTTGTTTAAGTTAGATTCAAAGGTTAAGCTTTTCCTAATAGAAAAGACCTGGAACACTTTTGCAAAGAACATCTTAAAAGTGCCTTAGGTCACCTTGCTCCCTACACCTTCCATCTATGGTGCCCAGAAGCAGGCGATGGAACGCTCTCTGCACGCATCAGTGGATATGGCCACGTCCAAACCACCCGGGTGGGAGACTGCCAGGCCAGAACGACAGAACTACAGCCAAAATGTAATTTGTTCAGGGGATTGTGAGAACGTAACACGATTTGTCCTGTTAGGAGCACACTTAATTGCTGAGAAGAATTCTCTCTCTGGATCTCTCCTCTGAGAAGGGCTGCTTAGGGCCACACTTCAGTTCTCTACAGTTCGCTCAGTGTGCGAAGATAAAGATGCGAGACAGCCCCTGCAGGTGTGGCCGGAGTCACCCATGAGAACACACATCTGGACCTCACGTAAAACTACACGGGGCCCCCAGAGAAGGCATGGGAAGCCCCAGAGCGAAAGGGCAGAGTCGGCAGCATAAGCCCATTTACAAATACGGATTTCAGGGATACGAGGCTTCACTCACCGCTGCTTTAGAGTAGTTGGCTATCCCACCACTCACAGTGGAAAACAAACTTTAGCCAGCTGTGAGGATAATAAAGTCTTTAGCTTTCGTCCTGAAGTAGAAACAGAATATTTTGCGGACTGACCGACGGTGGGTGAGCAGGCAGAGAGGGCCATGCTCAGGTGACCAGCTGAGAGTCAGGCACTTCTGACTCACGTGCCACTCCAGACACATGGCTGCATGGAACCATGGCAACAGACATTTGCAAGAGATCACTACATACACAGACTTCAGGGCTGTGTGTGTGTATGCTCAATACCGCCAAAGCTCGATTTACTAGGCTACCGCACTAACCGCGTAAGCGTCTTCTTTGGTAGTGCTGGAGTTCTGGTCGGTGGAAGACCACGTAAACTGGAAGTCCTGGCACTGGGGAACGTGCGACATCTCGGCTTTGCTTTTAAATTCCAGGGTCAAAATGGTGGGCGGTAAAAGAATACTTGTGATGATCTGTCAAAGAAAACAAGATAAAGTAAGTAGTAGAAAATATACAAGATGACTGCGCTATTCAAATAAGAAAACTAAGAATTTAAGCCCATGTAAAAATATCTTATTCAGACCGGGCGTGTGGCATGTGCCTATAATCCCAGCCCTCAGGAGGCTGAGGCAGGAGTAGCCACGCATTCAAGGCCAACCTGGGCTACATGGTGAGTCCAGGCCAGTCTGGACTATGTAGCGAGATGCTGTCTCAAAAAAAAAAAAAAATCACATTCATTCTCCCATTCAATTTATATCTTGATTCTATATATAATTTTTGACCCAGCAATTTCAGTTCTTTACGTATCTTCCTCAGAAATACCTATTTGTACATTGCACATGTAGATTAGGGTGTCCGCTGCAGAGTTGTGTGCAAAAGCAAAAACCTAGTGGTACCCTAAGTGCCAGGCATGATGGCACACTCCTTTAATTCTAGCATTGAGGAAGAAGGATTGTGAGCTTGAGGCTAGTTTGGGCTGCATAGTGAGACCTTGTCTCAAAAAACCAAAACCAAAGCAAAATAAAACAAAAAAACTGAGTGACAACTTACAACTTACACCTACACAGGGACAGCTGGAATATAAATGTGATGCTGTATGTAATGGAAAGGTATCCATGCAATAGTAAGCTTCAAAAAGTAAACTGCAGAACACTAGATAGCCAAGCATGATCTACACCTATAATCTCAGCACTTAGGAGGCCGAGGCAGGAGGATCGCCATGAGTTCAAGGCCAGCCTGGGCTACCTAGTAAGTTCAAGGCAACCCTGAAATATATAGTGAAACCCTGCCTCAAAAAAAAATTTAAAACTTTTAACAACCAAAAAAAATAAAAATAAAACATAAAAAAACACTCTATAGAGGAAAAAATAGTCCATGTTGGTAAAATAATTTTAGTTTTTAAACAGATATGCATCTAAAATTTAAAAACACAAGATTTTACTAATTTTTAAAGTTGTTAAGTAGATATTACCACATAAAACATTAAAATTTATTCATATTATAGGCTTATAAGGAATATAAACCAGATATGTGGCACACACCTATAAAATCCTAGCACCCCGGGAGGACTGAGGTAAAAAGAATGCAAGCTTGAGCTTATCCTTTGCAATTTAGCAAGACCTTGTCTCAAAATAAACACTAAACTGAGGCTATAGCTCAGTGTAAAGGCCCTGGGCTGAAGCCCCAGTCCCACAAAAAAATAAACAAAAAATTCAAGACTATGAAAGTAGCAAGTTAGAACCACTGCCAATCCTGCACAAATACTTTGCTAATAAGATCCAAAGAAAAGATAGACTCAAACATCTATGACTTTTTCATTACCTTGGTCTCATTTGTGAATTATAAATATTCTTTTCAAAATAATCTTGGCATGCAATTTATATGGCCTCTTAAGATAACAGTTCAGAAGACTTAACAAATCAGTTGCCAAACACTCTCCTCTTTCAAGCTCAAATTAAGTCTCAGTATTCTGAGATTTGGTGACCAAAAATAAGATTAAAGCAGTCAAGTATGATTAAATAAACTGACATATCCTTGTCAATCTTTGTTTTTCACAATGAAACGATCTCTCATTGTTTTGTTTTATAGGTAAAGACTCTCTAGACTTTCACTAATTCTGACAGAAGCTTGTTTGTGTGTCTGTTTTATTTTCAAATGTAGAACCCAAAATACACACCGTTTTCTGGGTTTAGAAAGCAACCACAGTTACCACGCTCGGGGGTAACTGACAAGGACTGGTTTCTAAGCTGCCGCCTGGTGCCCTAGTCCACCGCAGAACAATGTGGGATAGAACTTGTGAAATGCTGGTGAAAGAATATTGAGTAATAGCATTATCAATGATACCAATATCCATTTGCAAAAGATGGGTTGGCGTCTACACACTAAAAACATTTAAATAAGTTTCTTGTCCACATAATGTGGCATGGTATTCCGGCAGTCTCACGAATCTGAAGTTAGTCTGACCAGGACAGTTTATGATTATTTGCAAATCTGTTCCTAAAACACACAAGCTAAAGCACAGACGAGCTAGGTTCTAGACACTAGAGAATCATGGTTTCTTGCAGGTCTGAGACTGTATTAACTCACTGTATGTTTTAGGGGAAAACATTTCATCTTACTCCAACTAAGTCTCATTTTTTGGTATGAAGTAACAAAAATTAATTAGGCGCTCAGTAACAGTAAGTGCCGTAAACTGAAGTACGCACAGGACACAGCTATGAGGAACATTATTTTCTAACTGTCTGTTACGTAAAGCCCCACTGTTCTCCCTGAATATGTCAGCGGGGTGCTTGGCAGAGGGGACCACGACACGTCCGCTTCACCACCTCCAAGGGTGACGTCAAGGCAGGTCAAAAGGGAACTTGTGGAAAAAACCCCTCTCTGATGTACTGCTAAAGAAGAATCTACGTGAGCACATTTCACTGACGTCTCCTTCATTTCAGTAATCTGCACCCACCAGAAACATTGCAGAGCAGACATTCTATGGTGGACATATCAAATTTTTAAGGAAGAATTAAAAATATCAAATGTAGTCTGACAGGAGCCTTCATACTCATACCTGATCCCTGTCCTCACTGCCATAAGCATAGGCATCTCTTCCTTCTGAATTTTCATCAGTACGTGCCAGTGACACAGGATGAATATATTCACCGAGGGGCGCTGAAGGTACACACTGTGCCTTCCCCCTTTCCCTTCCTCTTCCTCTCTCCTCCCTCTGGCCTCTTCCCATTCTTACTTCTACAAAGTCAGTTTCCAAGTTTCCTATCCTCTTTCTTTCTTTTTGTTTTGTAAAGTATTTTTATTTTGGAGCCTGGTGTGGCAGTACAACCTGTAAATCCAGCACTCAGGAAGCTGAGGCAGGAGGACTGCAGCCAGTTCAAGGCCAGCCAGGGTTACCGTGAATCCAAAGCCAGCACAAACAGCAAAGTGAGACCCGGTCTCAAAGCAACACAAACAAACACATAAATAAATATTCTGGGTTTCTCATAAGAGAAGCCATCATAAGCATACGAACTTCCTAAGGTTAAACACAAGCTAACACTTTAGGGTAGGTTTCGCATCAAAGATTAAATGTCTTCATCAGGTAATTCAATCACTCGTCCTTATTTAAGATATTTGTGGAAAAAGCTAAAAATTGGGGGATATGCAATGGTTTGAAAACACACCTAAGGGGGCTCAGCGGCAGTGCCTGCCTGGCAAGCACAAGGCCGTGAGTTTGCTCCCTGATACCAAAAGAAAACAAGAAAACGTACTTAGGGGTAACTTTACGAAATACCCTGAAACTATACATTGGACGGGCAGAAAAGACCATGCTGAATGTATTTAGTGCCTGTTAGTATTACATTTTGTTTCTTTTTTGGTGCTGGGGACTGAACCCAGGGCCCCAGGAAAATGAAGCACACACGCACCTGCGCCCTCCACGCCTGGTCCCCTCCTGGGCTGAGAACAGTCTCATAACACTTAAGCGTCGCCTGCTCAGAGTGGTCAGGGACGCTGGCACCATGTGCCAGACGGCGCTGCGCCTGCTTCTTGGGTCTCCCGCCCACTCCCCCTCACACGAGCATCTTTGCTGCGGACTAGGAGGAGAGGAATGACTACGCCCTCGTTACAAAGTGATGGGGCAGCAAGAAGCCCAGGGGCCTGCCATGCTCCTCTGGACCCACCCCGCTCCCCTGTGACAGACACTCGCTGGTGTCCCAAGGCCGTCCTGCAGGGACAAGCTTTTCAGAGTGGAGCACAGTTACTTTTCCTCTTTGAGCAGTTTCTCCCCCTTACACAGTATTTACTGTAGGTTTTGGATTGTACATGTTTTTTCAGTTTCTTGTACTAGCGAGACAACACGGTATTTACACATGTGAGTTTGATTTATTTCACTTGTGAGTGTGGCCTCAAGTCACATCCATTTACTTATAAATGTCTCGAAGCAATCTTTCTTCACCGCGGAGCAGTCCTCCATCGAATAAAAATACCACATCAAGAGGAAAAGTAACTGGGACTGGGAAAGGAAGAAAAAAGGAAGAGAAAGGAAAAGACACAAATCTCTGTGTGTGTGTGTGTGTGTGTGTGTGTGTGTGTGTGTGTGTGTGTAAGATAGCTAAAATGACTATGTTACTAATTATATTAGCTATTGGAAAAGAACAGTCAATATTCACACGATTAGATCAATTTTGCATGTCTATACCTGTTATTCTAAGCAACCCTTTTGAAGGTAACAATATGCAATTTCACAACCACTGTCAGATTCCTGTCGCCTTGTTTTGTAACCCTACACCGCCGTCGTACTGGGCTCGCTGTTGCCGTCCGTCTGTCTCTCTGGCTTTTGGCCTCGCTGTCCCGCGCCCGGTCCACCCACCTTCAGCCACGCGTGTTTGCGCATCTTCAGCCGCCCCACCCACATGTCCGTGAGCAGCATCTGCGTGCAGGAGTGCGAGACGAAGGGGCGCAGCCCCCCGGACGCCGCCAGCTTCAGGCAGGTGGAATTGCTCCAGTTCTTGAGTTCGTACGTCAAGAGCTTCATGGCCATGCGCTCGTTCTGCTTAAATGCTTTCTCCAGCACGTCCAGGCCCAACTGGCCAAATTCCCTGTAAGGAGCAGTCGGGATTGGAGGAAACCACGGTGCGGGGAGCCCCAGAGCTGCTCTGAGACGCGAGACTCCGAAAATGCCAGTTCATCTGGCTTTATTAAAAACAAACAAACAGCCACTCAAAACTCTCTGTCTGTCTGAGTTCGATTCCCAGTACTAAAAAAAAAAAAACTATCTTGGTCTGCAAAAGCTAAAAGGGTGGCGGATCAGCAAAGTGATTGCCCCTCTTTCATGAGGAAGCACAGTTGGGGTGTTCGTGCAGTAGCAGGCAGAATGTAGCTCACAGCCGGGCTCCCTGTCAGAAGAAACCCCCTCACCCCATGGGACGCCTCACACAGCTCGGTGAGCAGCCTTGCCAGAGACCTTGCCAACTGAAAGCACTGTTCCTTCCGAGGAAAACTGCTGGGTCTTTTTTTTTTTTTTCTCATATTTTACCAAATGTCTCGATAATTTAAGAAATCAGATCTCAGGAGACACTCCTGGGAAATTTTCCACGAGGTTGTCTGCTCTGAGGACGCTTTCATCCCTGGGGTTTTTTTTCACAATCAATGTTACACATTCACTCTCATTATCTCTAAGCTTCTTTTCTTTCCTCACTACCATAACACTATACCAATCAAAAAGCCGAAAGTACAGTACTTTTCTACCTTTTCCATCTTCTACCACTACTCTGTAGTTCTTTAATATAATGCAATTACTTGTTTTCCCCACCAGGGAGACACTTAAAGCAAACAAAACATCTTAATTTAACTCAGGATCAAAGAATTTCAGTCGGAGGGACTTTCAACATCGTTCATTCCAAAACATTTACTATAGTTGAGAAACTGAAGCCTTATCACTTCTTAACCTTTTGGCTAAAAAGCTCAGAAATGTCGTCAACTAGTCAGCTGGACTTGTCAGTAGTCAGCTGGACTCAGGGCCCAGCTGTCCTGACCCCAAGTCCTCTCTTTCTTATATCCCACGAAGTTGTTTAAAACCCTCTCGATAGAACAGTCCATGAAATGCACCAGGTGATGCTTAGTACTGGGGGTCACTGTGACTGCCCGGATGAGGGGCTGTCTAGAGACCTCCTAAGGCATTTGCAGGGTCCGTGTGGGGGTCAGTGTGGAAATCCAAGTGCCCTGACGGAGGAGTCATCCTCCAAGCAGGTGGACACACCTAAACTGCCAGAGCCCCAGGGAGAAGAAACGCAGACAGCCAACCGGTCTCTGCCCCTCAAGAGCTGGGACGTGTCTATTTCTTGCACTGGATATCAACAGTCCAAGGTCTCCAGATTTTGGACTCTAAGACTTGCAGCAGCCTCCCCTGGCTCGTCAGCTGTCACCTTGAACTAAGAGTTACACTGTGGAATGTCCTGGTCCCCAGGTCTTTGAATTTGGATGAAGCCATGCTGCTGGCATCTAAGGGTCTCTAGCCTTCGGGCAGCCTGTCCAGGGGCTGCTGGGTCACAATAATCATACCATCAACTCCCTAGTGAATCCCTTCGCATGCATGTGTACCTACAACGTGGTGATCCGTAAGTAGTGACCTCACAAACTCTAGTGTGAGGGAAAGAAAAGTATCTCAACCTACCAACGACGACTCTTACTTGGAGTAACTTTTCAGCTCCTCGGAGGTGTCGTCCACCATGTTGCTCTCCTTAGCCTCACGGGCCATTGCTCGGTAGAGGATACAAGCGATCACAGCCTTCACCGTGGCCTCTGTGCCGCGCTGCCAAAAGAACATAGCCATCTTCTGCCTCTTCATGAGCACTGCCCAAACCAGCAGTTCATTGTAGGGGTATGTAAAGCCAATGGACTCAGGGTCATCTGGCACATCTAGTCTTTCTTTTGACTTGTGCCTTGATTTGTGAGGGAATCCAGACTTTTCCTGTTGAAAAGCAAAATGGGGAAAAGTTTCAAATACTTGGGTGCATAGCATTTTGTCCAATGTAACATGTGACAAGAAACCTACAGACATTTTTAAAAACCATTACTAGGAAGACAGATGAAAATGTCAGTAGGACTTATACACTAGAAAGCAGAATTTAAATTTGTTATAGCAATCTATTTCCTACTGTAATTAAGAGATCCAGATACCTGAAAATTAGTTTCATTAATTAAATTAACAGCACAATTTAAATCAGTATTGCTTTAGGACATACCCAGTAACTATATGATAATGTTTGATTTCTCGGGACAATGGGTTCAAGTAGCACATTGCATAAGTGAAAATTTTTTTAAAAACTCTAACCTCAACTTAGCAAAAAGATTCATTTCTTCCCCTTGGAAGAAATGTCACGAGTGTTGCCGACTTGCATTGAACTACACTGATTTTACGTTTCCTTTCTTCTAAGTCTCTCATGAGGCCGATGATAATGAAGTGTTCTCTTGCTGGTGAGCTCAGCCTTTACAGCTCATCACAAACACCACTCTAACCCCATGTGCATCGCTTCCTAGGTCTGTATTTTGGTGGTCTTCATTCTGCACTATGCTATTATCTTGGAGACAAGGGAACCATTTCCCAGTCTTCGTAACTGTCCCTACCTGCCCACATCCCAAATTTAATCAAGTACTTGGTATAATGCCTGAAAAATCATAAAGGTTCAATAATTACTCTTTGTACTTGGAGGGAATCACAGAAAAACAACTGTACTCTGTTTCCTAGATTTCCATAAATAAAAGGTCTCTAAGACCATTAATGACGACCAAGGATGACCACTTATCTTTCCATTCCACAGAAAGTAAACCTTACTCAGCCAAACTGGTAACTATGTATTAAATGGGAGCTCTTAGGCAAAAGCATTTATCCCCCAAAGAAAGAGGGTTTGGGGAGTAAGGAGGAAGAGGAATATCCCAGTTGTGCATGTGTATGCATGAAAGCTACACATACATACACACACACGGTATCACTGTCATGCTATAACATTAGGCTAAAATGTACTTCAGGAAAGCCTCAGAAGGGAAAAAGAAGTTACAAAGGGGCAGTCGGAGAGAAGAGAGGAGAGGGAAGTACCCCTCGCACCTAGCTGGTGTTGGGGTAAGGAAGAGAAGGGTGCGGTGTGGAGCTAAAGGTTACCAACGTTTGACACCACTGTGTAGACTGCTTGCCTGAGTCACTGTCTGGACAGGGCAGAGGTGGGAACAAGGAAGGAAACTGAAGGGCTAGACGATCGCTCTGTCACCAGTGCTTTGTCACGGGCCTTTGTTCTCTGTTGGTCGAGGACAGCGCTGTTCCGTCTTTGACTTGTACCACCTGTTTATGGCGCTTGCAAATGTTTCCTCTATTTGTAGCTCTCTTCCTCCAGCATTAAATAAAGAAAGTCTCACTCTGCAAAACACATTGTTACTTCCAACTCTAGGAGCAAGGTCACGGTACCTTGGGCTGGTAAGGCTGGGCCGTTCTGAAGAACTGGGAATGCGGCGTGCTTTCTGTGGACTCTCTTCCACTTTCCGAGGAGCGCCTCCGGTGACAGGGGTGCTGGGGGAAGCTCTGAGCCAAGCTGGTCACACTCTGCACGTGTCATTATTCAATGTTTTAAAGACAACAATAAGGAAAAAAGAACAGACAACAAAATGAAAGTGGAATATAATGTTGTTTCTCGGCAAATATCCAATGACTCTGTTTCTCATCCATGATTAGCAATTAATTTCCCTGGAAATTAATTATTCACCCAACAAGAATCTCTCATGATCGCCTCCTCACGCACACTATCATTTCCTAGCATCTCAGAGAACACACTCCTTTGCTCCCTGTTCTACACCTGCATTCCACGGCCATGTGGAAATCACTCACCATCAATGGGATGTTCTATCTTTAGAAATGCAAAGCAGGTAACAAAGATTTATGTTTCTGATAAGAGAAGGTTCCCATTCACAAATGGCTCCAAAGCCAAGATGAAGTGAGAAAGTCATGAAATTCCTCCAGGTATACTATCATATCTCCCCTGCAGTTCCCGTGGGTAGGCCCAGTAACAGCAAGAGACATCCCTATCAGCAGGAAGTTTTCACTGATGAGAAACGTTCTTAAAAGGACTGACATATATTTGTAAGATGCAAAGTACAAATTTGAAATTGCCCTATATATGCTCGATTTCTGTTTTATGGATAAAAATTGGACATAGAAATAATGAGCTCAAGACCCAAACATTATCATTATTATTGAGGCATAGATTGAATAGTTATCCTTATGGCCAAGAGTTATAATGACTATTATCATTAACAGTTACTCAGTACCCACTATGCACCAGGAATGTGGATTTTTCAAGTATTATATGACTGATTCTTCTGACAAGTCTATGAAAGGAATATTAATATTTCTACTTTTTAGGTTAGGAAGCTTATGTTCAAGATTGTACACAGTTATGGTTAGGGTCCAAAATTTCCTTCAAAAAGGCTCATTGTGTTGAAGGATTGGTTGCTGATGGGCTCTTGGGAATGAATGGATTATTCCAGCTGTGTCTTCCTCAGTGGAGTGATCCATTGATCAGCTCATGATGTGGCAGCATTATTATTGGGAAGTGATGGAAATGGAGGTGCAGCCCAGCTGAAGGAAGGAGATCATGGAGATGTGACACTGACGCTCTATCTGGTCCCCCATCCTTTCTTCTCCAATCTATCCCTCATCCTCTGTTTCCCAACTGCCAGGAGGAGAGCAGCTTTGCCCTACCACACTTTCTGTTGGATGTTATGCTCCACCTGAGATCCACAGCTGTGGATAGCTAATCATGGACTGAATCTCTGAAACCATAAGCCAAACTAAATCTCTCCTCCTTTAAGTCTATTAATGTCAGTCACAGTGAGGGAAAGCTGATGGATTCATTCACCTAAAAGAAACAAAACTAAGATTCAACCTCAGATCTCTAAGACTACTGCACTTGTGACTGCTCCAACCAAGCAGCAGTCCTACTCCACTGAAATTGGGGAGGCGATTAATTTCATACTGGTGGCCCCTCACTAGAAAGCACAGGAGGGAAATCTCTGTAGCAAGCTCATTCCTGGGCTGCACAAGACCACAGTCTCTTACTGCCACAGGAGAGACCTCATAAAAATGGATATTTCCTCTAAATGAAGCATCTTTCACTTCCTAAAGCCAAATGGCATTTTGCTTCTGCTTCTTTAAAAATAACGGCTGCATGGTCCATGCTCTTGGAGTGATCTCACCCCAGGACTCCTTTCCAGTCTCTTCCTTCGCAACCTCCTTGTCTTTGCAAAAAACACACCCTGACCTCTGCAAGCTGCATCCATGCCTGTTCTTGCTCTTCTCTCAGCTAAATGCCCAAACTTCCCTTGCTAACACTGACCTCAACTTCCAACAATAATCAGGCTCCTCCTTCAGCTCCTACTATGTAATAATCATTTTAAGAGACAAGTATTGTTTTCTCTGCTGATCTACTTAGCATCTCTGGTCCTACATCCTTAAAGTAGTTATTCGTAAATACGTTTCTGGCTAGTTATTCATAGACCTGTTTCTTCTGTTTCTAAATGCCTGACCCTTACACCCACTCCATGCCTGCATGCCAGCCCTCCGCACAGTGCTCTGCACATAGCAGTTCACAACTCTCTACAAACAGGATGTCCAGGTGTGATTACTAATTACCCTTAATTTCACCAAGGTACTCTTTTTATTTTTCCAGTGATACTAGAGATTTAAATGAGGGCCTTGCATTGAGTTACAGCCCGCCAGCCCCACCTCCTTTTTTTAAGACTCTGCCTAACTAAATAGCTAAATTCCCCAGGCCAGCCCTAACACTGAGATCCTGCCGCCTCAGTTTCCCAAGTAGCTGAGATTACAGGCATGTGCCATCACACCTAGCTACCAGGGCACTTTTCAATTATGTTACCTTGCGTTTTCTATAGAGGTTGTTGTACAGGGCCCTGAAAGTTTTCCTAGTGTAGCTGCTGCGGTAGGCTCCACCAATGAGGTACTCTATTACCAGTCCAATGTCAATCAGTGTTATTTTGTAGCCAGAAATGAGGGTATGCTGTAATAAAAACATGCAGTGAATTAAAGCTTTCTGATCTCTTTTTCTGTCTCATTTTCCATGCTATCAAAACATAACCAAATTAATTGCTGAGAAATACATTTTTTCAGCATCTCTGAAAACTGATCAATTAATATGGCCAGCTATTGATACAACGTGCTTGCTTAGAAGTAAAAAGGTCTTAGCCTTAATATGCTTTCCAATTTCACAGATATAAAATATATTCTTACATCAGTGTGCTTTCTTTTCCTCTGCCTCTATTTCCCTCTCCCTATTATGCAGGAAAACATACATACATATGCATTTGAATACATTTAAATCTAGTATAAAAACTGTTTTAAAATGCAAATTAGGTAACTACAGAAGTAAAATCATGATGTATACAGTGAACATATTGCATCCAAAATTAGGACTGGGTTAAATTTCTTTCTTGTTTGTTTGTTTGTTTGTTTGTTTTGGTACCTGGAGAAAAATGCAGGACCATGCACTTGCCAGGCAGGCACATACGCCTCTGAGCTACATCCCTGGCCCAGCCTGGGTTAACTTTCTACCTCACTGTTGAAATGGTTGTAACCCTTTCCTCTGTTGGGGCTGCACTTTATGTGAAACAGGAATAGGGAAGAGAGTTGAGCAAATAAAAACAGGTCAAAGAGCTGTGTGATATCAGATGGTCAGGTTATGCCAAGACAAATGTTTTGGCTGATAGAAGAGCTGAGAGCTAGACTTCCAAGTGCTTGGGTTTTAGTCTAAAGGATAATTGTTTTGACCCTTAAACAAATGTCACATGACTACCTCTTTAGAGCTGTGCCCTTCTGAGCTGCCATTCACAATGACATTTTTAAGGCACGCAGAGCCAGACACTCTCAAATGGACAGCCTGGGGACAACAGTCACACAGCTACGGACAGGGAAAACCTGTGCGTACAATGTTTCTTTTCCACATTTTATAATTTATGTTTTCAAACAGGAACAAAACTAACTCTTATCTGCTGCTAGTCACAAGCATAGTTCACATGGTTTGTCCCTTTTTCTGCCATTTATGATGACAGAGTTAGAGGAAATAAGGAAACCCATTTTGATACGGCACGCATCAAAAGGAAACCAAGTTCGCGTGAGCATGGATGTTTCTGCTCATTGATACCCTGTGTCTATCATGTTTTGAAATTTTTGGTTTTTTTGTTCTCGCTTTAAAATAAATTTGCTGGAAGAGAAAAGTCAGCGCCCCCCGAGAATCAGCAATTCTTGTTGGGACTGGGAGGACCCAACAAGATGCCAAGCAGCCAGCCTTTCTGGTAAGCCCTGCAACCAGGAAGCTTCCAGGAAGAGAACAGTCAGCACCTCCCATGAGCCTAGAGGCATGAGGGCTGAGAATCGCACCCCCACAGCCCCCCTAAGCAACCGGCT
The DNA here is from genome assembly GCA_004027455.1 of Hydrochoerus hydrochaeris. NCBI lineage: Eukaryota > Metazoa > Chordata > Mammalia > Rodentia > Hydrochaeridae > Hydrochoerus > Hydrochoerus hydrochaeris. Next base: position 426,683 of record PVLA01000217.1, read on the forward strand.
GGTTCAGAGGACAGGCTGAGTTGATAGCAACTAAAGTACCTAAAGCAACTAAATGCTTGTATTATTTGGTTGATTTTTCAGGCCTGGGGCCAGTGGTCTGAGCGTCTCTCCAGAGGATGACAGCATGCAATACAGCAAATACGGGGGTTTCCTTCTATCTTGTCTTTCAAATCCAATATTGTTTCACTGTTTTGGTTTGTTCTGAGTGTACTGCTTTATTCAGTATTCTGTTTTGATTGGTTTTATCCTGCTTTGGTTTCGGTTTGATTTTGGTGTATCTAATGACAGCGACAACTACTATGAAGATAACAAGATATGCTATGGTAGCTATCGTTGTTTTCCTAGTATCCTGCTTTGAAGTTCTGCACCGCTTTTGCTGCATTGTTCTGACTGGCTTTGTTCCATTTTGGTTTTTTTGGATTTTACTATCTTTAAAATAAAAAAAAAAATTTTTTTTAAATAAATTTGCCAAGTGAATGGTTCCCTCGGCCTCTACCACCAAGTCAACATAATACTCCAGAAAAAAACAAGAGAATAACTTTTAAAATGTGGCTTGGGTGGATATGAACCAAAGTGACAGATAAAAAGCCCTTCCGATTTCAAGTCTAATTCACATCCGGTGAGGACACCACAGTAAGACACCTGCAGGGTACTGAGTGGTGGCGCCCTCCTGACTCCCCAGGACAAAGCTTAGACTCAGAGAAGCAGCCACAGTGTCCCCGATAGTCACTAATATGCTCAACAATAATACCAAAAGCAATGGGAATCACATTTTAGTCCTCTGAGGAAGACAACAGAGCCACCCAGTTCCCGGGTTCGGCGGGCATGGTCAGCAGTCAGCTAAGGTTGTATCAGGCTAAGCTAAGACTGCTCTTCAGTCTTTATCAGCTAATGTCACTTGCTTGGTGCATCAGCACTTTAAAAACATAAAGTAAACTGGGGGCAAATGTAAGAGTATGATTTTGTGATGAAATTGTTAGACTCATATGGAAAAAGTGCAGGCAACTCACTAAAAAACCCAAACCTACATTTTCCGAAGCAAAATTCGGTGACTCCCTCATCACAAAGCTAAGGCAATGCACAAAGCACTTTCACATCTTTGTAATTAGGTTACCTGTTTCACGTCTTGGACAAGATGATGTAAGAGCATATTTGTCGGCCCTTGTTTCTGTGATAAGAACAAAAGAAAGAAATAATTCTCTTTAATTACCAGCTGCTGCAGGGGTGGGCATTTTATTTCCGAATGCAAAAGCAACCCAGAAAATGGAAAAGTTCTGTTCAACATTCTTCCTCATGAAGCTTAAAGCTAGTAAGGAGTTTCCCTTGAGGCAATGTGGGTTTCAAAGCAATATGCGTATATGCAGACAGTATGCTAGTTAACTCTACGAGATAGAAAGCAGAAATAAATTTTAAGTCATCCATTACTATCCTTTATCATCAATAAACATTGTCACACAGTAACAAATCGTCTCATGCAGTAGCATCACATCGTCAGCGATCTACCGAAACTGTATAATGTCCAATAAAGTCCCCAAGGAATCAGAGGGCTTAGAGCAACTACACAAAAACCAGCCAGTAATATGACAATGTGTGTGCTGATGGGCACTGTGAGCCACCTGGCATCATCAAGAAGATAGAATTTGAACAGGTTTGAAAAAAAAATAATATCCAAAGGACAAGGAAGGATATTTCAATTGCGTAACTGGAGTTTTTACAGTAAGCAAGCCAACTAGTTCCAAGAGAAGACTTGCATAGGGAAGCTAAAAACCAACATTTTGGTTTTTTTGAGACAGGGTCTTACTATGTATTTCAGGCTAGCTTTGACCTCACTATGTAGCCCAAGGTGGCCTCAAATTCACAGTGATCCTCCTGCCTCAGCCTCCCACATGCTGGTACCACTATGCCCAGCAGGAATATTTTAATAGTGGCCTTACATACACTTCAAATAACTCAACAAAAAGCAATTGGTTCTTATTCACATCTCTGTCTTTATTTCTTAGTAGAATAAAAGAAGTTGGCTGGTAAGAATATTTCTCCTTTGGTTGAAAGTCTCTGTCTCTATGAACTATCTTTGCACATGAACATTCGGGGACACAAGCAGATATAAAGCTGATTAATACATGGGCCATACGGCTATGCTGGGTGAGGGGTCCTCTACTCACTGTATTATAGAGCTCTTCCAGGCGGGGGATGGTGAGGAAGCGATGGAGATTCACCCCATTTTCAATCAAGAGCTTCACAAAATCCACTCGGTCCATCACTAAAGCATCTAACATTGCTTGTTCCAGCATGTCGGGCTTCAGAAGGTATAAACAAGACAGACAGACACACAGTCAACGAAGCAGAAATGACTGAAGAATGACAGGTATTAGAGCTCAAAGCCACACAGATACAATAATTACAAAGTATCTTAGAGCTGCACAGGACCTAAGTGAAGATAGCTGACCAGATCAAGAAATATCGCACATTGTTGGATGGGAAAACCTAGTATTTTGAAGATCTCAAAGCTCCCAAAATCATGTGCAGTCTCACAAAATTCTAACAAAAAGTTTGAAGCTTTTGTTCTCTTTGCTTGTTGCTGTTGTGGCCGCTGGTGATCCTTCGCTTGCTGTGGTGAGATCACGTCTCCGTTTAAACTCTACTCAACATCTGAGTATAAACAGCAAGGTGAACGCATCCTCCTCCTGTCACTCCACCTAAAACTGCATTAGTACCACAGCAAACGGTTTTTGTAAGCAAAATCCACGAGCACAGGATAGCAAGAGTGGAGACAGGGAGGCAACATCTTGGAAGGTGGACAGGCGTCGGTCAAGTCCTGACATGCTGGAACAGGCAATGCTGACATCGTAGTCCTCAGAAAGCTGAACAGCAAGGTGGGAAATGCCAAGAGCTGAAAATATCCACCCAAAGAATTCCAGCAGGACCAAAATGAAATAAATGCCTTCATGCCAAATCCCTAGTGTTGGGACCTTCTCAGTCAGTCTCCTACTAACTCCCATATATGAGCAAAAAGGCTTTTGCTTTTCAACAGGTATCAAAAGATTCTTGTCTGTTAGCATCACTCGTACCAGAGAAAGAATATGACCACACAGGCATTTGGAAGCAGCTCCCCACAAACAACAGTCCAGTCACCCTACTACAAAGCTCACACCTAAGAAATCTTCAACTACAGTTCCAGAATCTCAAGGGGGCTTTCTATCCTACACCCTTACATGGAACAATCAAAACAGATCGTAAAACATCAGCTAGGAGCAATCATATAATGCAGGAAGAAAACTTCAAAAGAAACGTTAACATCTTGGGAGAGGTACAATAGGACACAGTCCAGACGCAAATGAATTTTAAAAAGGAGGACGATTCAGAAAAGATTCATAGGAGAAAATCTACCGAAGATATAGAATATAATAGAAAAAAAGATAAAGAGGAGTAGAGAAGCAGTCTACATGGCTCAACACTCAGAAAGAAGACTCTGGGGAAAAAGAGAAAACGAGTGAAGGCTGAGCTGAAATCAGGTGCCCGGAATCATGGACTTTCAGACTCACGATGACAGACATCACTGTGACATCCTGGAATACCACAGAAAAGATGACATGTTAAAGTTCTCCAGATTTGGAGGGGTGCTGGTCAGAAACAAAGGATCTGAAAAACAGAAATACGTTTACTTCTCCAGAGCAACGTTATACATTCAAAATTCTGGGGGGGGGGAAACGAATTCTAACTGCGAGTTAAAATGTAACCAAACTCACAGACTCTCAAAATGTTTATATTCCATGCTCTCTTTCTCAGGAGATACTGAAAAATGCATGCCATCAAAATTAACATGGAAACTAAGAAAGAGGAAGTCCTGAGATACAAGAGACAAGCACCAAGGTAACAGAGGGTCACCCCTGGGTGACAGCTAAGCACGGAGCAGAGAAAGTGACCTGAGCACACACAGCGCAGCCTCCAGACACCCTCCCCCAGGATGGCAAAGTTCAGAGCTTTCTGAAATGGGGGGCTCAGGAGACCACTACGTGACATGACTTAGAAATAAAGAAATACTATAAACGTTAGAACAGTTCTAAAATGTCAAAATTAGTGGGCTCGCTGTGGCGGGAAAGTGCTTTTTCTGGAGTCTTTAATGTCATCTGATGCCTTACAGTGTTCATTCATTGGTCTGACCCAAACACACCTTTAGTGGATTACAACTTTAATTTCTTTACATGAAATATTAACAGTGGTTAGCACTCGAGGCCATCATTTTTTCATCAACTTCTGCTGTGAGCACATATTATATCTTAATGCAAAAAAAAAAAAGACATAAGTCTTTTTAAGTCTGAAGTAACAAAACCCAAAAAATAAATCACAGCCATTCAAAAAATAAATCATAAATCTCTCCATTCTGTCTTTCCTCCAACTTCCCTTTTCAGCTTCACTTAGGCTGAGAAGATGGGGAAAACTGTTTTCAAGGAGAGAAAGGAGGGGACAGAAAGGCGGTAGCTGCCCCCGGGAGCCCATCCCTGAAGACACCGCCCCGACCCATCCCCAGACCTCCCGCCCTTATAAGCCAGGGCTCGGGACATGGTCTCCACATCATTTCATGTTCACTGTACCTTCCAATGCTGCCCGAAAATTAGGATATGCTTCTTAGCAATGTCCACTCGGTCCCAAGCCATTGCAAGATTTAGTTGTTCTGACGCTGATAAATTCGTGCCTGGAGTACAAGAAAGGAATGATGAAATATTCTCTGCACAACGCGTTAGGCAGCAAGCAAAGCGCGAGGTGCCCCGGGCGGTGGGCGTGGGGAGTGGGTCCCTTCCCCACTTACCCTCCAGCAGCGCGGTCAGGATAACCAAGTCCAGGTCTTGCTGCTCCTCCGAGTCAGCGTCAAAGACGGTGATCTACAGTGGGTGAGAGACACAAGGCCGTACTTCTGGGGAACAACCAGAGAAACACTCTCAAGCAGTCCCCGTAGAATTCACATTTAAGCTAACACGTCAAGGAAAATATTCCTCTTTTGGTAATTTCAAAACAAGATGGAGGGCTCGGTTTGGTGTTCTGTTTCACTTATGAAAGAGAAGACGTTTTAAACAGGGTGATGAGAAGCGGCAGACAGCTGGGAAACAAGGAAACTTCCAAATTTCCGTGTGTGCTAGTGCAAGGGAAAACTTTGTTCTTTTGAGACTGCCTAGCTCTGTGACTGCATCATAGCTTTGTAATTACTTTCTTGACCCCTGTAACTACAAGAGAGTCACAGCACATGCAGGATGCCCGATGAGATGATTGTACCAAGCTTCCTGAACTGACGATCATTCATCTACCCTTGTAACGGATAATCGGCAGAACTGCCGGCTGTTCTGTCACATCTTTGTACCTCCTTTATCTCTCCTGCTTGTGTATCAAATAAAAGTCCTAGACCACCAGAGATCAGGGCCTGATATTCTGGGAATGATCCCAATCAGTGCCCAACGACGTGAATAAATCTGCTCCGAATGCTGGGCTGCCTTTTGGTGTGTCTGCCTTTCGTTGCACTAGAACTTGCTCCGTGTATTCATTCCTAATGTAAATAAATCATTCCTCCTTGGGAAGGGAAGGCAGCCAAATGAGATTCTCCTGCTCACCTACACCATCCACTAAGACTGCTGCATTTTAATGAGCAATGAATCCTCAGGTGTTTCTCCTTTGAAGTCAGTGTGACAATTACACTGGGCCTAACGAGTAAGCACAATGTAGCACAGGCCGTCTTCACACTGTACCCCACTCGTCCCAGTCTGTAAATGACTTTTTTTAAAGACAAAGACTTCTAAAGCGTCACCTGAAAATGCATATATATATATATATATATATATATCACATAATATAGGAAACAAAATGAACAGAGAAGAACCAGAAGTAGCAAATCCTACTCCGAGACAGGCCACCAATCAGCCAGCCTTGGCTAAATATCTCAAGCCCCTTGAATGTAGCTCACTCATCCACAAAATGAGAAGAATCCGCTGAAAAGTCTCTACGGTACCATGAGGATATAAAGATCACAGTGCTACAACTTCACTTGTCAGCTCCAGTCGCCCCACACCAAGATGGGGACAGAGAATAGTCAAGCCCCAACTATATAGCAACCGGGAACACAAACCCTGGCTGCCTTCTCCTGCCCTTCTTGGTCCTTTTTCTGCTCATTAAGCTTGACGACAGGAAGAGACAAACACACTGGCAATCTCCTTAACAGGGCTTTATCTTAACTCACCTAATTTCCACCATTGTGGGAAATACAAAGTGTAGTGGCCTAAGAACAAGATTCCATCTCCGAGCTCGAATTTCACTTCTACCATTCCTTCACGGCAGGACTGTGCGAATCACCTCTATTCCCCTGGCCTCAGTTTCACATCTCTGAACTGGAAATAAACCCACCGCCATGTTAAACTCACTTGTGCGGTTATTTCAGGTGAAGAAATATCCTCGAAAGTACTCTGCTAATTCCACGCATGGTGGTGGTTGCTATCTATAGCTATTAGATGTCAATCAAAGTCACCTACTGGTTGTCCCGCATGCTTTGCCTGCTTTGTCCAGCCTGATCTTGTTCAATTGGCTTTTTAAAAGTATTGTAATATTACCAATATTCTTTGAATAATGTGTCCAGTCTCCCAATTCCAGAAAAATCACTTTGAATCGTGACATATCAGTGTATTTCAGCTTCACATAATATAAGCCATGAATAAAAATGCTGCCCATAGAACCCTAACCCTAAACACTTTCCAAACTGAGTCACGGTCCAGTCTGTGGACTACCATCTTCCACTCTGGCCTTTATTCTCACACTTCCCATCATTTGAAACATTCCCAGCATCCTCCTGCAGGGTTTACTCAGGAGTCCGGGACCCAGCAGACTGCGGTGCGCTGAAGACCTGAAGCTGTTCACTTATTCTGCAAATGTTACTATAATTTATGTGGAGTTTCACAACATTTCTGTAATGCTGTCTTTATCCTAAGTGCTAACCCTGCATCCCATGCAGTCTGGAATTTGAAGCATGAAGGGGAGGGGAGGGGTGGAGCAGTAAGAAGCCAAGTTCATTCATATGAGCATCCAATTCCATACAACAGCTAGAGAGTTACAGCTATTCATGTGCAAAGTGGGAAAAGTCTGTATTTTAAAGATCATGAAGATTGAAATTGTAACTTCGGGAAATAGGCATTTTTTTTTTTTTAGTAGGTTTGAGTGATCAGCTCATAATACTCACAGAATCCTTGTGGGCCATGCACTCCATTAGAATCTGAAAAAGGTGCCTGGACTGTTTGAGACTAAAGTTGAAAGTGTTCTGAATCATAGAGACGATCTTCTCCTTTACCTGGATACACAGCCTCCTGGCACAGAAATAAACGGTCAGGACCAGACATGAGCCAGGCAAGGACCAAACCAGCAATAGCAGCTCAAGACAGCCCGCCCACCTGTCAGGGAGGCTGCTGCAGGCAGTTCTGCCAGAGAACAAAAGAGCCAGAAGCAAACAAAAGCAGGGGCTCAGGAGATAAGCCATGGTCTCAGAAAAATGTGGACCCTAAAAACCACTCATCCTAGGGGACTTGGGAAGAGGGAGGAGTGAGAAAAGAGAGCAGTAGAGATATACTTCTAGGGATCCCTCTACAAGTATAAGTGAGATGCAGGTGAGATGCAGGAACGGGTGAGATGCAGGCAGAGTGTTAGAGGGCTGAGGGCTAAACAGTGGAAGAGAAAGGAAAGGGATCCCAGAAAGCTGACAGCACATAAGCAGCAAATCAATGTTTACTGCGTAAGAGTGGCTGAGCCATTTCAGCGCCCGGGCACTGTATTCACACAGCGTAAACGCCCACTGTGCTCTCAAAGCAGGAAGAGGCACACTGGCTGTAAGAAGGGCTAGAGAAACAGCATCCTTGAAAAAAGAGAAAGCGTCAAAGCTGGAAATAAACACAACCTGCTACTTTTGCTAATGACAGATAAACCTGAAGGTGACTGGACACTGAGGCATGAGGGACAGAGCTGGGGGAAGGTGGTTTCTAGGAAGCCAATGTTACTGTCTCCTCTGTCGGTGGAGGCCACGGCATCCTAGCAGAGAAACACACAGTACAGTCCCTGAGAAACGGATTCCAAGCTCAAGCCCCGTCCTCTGAGGATATGTGACCCGCTCAAAGGCCCATCAGGAAGGACAGAAACAGGGAACAGTAGTCACTGGAGCGTCCAAAAGGAAGCGTCCACCACTCACCCCTCATCTGCTAACTGCTTGTGGGTGAAGGCCAGGATGTCGGCGGCTCTGCCCGTGCCTTCGCACACCACCACGGGCTCTTTGTCCTTCACCATCTCCCACACCGAGAGGATGACGTTGGGGCCCCCTTCCACCACCAGCCCCACCACAGGCACGCCTTGTCTCGAGCCTGTGTCAGAGCACAAACGGTAAGCACCACGCGCCCTTGGGGAGGTCTGCGCACCAGTCTCTGAGCGGCCATGCGCCGTCCCTGCCGACTCTGGCCAAGCTTCTCATTTCACCCACATCTGCTTAGGTCAAGACCAAGGCAGGAACTCGGACTTTGAATAAAATCTATAGGAAATATGGTGAGGATACCTTCAAGTTTTCACTAAGCTTCCCCCGTCCTTAATACTAAGGATTAGTCCCACTGACCTACATCCTGTTCGTTCTTTCTTTTTTCATTTTTCTTTTTTTTATATCATTTTTTTTTATATCACAAAAAAGCAAGCTTAGGATGTAGGAGCTGACGGTCACGGTTATGCTAATAATATCATCATACAAAAGCTACCTGCAATGGGAGGGGCTGGTTGTTTAAGGCACAAAAGTATAAACAATTTTTTTAATTTAGATGGTATTTGTTTCGTTACTCTGGGTTTTTTTTTTCTTGTTTAGTTTTGTTTTATTTTGTTTACAGTACTCAGGATCAAACAGCCTCTCCTACCCGCTCACACGTGCTCTACCACTGGGCCACAGCCCAGCCCAAGACGGCTGCCTCGAGGTTCCTCCGTGAGCCTCGTGCAACTTGGACAACCACCCGCATATGAATCATGGCCTTCCCTAACCATAAGGCTCCTTCCTCTCCACATGGCTCCTGCGCCAGTCAGGTTCCCATGAGGAACCCTCCCTGCCCCTTCCCTCTGTCCAGCTGGACTCCAGGCTCACTGATGTCCTCCTCCTCCCAGGAAGCCTCTCCTGACTACACCGTCCTCCCAAAGACTCCTCCCTCTCTTACGCCATCACCCACAGTGCTGCATCCTCTTTCACCCTGGTCTCTTCCTGCTTGGGGACCACACCCTGTGACCGAATCTCCCAGGGACCATCACGCAGGAGAGGACGGGGCTCCTTGCTCCTGTGCAGGCCCGCCCGCTACTCACAGCTGTGTATTTTCTGCAGGGCCAGGTGCTTCTCCAGGTTTCTCCTGAGCTTCAGTTCGTTCCCGTACTTGCCCACAGTGCCGTCGTCAGCCAGGATGAAGTGGGAGTGCATGCAGTTGAGGGTGGTGAGCTTGCTGACGGGGTTCCCCAGGGCCTGGTACATGCATACCACCTGAGGGCCCAGAGAGGTCCGAGTGAGGCCGGACAGAGCCTGCCTCCCTGCACTGGGGAGCCTCCTGCCCAGCTCAGAGAGTAAGTAACACTTGCTGCTTAGCACGGCGTCCAAACCAACACAAAAACCCTGCTCCACAGATGCTCCACCCAGCTCCAAGGGGAGCGCCCAGGGCTGGGAGATGGGGGAGAAAGGGTGCAGGGCCCTGGGCCGCTGGGAGCCGCAGAAACAGCAAGTTTTTGCCCCAACAGGATTCTTTCCACAGGGCAGACAACAGCCACAGGGGGCCTGAGCACAGGCACCCACCACACTGATGTGGGAGACAGGGCTGGCACAGCTGGCTGGAGAAACAAAGCAGACCCGTCAAGGTCAGGTTCCCAGGACAGCGCCAAATAACTCCCAGGAGCCCAGATGTGGCACTTCTCACGGGCTCCCACGAGAGGTGGACGGTATACAAGGAGGCCAGCGAAGCCCAGCGTGCCTGATTCCTCACAGGAGTGCGCCACATGTCTGCTGGACACAAGCTGCACTCTGCTCTTCGTATTCATTTCCCTCTTGCTCAGCCCAAGTTAGCTCTGCAGAGCCAGTTTCTCCCTTGTCCCTTCACCCTCACTTTCCAAATAAACTTTTGGCACCATTTTTAGTTTTTCTCATCCAATTCCTTGCTCAAGGCCAGAAGGACCTGGCAGCCTTCTCCTTGGCGAGCTGCTGCTAAGGGCCCCCCTCCAAATACGAGCTCCCCTCAAGGCCGGGGTCCAGCCTTGTAAGGATTTGTTTTCTTCTTGCTTCTTTTTCTTAATCCTTTTTTCTGTTCCCTTTCTCTTTCCTTTTATTTTTTTTTCTACTTTTTATTCTCCATAGTATTTTATCTCCCATTTTTGTTTGACCTTCTATTTCTTGCTGTCTTTTCCCCCCCTATTATATTTAATTCTATAAATGACCTTCTCCTCCTTGGTCTCACTTTGTTTCTCCTCTCCCACTGTTTCATTTTTCAAATTTCCCCTTTCGCATTCTCCCATCCACAACCCCTTGTATCATCAACAGTGTAACCATTAAGCTTTAACGTTCTTTAGATGGAGAGCTGTACGGTACTATCGTTAAAATCTTTTCCAGCACCTGTGGAGGCGTGGCCATTGCATTTAGTAGCTCTTTACTGTATGTCACCATCTGATTTGTCTTCCTGTTCACACTGTAATTATTGCTCTCTAAGGTTAAAGGTGGCAAGCCATTAAGTTTATTGAGGTGTAAACACCCCGTTTGTCTTGGATGCTATCACTGCTGTTGATTTACCTGATATTGCTAGGGTGGTTACAGCTGTTACTATTAGCTAGTTTTCCTTGAACGCTAATACCCATATTACCTTTGTGACATTAACAGTACAACAGTCTATTGGAGGAGAACTAGGTGCTGGGCCAATTATATTGCACATGGGAAGGGGCCAAGAGATAGAAGGAAGGGGAGAGACAGAGGGCAAAAACAATTAAGATGTGTTATGTACCTGTACCAACTCCCTCTGCAGAATGTGATCACTATGTACTACAAACAAGTACTAATAAGGAGGAAAAAGATAAAAGTAATTCAGCGAAAAAGTGGACCAAAAGAATCTATTAACCCTGTGAGCTAAATTAAATCTTTCCTCCTTTAAGAAAAGAAAAAGAAACCCTATTTATTACCTCATCACAATGTATGGAACATTTTTGCACAAATAAATCAAACTATTAAAAACTATGAGATACCCTGAGAAAACCCTTGGGTGTAAAAAGGCCACTGCATGAGGAAAACATTAACAACAAAATAAGTATGAAAAAGTAAAAACTTGACCGGATCAGTTGATGGTGATCAGGAATTATTGATGATACACAGGAATTTTTAGTCATAATAACAGCATTATGATTTCATATATATAGAGAGAGAGATTGAGAGAGAAAAAATTATTTATATTTTTTTGAAAAAGAACTCTCCCAGGTCTCAATGGTGACACACCTTCTCTTTTTTATTATTTTTTATTAGTACATATTTGCCATTTAATGATCATATTCATCATAGGGAATTTGTACCTTAGATAATATATCTTAATTCTCTTTCTTCCCCATTCCCCTCCCACCCCTGAACTCTCTTCCCTTATATTTTCTTAAATTGTTCATATAGTTTAGAAAGACCTACTAAAATATTTAAAGATGAAGTTATTTACTCTCTGGAATTTGCCTCAAGATAATGAAGAGGGTTTGTGGAAAGGGGGGAGGACAAAGAAAATAAAATCAGCACTGTAGGAACAAATGCCAAAGCTGGAAGACAGGACACAGTAAGTCTTATTCTAATCTCTCTGCTACTTAATATGTTTGAAAATCTCTAAAATAAAAAATTTAAATACACCATAAGAATGTCTACATTAGTTGGCATAGAGAAATAACTGTGATAAAGTTAAGCTAAAAATAAAAGCAAGTTTGTGGTGAGTTTCTTGTGTTACTTTTTTTAAAATATGCATTTTCAACTCTACATATATAAGGTATAAGTAGAAAAACTTGTGGAATGAAAACACACCAAAATATTAAGAGTAGTTACTTGTGCTCTTGGTATCTTTTCTAATACTTGATAAAAACATACATGACTTATAAATAGACTCAGCCAAGCCCAGTGAGGAACACACAGATTCTAATACTCAGAAGTGAATGAAGCAGAAAGTAACACACAGCACAGGAAGAGAAGCAGTCAGAGCCAGCTGAAGAAAGTGCTTCGTTTTACTACGTGAAAACCTTTGCACATATATTGGCTATTTGTCAGAGAGGAGCCATCCAGGAGGTTTACCAACAAAAAAAAAAAAGGCATAATTTTTTATTAATATTTTAGAGAATCACTCTGCTACCATAGACTGCAGCAGGAGACGAGAAGGGGGAAAGGCAGCCGTCATTTAGACGTCAGATAGTGATAGCTGGACCCTCTCGCTAATGGTGGGAGCAATCAGAAGTCAGATTATGGCTGTATTTTGAAAGTGCAGCTAAGATAGTTTGCTGATGGATCATTTCGAGGCACAAGGCCAAGACGGTTGATCAGAGGTCACCTGCTTGAGCAACCCCAAGACTGGATCGTTGTTTTCTAAAACCGAGTGAGTGCCACTCACCCCTAAAGAGGATTAATTTGAGTCACTGGTAGAAAAATAGATGTATGTTGAGACCACAATACTAAGTGCAATAAATCACATACCGCAGGTTAGATGTCACATAGTTTCTCTTACATTAAAATATAAATATAAATAATTCAAAGAGCAAAATAAAAAGAGAGTTGACAGGAAACTGGAGGCAGCCTTCCTGGAGATGGGAAGGAGGATCTGGAAATGGAGGGAGATGAAAGAGTGGGAAAGAAATGGGAAGGAGAAAGTGCTGGAGGCCTGATGTGTACATCCGCCAGTTCCCCAAGATCAATGTGACTGTTACATATAACAAACATAATGGGTGAAAAAGACATTAAAAACGAATGTATAACATAGGGTGAGGGACGTAGTCACAGGGTGGAGTTGGTTTCAGATATATTACATGTGAGGTGTCTACTGGACATCCAGGGACAATGTCACGAGGACATTTGGCTGTGAAAGGATTGTCTACTTACATCTTTTCCAGTAAGATCTCTCTGGTTCTCAATGACGCCCCAAGGAGGAATTCCAACTGTACAGATTTTTCTCAGGGACTTAGAGGAATGGACTTTCAGGGCATTCCCAACATGCTTGGAAACTCCTATGAACAACCAGTACAGAAGTCAAATTTTAACTCCCCCTCAATCACGTAAAACAGTGATTCGGAAAGAAACTCGTAGACAAGTATGTGCAAAAGGTCATTCTGAAGGAAAATTCCCTGGCACAGCGGAATTCGTTTCTCATAGCTCAGCCTCCTCTGTACCCTTTTGACACCTCTTTTTCTTATCACTGACCTCTGGACCGGAGTAATTCCACTCTCCCTCTGGACAATCTCTTCCTAGAAGCTCAATTCTGAGCCTACTCTTCTCTGAGCAGAATGTGCTATACATTATCTTTTCTCAGGAAGCCCAGCCCTGAAGCCAGGAATGTTCGAAGTATTTTGATCTGTAATTTCCAATGTCTCAGCAAAAGATCCTTCCTTGATTAAAGCAAACTAATGAAATGATTCTATATACACCAGTATTGCAGACTTCCTATATTAAAAAGCAATGTATTCCTCACTCTCTGGACTTAATGATTTCACAAGAATTATGGTAGCTGCTACTTACTAGCAGTATGTGCTATAAGCTGTCAATAAGTGTTGGCTAGCTTTGTATGTATTTACACTTTAGGAACATTTTTTTGATCCATCTTATAGACAAAAAAAAAAATGACACAAAGAAGCCAAAAACTTACCCAAGGTCACAGCTGGTTATTTGTAGAAATTAGATAACCATCTAAGTAATCTGATATTTTGTAAAATAGACTATTTTTAGGGCAGTTTTAGGTTGAACAGAGGACGCAGAGGATTCTCAGTACATGAAAACAGCTTCCCTGTTAACCCCATCTCACACCAGAACGATGCCTTTCATCTAAGCAGTGAATCTATACAGAGACACCGTTACCACTCAGAGCTGGGTTCACGTGAGGTTCATGGTTGCGTGCAGTGCTCTGTGCCCTGACTCGCACCCACCGCAGTAGCATCACCAAGCGGCCTCGAGACATTGCTACTCATCCCTCCCTCCGTGTTAACTCCTAACACCCACCGATCCCGGCACTGTTTCCATAGCTGCCTTTTCCGGATCATCATGTAGTTGGAATCACACAGCACACAGCCTTTTGACTTTGACCTAATCTGACCGTTAGTTCATTCTGAATTCTGCATCATTGGGCATATTCTTCCTACACCTAGTAAAGACTGGACATGTGTCATTGGCCCAAAAAGAAAGGACACTGCCATGGTGTGAATGAGTCCCCTTCCAAATCCACACAGGAGGTCTCTACTCTCCAGGGCCACCGTGTTTTTAAGCGATGCATCTATCAAAAGAGCTTCTGAGACTGTTTGCTCCTTCCCGCCTTCCAACGCTTACCGTGTGAGGACACTGCCAGAAAGCACATGTCAGATGTAGGTGCCTTGATCCTGGACTTCCCAGCCCCCACAGAGAGAGGATAAATTTCTATTCTTTATCAAGGACCAGTCTCAGGTTCTCCGTGACAGTAGCACAGATGAAGACACCTGCAAACTGCATGTACCCGATGCAGAGGGCGCAGATCAGATCCTGGCACCTTCTCTCCCAGTTCACTGCCTAACCCTTACCCCTAGTCATCTCCAGAATCCAGGGTGTAAACACAGGAGCAGATCAACCCCACCTGTGGAGCCATCCACTCAAATAAAGATTGTGATTCCCGAGTGAATTTCTAAGCCAGGAGAATGCCTGGCTTACTAGGCTGTTCCTGCTGCCGCTGTTGTAACTGATCCACAGTGTAAGCTCCCCGCAGACAACATGTGCAAAATGCCATCTGACCAGACCTGCCCTACTCATTCTCTTCATTCCAAAGCCCTCGAGGGCCTTCTGCCACACGGAGAATAACGCCAGCTCATTATGCAGTGGCACCTAATCTGGCCCCCAGGCTTCCTTGCTATCCCCGTCCCTGACACACAGTGACACCATGGGCAGTAGCCTTATCTCTCTTTCAACTCATGCTTCAATCTCTGGATGAGTGTCCAACAGTAAGCTTCCACCTCCGTCCTGCTCAAGACCAATGCCAGCAGCGGTCTCCTTTGCCCAGAGTTCAACGTGCCTTAAATCCAAACTGTGATTTATCTCCCTCTCCTTGTACTCCCCAAACACTCGGTACCTCAAACACAACCCAGTCAGCATCCATGTCTAGCTATTCACCTTCGGCCACGTGTCCCAGACCACTCCTGTCCCTTGCCTAGAGCCCGTGTTACACATCTTTGCTCCATGCTTCTCACCAGGCAGACTCTGAAGCCTGCTGGCATTTGATTTAATCATCATGCCCAGTTATGTCCAATTATAGCTCAGAAGCATCTCAAGGGTAGGCAGGAGCTCACAACAGAGCCTCTCAAATTTAAATGTGCACCAGGACCTTCCAGGGGTGCTGTTAAAATGCAAGTTCTAGTTCTGCAGGTCAGGGCTGCTGAGGTTCAGGGTCCTCTCCTCAAATCATCAGGCCCTGGAGGACCTGGGGCTGAGTTAGGCAAACCGCCTGCAGATTAGAGAGGCTCCAAGCGCTCCTCCTCACTTCGCATTGTTCTGTCCATGCTAAGGACTTTAATCAGATGCACATACTGGGTAAGGTTTCCTTAAAGTTAGCTGGTCCTAGGCTACAGTTTCTTTTTTAAAAAATGTTAAGTAAAATAAAGCATGAAATGTAATTAGTTATTCAAAGAGAAAGCTTTGTCCAAGTCTATTTTGTTTTTACCTCTGTTCTTACCCCACCTCACCCCTTTTCTACTGGAAATAAAATAAACACTATACAGTGGCTCAGGGATGCCAGTTCAGTTTATTCCATGAATGTGAAACAATCAGTTTCTGTAAAATGGGCAAGATGAATTACAGTGTTACTTAATAGTGACAGGCTAAATCCCTTGGTTTTATTTTGGATTTGTTTTGGGGTTTTGTGGGTTTTTATTTTGATTTGCTGTCTGTCTGTCATTGGCTTCCTTCATTTCTTTTCAGCCAAAGAGAACTGTTGAATAAGTACCTGTCGCCAGCCTTAGTAAACACCTAGCCCTGCCTCCAGCCCACTGCCAGACAAGAGAGCTGGTGTGCAAACTCTTCTGACGAATACAGATACAAGACAAGGGCTGCAGGCAGTCCCTGCTGCAGAAATCAAACAGAAGAGTGGAAGGGAGAAAAGAGAAATTAATCAGTTAACAGACAAAGATGGAAACCAACAACAACAAAAAAAGCCTGTCCCCTACTCTTTAACATGCGTCGATTCAAGACCTGAGGTGGCTGCCAAGTGCCACTGTGCTGTCCCCACCCAAGCCAGAAGCCACAGGTGCTCCCCTGGGCTGCCCTCTCCTCACTTCAGGTCACCCCACATCGCCTGCCTGCAGCCGATGGGAGCTCAACATAAGTGAACAAACTTCCTTTTCCCAAAATTTCACAGTAAGACGGCCCTTGCCTTAGCTCCTTCAGACATGTTTCCACCTGATACCCAGCCCTGTTGCTGGTAGTTACAGAACTCAACAAGGGACCATTCCTTTCCTGGCTGGCATCTGCAAAGGTGCAATACACCCTTCCATTTCAGAGGCCACTTGCTCTCAGGAGTTTTGGACTAGTAGACTAAAGCTCAAGACAGACTGTTTCCTGTACCAAAGTTTACTCAGAGTTTTATTAAAATGAGATTATTTTGATAATGAGGAAAGCACATTCTGGGAAAGGCCTGGGATAGTTCTGGACTCAGATCCTAAGCACCTGTCACTCTCTTTGCCCTTTCTGACACCATCCTATTTTCTGGGGGTGCAGCAGAGGAGGGATTTGGTACCATCCTGCCTAGTTCATAGAAGGAAGATGTAAAGAAAGAAGAAAGGAAGGGAATGAGGGAAGGAAGGAAAGAAAAAAGAAAAGAGAGAGAGAAGGGAGGGAGAGAGCAAGGGAAAGGGGGAAGCAGTGGGCAGACGCGGGCTTTACCCATGTTGATGCCTTCTGTCAGGATCCACGCTCCTGTCGTCTCTGCGGCTTTGACCAAACCCTCGCTGAAGACCTTGTGCAGCTTGGAGGGCATCTTAAAGTTCTGGACACCTCCGTGGACAGAGATAAGCAGCTTGGGCAGCTCCATCTTCCACTCTTCCAGCATCAAATGTAACAGGTGATCCAGCCTGGTGTCATAGGAAGTGCGGATGTACTGGAAGACACGCACCAGAACAGAGCACCGTGAAAGCGCGGGCCAGGTACGGAAATGGGGACCCAGCGCGGGGCAGCTGACCTGGCGCAGCCCGCAAAGCGTCTGGCATCTCTCTAAAAGTTCACCTTCGCATAACAGGGACATTTGCTTTCCAAAGAGCCCACATCCGCTCAACGAGGACGTTCCTTCTAGGAACTGTGAGTCACTGTGACAAAAGTCTCTGCCTTCCTGCAGAAGGCCTGAGGCAAGGCGGAAGGACTTCAGACAGTGACACCAGCGGGCCATTCAGGAAAAGGCTGTGAGAAGGCAAAATGTGACTTTTCGTAAACGCTAGGACTTTTAGTCTGCTTGATCTTTTCATATATTTACATAATTACATATGATTTGTTATAAAGTTTACTTTCCAACCATTTCCTTTATATACTACTCTGAAGTCAATTCCTTTTCCAAAACAAATGCTTTCCAGTCAGGCATGGTGGCATAGCCCTGTAATCCCAGCACTGGGGAGGCTGAGGCAGGAGGACTGTCACAATTTGAGGCAGCCTAAACTACATGGTGATACCCTGTCTAAAAAAAAAAAAAAAAACTTTTCACCAAACAATTATTTCTCAATATTCAATGCAAACAAAGAAAAGATAAAGAATGGGGGTTGAAAATGACCAAAGCACATATGTGCATCATGAATTTGCCCAAATGATATGTGCATCATGAATTTGCCCACTAATGTGGACAGTCAATATTAAAAAAAAAAAGTGAAACAAGGATGAGGGAATCTAAGCCAGCAAATAGCACTTAAATGGTTTTGCATTTTGCCCAGGATTACATGGTATGACCAGCTTTCTTAATCCAGCAAATGCAGCCACACAAGCATCCACTGAAATGACCTCGCCTTTTGCCTACTAAGCAACAATGAACAAAACTTAGAAAAGAAAGAAGGAAAATACAAAGCTGGTGTATGATAAACTGTGCCAAACATTAACACAAACGGTAATCTCCAGAGCTGCAATAGAAATGATCACACCCAATTATGCAATTGATAGCAGCTTTAAAATCTCCCCTCATCCTCTGGCTGCTGAAGATATCCCTTATTTCATAATGAAAATATCAGAATTTTGAACACTGGGAGGGCCCAGCTACCATGAAACGTAATGTCAGAAAGAATCCAAGGATGATCACGATTCAGTTTACACACATGACTCTCAGCTGCCGTGGCTTTACTGCATACTGAAATAGCAGGACAAAGTGTTTTCCCAGAAAATCTGTGTTTGTCCCAGGCCAGGAGCCAGGCAAAGGCATCTGTCTGGTGCGGTTCACCTCTCTCTGCCGCAGCTCTTCCCCTGCAGCTCTTCCCCTGCTATGGGCTCCCTCACCTGTAGGCCCCTTCAGCCCTAGAAGACATTGCTCCTTGAGATTTGGGGATAAACAGCCTGAGGAACTAAATTATCGGTGTTTATCAGTGCTAGTCTGTCTCCTAGTGGCAGCTGAAGTGACACTAAGGTTAATGACTCACTTTCACCCATCCACTGCCTTTATCATTAATTCCTGTAGGCCGAAACCACAGGCCAGTTGGGATTAACCTGAGAAGGATGAAGAATGAGGGAAGAGGGGTTCCCGGAAGGGAGTGCGGCCCAGGGAATAACAGGTTTGCTGGGCCTTTCCTGCTGAGGGCTGAAGCCTGAGGTGAGATGCAGGCCCTGAGTGGCCTGTTCTCTTCCGAGAGGTCCAGGCAAGTGCCCTGAGGTACCAAGGGCTCAACGCTGAGCATGGAGCATGTGAATTCTCAGTTTAACTGTCCCTACCATCAGAGAACCTCCCGTCACAGGGGGCATCACCATTTTCTAAAAGAATCTGTCCCCTCCTCTCACAGCACCCTTCCCTCCATGACAAGCCAAGCTGTTTCCTGTTTTCTTCTCTCCACGGTAAGCGCTGGGTCACACCGCGTACAGGCACCCAGGAAATGTGTGCTGGGTGGACACAAGCAGTGTCACTGAGCGTGATGAAGAAGGAACACAAAAGCAAGAAGAGGCAGACTCAGGGGGAAAGGGTTCTACAAGGATCCGCATCCAACAGGACTAAAAAGAGCAGTTTTTCTGCCAACCCAAGAGAGTATCAATACTCAAAGTTAAACGCAAGAGGGCTCATAACTAAAAATGCAGGTTGCTGTAGAATTGCGTTAGGACATAGTATTAGGACCGCACTAGGAGAACCGTTTCAAATCCGGGGACAGACACGCTCCGGGAACACTGGTTCGGAGCTTTCCTGAGGTGGGATTCATCAGCTCTAGTGAGCAGTAGGTAGGCATTTAACATGTGCAAAGAACACGCAGAGGGACAGCTGACCAGCCAGGCCTAAGTGCTACGGCTTGGACGGGAGCGTCCCTGAAGGCCGGTGTCGAAGGCGTGGCTGCTAGCATGAGGCACTGGGGGGGCTCGTGGAGGATGGGGACGTGGCCTTGCAGGGGATCCTGAGACCCGGCCCCTTCCTGTCTCTCTCTTTGCATCCTGCAATACACATTGCTGTGCCCTGGGCCACAACAGGCCTAAAGCAACAAGGCCAAGCGACCATGGACTAAGACCTCTGAAATTGTAAGCCAACACAATCCTTCCCTCCTTTTTCCCTCCTTTTACACTGATTGCCTTTGTTGGTGGGGCTGCGGGGGAAAAGGAACCTTCTCCACTGCTGGTGGGGGTGCAGACTGGTGCAGCCGCTGTGGAGGTCAGTACGGAGATTCCTCAAATAACTAGGATTGGAAGTTCCATTCAATCCAGCTCTTCCCCTCCTGGGTATTGTCCCAGAAAAATTGATATATATGTGCACCCATGTCCATAGCAGCACAATCTGTAATCGCTAAATCTTAGAAACAACCAAAATGCCCATCAACTACAGAGCGGATGAAAAACTTGTATTTTTATGCAATGGAATAGTACTCAGCTATAAAAAGGATGATCTTGAGACTTTTATAGGTAAGTGGAGGCAACTTGAGACTATTCTCATTAGTGAAGTAAATCAGACTCATATTTCTAAATATCATATTGTCTTTCTAATATAAAAATAATAATGAAAAACTAAAAGAGTAATACAATCCAAATGAATAATAGATATTGTAATACTGAAACGAAAAGTGCTCTAAAGGCTGTAACTGTATATATATTTAAGTGTGCAAGATAGATAACCATACTACTAAGTTTTTGTTAGCTTATCAAACAGAATAGTTTGTATTGTCATTGTTTTTCTGTCCACCTTTTTATGCTTTGATTTGGTAACAAAAATTTTTAAACTACTTCTAAGAAAACAATATGTAATTTATCAACTAGTGATTTGTTATTTTTTTAATTCTATATTATTTCTACTCTTTTTTATGTTTTGCTTTTTTTCTCCAAATAAAACAATTTAAAAAGAAATATAAATTGATTGCCTCAGGTATTTTGTCACAATAACAAAAAGATTCATACACTATGCAAATCACAGGCAAAATTGCCCTATTAAAGATCAGAGGAAAGTTAGCTGGGAAAGCCCAAGTATTAGCATTCAGGGGGTACATATCCTTTCTTAGAGGTCCTCATAAGAACTCAGGAGAGCAGCCAGGCGTGGTGGCTCACGCCTGTAATCCCAGCACTCGGGAGGCTGAGGCAGGAGGATCGTTTTGAGTTCGAGACCAACCTGGGCTACAAAGTGAGCTCAAGGCCAGCCTGAACTACATAGTGAGACCCTGTCTCAAAGAAAAAAAAAAAAAAAGAACTCAGGAAAGGGCCTGGAGTTATAGTTCAGTGGCACAAGTGCCTACCTGGAGAGTGCAAGGTCCAAAGTTCAATTCCCCATACCAAAAAAAAAAAAAAAACCCTCAGAACTCAGGAGAGCTGAACAGTGCCAAGTTACTGAGGTTAGTCCTCAGTCAAAACCTGTGCTATGGTTTGGGTATTAAATGTCCCGCCAAAAGCTCAGGTGCTAAAACCTTGGTCCCCATCCCTGACCACAGGGAAGTTCTAGGGGTCTTGAAGAGGGAAGTTTCGGTCCCTGGGAGTGTGCCCTGGAAGGGACAATGAGATGCCGTCTCCTTTTTCACACCCAGCTATGAAGGGCATGGTTTGCAGCTCTGTGGGTCCCCACACTGCCTTCCTGCAGACCTGCAGCAATGGGGACAAGCCTGGACTGAAACCTCTCCAACGCAAGCCCAGGCAGAGATCTCCCAGGACGCCTGCTGCGGTAACGGCAAGCCGGCCGGCCAGCGCGGCCGCTCCTGAGGAGTATCCACCGCCTTCCTTCAGGATCGCCCAACCGTGGGCAGCTGCCTCATGGACCACAGGGCAGAAAAGCCTGCTGAAGCAAAGAAACCAGCCCAGTAAGAGCAGGACGCGTGCGCCTGGGAATGCGTCAGACACCAAGAGAGGAGAGGGTCAGGCCAGTGCTGACGAGATCACTCTCATGGGTCTTTTCTGCAATCAAGCAGGGTCACCTGATGGTCTACACTTGGAGCTACACCTCCGGCTCTCCTCTACTCAAAGCCAGCAGAGCAACGTGGATTATTAACAAACCTTGGAGTGGTGGGTGTGCTCTCCGTCTTGGAAATTAATAGTACCAAAAGTGTCTGTAGGGCTTTTCACCGTGTGTTTTTCAACAGACCACTGCTCATTTTCGTTATCCTTGGCAGCTGAGAAGGTCCAGTCATAATTTATCCCATGATGGTCTTGAACCAATCGGCCACAGTGGCACCTAAACCCAGGAAAACAAGCTTCAGAATACAAAGAGATCCAACAGTTTCCTAGAGTAACGTATCAATGCCGTAATTCCAAAAGCTTCACACTGGCCGTGTGTGGGGGTACACACTCACAGTCCCAGCTATGTGGGAGATGGGGGAGGGGGGATCCCAGGTTCCAGGCTGGCCTGGGCAAACCAGCAAGACCCTGCCCCAAAACAAAAAATAAAAAGGCTGGAGATGTAGTTAATTGGTAGAACATTTGTCTCTCTGCACGTGGCTCTGGACTCAATCCCAGCAAAGAAAAAGAAAACTTCACAGTAAGACTTATATCAGATTGAACAGTGGATTACCCTCTAAATTTAGAAATATTCTAATTGTTTTCTTTTTCCCCTGGGTTAGGCAGAAGAATCATTTGGAGTATGTTTAAAAAAATTACTAAAAGTCTACTGCACATGCATATCCATAGAGACATTATTTACAATGGCTATGGGTGGAAGAGATCCGAATATCCATCTATGGATTCCGGGAGAAAGAAAGCGTGGCCTATATATACAACGGAATGTGCTTTAGCTTTAGGAAGGAAAGAAATTCTGACATGTGACAACACAGGGGAACTCTGAGGACACTGTACTGGGTGTAATAAACAAGGGACGCAATCTGCACAGCTGCAGAAGATGCTCCTGCATCCATAGCAAAGGAGCAAAAGGAAATTAATCAGGGCGCGCTTGGGGCATTCTCCGCTACGACCTCACGGTCTACGCAAAACAAACGGCAAGAGAAAAATTAAAATACGGGCTTCATTTTGGTTTATGTGAACTGAAAACGCCGCGAGGAATCCCAGAACTCTAATAGCAGACAGGACGCATCAAAGAAGGGGATGGAGCGGCCTCCTCTCTACCAGTGAGAGAAGCAGGAGACTTTTCCCTGGGACATTTTTCACTTCACATCTTTTGATACTTATATTCCAAACCATGTGGAAATTTAAAACGCATCCATAAGTTCTAATTTAGCAAACAGAAATGCAAATTCTAATCTTTCTTCAAGAAAGCCAAATGAACTGTTTTAAATCTATCATTTACACGCCCAAATTTACTGGCCAACATTCCAGAGAAAATACTGCTATCAAATTCTGGAATTTTGTGTGTAGCTCACAAAAAATTGTAAAACAAAAAAACTGAAATTAGTGCAGGATGACAGAATAAACCCATAATTATGGATACCGAGCCACCTGGGAAGTGCTTCATAAATGCTTCATAAATGCTGATGACATCAATGTTCTTCTTGGGTACAATCTAAAAGTGACATAATGTTTCCCAAACCCAGGAAAATTTACCAGCAGCTTAAGAACAATGACCACAGTCACCAATAGCTAACTGGCTCTTTCAACATTACTAAGTGTTTCACAACTGCTTGAAACCAATGCATGTTTTTTCCCCACTGTTCTCAAAACTGAGAATGTTAATTTATTTAAAAAAATAAATTTAACATTGGTTCCATTCATAGTATAAACTTCAGGATATTACTAGAATTAAGGAACTTTTATTTCCTTCCAATGATAAAAAAAGAAAGGCAAACTAATTACTAACACTTAATTTAAAGCATGCATACCTGCTAAAATTTGTCTTGTGCTGCAGGTTTTAGTTTGATGTGCTATACAAAGATTTTTGCATATAAATATTTGCTGCATGTATGCATTGTTTGCACTTCATTTTTGAACCATGTTAAATTTTAAAATATATTAATAAATTATAATTATGTTTAGATAACTAAAAAGCTATAAAACAAACACCATGCTGTGTATACAAAAAGCAGCTTCTTTTTTTTCCAAATCCAATGTGAAAAAATGAAATGAATAGTAAAATAAAAATGTAATGCTTTACAAGTATTTCCACTGAATTCCATTTGCATCTTGGATAACTCAAGTATCTAATGACATTCAATCATTCTTCCTCAAAAATAACCTTTTTGGTAAAACTTCCCTTGAATGGGCAATAGCATATGTCTCACAATGAGTCCACTCTGATGTGAAGACTCCACCCCACTGAGTTTTAAACACAACACCATAAAGTTAAAAAGAAACTTGTGTCTCACCTGATTAAATTCTGGCACACTTGACAGCCTGGGGCACATCTAAAATTAAGAAAACAGGTGTTTGTTCGTTTACTGATATATTTGAAAACTGCATCGTAGCTGCTGCAGTATTGTTATCTGTTTATGTGATAAATAATCCTTAGTGACCCAGAGATCAGGATTTGCTGAGCATTCCTGTGTAATATTGGCTGTATGTCATTTACTACAGATAATTATACTGCAGCAGCTACGATGTAATTAATGAAACACAGAGTCTTAAACCAGAATACCTGGGTTTTTAATCTCATTGATTGAACAACTCCCCCCAGCACCAGTTTTCACATTTGACAATAATACCTGCCCACAAAATGATTAAAAGGAGTATCTGGGGCTGGGCATGGGGGCACATGCGTGTAATCCTAGCACTCGGGAGGCTGAGGCAGGAGGATTACATTGAGTTCAAGTGAGATCAGACTGGGTTACATAACGAATTTAAGAGCTGCCTGAACTGCATAGCAAAACTATGCCTCAAAAAGACAAGAAAAAAAAAAGGAAAAAGGTGTTATAATCAAGTCCATCAGATTGTTTCTTATTAGGATCTTAAAAGGGACTCAATCATGGAAATAAAATTTGATTGAAGTTTAAAATAGTGAAACACCACCGTTTTCCTCTA
Organism: Hydrochoerus hydrochaeris; assembly: GCA_004027455.1. Lineage (NCBI taxonomy): Eukaryota > Metazoa > Chordata > Mammalia > Rodentia > Hydrochaeridae > Hydrochoerus > Hydrochoerus hydrochaeris. The sequence goes on from PVLA01000217.1 coordinate 451,464, forward strand.
CTATGAGGAAAACCACAAACAGCTGTAATTCTGAGAACCTTACTAGAGAATTCCAGAAAGAGTAGTATAGGAAGAATGGCCATTGTCATCTTTTAGCTTTTTATAACTCAGCAAAAAGAGAGACTGCTTTTTTCTCCACACAGTGTACCAGGCTTTGGGCCACTTGTGACATTATGATCATGGATTCTCCTTTTGCTTGCTGTTTTTGGTGCCTGGCCTCGAGCCCAGGGCTTCACAGGAGCGAAGCATGTGCTCTACCACACAGCATCATGGGTATTCGTAGGTTCTATGGATATTAACCCTATTCTATCAGTTAATGACAGACTTAGTAATTTCATTACTTTTCCATGGGGTTCGAGATAATTGTGAAGATGATTTTCCATCTACAGAAGTAAAATGAGCCACTTGGAACTCAATCTACTTTCCCCTGCAGCCACCACCTCCTGATGAGACACCCTGAACAAGGTCACCCTGCGGCACAAGTAAAATGAGACTTTCCAATCCCAGGGCTTAGACACCATAAACTCAAGGAGGGTGGGACTGGTCAATGTTTAACATGGCCAAAGAGCCCTCTTTAGTCATCCTTAAAAACTAGAATTTCAAGAACCTCACCACTCCGCCCTTCCTAAACACACAGTTAGGATTTCTAAACTTTCAGTGAATAAGAAGCCAGTGACTCAAAGGAGTCTAAAAATAGAGGGCCCCCTTCATTCCAGCATTGCCTCTTAATTCTCCCCCAGGGAAGCGATACGCAATCTTGATTTCAGGAACTGATTACCCAGGGAATTTTCCATAGCCCTTTCTTCCTCTATCTTTCCTGGCCGGCAGGGTTGAACTTTGTTCTACAAGTAGATTTTCCGAAGTGCTGTCAGGAGCTCAAGGTAGTCAGACTCACACCAGCCTGGCCCCGCTCATCCTCTGCTCCAGTGAAAGGCCCAGGAGAGGAAACTGCAGCTAAAACCACACAGTTGTATAGTCTGAGTTCTGAGCTGGGCTGGCCTGAACGGACACTGTCTTCCACAGGTAGTGGAGCTGGGGACAAGGCACATTTCCAGTATTTGGGACATTCAAAGCCAGGTGTGAGACACTGTTGATTCCAGCTCTGCAGAAGGAATGCAGTATTTCCCTAGAACATCTATTGAGGCAGGGCATCGTGCGCAGGAAGGAAATCTACTACAGTGGTGGCAGCAAGCGGCTGTATTTTTCATTGATTCAGTAAACAGATGTTTATCAGGGCCCATTACACAGGCACTGAGTTAAGCTAGGCATTGACTGTGGCTGAAGTTACAACACGGACACCGCCCCTTTCCTTACCCGATTTTCTACAATAATCATGTTGCACTTTTATAAAGTGAAGGATAAAAAAAAAAAACCCTCATCAGAATTCACCAATACTAACAAGGTTCTCGACAAGTCGTATTTCTAAATTTCTACAGACAGCCCTCTGAGTAGTATTGCTTTTATAAAAATGTAATTAAAAATCTTACCTGTGGGGGTCTTTGGAGCTGGGTATGACCTTGCTACATTCCCTCTTGTTGAACACTCCTTCGATCCAGGATTTCTGGGACTGAACAGAAAGTGTCATTATTTTCTAAGAGAAAAAGCAACATAACCAGCAGCCCAGGTAGGCCAGAGGTATCATGGAGGCCCATTAAAATGCCAAGACCAGCCCAAAACAAACTCCCGAGTGATCGACAAGGCCCCACCTTTGTGTCTTGTGACATAATCTTACGGCATAAATATCCAGCTCTCAACACTCAGACCTCCTACTCAGGAATCCGTTTGGCTAGGATTTCACAGGAAGCTGGGAAGAGCGTCGGAAGACAGATGCCACCCTGGAAGAGCTGACACCGAGGGGTAAACATCATTTACCCCTGGCAATGTTGCTGCACGTGGCACGGCCTGTAACGACCCCTGAACATACACAGGACATTGGGAGTCACTCCTCCCAATAAAACTGACCCCATTCCTCCAAAGACAAGCCGCAGCCAACCTCCCCTAGTGCTGGACTGGGATCTGGAGACCTAGGACGCGGGTCCCCCCGGAGGGTCTGCTCAAGCAGTTCTGGAAGCCCCCTCTCGTGCTTGTCTTCAGCCTCCATGTCCTGAGCTGAGCCATGATGGCGTCCAGGAGAGCCAGAAGTGGCCGGCGGGCTGGTGACTGAAGGGGTGAAGAGGGGGGATGTTTGCAGGAACGCGCCTCTCCACGGCCGCACTCGGCAGCAGCATTCGCCATGGCTTTAATCACATTCCATACAGACACTCACTACAGAGGACTTCCAGAGCCACTCGAGAAAGTGGTGGGGACAACAGGATAAGGGTGTTCAAAGGGAGGAGAAGCATTTTGAGGAAGGTGAGTAGCCCTTTTACTGCAATAAACTTTAAATTTAAACATTCCCCGTGTTTCAGCCACACCTGAGAGACAAAGGGGAGGTCAGCCAGATCCCCTAAGAGGACATTTCCAAACTCCCCACTGGCACAGGTACCCCTACCCTCCTCCTACCCCCAAAGGAAATGTGGGGGCCGGAAGCCAGGTGTTGGTACAGCTCCACGGTATCTTCAAGGCGTCCTCAAGGCGCTGGGGTGCAGCGGTAAAAGTGAGGCAGCTCATGAGCTCCCTTAGGTGCCTCAGCAGATCTTGTGCATATACACCACCCCCAGCCCTATGGCAGGCTCCAGGACAACCAGAGTTAGCGCTTGTTAAGCAAGGGGATGGCAGACACCGATCAATCGGTTTCTGTGCATTTGCTACATATCTGCAAACAAAGAACCTTCCTGAAAGAGACTAGAGTTATCTTAAATTCTTCCACCCTCTTACTCCTTTTACCTGGGTCGGCAAGTATTCTTCTATATCACAAGGCACTCAATAAGTTGGCAAAACACTAAAAACAAACTTGGAAAAATCCAAAGTCCTAAAATGTAAAATAAACTAATTGAATAGCAAATTCAGAATCTGTTTATTATAATAAGAAATGACACCAGAAAAGGAAAGAAGAAAGAAAGAAAGAAAGAAAGAAAGAAAGAAAGAAAGAAAGAAAGAAAGAAAGAAAGGCCTGTAATCCCAGCACTTGAGAGGCTGAGGCAGAAGGATTGCTGAGAGTTCTAGACCAGCTTGAACTACATAGTGAGTCCGTGTCTCAAAAGAAGAATAAAATGACAGAGATTCAGAATCAGTAAGACCAGTTTCCTATTCAAAAACATTAATAATTAACAGGAAAAACAAATGAATCAACAACTCGTGTGTGTGTTGGGCACCTAACTTTTGCAAAGCACTGACAAAGATGCTGTAAAGGAGTCCATAGGTCCTCTAGAAAGCTTTCGTTCTGAATTACAAAACATTTGAGTCTATTAACTCATTCAAAAAATATCTTAGGCTTCCACACTGCATGCTGGGAACTCTGTGGTGAACAAGATGATGTTCTTTCTGTCGAGAAAGTTGAAGCTTAACACAGTGGCACAGGGCGAGAATCCCAGGTCGCTGGGAGGCCGAGACAGGAGGATTGCAAGATCAAGCCCTGCTTAGGACACTTAGCAACAGAGAGGGTCTCTATCTGAAAATAAAAATTAAAAAGAGCTGGAGAGGTAGCTCTGTGCAAAGACCCTGAATTCAATCCTCAGTATCACACACACACACCAAAAAAAGGGTATGCATTTCTGCCTACTGCTGCTGAGACATTAACTCTTAAGGGTCTTGAACGTCCACGTGAGAATTTGACTAGAAAAATAAAGTTGACTAAAACAAGAAGGATGAAACAGACAAGAAACAGGTATCATTACAATTCATGTGCACAATTAAACACAGCTATGGGCCGGGAACCACCGTGTGCGCCTGTCCCCAGGAAGCCGAAGCATGAGGATTTCTCGAGCCTACCAGCTTGAGGCCACCCTGAGCAACATAGTGAGATTCTGTCTCAAAATCAAGCAAACACGTAAGCAGAGCTGCAAAGGCACCCCGCATATAGGAGCCTGTATACACACATTAAGGAAGCTGAGCTCAGCTGTTCCGGTCTTTTAAAGGATTGGCTCGCTGCTCTGTGTATGATTTTCAAGGCAAACCACCACCGTTTCCTCCCTATATGATCAGAGACAGTGACACCACCTCAGTGGGCGGGGTAGCACATTTATCATTTGAGGACCTGGGTTCACTCCCCAGTTATCATCTGAGGACCTGGGTTCAGTCCCCAGTATCAAAAGAAAATGAGCACAATTAATAATGGTTCCACCTGGAGTCACCGAAGGATCATGCAAATTAAAGGCTTAGGCTTCCGTGGGCTTCTGACATCTCAATAAAGCCCAGCTATTATTAGTGGCCATACCAACAGCAAACATTAGCTCTTGGTTAGTGGACTGGAGATGGAGATATTTCTTTCCACAGTAAACTACCTGCTGCCTCTCCAATCCCCTCATGACCTTCTGTGACAGAGTGGAACAGCCTGCAGGGGACCCCTCCCCCCTAAACTCCAGCTCCCCTCCACCAGATGCCAGCCCTGCCTGCTGCCCCAGGGCCAGCTGCACAAGCACAAAGGCTTTGGCTGCTGCTACCCCCATGGTCTCAGCCCAGAACCGCAGAGAGAGAAGAGCAGTCTCCCCGCATAATCTGACACTGTCCTGCCCCTCGGGCCGGCACCCCTTCCGCGTGCTCTCCACGGGCTCTGGGGCGGCCAGGTCAACAGAGAACCAACGCTGCGGCTGATGCTGACCAGATGGCCCACGGTGGCCACGGCGCCAGCTTCTCCCCCTTCGGTGGTTCGTAGGGACAACGTGCTCCCTGCAGCTGGCCTGCCAGTCTTCCTGCACGGGATGTTTCCACTGTTGTCACTCAGGGGATGGAAAGATGGACCAGAAATAATGTCCACTCAGTAATCAGATTCTTACATCCAGTGCTGGGCCTTGGGTGAGGCTGGGGAATTGCACAGCAATGTCCATACGCAGCTGACACAAAGCGGTGGTCTCCCTGACCAGCAGATCGCTCCCCTCTTTGCCACCGGGGATGTGGCCCAGTGGCCCAGTCTCCTGCAGGCAAGAGCTCTGGTGCTGAGCTACACCCCACCACCCCCACTGGGAGCAAAGCTCCCCTAGGGTTTAAAGGCTACAGATCCTCGCGGGAAAATCTCTCAGGAGGGAAAGTCTGAGAGGCATTCAGCACTGCTCAAAAACCAATTCTTTGGGTCTTTTTGTTTGGTTTGCTTTGGTTTGGGTTTGTTTTTTAACATTCGCAGGGTTGAGTGATGGAGGGTAAAGGTAACAACTTACTCATTTTCTTTTAAGAACTATTTTGTACTTTCAAAAACCTCTAACACCTAACCAGCGAATGGATGACCCGCCCTGTCTTACACATCACAGCACGAATGATGCTTAATGGCCCTCACTGGGTATCTGTACCTACTGACCTCATTGCATTCTGCTTCTCAACAGGGGCATTATGCGGGGGGTGAAGCTCAGTGGCACAGCCCTTGCTGAGCACGCACAGAGAAGCCGTCGTCTTATTTAGCTGGCAGGATGCAACTGCAGAGAAGCACCAGAACGAATCGAATGAAGAAGCCGCCTTTTCAAGAGCAGAGTGACATGTGACATCTCCGCAGGGCTCCTTCATGGGGTGAGGAGCCCCTCTCACTGCATGCGTGAGCAAACTGCGTGCGTGAACTGGGCACATGAGCAATCCCTGGGCTCAGAGAAGCCAGCTCCCTTGGAAGCGTGAGCCCAAGTGCTGGCTACCTAACTGCAGGAACATCTCGTCTCAGCCCCCGGATCCAGACAGAGGGACCCTAGACAAACAGCCTCCAAAGCCAAAGTGTCAGAAAATTGAGGGCTAACCCAACCATGAGGTGCGTGGATGGATTGCCACCGATGCTCTTTCTAGGAGACAGCACTTAGCAACAGCCCCAGTAAAAGAACACGGAGAGCTGGGTGTGGGGGTATGCGCCTATGATCCCAGCACTCCAGCCTGGGAGGCTGAGGCAGGAGGATCCCAACAAGAGACACAGCCTAGGCATTAGCAGCTTAGTGAGTTTCCATCTCAAGGAGAAAAGAAAGAAAAAGTGGGCTGCAGAAGGAGCTCAGGGCAAAGCTCCCCTGCAGTCCCCAGTGGGAGAGGGAGAACAGAGAGAGGGGAGAAGCAGGGAGGAAGAGTCATCTCGGATGTTACTCTCTTTTATTTGCTGCTAGTAAAAAGTGACTGCTAAGTCATTAGTAGTAATTTTTTTTTGTAACGTGTCTAAAACTAGGACAGCGACTACATAACTTAAATTGCTCAAAATGTCACTTTGCTTCTGTGTATAAGAAGCTTTACTCTTTTCCTACACCATTTTCTTTGGCAAAAGCACTTAGAACCTCAGGATAAATCTCTGGCTCCTATAAACTCTGAGTAAGACATTCCAGAATTCTCTGTAGAGCCAACTGGAGATTCGAGGGAGTCAGCAGTGACCCTCCCGGGAGAGTGTGTCGCAGAGGCGGGTCCCATCACCGTTCCGTCCTCTCTTCATAAACCCAGTGGCGAAGCCCAGTAGAGGAAAGGACACAAGTCCTCCCCGCTGGCCTCACACGCTCTGGGCTGCCCAGTCTCCTGGGAGGGGAACGTGCAAATGAAACATTGGTAACTTCCAGTCCTGTTCAATCATTTTGCTAAGCATAGACGAGGAAGCGGAACTTTAGTTTCTTTAGTGTCCTTTACAACTAACTACTCCTGGATGCTAACGCCAGGCCTATCTGTCGCATAATGTCCTAAGGCTGAGCCTCTTCAGTTTCCAGGAGCAAAGCACCCGTAGGCTCCTTAGCTGTACACACAGGTGGTCTCTGTCTAGGCTCCAGGTGTCTTTTTAAATAATCCCAAACTTTATCAGGGCTACATGGACACAGAGTCTGAAAAAAGCATTTTCTCGGGGTTACTAGTGGAACTACACTTGTGAATAACTGGCTTTGAGGACATTTACCCTCTTCTGGCACCACAAAGCCCGTATTAAGGAAATGCAGGCCGCGTGTCATCTCTGACCTCCTGGGCAGCTTTGTGGCGCGTGCGCGGAGGCACTGCCCTGGCACTGCCCTGTTCTCTTCGGTAGAGCACCGCAGGCGGAACCGGCAGGGCTGCGTCTAAACACAGCAGTGACACACACTGCGTTTGAAGCTGGACAAATTCGAAATCTCTGCTATCGAGCTCAAGGAAAAGAACTAGAAGTGGGACGGAAAGGGAACAATGTTTGCAAGTGTGGAGATGCACTGGTCTCCCTGCACAGCATAGGAATCTTTCAATTTCTTTTAAGAAGCCTGGGCAATTTCACAGCCATTCACACTCAGGAGTGGCACACACTCAGTGCTGCGCTTCTCAGACATGGGGGCTCCAAAGAGGCCCCCTTACTAGAGACCCCCAACAAGCTTTTTCTGATTGATGCCTACTAGTATTTACCACTGAAGCCTGAGCCAGGCATGGTAATTCCTGTAATCCCAGCATTCAGGAGGCTGAAGCGGGAGGATCGATGTGAGTTTGAGGTCAGCCTGGACTACAAAGTGAGACCCTGTCTCAAAAAAAAAAAAAAAAACAGAAAAACGGGAACTTTTTAAAACTGAGACTTTTATAAAAGGGCTTATTTGTAAATTAATTTTTAAAAATAACCCAATGATTATAATCCCAGCACTCAGGGGGCTGAGGCTAGAAAATTTGAGGCCAGCCTGAGCTACATAGTTTGAGGCTAGTCTGGGCTATGTAGTGAGATTCTACAAGTAAAAAAATAAAATAAAAAATAAAAATTAACCTAAAACATATAATATAGCTTTTTATGATACTAGCATTAAACCAGGGTCTTTGCTGTGAATTACTTGCCCTCTGTGTAATTTTTCTTTCTTTCTTTTTTTTTTGAGGCATAGTCTCATTGAATTCCTATACTGCCCAGGTTGGGCTCAAACTTTTTATTATCCTATTCAGCCTCCTAGAGCAGTGAAATTACAGCCATGTACCATATCTGGCTTTAACATAAAATGTTTTAAAGAAAAACTCCCCCCCCCAAAAAAAAGTTTATAAGAACATTGTCTTAGGCCAGGGGTTTAGCTTAGTGGCGTAAGTGCTGCCCAGCAAGCTCGAGGTCGTGAGTTCGATCCCCAGTACCAAAAAACAAAACACTGACTTACACTTTTGCAAGCTTCAGGCTCGGCCTTACCACCTGAGCGCGCCCACCTCGTCTGATCTCGGGAGCTCCTCAGGGTCGGGCTTGGTTAGCACCTGGATGGGAGACTTTTGCAAGTTCCCTTTGTACCTGTCTTACAACAGCTGGAAGTTTGTATTTGCTGCCACATTTAATCTGTAGCAATGAGTGGTTTTGGTTGGTTGGTTGGTTGGTTGGTTGGTTGGTTTGTTTACTCCAGCTAGTGATTTGGGTTGAAATATGTTTAACTGGCCTCATGAAGACAAATAGTTGGAAAAGGAAAGAGTATTTTATTCACCTCTAGGTAATCATGGATTCATCATAATATAACCTTGGGGAAGTACATTCACAAGATAATGCGCTAAAAGGACAAATCATGTCTCAGTAGCTCTAGGAATATAGTTTTGACTTCCAGCACCTTTGGGAAGGAAAGGTATGGAGGTCCACCAGGAATCCTCCACCGACCACACACAGCCAGCGCGTTGGCCCCAGGGCCAGGTAAGGGAGAGAAGGAACTCAGAGGGCCCAGTTAACTCATCTCTGCTCCCACACACACACACAGCTCTCCTGTCTGTGTCCCCAATCGAGCTACTGAGCATGCCAGCGTCCCAGGACCCCTAATTAACCTGGTGCTCAACTGATGAAGTTCCGACATGGCAGTTAGAGATGAAATCTTCATGGACAGACACTACTTTATGGACAACAGAAGGGACTTTTCAAGGATAATTCTGAGCCTGTCCCATGTGTAATCTTACAGCCAACTTCAGTGTTTACCACACCCATCGCCACATGATGTCACTAAAATGACCTCCCAGTGACCTTGAAAAGTACGTAGCAGGTGGGACCACTTTACAACCTAAGTAGGAGGTACCTGACCAGTTTATCCACTCCCCCTTTAAAACACTGACACCTCCACAGAGAAGAGCTGTATTCATTCATTTAGAAAATATTTAGACAAGTCATATTCTAATAAAAATAAGTGTCAGGTGTGGTGGCACACACCTGTAAGTCAAGCACTCTGGAGGCTGAGGCAGAAGGATCATTACAGGTTTGAAGCCAGTCTGAGCTACATAGTAGGCTCAGAACCAGCCTGAACTACATAGTAAGACCTTGTCTCAAACACAGCGAAGGTTGAAGGTATAGCTCAGAGGTAGAGCACTTGCCCAGCATGTGCAGACTCCTCAGCTCAATCTCCAGCACCGTAAGCAAATCAGTAAGGTCCCAAACACTAGCACCAAAGTGGAAGCTCTTACGTTTACAAGCAAGTATCGAGTAAGAGAGTTGGTCCCAAATGGTACAAGCACAGGCCATGGAGCTGTAGCAGGTGACGAAATCCCCGGTGCAGGTGGACAGATTCATGCGGAGCTGTGGCCGAAGACACAGAATTAGGGAAATCCTTGAAAGACAACAAGGGCTGAGACCAGGTGGAGGAATTTCTGATTAACTAGAAATACTATTTTGGACTGGAGAATTCAAATCTATCCATGATAATGTGGCAAACGATGATCAAGGCCGTGCTGTCACCTAGGAGCAGAGAACAGAGAAGAAGAACAGAGAAGGAAAGGCCAAGCAGTTTTGCAAATGTCCAAGTTTCGAAGCAGAGAAGAAAGAGGCCCCGGACTAAAGGGCAGAGTCATTAATCATGATAACCTGATCTAGGGCAGAGAGTTTCCTTTCTTTAGTAAAAATGCATGCATCCTTACAGAACTAGGAAATTTTAAAATTTTAAAATAACTTTGTGACAACAGCCCGGTTCCACCCCACACTGCAGCACAGCTGCTCGGGGCGTCTGGCTTCACACCCACAAGTGACAGAGCACACGAGACCTCTCCCAGTGAAACAGCCCCCGGTGTCCCACAGAAGGGAGCAGCAGAGTCCACCGGACACCCAGGAGGACACGGCGCTCCTGAGACACTGGAGTCCAGAGTTTCCCTAATATAAGCACATACAAAGTGCACCCAGAATATGTGGGTCTGCAGGCTCCACCCCAAGGGAGTGAGAATGGAGGGGTAAAGAATCAAAGCGAGTGTAATTGGGGATCCCAGAGCGTTGGATAAATCGGGGGAACCGTAAGGAAAGCAAAACAAGGATGCAGAGGGAGCAAGACAAATTTGTTTCTCCCCCAGCCTGTAGAGATTACTACCTGCAAAATGGAGAGAACTCACACTCCCTGGGTGAATGAGCCCAGGGCTGTCGGAGTAAAGATAATTACAGTCACTTCAAGTAAATCCTCTACAATTGCATTGCTTAACACAGCAATCAACAAATAGGTACTTGTAATGTTTTCATTGTAATAATATTGCATTTCAGTTTTTCTGTTCTAAACCTTCATTCGATCTAGAATATGCTAAACCAGGAGAATGGTATCTATTAAGAACTGGTGTGAGGGCCACATCCCTAAAACCCCAGCACTCAGGAGGCTAAGGCAGAAGGATTGCCATGGATTAAAGGCCAAACTGAACTACACAGTGAGATCCTGTGTCCAAAAAACACAAAAACAAACAAACGAGCAAACAAATAAAAACAAAAACTTTATTGCCAGAAGACTAATCTTCTTACACTTTTATGTTCAGACTTGTTAAATTATGTTCAGCAGCCAGATCCTCTGACGCAAACTGATAATCCCAACTCTGGGAGGCTGAGACAGGAGGATCCCAAGGCTGATCACAGAGTGGACAACTGATCAACCTAACAAGACCTATCTCAAAACAGAAAAAAAAAAAAAAAAAGGACTGGAGACACAGCTCATTGTGAAGGTCATGGGTGCCAGCCCCAGGGCGATCGATCAATCGATCGATCAGTACCTACAGCAGAACTTTGAAAACATGTGAATACTGATTATCAGTGAAGCTAGCCAACGACATAAATCAGACGCAAGTTAAATATGTGATTTTCCCCTTCGTGCGAAAAGCATCATGGTAGGCAAAGGGCCAAGGGAGAGGGAGGCCAGGGGAAGGGTTAGGGTTCAAGGCAGGGCACAGACAGGTGAGCTGTGTGAGTGGGGGAGGGGCGGGCAGGGGATGAGGGAGGAGGCAGGGAGAAGAGGGAACTGAAGGGGTCCAAGACGCCTGCAACCCCCCCGGACCCGCTCACTGGGCATTGCAAGCATGAACTAACAAACACAATGCTCTGGGGTTTTTATTGCTCTTCCAGGAAAGTGGTGCAGGCTTGCAGGGAGGGGGAGGGAGAGGCAGGGAGCAGAGAGAGGGGCTGGTGACTCCTTTCCTCCCTTGTGCTCCTGTATTTAGGGCCCAGAGCCTGGTGACCTCCGCGGTGACCCACCCCCCCATAACACCAGAGCTTCGCGCATCAGTTAGCAGAAAGCAGGTAAATGGCTGTGGGTTCCCACTTTGGATAACCGACAGGGACATGGCCTTCTAGAGAACAATAGGAGGCTGAGGTCACCGCGTTCCAGCCGGAGGAGCAGGAAAAAGGGAGCCCCTGCCCTGCTCACAGGCTGGGGCCCTGCCACCCCACTGGCCAGGCCGCCCAGGAAGAGCCTCTGCCAGCTGCAGCAGCAACGGGGCGGGGACAGGCCCCGCCCCTCTGTACAGGCCCCGCCCCTCCTCGCAGGCCCCGCCCCCTCCCCACCGGGAACCCCCTTACTGCCCACTGATGCACCTGCCTTCTCCTTACCAGGTCTGACAAAGTACAAAAGCGTCCTGGGAGAAGGGGCCTGGGAGGACACAGGATGGGGAGGACACACGGAGGGATACAGACTCCCTGAGGCCATGCATCTCACACTGAAGATACAGCAGCAGAAACCACAACACAGCACTGAAGATACAGCAACAGAAACCACATGGCCTTTTTCCCCCAGGGCTGGGGCTCCTCGCCCTGAGACACAACTGCAGCCTTTTTTGTGCCTCAGACCCTGAGTGCTGGGATTACAGGCCTGCGCCACCACGCCAGGCCAAAGGGACATTCTGGATTCCTTCTTGTCCTTATTTCCCAGTCAATCAACCTCCAGAGTCCACTGACTCCGCCTCGGGGCTCTGTCTCCCCTCAGTGCCATCTCTGTCTAAGGGCCGCTGCCCAGCTGACGAAGCCTCCCCTCACGGCCTCCATCACCCCTCGGCCCCCTCTGCTTCCACCTTGGATTTTCTCTTCCTCAATCTGTTCTCTGTCCCAAAGGCCATATAATCTCTCACAGCCAGAGGAAGGGCAGCCGCCCTCAGCTCCTCCGGGGTAAATCCGAAAGCCCTTCAGGAGATCCGTAGTCTGCGCCCTGCATCCCGGGGTTCCCTCTCAGGTCTCAGCTCTGGCTCCTCCTGACTCGGTCTCCCCGTCATTTGCTCTCTGCGGTGGGATCTCTAGAAGCCCTTTCGGGGCTCTGGACATCCTCCTCTTCTCCCTGGAGAGGCCTCATACCTTTCCCCGCCTACACAGACCTTCTGTCTTCTGGAAAACCACACTAGAAACTCTCAAACCTGAATCAACTCTTCCTTCCACGCAGGGCCCTGTCCTCTGTGCTGACCCCACCTGCTGCATTCATGGCTTGGAATCACCACACTTCTCCACTGAAGACCTCGGCAGTGTCCCATTGCCTCGCAGGGCACGCACCCAAGCACTGTGCCAGCCTGTCTGTCTGTCTCTTTCTTTCCTTCCTTTTTTTTTTTGAGACAGGCTCTCACTATATGCCTAGGCTGGCCTCAAACTCACAGCGATCCTCCTGCCTCAGCCTTAAGTGTTAGGATCAGAAGCATGCCCACCATGTCCAGCCAAAAAATCTGATTTCTATCATAACCTTTAAATTTTTAAACTTAATTTAACATCAAACCTTTGTGCTGTTAATCCGTTGTGGTGGTACTGGGTGTGGTGACACATTCCTATAACTGAGGCCGACCTGGGATACAGAGTGAGTCCAAGGCCAGCCTGGACTTTTAAGTTTTGGGACAGAGTGAGACCCTGTCCCAAAACTTAAAAAAAAAAAAAAAAAACCTTTAATATTTTCTCTGTAACTTATAGATTTAGGGTAGGGCCTCAAACAGATTTTTATTCAGAAAAAAAAAAATCACATCCAAAACAATTCTCCTAAAATTCTAGGGGGTAAAAGATGCTTTAGCAGGATGAGGGTGGCCCAGGAAGTTAAGACTCAGATGCCTGAGAGTGTGCCACGAAGAATCGCATGAATAAAACAGGCCTGGTGGTGCATGTCTGTTATCCCGGCAATCAGGAGGCTGAGGCAGGAGTTCACGGCCAACCCAAGCTACAAAGTGAGAACCTGTCTCAAAAGAACCCCCTGAGTAACAGAGGCAGGCAGAAAGGAGAGGTCATTTGCTAGGTTTAAGTGCCCCAACTTGCGTTTCTTGCTGTTACACTTGCTGTTCACAGCTCCAGCGGTGCAGTGTAGCGACTCACTGTACTTTTACAGTCATTCCAGGAGGAAAAGGGGGCACCCCCGCCACACGGCGGGGGACCAACCTATGGGACAGGTGTCACTTTCGATCAGCTTCAATGATGAAGACGTCTCTACTGTATTTTGCTTTCTTCTGATCTTACAGGAAGAGAGGAAATAGAAATGGCCCCATAAAGAAAAGACCTCAGAAATGACCCCAAAGAGCATTATAAAAGAGGGATTAACATTTTGTGATTGTGTTATAGAGGAGTATTTTACCATAGCTATCTCTAGGTATAAACCCAGGATATAAAAAGTAACATAATCTAAAAGATCCTACCATCACTGTCTGTAGGTCAAAGAACAATGCTGCTGGAACCCAGGGGTTCCTGGGCCTCCTGCAGATCTGATCTTGGGGCACAGAGACCCTGACCTGGGCCTTCACCTCCACCCTGCGCTACGCCAATCCAGGTGCTGCCAGGGAGATGCTATTTCTGCCTAAAACATCTCCAGGATGCGGGCTGCTCCAGGAACGCTTTCCACCTCCAGCAGTGGCTCTGGGAGGCCTGAGGGAACCACACAGGAGCCCACGGGTTCCCCACTCTGTTCCCCACAAGAATTCACATCCATTTGATAGAGTCAGGCCAACTCCCAGTTCCCGCAGAGATTGCCTCCTCGCAGGCTGGCCTGAACATCTGAGCTGATTCTAGAAAGATTTTAAATGTCAAGGTGCTGCACAACTTCAGAGCAGTGTACGGCAGTGTGCTGAGGCTGTGAGGGAGGCTGAGGCAGGAGTGCTGCAAGAGCCCAGGAGGTCAAGGCCAGGCTGGGCAACACAGAAAGACCTAGTCTTTTTTGTTTTGACTGTTTGGGGTCTCTGCACCGAGAGAGATCTCCAGCCTCCCTCCCACGCCCTTTGTTTGAGACAGGATCTCACTGAATTCTTTAGGTGGCATGCAGACATGCCACCCTCCTGTCTCAGCCTCCCAGAAAGCTAGGCTGACAGGTGTGCAACATCACAGCTGGCTTTTCTTTCTTTTAAGAAAAGGAAAAGGGAACGCTTTATAAATCCTTTTTGTGTATTAATCCCACTTGCCTAAACTGAGGCCAAACAGCAAAGCCGCCTGCTTTGAAGATTTGACTTCCTCTATCCCAGGTAAGAACCAAGATTGTGGCTTGGTTTGCTTTGTCCTGATTCCCTCTCAGGCAGAAGCCGCCCACCGACCGTGGCCACCACCACGGGGAGACAGGCCAAGTACCTCTGGACTTCACTTCTTCTGGGAATGACACTGTCTTTCTGAGCGATTACAAGATTCAATTCACAAAACCCTCTCTGCCTCTTGAAAGAGCAGCGGAGTACTTCTATGTTCTCCAGAAAAACAGGCCTGGTCATACTGGCCAGCCAGCGAGCCTGGCCGCTCCCGCCAGCAGCCTGCACCATCTTAACTGCCTTCCTCTGTCCAACAGTAGCTGGGTGTGACCATTACTGTCACTGTATGCCTAAGGGTCCTGGGTCTTAGCGAGGTCCAATACTTTGCCAAGGAGACGACAGTTCATGGAAGTGACATTCAGAGTCTCATGAAGACATCTTACATCTTGCACTCATAGATTGCTCCTTACCCCAAAGCTCTCCCCGCTGGGTTTCACCTCGCCCCTCTTCTGTATAGTCAGGACAAGTTCAGTGTGCACAGTGTGTGCTTTTTTCCTCTGTTTTTTTTTTTTCATTTCTTTTTTTTTTAAGGTCTTGCTCTGTAGCCCAGGCTGGCCTCAAACGCGTGACAATCCTCCTGCCTCAGCCTCCCAGGTGCTGTAAGGATACATGTGTATCACTGTGCCCAGTCTCCTTCCCAAATCTTCATTATTAAGGTGCTCTTGGCTCTTGGCTTCGTAGGATGCACCCCCAAGCGCTTTCTAGCCTTGCTCTGGTAGCTGTAGAATTTGTCTCAGGACTGGGTCCTTTTCTAGTGAGCATCTGTAACCCCTCAACACACCCTTTACTTCAGAACACTGTTTGTCTTGAAATTGTTGGTTTAATAATAGTGTTTTAGGGTTGGCAACTATTTTCCTAAATATCTGACCATCAGGCTAATCCTAGGAGACCCCTGATACATAGTCTTGATGGAGACTATGTATCTAAAGTGCCTAGAAAAGCCCCTGCCATGTAGCATGTCCCGAGTGAAAGTCCTGAGACCCGCAGAGAAGCCGGGCGGCCCGTGAGCCACGCTGACCGCTTACCAACACTGGCGTGGGCATCAGTGCATACATTCCAGGAGACAGTCTCAAGAACTGCCTGGAAAAGGAAAGTCACGCAGAACATCTGAATGGGCAGCTCTCCAAAGGCACACGGAGGCCCAGCAGGCCCATGCAAGGGTGCTCCAAGCCATCAGATTTTAGGGAAATACAGATCAAAACCACAAGGCACCTCTTTCGGGATTTCTGCTACGGCCGCTCATGAGGACGGCTATCACCAAAAATCCAAGCGACACAGAAGGTGGAGGGAAATTGGAATTATTGCAGATTGTTGGTAGGGATATAAAACAGACAACTGCTTTGGAAAAAAAGACCCACAGCAGTTTTGATGGCACATGTCTGTAATCCCAGCTATTCAAGAGGCTAAGGTAGGAGGACTGCAAGTTCAAAACCAGCCTGGGCAAGTCGGTGAAACTGTCTCAAAATAAAAACACAGAGGGCAGGAATGTAGATCAGCCGCACAGCACCTGCTTACACATACAAGGCTCTAGTGCTAGGGCTCCAGTGCTGGAAAAACGAACAAGAAAATCAAAACACAGATTTCTCATTTGACCCGGCAATTCCATTCCTAAACTCAAGAGAAATGAAAGCACCTATGCACACAAAACATGTACTTAAATAAACCAAAAGCAGAAACAACCCAAATTTTCATCAACTGAATAATGGGCAAATCAATTATGATAGAGCCGTGCAATTAAATATTATTTAACAATTCGGAAGTATCCAAATATGTGGCAATGTGAATGAACCCTGAAAACATTATGCTGAATAAGCCAGTCACAAGGAGCGGTGTTACCCTATAAAATGCCTGGAACCGTGATTGCCAGCTAGTTGCAGATAGAGGGGACCAGGCAGTGATAGCTAAGGCAAGTGGAATTCCTTCTGGGAATGAAAAATGTTTAAAAGCCAGGGTAACTGGGTGTGGTGGTGCACGCCCATAATCCTAGCACTTGAGAGGCTGAGGCAGGAGGATCACCAAGTGTTCCAGGCCAGCCTGGGTTACATAATGAGTTCCAGGCCAGCCTGGGTTACATAATGAGTTCCAGGCCAGCTGGAACTGCACAGTGCGACCCTGTCCTCCCAGAGCACAGCCCCAGTGACCTGTCTCCTCTGACCAACGCCTTCCTCCTAGGAGCAGACTCATCTGTGACCTCACGGGAAGGAGGGAGGGTCAGTTCACTGGAAGTATGGGGCCCCTGAGAGCTCGGCACCTCCCCAAAGCCCAATCCCTGTATGCAGGTGGGGCTTGGGGGAGTATTTTAGATCTAAATCATAATATTCAAGAATCTATAGTATCTTCATTTCCCTTAACAAATGGAAGGAAGAAAGGAAGAAGTGAAGGAAAGAAGGCAGAGAGTGAGGGGAGATGGAAGAGAGGCAGAGGGAAGAGGGAGAGGAGAGAAGAGAAAGGAGGGGAGGGAAGGAAGAGGGGAGGAGAGGGGGGAGGGGGAGGGAAGGGGAGGGGAGGGGAAAGGCAGTGCTGCGGCCAGCATGGAGACAGAGCAGCAGGCAGACAGCTGGCCCTTGCCTGTGGGACACCTGACACCCACCCGCCCCATCAGCGCCTCAGCAGATCTCTGACTCACAGCCTAGTACCAGTGGCAGAGAGCAGTGGCCCGAAAACCTGACCACCTGACGGCTCCAACACAGAGGAGACACCTGGTGCCCTGAGGCTGAGGGCGTGAGCCGGCAGACTGGGAAGGTGACTGGACTCCTTCCCTTCTCCTATTTCCAGAGACACCACCCTTCCTGTACCCTGGCTCTTTTTTTAAAATCTCAAATGAGGGAATTCAGAAGACAGGGACAAACATGATGTGCTTTCCAAACACGGCGTGACGTTCAGCCTCTAACCTAAGCACACACAGAAGCTTAGCAAGCACAGAATTCTCCTTACTTTCCTGCATCATCTGAGAAGCTTCTCCCAGTGCAGGTAGATGCCCAGAGACCCTCACGCTAGGGAAGACGCGGAGAGTCTAAACCGGAACACAGCACGGGGGAAAGAACCCAGGAGCCAGTGTGCTTCCTTCAAGGTGTACAGCAGAAAGTGCAAGCTTCTGACTAAGGGGACAGTCCTTCCCAGGGCTGGGGCTCTGCTCAGGTGAGAAAGACAAGGCCCTGCAAAGTATCACAAAGAAAGAAAAAGAGAAGACCATTTATTTAAGAAGCTGGGGTGGGGCACCTTTAACCTCAGCATTGTGGGAGCCCGAGGCAGGAGGACCTCAAGTTCAAACTCAGCCCAATCAGCTTAGGGAAAAGACTGTCTCAAAATAAAACATAAAAATGATTGGGGATGTAGCTCGGGGCAAAGACCTTGGGTTCATCCAGAAGTAACACATACAGAGACAGACAGACAGGCAGGCAGACACCTCCTAGTTCCGCAATCAGTCAAGGGAAGAATTTCGGTTGCTGCTGGTCACTCAGTCCGGCAGGCTTTGAGGCAATTATACTAGTCAGACATCCTACAGGAGCAGCATGGGGGGGGGGGTAAAAAGCACCCCAAATGGACAGTAGGACCCCCCATCACAGGCCATCTGCTGCCCCCGCAACCCCAGACTGCTAGAGTAGATCCAAAGCCTGCAAGAGGCCTCCACCCCTGTGCGTTAGGGCCGGGCCTACAAGCCCACAGCAGCAAGTAAAACGCAGGCTGGCCAGGACTGGCCCCTCCTCACACCCAAGTCCACCTCCGGAAGTGCTCTCTGAGGCCAGCGAACCCACTGCCTCTCCTGAGCAGCCTCTGAAAGAGTATAAATAACCGAAGAATGCCGAGCCCAGAGACAGGGAAAGGCCAGCACTCACGCAGAGCGAGGGAGAGCAAAGCAGCTCAGCTCCAAGGAGGGAAACCCGGAGGACACTGCACACCAAATCCCGCTGAGGAAGGTGCGAGGTGGGGGACCCTCCACGGCCACACCCTGGAAATCAGAGGGCTCCGGCAGAGCTTTAAACCCCAGCTGAAAGCAGATTCAACCACGCTAGTCAGAGGCAGGAA
The DNA here is from genome assembly GCA_004027455.1 of Hydrochoerus hydrochaeris. NCBI lineage: Eukaryota > Metazoa > Chordata > Mammalia > Rodentia > Hydrochaeridae > Hydrochoerus > Hydrochoerus hydrochaeris. The sequence continues at coordinate 470,169 of PVLA01000217.1, forward strand.
AAATCCTCCTACAAAGGAGTTTGTGTGACAATCCTCCTTGTTCGCTCCCCCTACATGCTGGGGAATTGAACCCTGGGACTTCAGTCAGCTCCATCGCCAGCCCTTCCTCCCTTCCTGGCTGGCTTTCCTTCCTTCTTCCTTTCTTCCTTTGTTGGCTTATCTTGAGATAGGTCTTGCTAAATTGTTACACTGCCCGGGCTGAGCTCAAACTTGCATCCTCCAGTCTCAATTTCTCAGGCTGCTGAGATGAAGCAATCTTAAGTGTATTTTACCACAATTAAAAGGCAAAAAAAAAAAAAATAAGCTGGGTGTGGTGGAGCACACTTGTGTTCCCACCCCCTCAACCCTCAAAAAAGAAGAAACCAAGTATGTTCGCTCTGTCGGGAAATTTTTTTCCTCCTACAAATCAGAAACTCTGGGCGCGCAGGGGTGGGGGTGCAGCTCAGTGATCACGCCAGGCCCTGGCTTCGATCCTGAGCAGAGACAAAGAACAAACAGGGATGCCCTGAACCTCCCGGCAAGTTACACAGCTCCCCTTCCCCGTCCCCTTAACCCAGGCAAACACCTGTCTGCTGTTTGTTTCTCTGAATTTGGCTTCTTTAGACAGCTTCCAAGAGGGATCATACCAAACTTGGCTTTTTGTGACACCTCGCATCCTGTCCTCCAGGGTCACCCACGGAGTAGCACACGTCAAAAGTTCCTTCCTTCTCGAGGGCCAATAATATTTATATTATGATGCAAAGTCATATTAATGTTGATAGGTCACATTTAGTTTATGCATTCAGGAAATCTGTTTCTGTCCTTAGGGAAATGAGCCTAATGGTTCACAAGCCAATGGGCATCAGTTTTATACCAGGAAAGAGAGAGAAGCCTGAGGGTACACTTTGTGCTCCAGGGAATAAATGGCACTGGACCGAGCTGAAGCCCCTGGGTCCGTTTCCATCAAGACGCATCTCACTGTCACCCTCCATCTCAGCCACCAAAGTCCTGTCCCTGTGGCTTCTGAGGCCGGCGGGGCGGGGCGCACTGGGAACCCGGAGAAGATGCTGTGCGCCCTGGACCGCTTGTTCCTCACTGTCCAAGAAAGCACCGTGTACGCAGCCCGGAGGAAGAGCTCAGGGATGTATCTCAGGTGGAAACCAATGCAAACGTTAAAACCATAAATATGTGTGTGCAGAAAAACACGCCTGCATCATACGCTCACCTCAGACGGTCCCAACCCCATTGGGAAAGAGAAATAGAGTCCAGCCCGGATGTCAGGCTCCCAAGACACCTAATATTGTATCAGTCAAGGAAGAGCCACGGCAGAGGACAACACGACACATCAAAGTCACATGGAGGAAAGGAAAGCAGGGTCCCCACTTCCCAGCTTGGGGGCGAGGGGTGAGTCACTTTTTCCCTAGGACAAGTGATCACCATCCGGTGGTGCCAGCACAGCCCTGACCTCCGCATCTGAAGGCACTGACCTGGGTTCAAATCTCACTTCTGCTTTCTTCCCTCGGCCGCATTTTCCTACCCGCCCGGGGCTTGCGGGGTGATGCCCAGCGCCTCCCGTGGAATATTCAGTCTGTAAACAGTGCTCCCCCACCTCTCCAGCAGGGAAGAGCCGCGCGCACCCCACGCGCCCGGCTGGAGCGCGGACCCCGCTCCCAGCCTCGCCCCGGCCGGGCTGCAGCGCTCGGGGCTGCAGGGACCCCAACCCGCGTGGGCGCCCCGCGCCCCCACCCGACGCCGGCCCCGCCCCTGGCGCCCCCACCCGGCGCCGGAGCCCGCGTGGAGCGGGACGCGGGGACCCCGCGGTGCGGCCGGCGCGGCGCGGACGGAGCTGGAGCAGGGAGGGCCGTAGCCCCGCGCTCGTCCTCGACCTCAGCGGCCCCGCGCCCGCCACCCCACCCGGCCCGGTCCCCGCGGCGGCTCCGCACCTCCGAGCCCGCGGCGGCGGCGCGCGGCGCGCTCATCCCGGCGGCTCCCGCGGCCGGATCCGGGCTCCACCTCCCGCACCGCCTTTTACAGCGCGCCGCCGCCGCAGCACCTCCCGGCCCGGCCCTGCGTCGCCCCGGGCTCTTGTCACCACTGACAGGCAGCTGGGGCTGCGTCAACCCCACCTGTGCCACGCCCTCCGGGGCCTCAGTTTACCCACCTATGCAGTGAGAACCTCGGGGAAGCACCGGAGAGAACGGAAACCACTTGTTTTGCTGCGTGTGTAAAGTCCCATCCATACTCACATTTGTGGCTGCTGTGCTGTTTGAGGTCTCCCTGTGCAGCCCAGGCTGGCCTGGAACTCGTAGCAACCCTCCTGCCTCAGCCTCTAGACTGCCCACAGGTGAGCACCCCACACTCAGTCCAGCGCCTTCCTTAATTCTGTTACTGCTGGTTCCTCTGGCCGGGCCTTGCCGGGGAAGACTGTGGTCAGTGATTTTGAATGGATCCCAGGACATCGGAGCGGGGACACACAGCACCAGGAAAGGTTATGCTCACATTACTACAGCCGTTAAACAATACCTGACATTCATCTCTGACAGATGACTGAAAATTAGGGCCACCTGCCCATTTAGTCCAGTCTGAATTTTTCCCCAGTGAGCTCACAATTCAAGACACAGTTAACAGGTTAATAGGATTTTTTCCCCTGTGTCCCAGTGTAACCAGCCTTTATTAGAAAACGGGCGCCATCTCCTCTGTGTGCTGGCATTGCACTGTTTCCTACCAATGACACATGTGTCTCTGCACTGTTTCCTACTAAGGACACATGTGTCTCCCTCAGAGAGTTCATAATTTGCAAACAGTCAGGTGCAGAAGCATTGCCAAGGTCCCTGAGTGGGTGCCTGGGGCCATCTCCTGCCTTCTCTGAATTGTCCTACACATCTGGGGACCTCCGGAGCTCTCACCAGTCTGCAAGACCACCAAGCGGGCCAAAGCCCCACAATCCAAGGTGCTAAGCCAGCTCCACGCACCGCGATGACTGTGCTCCAGCGTGTCTCTGCGGTCACCGTGTGTGTTAGCGTGCTCAGGAGCTCTCGCCAAGCCTCAGCACTTACAACTCCAGGCGGTACCGAAGGCGCTGGTTCCCACATTGCTGTCACTCCCAAGCTGGCCCAGGGTCATCCAGGGCCGCCGCTGAACATGGGTGGCCAGCCCAAGTGAGCCAGGAGGCCAGACCAGGAAGGCAACTGCACATGCAAATTGGTTCCACGGAAGGGTGACGACTCTTGCTCAGCTCTCCAGGAAGCTGACCAGGGACCAGTTTATCTGGGCAGTTGCTGGCGTCCGGACTGGGGCTTGCCTTCCACCGGGGATGGGCCAGGTGAAGAACATCTGATCCTAAAGGCCGAGCCAGGAGCCTGTGTCCCAACAACAAAGGTGGTTACTTCCCCAGGCTACGCTTTGCACAGATTCAGTCGCCCTTGGACAGCCAGAGGCTGGAGCTTTGCCCAGCCCTTTCCTAACCACCAAGATGGCTATGGTGAGGTTCTATAGATGAGATCAGAGCTCAGTGCTCCATGTCAGCTGCGGATTCCAGGGCTTTGCCCACCGAATTTCTATTGGACTCTCCCCCCAACACACACAGGCCCCTTGATTGATTGAAAAGATTGTCAATAAACTGGGCATGATGGTGCACACCTGTAACTCTAGACTCAGGAGGCTGAGGCAGGAGGATTACCACAAGTTTGAGACCAGTGTGGGCTACACAATAAGTTCACAGCCAGCCTAAACTACACAGTGAGGCCCTGCACCCCCCAAACAAGAAACAGTACATCAGTATCTCCTGGCTCCACCTGCTTCCTGTATACCTTTGTGGAGATGGAAAAGGGGATTTGAAAAGTGGGGCGGAGAAGAGGAAATACACATGATTGAGACTCACTTGTGTAAGTACCAGTTCCTCAGGATGAATGTAATTATTATGCTTTGCACACGACCACAAATAAAACATTTTTTAAAGCTAAGAAAAACATTCTCTGGCACAAATATACGTATGGCCAGGGTGAGGTATGACATTTAAATTTTAGATTGTTCAGTATGTAATAGTTTCATGTGGACTGATTCAGGCCATTGATTTTCTGAACGAAGCTATCAGGCTTCATACTGGACAGAAAAACAAAAGTGAACAAGATATTGAGTCTGGCCAGCCTGGTGAGTGCGCCTATAATCCTAACACTGGGCAGGCTGAGGCAGGAGGGTTGCAGCGAGTTCAAAGCCAGCCTGCATGAGCAGAGACTGTCTCTCAAAGAGCCAAAAAGCACAAACCTGTGAGGAGCTGAAACTCACAGTACCAACAATGAGAGTGGAGGGTACGTGGGGCGCTTCAGTCACCAGTCACCAGCTTGGTGATCTTTCTCCTCGGCCACCCCAGTCCCTTTATCCCTCTCCCTTTTTTCTTCTGTGTTTTCTTCTCCTTTGTCTCTCCTCACCCTGACTTTTCACATTTCCAAGCCCTCTAGTGTCAACATCAGCCGCGTTTGCCTTCTGGGCTAATATGGTCATAAGCTTTTGCTCCATGTTTAAGGTCAAACTTGTGACGTAAAATAGAGAACAGCTGACTTTTCCACCAAAGAAGACGGGTGTGACAATTTTCCTTTTTTAAAAATGTGTGAAGATTGTTACAAGTCCCCCAAAATAGAAGTCACTGGGGGGTTGCTTCTAGCGTGTGCATTTTACTCGAGGGGACCATTGCTTCCGGGTTGGATTTGGAGTTGATTTTTACTTCGTTTCCTTGATCTGGATGGGGAGAGTGCTTTCAGGTGGTTTAGACGCCTACGTCCCAGCCTTCTGTCAGCTGGAAAAGATGAATGAGAGGTAAATCGCCTTGTTTCTTTATATCCACAAGAAGAAAAGCACCATGGAAAAGCTCTTGCCCAAATCATCATGGTTTGCTGGGCGTGGTGGTACACACTTTGGAAGGCTGAGGCAGGAGGATCGCCATGAGTTTGAGGCCAACCTGGGCTACATAGTGAGACGCTGTCTCAAAAACACAAAAACAAGTCATTGTGGTTTATTATATTGCTGGTCCATAGTTCTCCCTTTCTGCTCATTCCTTTCCTTTCAGAAGCGTAAAGAAAACAAAATCAATGCAATTACATTCAGAAAGGTGTAATGAAAACTGTGATAAGCTGAGAAGGCATTACATGGGGGAAAATGCCAAAGTACGGACAGTGAAAGAAATTAGATAAAAGTGCCTTGTGAGTAAGGACAGACAAAACTCAGCTCTCCCGGTCCAGTCCTGAGTTTTATCTTCACTGGTTCCCATTCAGACCTAAGCTGTTGACTGCATTCCACCTACCCACTCACTAGACTGCTGCAAATTAAGCTTCCTTTCCAAAAGAAGCAATGTAACAGGGTCTAGGGTCTCACTGTGCAGCCCAGGCTGGCCTCCAACTCACACTGGTCCTCCTGCCTCAGCCTCCCCAGTGCTGGGACTACAGGCATGCACCACCACGCCTGGCCACGTGTATTTTCTTTTATGTTCTTTTGTTTACTCAATGACTCTTATTCCAGGCATCTGTAAGTGTATGGTCCAATTTTTCCTTTATTTGCTATGAACACAAGCAGTTGTCATATAAGCCAAGATTAAAATCACGAGGACTGGGAATCAAGGGTGTAGCTGCAGAGAGCACACTAGTTTAGTTTAGCATGTGTGAGGCCTGGGTTCTGTTTCCAGCATGCACACACACACGTACACACACTCACACGCACACACTCACACACCACAAGTGGCAAGTTGAAAAAATAGGAACCCTCAAATCATTTTGGTGGCAGCTGAAAATGAGACCATGTTCCTCTGCATTTTGGCAAGTGATGCAGAAGACATGTCTCTTGCCTTCACAGTTCTGGTTCCAGGATCTCATAACTTCAAAAACTATACCACAATACAAGTGTGAGACTCTGTGTCACAGCACTTCTGGTGATGAAAAATTGGTAACGGGGCAGTGGCCATTTCAGTAAATAAACCATGGTGTGTCTAAACCACAAAACTCCAGGCAGTTTTAGAGGATAATTTACATCAGACTTGGTGGTGCTCAACTACAATCCCAGGACTCCGGGTGGCTGAGGCAGGAAGATTGAAAGTTCAGAGCCCCACCTGGGCAACTGAGTCCAGGCTGAGCTTGAATTAATGGGGATGATCCTGCTTCAGCCTCACAAGTGCTGGGATTACAAACTTGTGCTACTGCACCAACCAGTTTGCAATTTAAAACAATTCTGTTTCAAAGTTTAAAAAGATTCAAAAATCCTGAGAATATAGGTCAGTGCAAAGGCCCTGGGTTCAATCCTTAGTATTGTAAAATAAAGAAATTAATTTTAAAAGGATTAATTTAGGTCTTAATGTACAGGTGTGGAAAAAAGAAAAATTACAGCTAGCACTATAAAATTAAGCATGAATTTACTCCTTTGGTTTTTGTTCCACAGTGCTGGGGACTGAACTCAGGGCCTCATATGTAACAGGTAAGCATTCTATCATTGAGTTTCCAATCCCATTTTTTTTTAATTTTGAAGAGAATAAAACCAAACAAAATAGCATAGAGTCAATCAACACAAAACAATGAATGTGATACAGAACTTTAAAACAAGATAAGAGGAAATCAACAATGGCCACCATAATGTTTTTTGTTATCTTCAAAATAACTGCCCACACCATCAGACATAATAAAATTAAACAAAAGACAGAAGAAGGCCAGTCAAAACAAAAGAGTGAAAGCAATACAGGACTTCAAAACTCCAATTCCATTTTTAAAAGTCTAGCTGGGCATGATGGCACATGCCAGTAATCTCAGCACTTGGGAGGCTGAGGCAGGAGGATCGTTGCAAATTCAAGACCAGCCTAGGCTACAAAGTGAGTTTAAGGCCAGCCTGAACTGCATAGCAAGATCCTGCCTGAGAAAAACCAAGAGAGAGAGAGACAGAGAAAGTGAAAAAATGCTCATATATATATGAATATTTACAGGAAAGTTCTATAAGAATACATGCCACACTGAGCTATTAACATGGGAAGAAATACTAAAATATTACTTGTGATTATCTGAAATTTAAGTGGACAGCTTGTCACACGAGACTGGTACCCGAGCCTACACTGGGAGCTGTGCATGCTCTTCCTTTGGTTCGTTCGTTCTTTCTTTGTTTCTTTCCTTCTTTTTCTTTTCTTCTTTTCTTTTTGTTGTGTGGCACCAGGGAACCCAGGGCCTTCACACCGAGCTATATCCCCAGCTCTTTTGTAAATTTTCTATTTTGAGACAGGGTCATACTAAACACTAAATGGCCCAGGCTGGGCTCAAACTTGTCATCCTCCTGCCTCGGCCTCCCTCGTGCTGGGACCACAGGCCAGTGCCACCACGCCCGGCTGCAGACGTGCTCAAGGGACCAGGACAAACACTGGCACCCAGCCTAGCTGTGCCCTCCCGTTCCAGGCCAGGCGTTCCCGGGAAGGAAGGGAGGCCTCCAGTGAAGCGCAGGCCGTGGGGCCCCATTGTCTCAGCCTGGCTGGAGCAGAGCCCGGTTAGGTGAGCCTCAGGCTCCGGCTCCGCCTATTCCAGTAAGCACCATGCTGTGCCCGCTCCTGGGCTGCAATCCCAGCTGAGGCGAGGTCTCCCCTCCACTCCCTTAACACGGTTGAGTTCGTGACCAGGAAAACGTGGCCAAGTGACACGGCTTAAATTCCTGGGCCTCAGTCTCCAGAAGCTATGGCCATTTCTGTCCTGTCCAGCTCTGTGCCAGCTCCAAGGCCACAGGGAGACACTGTGGCTCCTCAGAACCCCAAAAACCCAGGATCAGGGTGAGCAAACCCCCAGTGCTCTCAGAAGCCAATGAGTCCTGGGGCTACCGGTTGTGACAGAGGGGATGTCCCCTATTGACTTACCCGACAGGGTCCTTCTTCTAACTTTTTAATTTTGAAATGTACACATCACCAGTCACGGCCAAGGCCTCACAGAATCCACCGGACTAACATGGGAATCTCACACTGTTTTAAATTTTGTGGATTTCAATACTTTTGTTTCTATATTCAAGCTCAGGACCTTGCATATGTTAAGCATGTGTTCTGTCACTGATCTATACTCCATCCCTCTAAACTGTACGTCTTTTAAATTTAAATATTTCAAATCTTTGTCCCAAAATAGCCTTTCCAGTATTACATGTGTCACGAGTAGAAGAGGAAAGAAATGAACACTTACTGGCACCAGTGGGTGCTGGGTTCTTGGCTAGCAGCCTGCTCTTCACTGGACACATTATTTACTGTCATTTTCTGAGATTACCAAATCCATTATTTGATTGCAATGTCCAGGCTGAATAAGTGACAGAACTGGAATTCCAAAGACGAACACCAAGGTCCAAGGCCTGTGGTGTTTCCATGGTACCAGAGTTCAAGCTGAAAAACCTCACCTGCCAGTTGCTAGTGAACTTTCATGTTGCTTTCATTCGGTTCTATAGAATTTTACTTCCATGATTCTCTTGATACACTTTGGACAAACCGCCTCTCAGTACAGCGACACCTATTCAGCAGACTCTGCGCCCTTTCGGTCAGTATTCACGCCATTTGTGGGATACAGGGTCACAGCTGCCTGGGAACAAACTGCCAGGAAAGCACCCCACCAGCTCTGCACACCCCTGAAGGCACAGCAATCAAAACATTCCTCAGATCTCATCATTATATGTAGATCCGAAGTTGAGAATTCTGTAATTTACTTGTTTGTTTTGTTTTGTTCATTTTGTTTTGTCTTGTTGAGACAGGGTCTCGCTATGTAGTTCAGACTTGGCCTTAAATTGACTTGGTAGCCCAGGCTGGTCTTGAGCTTAAAATGATCCTCCTGCCTCAGCCTTCTGAGAACAAAAGTTTAGTGCCAGTGATAAGACTCATGTATTACCCTGAAGAGCCTGGTATTTTTAATTTCTAAAAATTAATTAATAAATACAATTTGCTAAGCATCTGTACTTTACCAGGCTCACAAACTCTCCTTTCAAAAGACGGTAGGAAGAATAAACAAGGCAGAGCCGTCCGTTTTTATGGCCTGGCCTGCATCCCCAGGGGGAGTTACTAGGGTCGCATTTCCCCAGAGCGGTCTCTGAGGTTGAAATAGCACAGTACAAATGAAAAACACCAAAAGGAGGAGGTGACTGCTGTAATTAATGCGAGTGTCACAGAGTGTAGCAGAGATCAGAAGATAAACACTCTTACCTGGGTGTGGGAGAAGCATTCATAGGCCTGAGATGCGTCTAAGACTGCGTAGACGGCATCCAGGAGACCCAGAAACTGTAGCTCACGGCTCTGGGTGGTAGTGGAGATGACACCACATCACCCCTGGGCCCAAATTCACAAGCGGGGCGGCCCGGGAGCACCCGTGTATTTCGGGGAGACAGTCCTCAGTGGTGCCTTCCTCTCACCCTGTTAGAGGTCAGCACCTGACAGATCCGGGTTTGACCCGGAACAAGGCCCTGAGAAGGTGTGGTGGCCCCTCAGCAGTGTAAGGGTCCCTCCCGGACTCAGGGCTCCCCAGCAACGGGGCAGGACCTGTCCCAAGGTGTCAACAGGAGGCGCTGACATCCCATGGGGAAACCGAGGCAAGAGGGCTTGGTCCCTGCTCCCGTCCACCTGCTCTGCCTGCCGTCTGCAATTTCTTGTGGGCCGGAAGCTCTCAGGGTCCCCACGGTGCTGCCTACCTCCGCCTTCGGGGGAGACACAGGACACCCGAGGAGCCCTTCAGAGCAGCCCTCCCAGGGGCCCCTGCGGCTTCTGATTGCGAAGCCAGTGTACCTGGCTGCAGAAAATCGGTGGCATTCAGAAGGGCGCCAGGGGAAAGGTAAAGGGATGGAAGGGAGTGAGCAGAAAGAGGGAGAGCAGAGAAATGAGCAGCTTTACTTCGCAGAATTACCAGCCGGCACTCTGTCTGGTCTCTGAAAAGTCCTGAAAGTTCTTTCCCCGTGTCCACCTGCTGGGCAAGAGCCATCGCTCACTGCTCAGTGCAAACTTCTTCGTCAGCTGCTTTCTAGACAGTGAAGTGGGCCAATACCTAGTTTTAGGAAAGCATCACACAGTTATTTGGTGGTTTGTTTTGTTTTTGTTTTTGAGACAGGGTCTCACACCATGCGGGTCAGGCTGGCCTCAAACATGTGGCAACCCTCCTGCTCCAGCCTCCCAAGTGCTGGGATCACAAGCGTGCACACACCCCACCCCGGCTCTTACTAAATACCATTCCACCACTAAAAGAAAACCCCTTTATTAAAGGTGTTCTGCTGGGCGTGGTATTGCACAACTGTAATCCCAGCACTCAGGAGGCTGAGTACCGAGCACAGCCACAAGTTCGTGGCCAGCCTGGACTTCAAGACCCTGTTTCCAAAAGCACACAAAAAATGGTATCTATTAAGAACACTACCTCATAAGACGGATGTCTGCCTGATATTTCCGAGTGCCCGGATCAATTCCCAAAGGCCCCACGTCTTTGCCAGTTCCACCATCCTCACCACACAGAGGGCACAAATACCGCTACACACAGAAACGAGTCCACTTTACGCTCTGCATAGGTTGCAGATGCGCCAGGGATCCCACAACCCAGGTATAATCCTTTCCATGGGCAGAGCCATTTGGGCTCTAAACCACTTCTAGAAACTGCCTTCGAGGAAATAATGGCATAGGAGTGAGATTGCCTAACTCAGATCCCGGAGCAAGAGAGCAGGCATAAGTGTGTAACGTCTGCTACAGGAGGTAGTAAGTCAACTCCCCGCAAGCAGTGCAGTTTGATGATTGACACAGGATTACAGGACTAGCCTAGAGACTAAAGAACAAACAAGAGGACAGCAATTCACAGAAGTAACTTCTCCGTGAGGCTTCGTGTCCTGCTCTTCCTCAGCTTTCTTTTCTGCCAGTTGAACTCCCTGATCACCCGAGAGGGGACACTTATAAAACTGCCGTCATGTGAAAAAGACCTGCAGGGTATCCAGCCTGCCGATTTGTATTTCTGATGCTGTGCTGTAGGTAGGTGTCTCTCCCAGCAGAGAAACTGCAAGGAGGGTCCAAGGAACCTCTCTCTGTACTACGTCTACCTCCTCTGTGAGCCTGAAATTAGTTCAAAAGAGCAGACAGAACTCAGCCCCAGAGCATTCTGTGCCACAGTCTTGCCTGAGAACTAGAATCGCACCACGTTCCAACTCCATGCGACTCTCACAGACACAGAGAGCGCTACCTGCTAGCCGCATCCTGTGTAGACTGTCCCCAGGCTGCTAAGCTCCCTGTCATGCTACGCCTTCCCTTGCTACCCCAGGGCACCGAGCACTGCTAACCCTGTGGTAGGTAGGTACCAAAGTGACTGAAAAAGTGAGACATATTCTAAAACTCAAAGGTGAGGTTAGCACACTTTACCAAGTTGGCCACTGTTTTTAGTTTAATATAATAAGGCACCCAGAAAACACTTACCAGCCCATGATTACTGTTTAAGGCTACAGAAGCCTCTTTAATCCTGGTTATCACCACAAGCAGGCTCTTATCAAGAAGCACAAAGGTTAGTCACAGTGTGTTGTGTTAACATGTGCCTTTAAATACCTGAGAGTTCATTGACAGAAATGCTGAAAGAGCACTTTACTAACTCCAGAATCTTCCCTTCCCACAGGTGATCTTGTCAGGATCAAAGAGGGAGCAGGTCTTTGGAAGCTGAAGACAGGTCAATTTTAAACTTTCTGAGACATGCATGCCTTCAGAGTCCAGTGAGTTATAATCTCTGCCTGCAGACATCTACTGACTGAACAAAATATACTCTTAGAAACTGCTTTCTTAAACTGCTATTTGCAGGTTAAAGCATATAGATCGTAGCTTAGAATTGGGAACTAACTTTGCAATTTTTATCCAGTTGGCCAAATGCCATTTAGAATGACCCACAAAGTAAGATATTCAGTGAAACAACCAAAGAGCAGAAGGTGTGTGTGGTAGAATAATTCTACCGTTTATGCTTCTAAAGCGAGAGGAGATTTTGAACAAAACACACTCTAACCGTTGTACAATATTTAGGTCTTTGGAAAGGTTTTTAGTTATTTCACACAGCAGAGGAGGTACAGATACAGGAACCAAGCACACCCAGCAAGCCTTCTAGTGAAGCATCACTGGGAGAATGCTGGCAGCTACATGTCAGGCTATCAAATAAAGCTTTGCCCAGCACCCAGAATCTCTCCTCTCCACGTGCCCCAGCACAAACGTGGCCCTGACCCTCCTCCCAAGGCAGCCACTATCCTGACCTGTAATCATTTCCTGCTGCTCTCCTGGTTGTTATCCCTTTTTATAATTCCTTGGTATTGCTTAATGACTTTATCAACCAAAGGTATGTCCCCCTGGCTTCTTTAATCTTGCCCACTTTTAAAATTGGTTATTTGCAGTTCTTGTAATATACAGGCTTCCTCTCTATTGTTTTTTTATACTGGTGAGTAACCCAGACCATTTAATATGTAGAGATTTCTGCTGATCTAGATTTTGTGCATGGTGTACTTGGAATGTGTCCAAATCGTCCCTTTTGCTTTTCCTCTTACAAACTGACAGCTGAATCTAGGGACTTGCTCGGACTCAAGTTCAGTTCCCTTGGCAAGATTCAGGGGGGAATGTGTTCTTCTAGCAGATGGCACGTAATGTCTTTGTTGCCCTTTATTATCTCCACCTTTTGATGTTTGTTATGGCTTGTGTCTGAATGTCCCCCTCTCCACCAAGCCTCATGCAGCCTTGGAGGAGGAGCAGGCTTTGCAGAGGTGGCTGGATCTAGGGTGTGTGATGCTGAGATTGAGGGTTTGTATTACCAAATCGGTCCACTGGTTGGTTTGGCACTGCCCTAATCCGGGTAACCTAGACAGAACATAAAAGGGACACAAAGAAGCTGCTATTGTCATCTGTAGCTCAAAACTTTCTGCCCTCTGAATCCCGCCTACCATGAACTGCTTCTCCTCTGTGATTCCCCTCTGCCACGCCACCCTGCCTGGGAGCCACCTGATTACGGACTGAAACTACAAACTGTGAACCGAATAAACCTTTCCTCCCTTAGCTTGGGTGTTGGGTGTTTGGTCTCAGAAGGGAGAGACTAAGACAATGTTTAATGTCTAGGCTTATTAATGTGTCAGAAGTTATAACATAGTAGTATTCCAATGCTATTGCTTCCTTTTCTTTGTTTCTGTTTTTGTTTTTTGAGACAAAGTCTCGATTTGTAGTTCAGGTTGGCCTTGAACTCCTTATGTATGTAGCCCAGGTTGGCGGTGATCCTCCGCCTCAGCCTCAAATGCTGGGATCACAGGCACTCATTGTTGTCTGTTAGTTTCGTTTCCTTTTTGTTTTGACATTTTGGTTTGGTTTGGTTTGGTTTGGATGTGAGCAGGGAGCCTTGCTATGCCGCCTGCTTGGTCTTGAAACCCTGGGTGGCGGTGGCCCTCCTGCCAAAGACTCCTGAGTCGCTGGGGTTACAAGTGGGCACCGCCATGCCCAGCTCCGGCTGAAGTACTTCTGCCACAAACTTTCCCCTCGCCTGCCCTTGGGTTATCTAATGTGATGGTTCATAAAAGCGCGACTTTTTACTTTAGGTTTTAGGGTTTTAGGATAACCTGGGGTTCTCCATCACCTTCCAAAGGAAATCAGCTGCTTCTGTTTTTAATGTTATTGGGAACCACAGAGCAAAGCCTCTCTGATGGGGTACAGTCTGTAGGCACCAGGAAGGGTCAGGGAAGCCTGACCCGTGGCCGGGCAGTGAGGAACCGAGCCCTTCTGCCAACAGACGCCTGCTGAGGGTGCAGCAGGACTTCTAGACCCAGAGTCAGATGACCACGAGTCCCAAAGGGAATTGAAGACAGAACTGCTGCGGGGTTCCACATGCTCAGCAGCTGCACAAGGCAGCGTGTGGTCTACAGCACAGCCTTACGGAATAGATCTCTAATAGACACGTATGCAATAGATCAGGAATTTACAATCCATTGGAATTCTGTTTTTGTTGTGACAAGGTCTCCTTGTATATAGTCAGCCAAGCCCCACACCCTATTTTAAACCAGGCTGAATATGCCACCCTCCTGCCTCAGCCTCCGCAATGCTGGGAGTACAGCTCTGAACCACTGTGGTGCCCGGCTCCAGGCGATTCTTATCACTGAAATGAAATTTGTCTCTCTTTGGTCAGTGGGAGCTTCTTGAAACCCCGCAGCAGTTTAACTGGTGGTTCTGTCTGCAATTCCCTGTGACATGTCAGCTTCTGATTTCCTTGAGATAATGCCAGCAGGCTTTCATAGCTTCCCTGCTACCAGACATGAAAGCATCTTGGGAGTTTCTCGTACATTCCCTTTTCCAAACCCAGAATCAGCTATTCTCCAAGAAGTCTTGGTTTAGCTTACTGAGGATTGCCTTAAAAAAAACAGAATCCTGACTTTACTGGTTGGTCTTTATTTCTGGACCTTCTTATAAAGAGATTAAAAAAAAAAACCCTGATGAAATATTTCAGTTTTTAATTCTAATTCAGGATTACAGATTTTTCAACTTGCTTTATATTAAGTCTGTATTATTTTCAAGCACACCAAGAATCCTAGTTCTCAAGGACAGAGATGATAAAATTAAACTACCACTGATTTCTCATGTATATTAGGAAAAAATGTACTATCTACCACCAATAAATGTGACTGCTAAATATCCTTTGAAGCAAATTTGTAACTACTGGGCTGGAGATTTAGCTCAATGGTTTAAGTTCTTGCTTGGCAAGTGCAAGGTTGTGAGTTTGATCCTTGGTACCAAAAAAAAGAAAGAGAAGAAAGAAAGAAAGAAAGAAAGAAAGAAAGAAAGAAAGAAAGAAAGAAAGAAAGAAAGTAAGTCTGTAGCTGCCATCATCATTCTCTTCCTTTTTTGTTGCTGTTTTTTCCTTTCTTTGAGACAGAGTCTGACTGTATAGTTCAGGCTGGCCTCAACTATACAGTGACCCTCCTGCCTCAGCCTCCCAAGTGCTGGGATTACAGGCGTGCACCACCATGCCGGCTCTCCCTTTTAACATAGTGCCTCCATGTGCCCATTGGTGGATCACATGACCATCGGGTGTGCTATGCTTTCTTTCTTTAATGCTCACTTAATGCTATTTCTGCAGGTGACCATACACTGTATCACGTGCTTAACCCTCACATCATGCTGGTTACTTGGTGCTTGGCGGGTTTCTCAGGAGAGTTCACAGGGACCCATGACTGACTGCTTGTGTGTTTGTAGCAGCCTGTACCCTTCGCATCTGAAGTCAGCTTTGCTGGATATAACATCTTCAGCTCACATTTTCTTTTTCTGAGTACCTGAAGCAGGCCAGTTTATTTTTCTGTGGGACAGAAATGTCCGATGATAATATTACTTTTTCTCCAAAGTATCACATACTACTATTTTCCTAGGGGTTTTCTTCACTCTAGAAGTAAAGCAATGTTCCCAGAATGTGTCTTAGTCGTAGTTATTCCAGGTTAGTGTTAGCAGCCTGCTCTTCAAAATCCCGTCACTTTGGGCAGCCTTGTTTGACGTCTCATGTTAGGATCTGTTCTCCTGTCTCTGGGAGGTGCTCCCCAGGGCATGTTCTATGCATGTTGACCATCTTTACCTGTCTTCAGCATTTGGGTCCCTTCTCAAATGCTTCCTGGGGTTTCAAATGTTTTCTCCAAACCTTCCTTCAATGTTTAGTCTTCACTAAGGAAATGACTTATTTCATTCAAATTATTTCTGAAATTCTGTGGCCTCATTTCTGAATATTTCTCTCTGATCCATTTGTTCCTTCGAGTCTCCTGTTACTTTCTCACTGCATAATCAGAGTTGGTTTAGTTCACCATTGTTTGACATGCTTTTGTTATCCCTAAGGGTTGTTATTGTCATTTTTTTCCCTTATTATAATTTTGCTTGGGATGTGATTGCAATATTTTTCTGTGGCTCATTTTATATAAAATCAATTATCCTATCAAAACCATCTTACCACAGTGATATATGTGCACCCATGTTTATAGCAGTACAATCTGTAATAGCTGAATCTTCAAAACAACCCAAATGCCTATCAACTGAAGAACAGATAAGAAGGATATGATATCTGTATACTCAGGTAGCAGAAGAAACTTGAGACATTTATAAATAAATGGATGCAATGAAATAAATCAGACTCACGTGTGAACATTGTATTGGCTCCCTGGTGTGAGAAGGGAGCTGAGAGAAATAATCCATGTGTGTATATCAATTACAAATAAAAGATAGTTAAGATAGTTATACTACTGATTTCTCTGAGTTCATTGAAAAGAAAGGTTTGTGCTAATATTGTGTGGATAATTAAATGCACATATCTTGTACTCTGAGTAACTCATGTAACAATAGCATTGCACAATGTATTAAATATTGTTACCCTCTAATTACCATGTTTTGAAAATTTGTTATTTTTTTCTCTTTAAAATTAAACAAAACCAATTACCCTGACATTCTGAAGGCAGAGAGAGTCAGGCTCGCCCTCTTGCCTCTTCCTGTCTCTAGGCAGTGCGCAGGGACCCCCAGCCTCTTCCTCACCCCTTGTTTATATCTGGATCTTATCTTTCCTCCTCTTGCTCCGCTTTGAGTGCACTCAGCAGCTTCTCCCAGTCCAGATCCTCCGGACAGGAGCCCCACGGAGGCTGTGCGGAGATCTTGGGGATGCTCGGAGCCTCCCCCGGCCGCTTGGCCTCTCTCAGTCAGCCCAGGCCGATCCACCTCTGCCGCATGCTGCGACAGCCCCCACGGTCTGCAGTGAGCCTCCCGCCTCCTAGAGGGCATGTCGCCCCCTCTGCCAGTCACTTCCTCAGTGCCCGTTTGTCCACTGAGGGCCCAAGGGTGACCCTCACTGAGTTCCCAGAGACACAGAGCTGCTCTGCCCTTTCCCAGGCCATCCCGAGGGCTGGCCAGCCTGCATGTCCATCGCTGGGCTCCCCACCTTCTTCCAGACTGCCTCTCCCTCTACCCAGCCTTTGCTCCCCAGGTGGCTGCTTCACTTCTTGAGAGCTCTGCCCAAGCAGCCAGGCTCCTGGCACAACCTAGAGGAGGTGGCACCAGGCAGTCCTGCTGCTGGGGGCCCACAGAGGACTCAGATGAGGGCTCCCAGGCTGGGTGTGGGGGCTCAGGCTCGTAATCCCAGCACTTGGGAGGCAGAGGCAGGAGGATCGCCTCAGGTCTGGGGCCAGGCTGGGCTCTCTAGTGAGTTCAGGACCAGCCTGAACTACAGAGTGAGAATTGAGGGCCAAGGGTTAAGAGAGAGACCTCCAATCCAGGATTCTCTGCCTTTGTCACTGCCAGTCCACACCCAGCACTGCCTCTAGGTCTGGGGGACATCCCAGCATTTCAGAGCCAGTCCCGGCATAAACAGATCTCCCCCCTGATGATGATTTTAAAGTCATTTCTAAGGGCCAGGGATTAGCTCAGTGGCACAACGCCTGCCTGGCAAGCATGAGGTCATGAGTTCGATCCTTGGTGCAAAAAAAAAAAAAATCATTCTTAAAGAACATAGAAATAAGGAATATGTCATCTCTCAGGGATGGGGCTCAAACACCAGGTTCTGAGGGCAGGCAGCCTTGAGGGGTGAGGGGGAAACCAGGGCGCCCTGGAGTGCAGCTGGGTGCTGCACCTGCCTGACCAGCGGTCAGGTGTCCACATGGCTGGCCCTGGAGGCCCAGGGAACCTGCTGGTGACTGGCTGGGATGCCGCTTGGGGGCTCGCTGAAGCCAAGGCACATGGGGCCACAACTGGGACTGCGGATGCCACAAGGTCCTCCAGGACTGGGCCAAGCTGGTGACAGTGACGGCTGCCTCAGGACCCTGGCGGCTGGAGGACGGGTAGCTGTGAGCTGGTGGGGTGCAGGCTGGGAGGGGAACAAATTCAGGGTCGGAGAAAGGACAGGATGTGCTCCTGCTGAGGTCGGGCAGGTGGCCCTGTCTAACTCCCATCCGGGCCCCTGTGACCTCTGAACTCTGCTCACTCCAGAGTGTAGGGCTGGGGGGTGAAGCAACGTGAGGAAGACGTGGAGGAGAGGAAAGGAGAGGAGACAAGGACCCCATCAGCCCAGAGCCCGTAAGAGAAGCAGGAGCTGGCACTGCAGGCGGGCGGGCAGCTGGGCCGGGGTCTGCAGGTGCCAGAAATAAACCCTCGCCTGCAGCCTGCAGGGATCCGGCTGGGCTGGGGCTGGAACCTTAGATCCTCTAGCACCCGAAGCTAGGGCAGCGTGGCCCGAGGCTACCCCTGCATTCAGAGGCTCAGGCAGCTCCTCAGCTTGAAAAGCGTGAAGCTGAACCTGGGGGCACAGGTCTGTAACCCCAGCATCTGGGAGACTGAGGCAGGAGGATCCCAAGCCAGAGCCCAGCCCAGAGAACTTCGTGCAACCCTGGCTCAAAATAAAGAATGTTAGAAATCTAGCTCAGTGTGAAGATTCTCAGTATGATTCCCAGTGCCACCCAATAAGTAAATAAATGTTAAGAAGGAAGGAAGGAGAGTCAGAAACAAAAAGACAAGCATTCCTTTAGAAAAATGAAAAAAAAATTTTACAAGCGGGCAAGTTAATATTTACAAGCAGAGAGAAGAAATGAGGACATCAAGATTTTTAGAGCTTGCTAGTAAACAGCAATGTCAATTAAAATGACAGTGAAATAACCATGCTAATTCTGCTAGACCAGATTAGATTAGAAATCTGGATGACACTGAGCTACGCCCCGGGCAAAAGTCTCCAGGTGCCCCAGGCTTTGTGACAGGTCCTACTGTACCTGAAGGAATCCGACCACCACCCCCACGCTAGGCTGACCGGAGACCGCCTCAGGCCTGACCCATCCTGCTACGCTTTTACACACGCTGAGATGTGTGATCCGCATTCATGAGCCCTGGTGACCACGGCCACTGTGCATCGCTCCTGACCTTCAGCACCTGATAGCAACCTGGATGGGAGTCACCAGTCTGCTTCGGGGCTGGTGTCATCCCACTCAGATACGTGCTGAAATCAGCCTGTCCTTTCGAGCTCATACCTTTGTTCTTTTCCTCCTTTTCCCTAATAGCACCTACTCATATGATTCTTCTTTATAGAGCTGGAGTTCACCAGGTTCTTGTGTTTATTATATTTGAGTACCTTTATCTTAGGGAGAATAAAACAATCTTTTTTTTTTTTTTTTTTTTTACACTGGTTGACTACCAAGCCTTAGTTTTATTTAGAGAACCACCTCTTGGCTACCATCAGCCCACTTGCACCTTTGCCTCTGGCTTGGGAGGCTCATAAAGCCAGTTCACTGACCTCCAGTCTCTGCACTGCTGAGTAGAGCTCACTTCCACCGTATCTGAGCATCCTGATTTCATCTTCTAAGACTGATGCAGCAAAGACGCTCACTGTGTTCCTGTTGGATTAGAAATGAAAGGATAGGGCTGGGGATTTAGCTCAGTGGCTTAAGTGCCTGCTTGGCAAGTGCGAGGTCATGAGTTCGATCCCCGGTACCAAAAAAAAAAAGCAAAAGGAAACAAAACAAAAAATGATACAGTTCTGGCAGCTATTTTACAACCACAAGGAGGAAAGCATGTCAAAGAACAGGACAGACAGATGGATCAAGGAAGCAGCATCATTTTTGAGCCACAGCATCCAGCTATTTCTCCAAGCCACGTCTACCATTGAGTTCTATAGGAGCCAACGCTGACTCTGCTTCTACTTCCGGCTCTGCCAGTTTAGCCCGGTGTTCTCCCATTGGCCACCGAATGTAACCCCCACGCACCGGAGGGCACAGGTCACCGTCCAGCACCGGCGTCCATGGGGACCTGTCTCATGCAGTGCTTGGTCTAGTGGCGGGGATCACAGCAGTGTGACGCCGTCAGAGAGCCACAGGTGTTCATAGCAAGAGAACCCGGCAACAGACCACGCTCCTGCGCCGCCGAGTAAGACCACAGGGCCCATGCTGACATGGGCCAGACGGCGCGCTCATAAAGATAAGCAGTCAGTCACTTGGGGTGTCAGATGCCTGGATTCCTGAGGGCGTCCCAAAGCAAGAAGCCAAAGCACAAACTCTTCATTTCCTCTTTTCTGGGGATTGAATCCAGGGTTTGGTTTGTTTGTTGCTTGTTTTGTTTTGGGTACCAGGAAGTAAACTTGGGGCCTCCTGAGTCCAGGGCTTTGTACATGCTAAAAAAGAGCTTCCTCACTGAGCTACACCCTGCGCCTTAAAAACAGTCGTAAGTAAGCACAGGCACCATAAGACTTCTGTTTCCCTTTGAATCAAAATGAGCTATGAAAAGGGAGGAACGTATCGTACAGAAAAAAGGAGAAAGAAGATGTTTAAGCGAGGTCCTCACTCATATTAGACAAGGGCTCTTCCACTGACCTGTGTCCCCAGCCCCTTTCTTATTTCTTCTGAGACAGAGTCTACCTAATCCCACACACCTGCCCGGAACTTTCAATCCTGCAGAGTAGCTGGGATTACAGGCGTGCACACCATGCCTCAATATTGTCATTCTTAAAATTTAATTTCACTTAGTTTTGTGGATTTCACCTGCTTTCAAGCTAACCAGACTCATTTTAAAATTTAAATACAGCCAGGCTCAGTGGAGCACACCTATCCAGACTCGGGAAGCCAACCCAGGAGAATCGCCGTGAATTCGAGGCCAGCCTGGACTACAAAGAGACTCCAAGCCAGCCTGAACTACATAGTGAGATCTTGTCTCAAAAAGACACAAAAATTAATTAATTAATTTTAAATACAGCATTACTAAACAAATATATTCATTCATTTAACACTATTTATTGTTTGCCAGGCACCATTATATACACTAATGTTTTAGTAGTTAATAAAACCAATTACATGCACCAATTACATGTAACTGGTAGCAACAATACCAATTACATTTTAGAGTCTAGCGTAGAAAGTAAATTTTCTATCCAACCTGCAAAATGATCCTTTTAAAATGTTTATCGACTATTTCAACATGCATTATAATTTTATGAAAAGGAGAACATGTTATGTTTACTCTTTTTTGAAGCTTGCTTTATTTTGTATCAGTAACATAATTTGGGCTGGTTTCAGGTTAATAAATATCAATTCACCCCTTTCTTTTATATGACCAGTGTCGTATGCCTTTGTTGTTATTGTTGTTGCTGGATTTCTGCAGGACTGGGGATTAAACCCAGGGCCTCTGTACTGAGTTACACCTGCAGCCCAATTTAAAAAAAATTTTTTTCAGACAAATAGTTTTCAAGAAACACGACAAAAAATCATCTTGCTAAATAGAAACTCAGAATTATCTGACATCCGAAATCTGTTTCGGTTTCCAGCTCGACTGCTTCCAGTTTTGACTGTTTTTATTCCCATGCCATCGTCTCCAGTCATCTGCAGTAATCAGTGAAGCACATTTCAACAGTAGCTCAGTTAATTAAACAAGCTGTTTCATTAATAAACACAGCGTTTCCTGGGGAAATGGAGGTATTTTGTTTCTCATGCATGTGTCACCGTGTACTTTCATTTCTTGGTTTTGACCTATGATTCTTTAAACACAATCAGCCATCTAGATGGATTCTGATTTCTAACTGTAAGATTACACCTTGCACATTTTGTAGTATCTATGCAAAATCTTGCATAAGAGAAATAAACATAAGTCAGAGCAATAAAAAAATGTTCATTCACTTACCCTCTTCACAGTCCCAGCCAGTGTAACCTTCACTCGGCCTTGGGATATTCCATCTGGGCCTGAGTTTCCCGAACTCCCACACAATCAGATAAACTCCAGCTTATGGGAGTGACTAACGGAATCAGCGCTCTGAACACAGCTGCATGCACAAGGTGCAGGGGGACACTGAGACGTCCGTGGAGTATGGAGCCGCGTTTGAAACTGTGATTTCACTTTCAGCAGGAATATGTGGCTAAGATCGCCCAATAAGGAAATGATTAGCGCTTCTGGTATCTCTTTGAGAAAAAAATCTTATTTCTTCTCAAATTCTCCTAAATTCTCTGTTCCACTGAGCTCATTTAGAGCATCAAATGAGATTTCTGTGTCAGGTTATTCTAAGTAATCTGAGAACCCCTGAAGATCCCTTGGGGTTTATTTCATTTCAGAAAAGTAAAATATAAAACATTAAAACATAGATTATTGCTTTTGACCCTTTTTCTTAAAATTTCACAGGTTTATTGAGAGCATTAGCAGAACTTCTGAATTCCTGCCGACTGCTTGTCTTCCTAACCGTACTCATTTCTAGAACTTTTTGAACAGTCAGTGACTCTTCTGGAGGCAGGACAAGCAGGGGCAAAGGCAGCAAATTAAAAGGTACTCATAACTCAGAAGCACTAGAAAGTCATCCAAGAGCTGAGCCTTGGGTACAGGCCTGTAATCCCAGCACTCAGGAGGCTGAGGCAGGAGGATTGCCATGAGTTTGAGGCCAGCCTGGGCTATGTACAGTTCAAGACCAGCCTGCACTGCATAGTGAGACTGTCTCAAAATCAATCAATCAATTAATCAATCAATGAAACATGAATAGTGATGCAGCTCAGTATGAAAGCTCTGGGTTCAATCAGTTCTGCAAAAGAAAAAAATTGAGAAAGTCATTAAAGGATTATTAGGGTTTTGTTTCTTTACATGATTTGTTATGAATACGATCTATTAAATGATCGATCTTTCAAAGCTGCTTCTAGAAGAAGAAAAAACACACGCGCTCAGATAAAAGAGACGGTAGGATTATTTGGAGGAGAAGCATCTATGCAGTGTCTCATGAACAGGCTGAGAAAATGCTGTGGGCAGGCTGCTTCTCCTGGGCCATCCCATGGGGACAGGACAGGACAGGGCAGACCATGCGTCCTGTCAGGTGCGACTCAGACCTGGGCCTCAGCACGGCTGTAGAAGAGCTTAGAGCCAGCTTCCCGCCAGCCGTGTTTATTATGGTGCAAACTTCGCTTCCTGGTGGCCTTTCATTGCTGGTTTAGGGGTGGATGGACTGGCACGATGGCCCAGCGCTCTGTCCCTAGCGTTCTTCCTCATGAAATCTCTCCTGAGTGCATTAATTTAATGCTAAAACCCACCCCACCCATCAAAGCCAGTATGAACCGGTTCAGTGATGAAAATCTCCCTAAATAAGTTCATCTAGCTCCTCCTCTTCACCTATAAATTCCTTTTGTCCCTAAGATATAACAAGTGTCCAAATGAGCTTCAAATATCCCCGCAGTGCCTAAGCTGCGCTTCCTTTTGTTGGGCCACATGCTAAGAAGTTAGAAATGATGCCACCCCCCCACACACACACACACACACACTTAACATCTCCTCCGTCACCACAGCAGTGCCTTCCACGCTGTAAGCACTGAAGAACTGTTCACCATTTTTATTCACTTGTCTAAAAAGCCATTGTCCACCAGCTTACAAAAGAGCACCAGAATCAAAACTTGTGTTAATTTGCACATGCTGGGCGAGCACCCCGCTGAACCTCCTCCTGGCCCCTGTTAAAAACTGCATTCTGACACAGGCTCTCATTAAATTCCCGGAGGCTGCGCTAAAGCTTCCCAGCCTCCTGCCTCGGCCTCCCAGGGAAGCTCCCGTTAACCGGCCCTGGAATCCGCAGCTAGCATCGCCTCAAGGGCCGAGGGTGACTGTTCCTGTGCAGAGCTGAAAGTCCGAGTAGGGCACTGGGGCCCCGGGGTCATCTGGCCCTGAGCCGGGAGAAGCCTCCCACCTGCAGACACCCGTGGGTCCCCCACGGAAGCCACGCCTTCCTCCCGCCGCATCTTCTCCTCCTCCACCTGCCCCCTCAGCTGGCTTTTCAGAGGGAGTCACCTTCCGTGGCCCTGGCTAACGGGCCTGGCAGCCTGTCCACCACCCGCTCCCGGTGCTCCCCAGGTGCCCTCAGGTCTCGGGGTGCAGGGCGCTCGCCTCGCCTGGGCCCCTCAGCTCCCCACGGCTGCGCTGCACACTGAGATTACAGGGAAGACAGCTCGGTCACAGCCCGGCGGGCTCCGGGGCGCAGAGGACAGCAAGGTCCAGGGGAGCGGGGACGCGCCCCGGACCCGTCCCCGCCCTCTGCGTCCCTCCCACCGCGCCCACGCAGGAGCCCACGGGAGACGGGGCGGGGGGGGGGCCGCGAACCGCGACACCGCAGCGCGGTCACCGCTGCTCCCATTCAGCGGACCCGGACTGCCGAGGTCCCACGAGGGCGGCCGGAACCGAAACCCGCCAGAACCAGAGGTTTTCACAACCTGCTGCACCCAGATCTGCTGGTCTGTCTGTCTGTCTTTCGGTCTTTTTTTTGGTGGAGGGAGCGGGGGTACGGGGGAATCGGGGGAATCGAACTCATTACTGCGTGCTTGCAAGGCAGGCACTTATGCTGCTGAGCTAAATCCCCAGCCCTCTTTTTGTCTTTTTTAAGACAGGGTCTCGGTTTGCAGCTCAGGCTGGCTTTGAGCTCACTCTGTAGCCCAGGCTGCAACTATCCTCCTGCCTCAGCCTTCCCAGTGCTGGGATTACAGGCCTGCGCCACAGGCCAGGCTTGCTTGTCTTTTCTTACTGGCTGCAAGTCTTCAGCGCTGCATTTCTGAATCAGTAGATTCTCTGCCCATCTGCTATCCCATTCTCCAGAGCATACGTGCAGTGTATTCTTCACAGTGTCATTAACGCGCGCGCGCGCACACACATGCACACACACACACACACACACACACACACACGTGCACTGACACTGCCAAGGGTTAGGGTAGACAATAGCAGAGATCGTTTTTTCCTGGCTTACCTGGAAAAAAAGTAGAACTGAAAACTCCCTACTACCCACGCTTCATTCACATTTTCAGTCCCACTTCTAAAAAGATTTTTTTTTGTTAGTTCCACGTTCTTTTATTTTAAAGGGGAAAAAAGTAAAACAAACCTTCAAAACAAGCTAATAGGAGGGTAACAATGGTTAGTACATTGTGTATTGTTATCTTCAAATTAGTTACTCAGAATACACGGTATAGGTATTTAATTGTCCAAACAATATTAGCACAAATCTTTCTTTTCAGTGAAATGAGAGAAATTACTGGTGTAACTATCTGTTATATATATAGTTTTGTTTTGTTTTGCTTTTCCCACCAACAGTGGAGAAGGGTTCCTTCTTCCCTACAGCCTCTCCAGCATTTGGTACTGGCTGATTTCTGATGACAGCCATTCTTTCCAGGATGAGATGGAATCTTGGTGTTGTTTTAATTCACATTTGTTGAATCACCAGTAATGCTGAACATCTTTTCATATATATGTTTATAGTTTGCATTTCTTCATCTGTGAAGTATGTATTCATCTTAGATGCCCATTTTTGGATTGGGTCTTTAAATTTGGTAGGTTTGATTTTTTTGAGTTCTTTATATGTTCTCGATAGCAAAACTTTGTCTGACGAACAAATGGCAAACATTTTTTACCACACTATGGGTTGTCTCTTCACTCTCTTGCTGGTTTCTTTTGCTGTGCAAAAGCTTTTTAATAAGATGAGGTCCCAGTTGTCAATTCTTTGTGATAGTTCCTATGCAATCAGGGTTTTATTCATGAAGTCTTTGCCTACACCAATGTCTTCAAGAGTTTTACCTACTCTATCTTCTGGAAGATTTAATGTTTGTATTTTACTATTTAGATTTCTGATGATCCATTTCAACTTTAGTTTAGTGCACTGTGAAAGATGTGGGTCCAGTTTTAACCTTTGGCCTGTGCACAGCCAGTTTTTCCAGCACCGAGTATTTAAGAAGGTGTCTTTCTCCAGTGACTGTGTTTGGCACCTTGGCCAAAGATAAGGTGGACTAGTGTGTCTGGCATTGTTTCTGCCTCTTCTACTCTGATCCATTGATTTTTGGGTCTGGTGGTTTTTTTGTCTGTCTGCCAATACCATGCTGTTTTTGTCACAGTAGCTTTGTAGTATAATTTCAAGGCAGGGATTGTGATGCCCCCTGCCTTGTCTTTGTTGCCCAGGATTGCCTTTGCTATTTTAGGTTTTTTTTTTTTTTTGGTTCCCAGTGAATTTAAGGATTGTTTTCTTTAATTCTGTGAGATACGATGTTGAAATTTTGATCAGAATTGCATTAAATCTTTGGGGGAGGGGGTAGTGGAGTTGAACTCACGGCCTCACGCTCCCCAGGCAGACACCTGTGCCGCTGAGCTGTATCCCCAACCTAATTACATCAAATCTATATAACAGTTTCAAAACTTTTTTAAATGAAAGATGTCTTTTGGCATATAGTATTCAGTCTTTAGAAGCCATTGGTTAGAAGACTGTAAAATATTTATTTAGAGAAAAATGAACCCTGTGATCAAGATAGAATACGACACATGAACATAATTCCCTGCTGCAGGAGATGCTCTTAAAGCATCAGAAACTTTTGGCCAAACCCAGCCATCATGTGGATGGCAGGACAGGTTTCTCTTGGGGTCCAGTGTTTCTTAGAACCATTAGTGCTAAGAAATTGTTCCACTGCTGCAGACGCACAGTCAGGGAAATGTGAGTGATGAGCTTAAAAGCAAGTTCCTGACACTTAATGCTAGTGAATAAAATAAAGCAAAGCCCACAGTAAACTGTGCATAGATGAGAACAGCAGGTGTTAAGGGGAGCAACTGAGGACCAGGAGGCAGCTCAGCTCAGCGGCATGGTGCTTGCCTGGCAAGCGCAGCTCCTGAGGTTGATTCCTGGTACCAAAGACAAAAACGAACCAAAAATACAGTGATAGTCCAGTTGGTGCTGTGGGACACGGACACACACACACACACACACACACACACTCTAAACCTGGATAGCTCCCCAGGGCGAACCCCGTGACCTGTGTCCTGAGGCCCACTATCCAGGGACAGATAAAATCAACAAAGACCCTTGGCCTGCCCTAGAAGAGTCCAAATTCCCACACCAAGATGGTCACGTGCCAGGCCATCCGGATAACCTGCAAGTCCTTTCTTCTCTCAGAGCTCATTAAATGCATCTCCTACACCAGGGCCCGGTGTAGCAGTGCAAGCAGCAGGAAAGGACCTGCGCGCACACAGAGCCCTGGGACTCAGCACCCTTCAGTCATGCTCCAAAAGACCTAGTGGAAAGCGCCCTCGACCCAGCCCCACATTTTCAGTCCTGAAGCTCAGCACCTTCACCCCACTTTCCCTCCCGCCCCCCGGGGCGCACTCTGAGCGCACCCGCTGCCTGATTAAACTTCAAGCCAGGGAGGCTGCCCTTCTGCACCCTCAACTGCTGCATGTAACTCTGTGTTCATTGCTCACAAGATTGAACATCCCGCCAGGACCCACACCCCCCACACCCCAGCTACATTGGCAAGAGAGCCACAGCCTGAGCTAGGATCCAGTCCCACCTCTCACATCCCTCACACCACAGGGCTGTGTGACTTCTCTGGGCTTTCTCCAAATTGAGAAGGCATCAAAAGACAGGCGCCATGAAAGTTTGCTACTGGCTTTCCTCGTGGCAGGCACCCTGTATCTCCCAGGGTGTACTTTATTTATTTATTTAGTCTTTTGAGACAGGGTTTCACTATGCGGTTCAGGCTGGCCTTGAACTCACTGTGTAACCTAGGCTGTCCTCAAACTCACGCAGATCCTCCTGCCTCAGCCTCCCGAGTGCTAGAATTTCAGGTGTGTGCCACTACATTAAGCACTTTTTCCTCTTTCATTAGGCCCAGACTCACCCTGCAAAGTCAGTTTCTCCCTCATTCTTTACTTTTGTTTTTCAAATAAACTTTGCTACTGTTTTTCTCTTGTTTTCTCCAATTCTTTGTTCACAATGAGAAGAACCTGGGGACCAACTTCAGAGGGAGACTTGAGTGCTACAAAACCCAGTCACGTTTTCTTAGCCAGTTTCTGGAAGGAGCGCCGTTAGCAGGATCAATCCCTCTTATGCTAAAAACGCCCTTTGTGCAGACAGCTGCATGGTTTTGCTCCTACTTCCTTTAAACTTCAAGTGGCAGTGGTGACATCTTCCTTAGGCCGCCCGCCGCCTAAAACCACAGAAGGCCTCCTTCACCCCAGCTCCTCACTCGGCCTTTGTTTTAATTTTCCCAGTAACATCTGTCTTGTAATAAAAAGTCACATATTTTATTTATAGGACATAAGTTCCAGGGTGTCATAGACTTTTGTCTGTTTTATGTAACTCTGCAGAGATTTGCTTTTTGTTTGTTTTGAGACGGGGTCTCTCTATGTAGCCCAAACTGGCCTTGGGCTCAAGGTGACCCTCCTGCTTCAGCCTCCCAAGTGCTGGGATTACACACGGGCCACCACGCCCAGCAGAAGTCCTCACAGATTTCTATTCATTTTATCTAGCCGATTCCACCTAATACACAGAAAAATGCCTGTTACATAATAAGTTCAAAATAAATTATTTATTAATTAAGTGGGGAATTAATACATAATAGCTCCCACTCAGGATTATAAGAATAAATAACACACATAAAGATTTGGACACAGGGCTTGAAGTATGGGGGCAAAATTCTTTGATTCTAACTCAACTATCCTTCACTAGTGAAGAGAGTAAATAGGTTCAGTAGAACTCCTGATAAAGCCATGAAAATAAGCTGCTATGTAACATCAGTAAGTCTCAGCAACTGCGCTGAAGAGAATAAGCCAACACAAAGCGAAATCACATATTTGTGTATATGATTGCAAATCAGTTCATGCACTCTGACAGCCGTCAGCATGCCAGCTAGCCCGTGGCTGGGCAGGGGCGGCGGGGTGGACAGCACCTGGGGGGCCATGGGCTGACCTGTCCTCCATCTCCGCCTGGCAGAGCGTCCCGCATCGTGTCCACTGTGCACGCATCTGCTGAATTATGTGCTTGTGATCTCTGCATGCTTTTGTGTATTTCCATGAAAGCATTTCCCTTAAAAATGACAACAGTCTCTAGGACACATTAAGCACAAGGGAAGATAGAGAAATTCGCCGACACTCGTGGAATCGCCATTCGTGCGGTTATTAGACTCCCAGAACCAGAGTCCTTTCCCCTCTGCTCCGGAGCTCCCAGCTGGCAGAGGCTCCTCTAGGGACCCCCAGCCATGCAGGGGAGGGGCCAGGCGCCAACTCTCCAGGGGGACCTGTCACACAGAGCACCAGTTAGCTTTTCAGTATGCAAATCTTAAATATGAGCCGGCAGCCAAGGGCCACCAGATATTTCAGGAGACACTTACTATAAAGGACACAGCAAAGCAGGGAGACAGTTTTCCAAAAAGATGACATCAAGCAAAAAGATTCGTACAAATGGAAAAGCAGCCGACAGAGCGGGAGGAGGCGTTTGTAAACCGTACGTCTGATAAGGAGAGGCGTTGATAACCAAGCTCAGCCGGCACAGGAGTGGAGGGAGAGGAGGAGATGAGGTCACCGGTGGGGTCTGTGCCTAGACCCCCAACCCCCAAATGGGAGCTCGTCGGAGCCCAGAGGAATGAGTCTTCAGGGCTGCAGGAGGAGTGCAGCCCTGGGCAGAGCTCCTAACTCTGCTAGCCGGCCGGCCCACTGACGCTGGGCAGCCTGTGTGTAATCGGAACGAGGACGGAGCTGAGGGGACAGTGCAGGAAACCTGAGCAGGATCTTGGGAGCCTTCACTCAGAGTGACAGACCATGCTGATTAAGGAAAACTAGCCAGAAGGTCTCCAGGTGGCCTCGGCTGTGGCCTGTCCTGCCCCCTGAGGTGTCTCCTCATTCTCAGTTCAATCATGCCCAGGCCACGCCACAGCCCTGCGTGTGTATTCAGCTTCAAGGACTCCAACAGGTCACAGGTTACAAAGTCACGGTCACATAGGATGAATGAATGCGGAGATCTAATGTACATCATGAAGACAGCTGTGTTACACACTGGAAGTTCCCTAAGAGAGTAAATTGTAAATGGTCTTTACCACTGTTTAAAATGTACCTATGGCCAGGCATGGTGGCACAGGCCTGTAATCCCAGCACTCAGGAGGCTGAGGCAGGAGGATCACTGTGAGTTCCAGTGAGGCCAGCCTGGCTACAAAGTGAGTTCAAGGCTAGCCTGAACTGCATAGTGAAACCCTGTCTCAAAAAGACTAAATACATACAATAAAAATAAATAAAAACATAAGTATGTTTACATGATGGCTATCTTAAATTCTTTGACAGTACTGACCATTTTACTGTTTACCTATGTCAAAACATCATGTGATACATCTTAAATATACAGGGTTAAAAAATAGAGGCCATTCCTGTCCTTCGAGAACCAAGAACACATTGCGCTAATGAATAGGGTTGGCATTTTAGAAGGAAAATGTTTAAATTATTGACGCCTTTTAGGTACACATAATGATCACATTCATTATGGGGAATTTGTACCAATACGTGACATATCTTGATTCTCTTCTTTTTCCCCATTTCCCCTCCCCTCCCTTCAGTTCCTCCTCCCCTCCTTACTTGCAAAAGCTTTGTTTCCATTTTTGGAAGGAAGGATTTTGAGAATAAACAAAAGCTACTAAAAATAAAAAAAAAGTGTGATCGCAGATTTTTTTAAAGTGCAGTAGAATAACTGGAAGACAAAGTTGAAAAGTATCTTTTATAAAGTAGGACAAAGAGGCAATGAAGTGAAAAATAGGGACGGAACACCAAGAAAAGGAGGCGACCAAGCCAAGAGTCCTCAGACGAAAAGAGAGAATGAAGTACATTATCATAAAACTGACTCACAAAGACTTCCCAGAATACAAGAGCCTAAATTCCCAGACTGAATGGGCCTACAGGGCGATTAAGTCAAAGAGGAAAAGAGATTCAAGCTTCTGTGGATTTCCAGGACAGTGGCAAAGGATAAAAAAGTCCTTACACATTTGCAAGATCAAAGCATCGCACAAAAACTAAAAAATCAGAAAAGCAGGGACATCTCAGTAGCAATATCAGTAGCTAGAAACTAAAGGTTGAATGGCACCAAAATCTTGAGAGAAAATCTAGTTTCCAATCTAGAAATATCCAATACAGCTAGATTATCAAATGTGAGATTACGTAAGAGCTCAGCATTTGGAGGAATTCGAGATCCCCAAATTCTCAGTAAGTGACAAACAGTAACAAACGCAGAACGTACTGAGAATCACTCACTGATCTGGGGAGAGTCTGAGTATAAAATATCAGTAAATACATGTGAAACTAAAAAGTGATATAAAACAATTAGGAAAATACTAAGCAATCTAGATAAGAAGCAACCTAGGAAAATAATCATAGTATATTTTCCTTTTCTCTTCAGATAAGGAAAAGTATTATACACTGCATAGGTTATATGTGAATAGTATTCAGTCAAAATACTGAAAATCCTCAGAATATTGAATTAAACAGTGTTAAGATCCATCTACAAAGGCCAGGGATTTAGCTCACAACCTGGCAAGTGCGAGGTTGTGAGTTCAATCTCTGGTACAAAAAAAAAAAAAAAATCCTAAGATCCACCTACAGT
This sequence comes from Hydrochoerus hydrochaeris, assembly GCA_004027455.1. NCBI lineage: Eukaryota > Metazoa > Chordata > Mammalia > Rodentia > Hydrochaeridae > Hydrochoerus > Hydrochoerus hydrochaeris. The sequence continues at coordinate 501,476 of PVLA01000217.1, forward strand.
AGCTGTCCTCTCCCCCACCCAAGGCCCATGTCATCAGTGGTCCAAAAATATTAAACAGAAAATTCCAGAAATGATTATGAGTCTTTATTTTATTTTTAGTTTTTTGGGGGTTTTTTGGTACTGGGGATTGAACTCACGACTGCGCGCTTGCAAGGCAGGCACTTACGCCGCAGAGCTAAATCCCCAGACCCAGTTTTTAGTTTTTTTAGAGAAAGGGGTCACTATGTAGTTCAGGCTGCCATGAATTTACCATGTAGCCCAGGCTGGTGGTGAACTTCTGGCAATCTTCCTGCCTCAGCCTCCTGAGTGTTAGAATTAGAGGTGTGCACCACCATGCCCAGTAATTCATGGCTTTTTAAATCGGATAATACTCTGAGCAATTGCACACCATGCTGTACCACTCTGCCTGAGGAAAGGATAATTGCTTTACCCAGAATATTCACACTGTACTTACTATCAGCCTGGAATCATTTACTATCCATCTAGCTACAAGAACTACTATGTATCACAGTGCTTGTATTTAAGTAATCTTAGTAATGACCCAAGACACAAGAATAGAGATACTGGCAATTTGGATATACCAAAAAGAATAGTGTGGTTCCTTCAAATTAAAAGGTGAGAGGATGGGTGTGGTGGCACTTGCCTGTAATCACAGCATTCGGGAGGCTGAGGCAGGAGGACTGCTGTGAGTTAGAAGCCAGCCCGGGCTACAAAGTGAGTTTAAGGCCAGTCTGAATTGCATAGTGAGACCCAGTCTCAAAAAGACAAAAAAAAAAATTAAATTTAAAAATTAAATGAAAATCCAATCAATAATTTTTAAACCTGGTGGTTATTGAAAATCAAGTGTTATTTTTTGGAAGAAATACCATGTGAAGAAAGAGAAATGGAATTCATTAAGGAAAAAAATGATTTAGAAGGCAGCGCTTTGCCTCACTTGGAAAATGAAAATGGAAGAGCTAGAAGTTTAAAAATTAAATAATGTTTTGAAAAATATGTACAAATCTCCGCATGTCTCGAGTTGATCAACAGCCCGAGTCTGATACTGAAATGGTTCACTGAACCATTGAAGATAAAACTAAGCATAAATTAACAGATTTAATGCTCAGTAATAGTGCACGATCATGCGTCAGCTCCAGCACTGCGGACGAGGGCAGACGGGAACGATCTGTATCTGACGGGGCCGCATCTGTTATCTGAAATGCAACGGGGACTCGGGGGAGGAAAGAATTTATGACACGTGTGGGACGCAAGGGCGCACACCTGCCGTCCCAGCTGCCCAAGGAAGCTGAGGCAGGAGGACACGTGAGACCAGGGAGAAGAGGAGAGGGTGTGTGCAGGGGTGGAAGTCGCACCCCAAGGCTGTGCACCTGTCCAAGGGTGTCATCGAGGACCCGTGTCCCTTGGCTTTCTCTGCTCTGCCACCGTCAGCAGGCGACATTTGCCCTCATGGTTTTAAGACAGCTGTTGTATCATTCAGATAAATGTGACTCTGTTAATTAACAAGGATACATTTTAACAGCAGTCCCTAATAAAATAATCCGCATTCCCTAGGTACGCTTTTATTTATTTATCTCCGTACAGAGGATTTAACCAGGGCCTCTGCCCTGAGACCTCCTTTTAACTATTTTTTTTTTTGTCTTTTTGAGACAGGGTCTCTCTATGCAGTCCAGGCTGGCCTTGAGCTCACTTTGTAGCCCAGGCTGGTCTCGAACTCAACAATCCTCCTGCCTCAGCCTCCCGAGTGCTGGGATTACAGGCATGAGCCACCATGCCCAGCTCCTCCTTTAATTTTTGAGACAGGGTCTTGCTGTCATTAATGCCACCCCCCTGGTGGGTTCAAACTTGTGATCTTCCTGCCTCAGCCTCTCAAAGTGCTGGGATGATACGCGTGCACCTTTGACCTTTGATCATGCCTGGCTAATTTATAAAATCTGCATAGAGAAAACCTTTCCTCACTAATGTAAATCAGTATTTTTGTTTCACCTGGGTTATTAACAAGTCTTTGTTTGAAAGGTTTTTTATTTTTTGGTACCAAGGACTGAACTCACGGCCTCGCACTTGCTAGGAAGGTGCTTACGCTGCTGAGCTAAATCCCCAGCACTAATGTTTAATTATCCTAGTTTCTTAAGCATTAGCTAGAACGTTCAGAAAACTTTAAAAAGCCATAAAATGTTCTCATTGTTCCTAATTTCATTAGAAATTGAATAAGTAATTACCTTTTTGTGGTATTGGGAATTGAATCTTCACACTGAGCTCCATTCCCAGCCCCTTTTATTTTCACCTTTGGAGACAGCATCCCACTGAGGTACTAACGCCCAGGCTGGGTTCGAACTTGTGATCCTCCGGCCTCAGCATCCCAGGCACGTATCATCACACTGGTTTAATAATGACAGTTTTTACTCTGTTTGCTTGTGTTCATTAGCATGCCAACACGGTGCTAAACAACGGGCTCCTTTCGGCTCCGGGTACAGTTCATGGTCAGCTGGGTGCAGGGCACAGGTGCAGGGCACAGCTGCGCGGCCTGGGGGAGCAGAACGCTCACTTCCGGCCTCCAGGAAGCAACGAGCTCGCCCAGGAGCGGGGGAGAGAGCGGACCCTTCTAGGCCATGCCCCAGCGACGCCTCTTCCCGCCAGGCCCCGCCTCCAACTGCGGCGGAAGCACCCCTGCACCAATGAGCGTCGCCCCCGGGAGCCAGGTACCGCCCAAAGCCCCGCCTATGATCCCACAAGCTGGGGGCGCATCTGGCTGCAGACCTTGAGTGGTGATAGGAAAACAGGCTCAACGCTGGCTTTTTATGCTGTTTAGGTATTTAATGTTGCTTCCATCAGTTTCGTGTTTTAGACAGGACAGTGGCTAAGAGTACTACACACCCAGGCAAGCTTTGTTCCAATGTGAGGGCCACTGGCCAGCCAGGTCTACCAGGCAAGGACTGCAGGACAGCTGGGCAGTGGCGCGCGCCTGCAAACCCAGAACTGGGGAGGCTGAGGCAGGAGGATCGGGGCGAGTCAGAGGCCACGTAGTGAGTTCAAGGCCAGCCTGAACCACAAGGCGAGACCCTATCTCAAACAAAACAAAACACAGAACACAGAAGGACTGCAGTAACTTAATGCTCTCCGTAGGAAAAGCTCTCTAGAAGGCTCGGCACGGGATCGCCAGGAGCTCAGGCCAACCTGGGTTACACAGTGCGTTCAGGGCCAGCCTGAGCTGCATAGTGAGAGCCTGTCTCAAAAAACAAAACAAAACATTATCCAGCAATGAATTCAAGATGTTAAACATGAACGGTGAGGTGGTTGATAAAGAACTATGGCAACAGTGAATTCCAGGTACAGCAATATTACGCTGCCTTGAGGAAACGAGCCTTTGAAAAAAGTTCTCCAGGACAGAGGAGAGGAGACAGACAAGCTGGGCAAGGCTCGGCATGCCTGCAATCCCGGATTCTTAGGAGGCTGAGGCGGGAAGGTCTCTAGTTCAAGGCCAGCCTGGGCGCCATGGCAACATAGCTAGAACCCCCCACGAGAGAGAGAGAGAGAGAGAGAGAGAGAGAGAGAGAGAGAGAGAGAACAAAAATATGTTAATAAGCATTTCATTCACCTCAGACTAAGACTAAATAAATTCAAAGATTATTATAATTAGAGGCAACATAATATTTTAAAATTGACAAAGTAAAGATAGGTAACAAAACTGAAGAGAGAGAAATAAAAAATGTATAAGAATGTTGTGTTAATTTTGTCTTTTACTAAAGGAAATCAGTCAATATGGTCTAAAATTGAAATATCTAAGCCACATAAAATTCTTTTATGTTCTTTCCTTTTTGACATTCAGGCTTGGTTTCGTTTGGTTTGGCTTGGTTTTGAGACAGTCTCACTATGTAGCCCAGGCTGGCCTCACACTTGAGGGGATCCTCCTGCCTCATCCTCCCAAGTGCTGGGATTACAGGTGTGCACCATCATGCCTGGCTCACTGTGTGCGTGCGCATGCGTGTGTGTGTGATGTTGAGGATTGAATACAGGACCTTGGCCCTGAGCTACATCTCATCACCCTTTAAAATACATTGTTTTGAAAGAGCCTAAGTTGCTAACTTGCTCAGGCTAGCTCCAACCTGTGATCTTCCTGTCTCAGCCTCCCAGAGTGCTGGAATTACAGGCATGCACCACCACACCAGCATTCAAACGATTCTCATTAACCAAAATATCTACTAGTGAAGGGAAATTTATCTCTGGTGGGAAACAATGCACTTGTCGGTCAAAGCACAGCCAGAAAGTTCTTATAACTCCCCTGAGTTCTGCGGTGATCTAAAACTCCACTAGAAGATTAAGTCTTTTTAAAATGAAATCTCTGTCTGCGAGTTGGCAGTTTCTTCTACAGTACTCAGTTTCTTTTCTTTCATTACAATGAAGTGAAATTGTACGCAGTGCTTTTTACTTTCAGTGGTGTGTAGGGTGATACTATTTGATAACACTGCTGGGCTTCTGTCTTCCTGTCCTTTAGCCGTCTGTGATTTTCCACCCCTGTGCCCTCCTGTCCACGGAGAGCTGCTCACCAGTGTTTGTAAGCATTACTTCTAAGTGATAGTGGTTTAATTCTGTAATATTTTGTTTTTAACAATTGCTTCAAATTTTAAAGTATTTTTAATAAAGTCAGCCATTACATTTTAAAATATCTGTAGATATCTAGCTTTCAAAAACTTCATAGCAGGTGTGGTGGTGCATGCCTGTAATCCCAGCCCTTGGGAGGCTGAAGCAGGAGGATCACTGCGAGTTTGAGGTCAGCCTGGGCTCCAAAGTGAGCTCAAGGCTAACTGCAGAGTGAGACCCCATCTCAAAAACAAACAAAAATCACAAAACACAACCCTATGATAAAATAGTACAATTGTGTAATAAAGTAAAATGTGTTTGGAAAAAAATCTAATATTTGTTTAATTATGTCCATGTATTACCCTGAGTAAACAAACAAGAAAGGACTCAAGCAGGTGAGTATAATTATAGATAAGAAACACCAAGCCATTAGCTGGGCTGCCTCTGGGAAGGGGGTTTTAATGTTTTCTGTATCTTTTTGTGCCTTGCCTTTCCCCAATGGGTACACATTACTTGCATCATCAGAAAAGCGTCCATTATTTAAAACTTAACTGATGGATCAGTTAAGGACAGGTGGCCCCCGCGCTGAGTTAGCACCCGGGCGGCAGACTCTATGCCACTCGCCTAACACGGGGACCCAGTGATGGAGCCAAGGACACCTGTGCGGCTCAGGGCTGGACACGACGGGACAATACCTCTGCACATCTGCACTGCGCTGTCACAACCTGCAGCTGGAAAACCCATCCTACTCATAAAAGCGCTGTCTTCAAATTTTAACGAGCATTACAAAATGACTTCATAATGCCCTCTGTCTTCTGAAAATTGGCATCTTTCATCTCACTGGCAAGCTGACATGTTTTAAAGAGTCGATTAAAAACACTGGGCTATTTATAAGATGAGTGACACTGTTTTAAAAACTTCGAATGTTCAAAGACTCATTAAACCTTAAAATATTCAAGTAAAATGTGCAAGATTAATAATGAAGAATGAGACATGAAAATATCATAACATTCCTGTAGCTGGAGATAAAAAGCAAAATGAGCCAGGCAAGCAAAGATGATTAGCTATTCGTGAGGACAAAAGAATAATATTTATTCGGCTTTTGCTAGTAGAATGTCATCTGATATATGTTGTTAATATATTGAACATTGTGTTTGTCAATAGTTTACAGAAGACTTTGCGTTTTTGTCCATGAGCAGTATTGATCATAGGGTTTTTCTTGTGATACGTTTATCTCTAGCACTGGAATAGCGCTGGCCTCACAGAATGAACCAGGAACTGTTTCTTTCTCTTTGGGCACATGTTATATTAATGATATCTTGACTGTTTGGTAAAATTCCCCAGTAAAATCACATGGATCTAGAATTTTGCCCTTGGGAAAGATTTAAACTATAACTTCAGTGTCTTGAATCAATGTGGCATTGCTCAGGTTGTTGATGTGTGAATGCACTTTAGGAGTTTATGGCCAGGAAGAAATTTATCCACCTGATCTAAGTTCTCAAACCTGTAAGAATCAAGTTGTTTGTCGTATCTGGGGCTCCAATGATACAAATATTATGCATTTTAATATTGTCCCCTGGATTTCTGAGGCTCAGTTCATTGTATTTTTCTTTTTTCTCCCTGTTTTTCAGAAGGGACATTCTCTGTTAGCAAACTGTCAAATTTTCTGTGTCTTTTTTTGTTATCTCCATTCTGAAATGAGCACATTGACTCTTTTATTTTATATATTGAATTCTTCCAAAATTTCTATTTGTTAAATATATGAAACAAATGTTCAACACCACTGGTCATTCAAGAGATGCGAGTTAAAATAACACTGAGATTCCATCTCACCCCAGAAAAATGGCTGTGATCAAGAAATCAACCAATAACAAATGCTGGTGGGGCTGTGAGGAAAAGGAATCCTTTTCCTCTCTTGTGGGAGTGTAGCCTGGTGCAACCGCTGTGGAAATCAGTGTGGAGATTCCTCAAAGAAAATGAAAAGTAGAGGTTCTGTTTGACCTAGCTCTTCCCCTTCTTGGTATGTTCCAGAAAAAATTAAAAGCATCACCATACAGCAGTGTGTGCACGCCCATGTTGTTAAGAGCACGCTTTGTAACAGCTAAATCTTGGAAACAGCCCAGAGGCCCATCAACTGATGAATGGATAAAGAAGATGGGATTTTTAATACAATGGAGTACTATTCAGCCATAAAAAGTCTAAACTTGAAACGTTTCTAGGTAGCACCTTGAGACCGTACTCATAAGTGAAAGAAATTGGACACATGTTTTAAATACTGCATGGTTTCTCTGGTATGAGAAACTGAAAGTGTAAATAAGCACCAAAATATATAATAGGCATTGTGAAATTGGAAGAAAATGTTCAAATCAGAAGAGGAAAAGGGGAAGAGAAGAAAAAAGAAAAAAATGAGTAAAGAAGGGAAGAATGGAAACAGAACTTTTGTAAATAAGAAGGGGAAGAGGAGTTAAAGGCGGGGAAGGAAATGGGAAAAACAGAAGAATCGAGATATGTAATGTACAGGTAAAAATTCCCTATGATGAGTGTTATTATTATGTCTAGCTGAATTGTATCAATAAGCTTATTTTTTGAGACAGTGTCTCACTGTGTAGCCCAGGCTGGCCCCAAACTCATGGCAATCCACCTGCCTCAGCCTCCTGAGTGCTGGGATTATAGGCATGAACTACCACACCTGGTTCCAATAAACTTAATTTTTTTTAAATTTCCATTTGCTTCTTTTCTGATTGTTTATAGTTCTCACTTGTGGGATTACCTGTTTTTAAAAAGTGCATTTGCTTCATGTAGTATATTTGCAGCAGCTGCTTTAAAGGCCTTGATTACGCTGATGTTTGTGTCACCGTGAGGTCAGCATCTTTTCTTTTCCCTTGGAAGCTCGGTACATTTTTTTGTCTCTGTATGTCAAATATTTTGGAATGTGTTTTGGACATTTTCAACCCAAGTAACTTTGGAAAATAATACCTTCACTGGACATCAAGAGCCTAAGAACAGGAACGGCAGTGCACAGAGACGTCAGAGTTGGCCCGTTTTTCAGGGTGAGTGATTTTCCAGCTGCCTCGGGCATGTTGGAGAGACGGGTAAACACACAGGTATTGTATCGGGCTTTCTCACTGTGGGGAAAAGAAGTCAGAATGCACCCTTGTGCTGTGGGAGTATCAGTACGAGCCCACTGAACCTTTTATTTTGTTCATGTGCTTGTTTTGAGACAGGGTTTTGCTACGTCACCCAAACTGGCCTTGAACTTGCAGCGATCCTCCTCCCTCAGCCTCCCAAGTGCTGGGATCAGGCATGGGCCACCACGCCCAGCACGAACTCACTGCTAAGATGACGGACAGGAGGAACTGGGAGAGCACAGGACGAGGCCGTGCAGCCGCATACAGACCACCTGTGTGGTAGTTGCACAGCCCAGAGGAGTGTAGGGAGCTGCTGAAGGTGGAGATGGGTCACATGTGTGGGGCTAAAGCAAGGCCGGCCCTGAAAACACAGAGGGCCCAAAACCAGCCAGGGAAACAAGACGTTCCAGCAGCTGGAAGGCAGGGGCCCAGGCCTGCCGGGCAAAGGAGTTGCTAGGCAGAGGGGCAGAAATTGACATCGCCTTTCCCGGTATATAAATAAAGGTGCTACAGAGGCTGAGCAGTTCCTCTCCTCCCATCAGGAGGGTAAGGGCTCCACCTGACCCCAGCTTTGTCTTTTATTTTTCTCATCCTGTCTCAGTCCTTAACCCCAAGAACCTCAGGAGCTGCATTGGGTGGCAGCACGGGAGGATCTAGAAACTGTGACACCCATGGCGGGCAAAAGCTGTTCCACTGAGCCACATCCCCAGTGTGACCACACAGGGAGTAACACCGCTTCCAGATCAGCTAGTGAGGTGTCCTAACAAATGCATTTTCGAGCAAGGCTCTTGTGCATAGGGAACATTTTATTGTATTTCAGCATTTGTGCATTTCACAACATCTTGTAGCATTTTGTCTGTTAGAGTTTCCAGCCCTGAATGGCAGTGCTGGATCCCTTCAGTAAGTTTCACCTCTGCCCAGATCCTCACTGTATTTTCAGGCCAAGTCCTAACACTGGATCGCTCTATTTGGTTATGTGACCATCTTGTACTATTTCCACTGGTCAAATATGCAGTCACATTGCTATTTTCTTCGTCATCCGAGTCAAGGAGGTCTGTGTTCCCTGTGTCTGTGTCAGTTGACTCTTGCTCCGTTTCGCTGTCATGGGAACTCTGGCTCACAGGGCCCTTGTCACAGTCATTAACATCTTCACCATCCGTGCATGGATAATCAGATAATTCACTTTTGACCTCCTCCAAAACTTGGGAATCCAGTTTTTCATGTGCCATTGTACTGAATTAGGCTACTTTTACCAGACAAATCAAAAGAAAAGAATTTTAAGCAAATCCCAAATGCACAGAGACTTAGCAATGAGCGTTTCATGGGTAGAACCCGCCCGCTACTGCTTTGGAGCTCCCGTCCACTCCCTGCCTTTAACCTGCCAAGCGTGTGAATGCACAGGTGGGTCTTTGCTTTCCCCAGGTGTAGCTTCTGGGAGTCAGATTCACCTCCCATTTATGATAAGATACATGTTCACAGAACAGAAAATGGTGTGGGTGTATTTTACCCACTGTGACGCTCACATAAAAATACGCAAAACCTGTTCAATGGCACATGACGTGGGTAAAAACCATAGCTTGACACTTCTGCACACATGAACACGCCTTGCCATTCACCATACCAAGGGGTAAATAGATTGCTTCCTGTATCCCCCGGGCACAGCTCCTGGGAAGCATGGTTGGTTACTATTGTGCTAAAGTACAAATTGACAGGAGAAAAGTGTGGGATGGGCTGCTGTAGCCAGTGTGATGGCCCTGCTGTTAGACTTGTCAGCCTCACTGGATGAAGAGACTCCTGGAGAGGCGAGTGGGTCGTGGGGTGCTGTACTGCACGCACAGTGCATCCGTCCACTGGTGCTCAGGGCTGAAGGAGCCTGAGGCACAGTGAGGCCTGCAGGAGGTTGGTCCCTGGAACCAGCCTTTGGAGATAGCCCCTGTCACTGATGCTCTTGTCCTGGGCACTGCTCTCTCACCACCGGGAAGTGAGCAGCTCCCCTCTCCACTCCCTCCCGCCATGATGTTCCTGCCTTAGAGCCAGCCAAGCGTGGAATGAACCTCGGGAACTGTGAGCCCAAACACACCTTCCTCCTTTCAGTTGTGTAAGATGGGTGTTTGGTTCCAGAGATGAAAAGCCACTAATATGAGCAACCAGATCTTTATTTCTAACTACCATCCTCAGGCAAAGGAATGGAAGCTTTTTAAAGAAACAATGCCAGCACCGTGGTGGAGAAATTACAAGAGGAGGATCTATGCTGGCTACTATGATGGGAGGCAAGGAGGTGCTCTAAAGGATGAGGTCAGTATTAGTTCTGGGTTGCTGTCTAACAAACTACCATGAACTTAGCAGTTTAAAACCCACCTAATTTACTAGCTCAGAATTTTGTGGCTCAGAAATAGACTTCATGCCCGCAATGCAAGGATGGTTCAATGTACAAAAAATCAGTGAAAGTAAAACATCACACAAACAGATGAAGAACCAAAATCACATGATCATCTCACTAGATGCAGAAAGGGCCTCTGAAGAAATTCAACATCCATTCACGATAAAAAAAAATGCTAAGGAAAATAGGTACAGAAGGACCTTATCTCAATTTGATAAAAGCCATTGATGACAAATCTGCCAATGACATAGTAAATAGAGAAAAACTGAACACTTTTCCTCTAAAATCAGAAAGAAGACAAAGTTGTTCAGTAGCATCACTTCTATTTAACATAGACCTTGAACAGAGGACTAATATCTAGACTATATAAAGAATTGAAAAGTATGAGACCCTCCAGAAAGGGGAAAAAAGGGAATTGAGAAGTGTTATGTACATGTACCAATTCCTCACAATAAATATAATCACTATATACTATAAACATATACTAGTAAAAATTTAAAATTTATTTTAAAAAAGATCCTCCAGGCTTAAGTGCCTGCCTGGCAAGCATGAGGTCATGAGTTTGATCCCCAGTACAAAAAACAAAACAAAACAAAAAAAACCCTCCAAAGTAAAACTTGCAATCAAAAGTAGGCAACCAAAATAAATACATATATTTCAGGAGACAAAGTACAAATGATTATTAAAAATATTCAACATCTCTGGCTCTTAGGGAAATTCAAATTTATTTTTCATTTATTTTTCTATGTATTTTTGTGGTGCTGGGGCTCAAACCCAGGACCTTGTACATGCAGAGCGAGAGCTCTACCACTGAGCCACACCCCCAGCCTGAGAAATACACATTTAAACAACACTAAGATTTCACCTTACTCCAGAAAGAATGGCTGTCATCCAGAAATCAACACCACCAGGTGCTGGAGAGGTTGTGGGAGAAAGGAAGAGGGGGCCCGGAGAGGCACAGGTGGTTAATCTGCGGTCAGAAGTTCAGCATGCACTAGGGGCCTCTGCTGAAGTGACCGCATCAACTATCCTTCCTTCAGACTCGAGCAAGAATCCACTTCCACTTTCACCCAGGTTGTGGGCCGAGTCTACCTCCCGGTCTGGATTTCCGTGCTGTCTGCCACCGGAATCCCTCTCAGCTCCTAGAAGCTGATCTCAGGTTTTGCCTCACGGTTCTCTTTCCAGCCAGCAGCTGAGCTGCTCTCATATCTGATTTCTCTCACGGGATCTCTGGCTCCCCCACCCATATTCAAGTGGCCCGTGGGGTTAGGGTGGGCTCTCTGGATACTCATTTTAAGGTCTATGGGTTTGAGGCTTTGCTTGGATCTATGAAATTCATCACAGCCTTACCTGAATTAATGTTTGATCAAATGATTGTAAGTTACCCCACGGGTCAGGAATCTTGGGGGTCTATCTTGGGATTCTGCCACTACAGGGTCTTATCCAAGGACACAGCAATCAATTTACATAAATTAGAGAATATTATTGTTTAGGTCTGTGGACTTAAGAAAATCCAATAGCTGGAATTCCTTTTGCGGGGGTCCTTTGGACAGGGTCTCACTATGCAGTTCAGGCTGGTCTTGAGCTCACTTTGTAACCCAGGCTGGTTTTGAATTTGCAATGATCCTCCTGCCTCAGCCTCCTGAATGCTGGGATTATAGGCGTGCACCACCACTCCCAGTTTTGGAATTCTTTCAAAATGAGTTTAATAAGATCTCAATTTGAGGTATTATCAGATACCACTAATTAGTTATCCATTTCTGTTTATCAGAAAGTTAGTAAAAAAAAAAAATGCATCCTTCGAGTTAGTACTTGAAGAGGGCAGGCGCTTGAGACTCTGTGTTCCGTGTCCGGTCAGTCCCTTCCAGCCATCAGTCCTTTCAGCCCCACTCTGCCCAGCTGCTGAATCAGTGTCCTGGTTTTCTGAGGAGGATGCCACCACTTGTTTAGGGAAGAAAACAGCACTGCACAGCTGACTTTATACCTCTCAGTGAACTGGGAAGATGCTAAAGTGGACATCAATGTTAACCAGTACTCACACAGAATAAATAATAAAATACAGTGTCTCACTCTGTAACCTAGACTGGCCTCTCACTCAGGGCAATCCTCCTGCCTCAGCCTCCCAGGGGCTTGACATTACAGAGTAGGACACTAGTGAAAGTTGAATAGGATATGTAGCTTTTGTAGTTTTTTTAAGGTTTTGACATATATCCCTCCTGGGATTGTGTGAAGTTACTCTTTCCAGGCCTGCATAACTGAACAAGAGAGACGTATCAGTGGTAATTTTCTGGCTTTCATAATCGGACTATGGTAATTTGAGATAATCCATGAGTGAATACAGATGAAAGGGAAAAGGAGAAAAAAAGAAAGGATAGAGGGGGATGGGAAGGGAGCTTTTGTAAATGGGGAGGGGGAAAGGGCTGGAGACAGGGAAAGAGAGAAAACAAAAGAAACAAGGAAACTTAGGGAGAGGCACCGCTTTCTTAAAGCCTGTATTTGAACTCGATTAATCCACGGTGAGGCCGGGCTTGAGTGCCTGCTTGGCGGTCTTGACTTTGATCCCCAGTACCAAAACACCAACCAACAAACAAACAAACAACAAATCCACAATGAAATGTTGTCAAGGTACCTGAGGTCACTATGTAAACAACAACTTTTTTATTGGTTCATTTTATTTTATTTATTTTATTTTGGGGAGTGATTTTAGACACACGCCATGATCGTGTCATGAAGAGTTCGAACCTGTTCACGGTATAACTTGTTTTATCCCCTGCCTCCCTTCAATCTTTCCTCTCCTCCCTTTTACAAAAGCTTTGTTTCCACTGTTCGCTTCCTCTCTCCTTTTCTGCCTTCTTTCTTCATCCACTCCTCCCTTCCTCATCACGCTCCCCATTTGAACATTTCCTTCCTGTTTCACAATACCTGTTACATGCTTTGGTCCTTAGTTACACTTTCAGTTTCTCATATTAGAGAAACAGTGTGGTGTTTACACATGCAAGTCTGATCTCTTTCACTTCAGAGTATAGGCTTAAGGTGCTCGAGCTGGTAGGGCACGGTGGTGCGTACCTGTAGTTCCAGCACTCAGGAGGCTGAAGCAGGAGGATTGCCATGAGTTCAAGGCCAGCCTGGGCTACACAGTGAGTTCAAGGCTTGCTTGAACCACATGGTAAGACCCTGTTTCAAAAAAAAAACAAAAAATAAACAAAAAAACCCACATCAAGGTACATCCATTTGCACAGAAATGTCTCAAGTCTGTCCTTCTTTATGGCTGAGTGGTACTCCATTATATAAAAACCCACATCTTTTTTATTCTTTCACCAGTTGATGGGCATTTGGGCTGTTTCCAAGTTTTGCTTTTACAAACTGTGCTGCTACAGACATGGGTGTGCAGGTATCACTGTGGGATGATGTTTATAATTCTTTCAGGAAGATACCAACAAGGGGCATAGACAGTTCAAACGGAACTTCTAGTCTTAGTTTGGTGGGGAACCCCACACTGATTTCCACAATGGTTGGCCAGTCTACACTCCCACCAGTGGTGGAGAACAGTTCCTTTCTCCAGCCCCGCCAGCATTTGTTATTGGTTGATTTCTTGATCATAGCCATTCTTTCGGGGTACACTGAAATTTCAGCATTGTTTTAATTTACGTCTCTTGAATGACCAAGGATGCTGAACATTTTTTTCATATATTTGTTTGACATTTCTACTTCTTCATCTGAGAAGCATCTGTTCATTTCAGATGCCCATTTTGGGGCATCTGATCTTTAAATTTGGGGGTTCTGATATTATTGAGTTCTTTATATATTCTAGATAACATTCCTTTGAGCAACAGCTGGAAAACATTTTTTCCCACACTGTGGGTTGTCTCTTCACTCTATTGGTAGTTTCTCTTGCTGTGCAAAAGCTTTTCAATATCTTTGTTGAGAGTTCCTGTGTGATGGGGTTCATTCTTAAAGTCTTGCCTAAGTAATGTCTTCAAGAGTCCTATGTATTCTTCCCTCTGGAAGATTTAATGTTTTTGTTTTAATATTTAGGTCTTTGATCCATTTCAACTTTAGTGCATCATGAGAGATATGTGTCCAATTTTTTTTTTTTTTTTTTTTTTTTGGTACCGGGGATCAAACTCAAGACCTCACACTTGTGAGGCAGGTTCTCATGCCACTGAGCTAAATCCCCTGGGTCCAATTCTAATCTTTGGCATGTAGAGAGCCAGTTTTTCCAGCACCAAGTATTAAACAGGCTATCTTTCTTCTAGTGAACATGTTTGGCACCTTTATCAAGGATAAGATGGGTATTTATTTCATCTTCTAATTTTTTTCCATTGATCCTTAGGTCTGGTTTTCTTGTTTGGTTTTTGCCAGTACCATGCTGTTTTTATCACAGTAGCTTTGTAGTATAATTTCAAGTCTGGGATTGTGATGCTCCTTAACTTGCCTTTGTTGCCCAGAATTGCTTTTGCACTTGTAGGTCTTTTCTGGTTCCAAATGCATTTTAGGTTTTTTTTGTTTCTTTCTCTAATTCTATCACACTGTTTGAATTTTGATTGTATTTGCATTAAGTCTATGTAACACTTTTCTAAATATGGCCATTTTCACTATAATGGTTTTTCCTACCCAAGAACAAGGGATATCTTTCCATTTTCCGACATCCTCTTCAATCTCCAGTTTCAGAGTACTATAGTTTTCAGTGTGGAGGTCTTTTACTTCCTTCTTTAGATTGATTCCTAGGTATTTCATTTGTTTGGATATGATTGTGAAAGGTATTGTTTCCTGATTTCTCTCTCAGTAAGTTTGCTATTCACTTTCAGATGATTGATTTTTGAGTGCGAACTTGTATCCAGCTATACTACTGAATTTGCTTTTTTAAATCTAGAAGTGTTTTGGTGGGATTTTTGCGGGCTTCTGTATAGAGTATCATCTCATCTGTGAATAATGATAATTTAACTTTTTCCTTTCCTATCTTTATTCTTTTTATTTCTTTTTCATATCTAACTGCTCTGGCTAATGTTTCCAGAATGATACTGAATAAGAGTGGTGACAGTGGAAATCCTTGTCTTGATCCTGATTTTAGAGTAAAAGCTTTCAGTTTTTATCAATTTAGTATGAGACTGGCTGCTGGTTTGTCATAGATGGCTTTTATCAGATCGAGGTAAAAACCATCTATTCCGATTTAGTGTAGGATTTTTATCATGAATGAGTGTTGGATTTTGTCAGAAGCTTTTTCTGCATCAATTGAGATGATCATGTGATTTTTGTCCTTGGCTCTGTTAATATAGTGTATTATATGTATTGATTTACATGTGGGTAAACAACTCTTAAAGGATTAAAATATAGAACCACTACTAGACACATCTACAAATATGTTTGTTTATTTATTTATGTATTTATTTTTGGTACCGGGGATTGAACTCATGACCTTGCGCTTGCCAAGCAGGTGCCTATGCCGCTGAGCTGTATCCCAAGCCCTACAAATATGTTTATTATAAAATGTATGCACACACATATCAAATACTAAACTTTTGTATATCAACAGCAGATACTTTCTCTGAACACTCTTACGGTTTCATTTTTTGACATACGGCTCTTGAAAATGCTTATCTGAGATACTCTTTGCTTCTTCCATTCATGGGTCTGAGATTTTTAATTCTCAAGACTCGACCACTGTGAGCTCCCGGCAATTATTCTGCCCTAAGACTCATTTCCATGGCCGGTTTACATTTGTGGCTTTTGCCTGCTCAGCTGTAACACTCTGAAGCCTGTGTTCTCGTACTATCACAGATGTAAGGTTTATTTCTTAGTTATTCAGCGTTTTCTTGTGTTAGGGCAGAAGGAGAACCTCAAGCTCTTTACATGCCTGAGTGCTGGGATTTAGCTCAGTGGCACAAGCACCTGCGTGGCAAGCCCAAGGTCCTGAGTTTGAGTCCTGTAAAAAACAAATCAAAACAAAACAAAAAGCAAACAACCCCCCCACGAGGATCTTTACCTGAGTGCCGGAGCAGAGTTGAGAAACCCATGTCCATGTATGTCTAACTTCACACACCAGCATTCCAGCCAACGGCTGTGGCTCACATCGTCTTCCCGAATGCACCCGGAACATTCCCCAAGATGGATTAGGAGTCAGGCCACAGAAAAGGTCCTAACAAATTTAAAAGTATTGCAATCATAGTATCTTATCAGATCACAATAGAATAAAAGTACAAATCAGAAACAGGAGACATTTTAGAAATTTCACAAATACGTGGAAATGAAACAACATGATCTTGACCAGCAAATAGGTCAAGGAATAAATTTTAAAATTAGACAAAGAAAACACAACATACCAAAACCTAGGGGGACACAGTAAAAGCATTGCTAACAGTTTACATGGTGGAACCCAGGCAGCTGTAGAAGAAGGTGACTCCCGGCCTCTTGGTAAGCACCTCCCTGCCTCCCCTGCGAGCCAGGAAGAGACCCAGTCAGCGGCTCCTGTGAGCCACCCTGTGAGTGCAGCCTGGAAATCAAACATCCCCAGCCCCCACCTTAGCAACAGGGGACAGAGGTCTAAACATGACTTGAGCGGACGACTGACCGTGTGCAATATAGCAAATATGGGGGATCTCCTTCCATCCTCTGTTTGAAGGCAAATGTTTTTTTCACTGCTTTGTTTCATTATGATTAATTGTATTACACTATTCAATATTCTCTTTCAAATGATTTTATGATGTTCTGCTCTTTATTTGATTTTGCTATACCTGATTGAATGGACAACTATTGTGAAGATAACGAGATACACTATGGTACCTATTACTGTTATTCCGGTAACCTGCTGGGAAGTTCTGTACCAATTTCACTACACTGTCTCAACTGGCTTTGTTCTGTTGTATTTTACTACCTTCAAAATTTAAAAAAAAAAAAAAGGGCTGGGGATTTAGCTCAGTGGTATAAGTGCCTGCCTGGCAAGCACAATGTCGTGAGTTCAAGCCCCAGTTTAAAAAAAATTTTTTTTTAAAGTTTATAGCAATGAACGTCTATATACAAAAAAAGAAGAGAAATCTAAAATAAAAAAGAACAAATGCTGCCCTCGAGGAAGCAGGAAAACAAGAACAAACTAGAACCAAAATTAGCAGGAAGGAAATTCTCATTGTTTCTCCCATGTGAGAAACCCAGTGGGTGAGTAGGAGCTTAGTGGAAGACAGACAGATACTGGCAAGTAGGAAGAAATGGGGAGAACAGGGAGAGGAGTGGAGGGGAGGGAAAATAATAATACAATGGAAACAAAGATTTTGTAAGTGAGGAGGAGAAGAAGGGTGAAGAGAGGGGAGGGGGAAAGAGTATGTACCTGTACATATGATGTACATATTATGTACATATTATTTGTACCTGTACATATGATGTACAGGTACAAATTCTCTGCACTCAATATGTATGACAAATCTGTGCAAAAAAAAAACTAAAGTTAAAAAAAAATTTTAAAAGAAGGCAGGAAAAACTAAAGGCCAGAGCAGCCAGGTGCAGTGATGTTCACCTGTAGTTCCAGGGCCTATGGGCGTGAGGCGGGAGAGTCAGCAGCCCCCAAGAATCCAGGCCAAGCCAGGCCACATAGCAAGGAAGACCTTACCCCAAGTCGGTCAATCCACAAGTCAGAGAAGAATTCTGTATATGCATGATCAGTGGAATGAAGGGTTGGTTTTCTGAAGAGGTAAAGCTGATAATCCATCAACTACGTTAAGAACAACAGAGAGAAGGCTCAAGGAGGCAAAGTCAGAACACAAAGAGGAGACGTTAGAAGCAGTATCACTGATATAAAAATCCGAACAGGTTATTAGAGCAGCAAACTGGAATATGCAGAAGAAGTGAGTAAGTTTTCTGGGCACATACAGCTATGAAGAATGAGTTTTGAAGAAATACAAAATCTGAAAAACAACAACAACGAGATTCAGTTAGAAACAAAGATTTCCCATCAAAGAAAAAAAAACAAAAACAACAGATGGTTTCACTGATGAATCCTTCCAAACATTTAAAGAACAATTCTTCACCAACTACCGCAAAAAATTGGAGGTGAGAATTCTTCCAAATTCATTTAAAAGGCCAACATTAACTTGGTAGTAAACCAGACGAGGAAACAGCATCGAAGACCAACATCCAGTTAACAGCGTCCAGAGGCAAATCCTCAACAAAATATGTGCAAACAAATCAAAACCATTAAAAAGATCATTCATCCTGAATTCACCCTAGACATAGAAGAATGATTGGACGCACACTAATTAATACATATGGTACAGGACATTAACGAAACAAACAAAATTCATGTCATCATTTCAGGAGGTGCTGAAAGGGCATTTCTCAATATTGAATCTATACTGTTAAAGCATTAAAGTATCTATTCTATTCAGGATGATCTACAGATTTAAGGGACTATCAAAACACCAATGAACTTTTTTTTTCCCCCTTTTGGTCTTTTTGAAACAGGCTTTCCTCACGCAGTTCAGGCTCGCTTTTAGCCCAGGCCGCCTCAGCCTCCTCAGTGCTGGGATTACACCAATGACATTCTTCATTTAAAAACAAAACAAAACCCTTCATAATGTCCCTGTGGAACTGTGCTTGCCTCAGCAGCACATACACTCAAATCTGTATGTGTAGCTCTCTCATCGTGGGAGCCTTTATTATTTATACCTTTTTGACACCCTGTTGTCCTAGCAGCCCACGGTGCAGACTGTCTTGGGCTGGGTGTGCTCTGGGCTGAAGCAGCTCCTTCTCGATCCTTCTTGTGGCTGCCTTGGGCTCCCTTTGTTCTTGGGATGGGTGTGCTCCAGCCTTGCCTTTGTGGTCAATTTCCAGCTTCAAGGCTCCCAACATGGATGGAATCATAAAAGACCTGGAATAGCCAAACCAATCCTGAGCAAAAAGAAGAAAACCGTAGTTTTATTACCTGATTTCAAAATATACTACGTAGGTACCAACATGGCACCACAACAATGGCACAAAGTAGCCCAGAAACAATCCACACATTCACAGCCAAGTGATTGTTTCTCAGCCACATTTTTGAAAAGGTGCCAAGAACACATATTGAGGAAACACCGTGTGTACCTGTGCGTGTGTATACGTGTGGTATGTGTGTACATGCGCACATGTCATGTGCTCCTGTGGACTAAACCCAGGGCTTTGCACATGCTCTGATGTCCTTTAACGCTCAGCTGTACCCCAACCCAGGACAGGCTTCTCAATAAATGGTTTTGGGGAAACAAAGTATCTACATGCAGAGTGAAAATAGATTGTATGTTTTGCCATATTAAAAAAAAAACTCAAAAATGAATTAAAGGTTAAATGCGAGTGTGGTGGTGATAGAGAGGAAACTCCCAACTTACTAGGTGTCCAGTATGAATCCATGTTCTCTAAAATTGAAGAATGAATTTAGGAATAACAGAGGTTAAGAGCAGAATATAGTTATTGAGAGAAAGCAAGCTTCTGTCTGAGAGAGACAGAAGGGGTCCCGAGCAGTTTGTCAGGGACTCTGTCTTTTCCAGAGACTTTTGTAGAGTAAAACCACAAGGTGAGAGGGGTCCAAGGCGGGGAAAGCATGGGGCCTCTCAAGGCAGCTGGGCATGAGGTGGGACAGAGCTGAGGTCAGCTGTAAGCTCAACTGTTCAGGCAAAATTGATTAAATAAGGGACAAATGGGGAAGAGAGTCATGTAGGAAGCAGACATGCTTAAAGAGCGGTGACTCTTCCTGTAGGGGTTGGGATGGCGACTCCAAGCGTCCTCCAGTGAGCCATACCTATTTAGACTATCAGTCCCTGGTGTTTATACTGAGGGTGTGGTTGCATTTGCTTTGCCTTTTGTCTTGAGATCTGGCCTGCAGCAGAGGTGTCTGTCTCCTCTAATGTTCAAGGCATCTGGTCTTCTGCCCTGGCTCCTTCAAGGGCCCAGCCCTGTCTGACTACCTATAATATTTCTAACTAACTCTGCTGTCTGTAACAGTGGTGCGTGACTGTCAGCCCAGCACACCGGAGGCTGAGGCAGGATGACTGCTCAGAATTCAAGGCCAGCATGGGCTGTATAGACCCTGTCTCACAAAACAACAAAGATTTCAATGCAAGACTCAAAGCTATAAAGTGAGTAGAATCGTCCAGGAAAATGCTTCATGACATTGATGTGAGCAATGACTTTTTGGATATATCCTCAGAAGGAAATGCAACAAAAATAAAAATCGGGGTGCTACAGAGGACAAGCCAGCCCACAGCCTGGGCCACTGGCTCACAAGGTGTCTGCCCAGGGATCTGAGCAGTGCAGACACCAGTCTGAGCTCCAGAGCCGAGGACACGCAGATGCAGTGGGCTGGATGCACAGGATCCTAGCACTGAAGCAGATTCATAAGGAGCTCAGTGATTTGGCCCACGATGCCCCAACACAAGGTTCTGCAGGCCCAGCTGGGGTTTCACTGGCCAAAGGTGCAGGACCCAAACACAGCCCACATCTCAAGGGCGTGTTCTGACAATTCACTTTTCTGCAGATTACCCTTTCAGAACACCTAAGGTTGTATTGAGCAAGAATTTGGCATGCAAATGCTAAGAGTAACCTCAGCACCTGTCTCCATAGTCTAAGGTCACAGTGGTCTCCTGCTCCCACTGTTTCTAAAGTTCTCTTATCCATTTGCTCACTGCTCACGTGCCCAAACCAGAAGAGCCCCTGGTGCCAGAGACTGCGTGGATCTATAAAATGGACAGAGGGAAGCACCACAGAATATCTTGAGTGGACTCAGAAGGATGCCACACGGTGCTACCTTAAAATCAGAATAACCGGCAGTGCAGTGGGAATACACTTCACATCGCTGTTTAAAAAACTGAAAAACTAAATGACAACTTACAGGAGAGAAAATATTTGTAAACTATATATCTGATAAGAAATATCCAAAATTTATAAGGAACTAAAATAACTCCAGAGCAAAAAGAAAAACAGAAAAAAAAAAAAAAAGACACCCCCTGTTTAAAATGTGAGCAGCAACTACCTTATACACTGCTGGTAGAGATCAAATGGAGTGGCAGCCACTGCAGAAAGGAGCACAGGACTAATGTTCAGAACATGGAAGTACGCATCTGAGACGATCAGACACTTCACAGGTGAAGAGCTACAAATGCGCCCACGAAGCAAGAGGTCAGTGCCTCCCAGGAATCAGCCATGCTGGGACTGGGAGAAGCCACCAAGAAGCCAAACAGCCAGCCTTTTTGGTAAGCCATGCAGACCACAAAACACACACACACACACACACACACACACACGAACTGCAAACATCAAATACATGAAAAAATGTTCAGCAGGGCATGGTGGTTCCCATCTGTTATCTCAGCTCTCGGGAGGCTGAGGCAGGAGGATTGCCTTGACTTCAAGGGCAGCTGGGAATACATCACAGACCACCCTGAACTACATAGCGAGATCCTGTCTCAGAAACCTAAAAAAAAAAAAAAAAAAAGTTAAGAAACGAAACATTTCTTTATGACAGCCAGGATACAATCAACCAGTGTGTCCAGGAGAAGAAAACATGGCTTATATGTGCAATGAACTTCATCAATAAAAGAGAATGAAGACATTTGTGACATGGATGAACCTGAAAACATCGCATTTGTGAAGTCAGGTGCAGAAAGACAAACATCACACGACCTCAGCTGTGGGACTGAAAAACGCTGATCTTGTGTGAGAACGGTGAAGATTAAAGGGTGGAGCGATGTTGGTCAAAGGACATAGGATTAGAATTTACTGCCCAAAGGCAGCTGAGGCCTGGGAGCAGGGCTGAGGGACATGGCTAATGGTTACTGTCCTTTCCATGTGATGAAGATGCTTGAAACTGTGACGTCTGCACGGCTCTGCAAACACGGTGAGCAACACTGGCCTGACCACTTACATGTATGTGAAGCCAGATTGACATTAAATCTGCTAAATGGGCACACAAGGGCTGACACAGAAGCACCTTCGTCCTGTCTTCCCATCCTCAGAAACCTCAACTCCTTTTTCTACAGGTAACTAACCGCTACCCAAAGCTGTTTTGTTTTTTTTTAAATTAACGTTTCTATTGACGTGAAATCAGTAGAAAGGCTGGTGTGTTCTTCAAATTACACTTAGTGTTTGTATAGACGTTATGGTTTTAGCGAGTTCATGCTATGTATTACTCCGCATTTCTCGTACCTCTGCCATCTGTTTCCTGAGCCCCTGCCAGTCAGTGTGCAGACTCCTGTTTCAGGTGCGCAGAGCTCCACACCAGGATGCGCTCTGCCTTCATCCAGCATCTTCATGGCCTCCAACACTTCCTATGTGACACCATGGCTACACACCTTTTGAATACACATCTTTGGGCAAAGGACTACAGCCACGCATGCTATGTTCATAAAAGATTACTGGCATTACACTCCCACCAACAGATAGCACAGGCCCGCTTGCTAGCTTGCTAATACACGCCTTCCTTACGGGCCAGGCGCTGGCTGTTTTGGAAACTCCCTTAAGATAAGGTTACTAGGAGTAGCTTGGTTCTGAATGTTCCTTCCCGGTTGGGGAGCTACCTATCAGAGTTATCTATCTATCTACCTATCCTCTCTGCTTCCCTTTGTCCACCTTGAGATAAACCGATTTCCATTTAAACCTGGCTTCTTTCATTCTTTCCTGACACTGGGCTCCCGGCTGCAGGAGCTGTGTTGGCCAGCAGCCGTATCCAGCTTATGGTCCGCGGAGAAAGATGGGATGGGAGACAGCTCAGCAGCCGGCAGCGTGGGCTGGAGGAAAACTCGGACTGGGAGGCGCACGGGAAGCCAACGCAGGAAGCAGCCACCTCCCAGGCAGGGCAGCTGGCAGCATGTGATCGTAAGGAATCGATAAAGTAATTGTGTCAAAGAAGAGATAAGATTACTATGAGAATCAAGTCAGATAGTGTGTGTACTTAGAACACTGCTTGACATGAAACACAGTCTCTGAGGTAGATACTATTTATTATTTCTCATTTTACAGGTAAGAAATCTGAGGCCTAGAGAGGAAAATAACTTGCTTAATGTCACATAGGTAAGAAGTGGCAGTATATGACTGAACCATGTGTACCACAGTATTTGCCTTCAGTTCTCTTATTAATCTTAACTCACACTTAAATCTTGTGGTACATACAAAATAGTGGGTTTTTTCTCATTGGCATTTACCATCTTTTCTGAATTTTGGATGTAATGTCATCAACAACAAATACAGAAGTAGGGAAAAGTTACTTAAAAATAAAACCAACATTCTTGGTGCTGAATATAGTCATAACACCGGATATAACTCAAACTGCCCACTTTAACAATGAAATAGTAATGGCAACAAAATAACTTAGTTGTAACAAAGCTATCAGAGGAACAAAATAAAAACAAAGCTAATTAACAGGCATTTTCCCGCTCATATTAGTTATCTCCTTTAAACAGGAAAAACTACCATTAGTCTACAATGCTCAAGCTGCCTGCTAGGTAAAGAGAGGAAACGCTAGACCCATCACGGCCGGCTCAGGACCCTCGAGGCTCGCTAGAACTGGGCCCAGCGGACACTAAAGTGCAGTCAGTGAGGAGAACTACAGGTCTAAGTAGTAAGCCATCAAACCCATGCCCTCAAAGGAATTTAAAACCAAAAAAACTGGTCATATAATAAATTTCTTTCCTCTTATCTTGGAAAGGGGGAGGGATACACAGTAACAAAAATCTGCTCTTTATCCATTTTAGATTGCGCACAGTAGTTTACCAAACATCAAATACTGTAACATGCTACTCAAATCGATATTCTACTTCTCATTTGCAAAGCTCTTATAAAACAATACTAGCTTTCAGAGAAAACCCTCCACGTTTTAGGTTTGCATAGATGTTCAAGTCTGCTTTTTGTTCAACTAAAAAGTCAATAAAATGTATTATAAAGTATTCTTTTAACAATTATAAAATGATATTCATTTAATGTAACACAAATAAATTTTTGGTGTAGAAAGGAGGAAGATTTGAGCATTTTTCACCTATTTCTAAAACTGCTAGAGTTCTTTTATAATACCAGTTTCTTCAAAGTTAGAACCTAAACAGAACTCTTTTCTTTAAAAATGCACACGTAAAATACTTTGCCTACAACTGTACTGTATCACCGGCAAA
This sequence comes from Hydrochoerus hydrochaeris, assembly GCA_004027455.1. Lineage (NCBI taxonomy): Eukaryota > Metazoa > Chordata > Mammalia > Rodentia > Hydrochaeridae > Hydrochoerus > Hydrochoerus hydrochaeris. The sequence continues at coordinate 525,670 of PVLA01000217.1, forward strand.
TCCTTTAGGGAAAGTTCAGCAGTATACAGGTTTCTCTTCAAGGTGACCTTTCCTGAATTTTCAGTTTGGAAGGACACCAGGTCAAGTCTGGAAAACATCTCTGTCCTTCAGAAGATGCAAATCCACTTGGCGTTATCTCTCCAGCTCTGCGGGTCCCGGGCTGCAGCACTCTCAGGACTCCATGTCCACCTCTGTGCCTTCACTCCTGTCCTCAAGGGCTGGCTCCGGCAGGCCGTCCTCACCGATATCTTCAATGTCAGCCAGGTCAATGGGGGGCAGAGGGTTCCTCCAGTACTGGAAGGTATTATACTGCCAGAATTCCTCATCGTGCTTCAGGCAGAAAGAGGGGAAAACCACACATCAGTGAGACAGGAAAAGGTTTTTCTCCCTTTAGGAAACAAATTTCCTTGCTTCGAAAGGGAACTGAAGTAGACTTTGCCATCTTTTATTTCTGTATTCTCAAAGACATATTTATTTTGCCAAATCAAAATAGTTCATGAACTAAACATATGCATTTTTGCAATAATTTTTGCAGTAATTTTTCACCCAAACAAAATACATGAAAACCACCATAAATTTTTTTTATTTTTTAATAAAGAAAAGTAAAAATCTACTTTTAAAATACATGTATACAAGGGCCAGGTGTTTAGCTCAGTGGCACAAGCACCTGCCTGGCAAGCACAAGGCCATGAGTTCAATCCTCAGTACCAAAAACATAAAACAAACAAACAAAAAAACCACTACATGCATACACATACACACCTACCTTTACAAACATTTTTCTTTCTTTATAAAATTTTTTTGGTCTTGACATTTTAAGAGGCTGACTTTACACAGGTCAAAATAGTTCAACCAACTTTACTCTAAAATATTAAGATATAAATACAATGAAGAGCAGGAAAATACTAAACAGATGACATGATTAACAACAGATCTCCACACTAACTTAAATGAATGCATCAAAGTTTATCAGTCTAAATGCTGGCTCCCTAAAGTCAGCAGCTTACTGTGAGTGACTACTAAATTATGTCAAGTAATGACATTAAAAATTTACACAGTACTCTGCCACAGAGGAGGACAAACCTGAGCCATCTGTAGGGAAATGGATGCACCCTGAGACCATAAAGTTAAATCAGATATACAAGGCTATCGCATGGTTTCTCTTATGTGAGAAACTTACTACATGTAAATGAAGTGCAAAACAAGACAGGTAATAGGGGAAAAACCGGCCCACTTAGGGAGATAGAGCTTTTGCAAAAGGAAAGAGGACGGAGCTGAAAAGGGCAGAAGAGGAGGGAAGGGGTGAAAAAACAACCAAGTTGCATTATGTACATGCACCAACTCCCCCACGGAGTGTAATCATTATCTACTACAAACATGTTTATAAAAACATAAAAACTGAAAAGAAAAATACTGGCACAGAATTTCAAGCATCTACAAAACATCTTCTGCAAAACATGCAGCACTGAAGCTACGCTCAAGGTACCGATGAGCATTAATGTCCTTCCTAGAGCATCTCCATGCGTATCCCACTACTGTGTTCTTCAGTATTTGTTACAGGAGCTCTGACAGAAACAGGAACCATATACATCATTTAAAGTTTTTTCCTGGTAACCACAGTAAAAATAGTAAAAACAGGCAAATTAACCATAATATCTGATTTGATCTAACAGATACAAAACACTATTTCAACATGTGGTCACCTTTCTTGTCATATTAAGTTCGCAAAAATCTGGCATGTGTTTTACATCTGCAGCAGCACTCACACTCGTGACTTGTTCCAGCACTCTACGCCACACGTCTACTGGTTACTATACTGGAAAGCAAACATCTCGTTAGGAGAAGTGATTCAGTGTCTGATTAACTCGGTAAAAATGAATCCAGTCTTCAGGGAATTTCTTACAACTGGATAAAGATAAAATTTCACTTTGATACAAAAATGGTTAAACAATTTTCTAGTTCTCTGCTTTCTGGAAAATCTATTAAAATTATCTACTCACACACGGATCAAAAAACAGTTCTTTCATGATGTTACATAAAAGAGTAGCTAAAATTGTCAACTTTGTTCCAGACAAGTCCAGGTTTGGGCAATATGTCACCACCCACCAACTTTTTTTTTTGGTGGGGGGTTACCGGGGATCCAACTCATGACCTCGCACTTGCAAAGCAGGAGCTTATGCTGCTGAGCTAAATCCCCGGCCTGCAACTCTGCTTTTGACCTCACTGTGATGTGGAGTGGAACCACTATGAGAACTAAGGGTTAGCACAGTAATTGTGCACTGTTGCTAAACAGTACATCTCCAGATTGAATATGAACCATTACTGTATTCTTGCTAAAACATTTGTTTGCTTTCTGTTAAAATCCCCAACAGTAAGAATTAACACTGGCAGAGGAATGGACCCGCGTCAAATGATGGCAACGCCAGCCGTCCGGGATTGCAAGACAGCACCCATCATGACTCGGCTTACGCTGCACACTCCATGCAGAGGAAAAGCATTTGCAGTAACTTCTTAAACGGTTTGGAAGGGAGCTCGGTTCAACAGGAATCAGGCATTTACTGTAGTGAACAGAAAAGGTTTTTATCCCCATACTTTTGTTACACTGTTTCCCGTTGCTCATTAGCTATAAAACCCTTAAAACAAAAATGCTGTCTTTGGAGGCAGGAAGGAAAGGTGGCTGGCGAAGAGAACATCCCTTCGCTTTAAAGAAAGGGACTCCAGGAGCAGACCTCACAAAAACAAGGGACATGGGTGTCAAGAGCAGAACAGTGTGGGAAAAGGCACACCTAGATGGCAGCAGCTTTTCCCTGACGAGTGCGCGAAGACACTGCTGGTGGTACTGCACTGGCAGATCCAGTCACTGATGCAAGGTAAGCCGCTTCCAGCATATTCTAAGTCAACGGCTTCTGTCAGTTCATTTGAAAACCTCCTTCTTGGCCTGTCACGTCTGTATTTCCCTCTGACCAATTCTGTCACATGGGGTACACAGCATATTCCGGGAGGAAAAACAAGCCTACATATGGACGGGATGCCAAGAATAGTCTCATTGAGGGAGGTTTCAAACTGCTGTACCAATGTCTATAGTCAGTAGCCTAGGTGATTATCAGATTTTGAATGCTTTAAAGCAATCCGAAGAAAAAAATATAAATGAGGCTGTTTCCCAATTATCAAGAAAAATCGGGAGTAGAAATATCTACGATTTATATTTTCATCCAGAAATGGTCATTACTGTGATTAAGATAATTTCTTACAATCAAAGGGGGGAAAAAACTTTTCCAACTCTAAAATTCTCATTATTAGATTTTTGGCATTAGCAAGTATTGCTGAAGGACTTTTTTCAAGGTACTGTAGTTGGTAAACTGTCAGAGGACACTTAAAGACAACAAAAAACGTTGGGTGGATGCGGGGCTGTAGTAGTTGAAAAGTTTGGTGAATTCTGAGCCCTGCATTTGGTTCTTCCAGCCAATGGGAAGTCACTTCCAAAATTGGAAAATAAAAAAGCTTAAATTCCTAAATCTAGTCCAAAGCTGTCATCACCTAATGAGACAAAAACTAATTTTTCTAGTAGTCATTCCAAAGAAATAAAAGCAACAGATAAAGTTAATGTATTTTACTGATTCCCAAATCATTCCTAGGAGCTGGAGTCCCGCGGTGTGGCTCAGGAGGGCCTCAGCCTCTCTCCAGGGCTAGCATCACAGCCCACGCCAGGTCTGGCTTCCGGTGAGCGCCGTGGGGTCCCCATGGCCGAGGCCAACAGGCGTTCTCAGGGTTGCGGGGCGCAGGGGTGCAGAGCTGAGGCTCCCCAGGCACCCGTACACCTGATCACCTCTTGGCCTATATTTCGCAGGATGGGCGCTTACTGAAGACGCCGCGCTCTCTCTCAGTCGCCCCGTTAGAACCTTAGGCCCGGCTCCGCCCCGTCCCCCCGGGCTCCCGAGCTCCGCCCCGTCGGCCCCGCCGCCCGCCCGCCCGGGCCCTACCTGGCGCGGCGCGGCCCCCCACTCGCCCCTCCGGGGCCCGGCGCGCCCCGCCCCGCCGTCGCCGCCGCCCCTCGGGGGCCGGGCGTCCCGCGGCTCCTCCCCCGGCCCCCGCGGCCGGCCTGGCCGCTCGCTTCCGTCCCCGCCGCGGCCCTCCGGCTCCCCCGGGGCGCCGCCGTCCCCGCCGCCGCGGCGCTTGCTCGGCGAGGCCGCGGGCTCCGCCATGGCCCCCGCGTCGAGTCTGCGCTTCCGGGACGGCGCCGGCTGCGGGGCGGCCGACGGCGGGGTCCAGAGCAGCGGTGGCTCCGCGAAGCCGCGGGCCGGGAGCCGCTTCCACGGCACGTGGAACGTCAGCGGCTCGGCCGCTCGCCGCTTGGCCATGCCCGGGGCGGGGCGGGGCGCCGAGCGCGCGGGAGGCGAGGCTGGCCCGGCTGTTGCTGGCGGCGGCGGCGGACGGGCAGCGTAGGAGCGCGCGGCAGCCCTGCCGGACGGGCCACGGCGCTGCCTGCGGAGGTGCGGCCGGGCGTTGGGCGGCCGCCGGGAAGCGGCGGAGATTCGAACCTGCGCACGAGGCTGCGCGCGCGCGCTCGCGCCGGCCGGGCGCCGTCGTTGGTTGGTGGACCCGGCGGGCGCGCTCCCGAGCTCCCTCGCGGCCGGAAGTGAGCGTCGCGGGGGAAGGCGGGAAGGTGGCGGCCGCGGGCGGGTGAAAGAGCCGGCGGGGCGGCGGCGGCAACGCTCGGCCGGGCCGTGGAGGGGAGCCAGGCGTCTGCGGCCTCCTGCAGGAAATGCAACCCTTTCGCTGTGTGTGGTGCCGTTCCCTTTCTCGTGGCCGTGACCACGGGGACGGAGGAGGCAGGTTTTCTGTGCGCGGGGCTAAGCGATTTATGTCACGTTATGCAAAACTGCTGAAAGGTCGTCAGTGTCGATGGAAAAAGCAAAAGTTAACATGCAAAGGAACAAAAATCAAGTCTGGCGGAGTCTGCTGAAGAAAATGAAGTAGGCACCACATTCCTGGAACTTCGCGATTAAAACTTCGAAGATGCAAAAAACAAAACAAAAAAAACACTTGAAGTTGCTGACGGGGTGGGGGCGGCAGCTCATCCGTGCAGCCGCGTGAGGACCCGGGGTACAGCTTGCTTTTCCAACCGAAACCTCACGTCCTGTGCTGTTAAATAGTGTGGGAAGCCTGCAGGGCGCACACAGGGATGCACAGCCTCCGGGCATGGAGCTGTCAGGTGGAGAACGATGACAGGAACGACTTAGCTTGTATTTTAGCATTTTGGTAAAGACAATTACCAGGTAAACGTGGAATGAAGAAAATAAAGCTGTCGAAGTTTATAATCTGGGGAAGAAAAAAGTGTAAGGAAGCTAGTTATATTCTAACTGGTCGGTATGGGTGTGCTGCCTAAATGCTCATTACTCCTTCACCTCCACCTCAAGGCAGTTGTGAGATAGGGTTTTGGGGTTTTTTTGTTTTTGAGACAGGGTCTCATATGCAGTTCAGGCTGGCCTTGAGCTGACTTTGTAGCCCAGACTGACCTCAAACTCGCAGCAATCCTCCTGCCTCAGCCTCCTCAGTGCTGGGATTACAGGTGTGAGTCACCACGCCTGGCTTTGGAATAGTTAACCCGAGCATTCCTCTTCTCTGTGTCCCTGAATCCTTCTTTTCCTGTTTTTCATTCCTCCTTTTGTTTTCACTACTAGGGATTGAACCTGGGGCCTTCATACTAAGCTACTTTTTTTTGTCTTTTTGAGACAGGGCCTCGCTATGAAGTTCAGACTGGCCTTTAGCTCACTTTGTAGCCCAGGCTGGTCTTGAACTCACAACAATCCTATCTCAGCCTCCCGAGTGCTGAGATTACAGGGGTGAGCCACCACGCCCAGCTCTAAACTACATTTTAAAAAAATTGAATATTGTTTATTTTGGAGGCAGAGTCTCACTAAGTTGCCCAGATTGAGCTTGAACTGGGGATCCTTCGGCCTCAGCTTCCCAGAGTGGGAGACCAGATACAAAGCTTAAGGCCTAACTGGCCTCTTCTGTGAGCACTGAGTGGGTGCTGATGAGCCGTGGGGAAAATCAATACAGCTGAGATCCTGCTTATTTGGATATCCATGGATGGTGGGAGACAGTGAATCCTGCCTTACTCTGCTTATGCACATGTCTGAATGAATAAAGCCAAGGAGAGCCAGTTTTGGGGTTCTCTGTTAAGAGGAAACTCCTGCCCACCCCCTCACATTTTAACCTAATTCTGTCTGGCCCTTGTCGCCCCTTGGTCAGGTATAAGTTTGTAGGTTGGCCCTCTATACCAGAGGGTTGGATCACCAACAATTTACCTTCAAGCCTGGTCAGATAGTAACTTTTATATTTGGTCTTTCTAGTCTCCTGTTCGATGGTAATCCATGTCTCAGATGGCATTTGCCATTTCTGAACTGGTGTCAGGGATGAATGGGTTTCACCTGGTTTGTCAAGTGTGTATGTGAAAGGTTTGAAGGGAGCCCTGCCCCCCAATGAGGCATCCCTGCCCCCCAGTGAAGCATGCGACGAGGCCTCCTTTAGGTAATGGTCTGTTCTGTATGCCCCCATCCACAGAACCTCTTTGTCCTCAGTTGCGAGATATACTGTATGTGTAAAAGTTCATGTAATGCATACGTGTAGTTGAATGACAGTAGGATGCCCAGTGTCACCCAGTTTCAGACTTGGAGTGTTGCTGGCACCAGGCCACCAGCATGGCTAAGTCCCAGCTCTCCTCCATTGGAACTGTGTGCCCTTCCCTTCACTGCAGTCATTTTGATTTTGAGCTATTGTTGCTTTACTTGCTCTTCTAATTTCCATGTAATTTTTTTCTAAATGATGTTTTAGTTTTGCAGATAAAAAAACAACTTTACTGAGCTCTAATTGGCTTAAATAAAATGGGCATATTTATAATGTGCCTTTTGACACATGCATACCGTGTTAAACCATAAATACCATATAACGTGCATCTCCGTGAGCTATGGAGACATTTTTACATGTTTCTAGACCATTTCTGGAGCAATAATTGGCTTTTTACCCTTTATGGTTGGTGTCTGTTGTTGAACAAATTCTAAACTTAGAAGTGGCTCAAAAGATTGGTTTTTGTTTTATAGTGTGAGGTTCTGGAGGAGCCTTATTTAAGGACTAGGTTTTATTATAGATAGCTTAAGTTATTTAGAAATATTGTAAGCAGTAGACAGGGCTGGACCCTAGAGTGATAAGTGTGGAGGACAACTGGCTGGAGGCACAGTCCCTGAAGGCCAGGCTTCCAAAAAAGAGGGCGGACTGGACCCAGGTACTTCCCGGAGGGATTAACAGCAGTGATTGATACTTTAAATAGGCATCCATCACCTTGGAGTGGAGGACTGAAGTCCTTTTGTCCCCTATTTAATCAGTATTCCCTGACTATACTGTTGTAATCTTACTGGTTGACCATAGTTTTGGCCCACCTCACATCCATTTTATGACTTCCCATTGGATCGATACTACCTAATGATTATACTTGTAATCCTATTAGCTAACTACAGTTCTGTCCCACTTGGAACCACCTCACTGAGTGGCTTTGCTCAGTAAAACACCCTTGAGAAGCAAGCTCAGTGGGCAACCCACTCTGGTCGCTTCTCTTCCTCTTAGCTTGCTTTGTCTCAGTGCACTCTTCCTACTTGTAATGTTTGGTGTTCCTGGAATTCATTCCTGAAGCTCAGAGATGTACTTGGCATTTCAGACATTTAACAGGTCTGGAGTTTTTCCTCCTTCTCACTCTGATCACCACTTCTGCCCCAAAACCTGCCGCTTGACCCCAGTCTGCTTGGCTCAACTAAATTGCTGGATTTTTGTTTTTTAAGGACTGTTCTATCTTCAGTCTTTGTTTTTTGAAATGAGGTCTCTCTGTGTGGTGCAGTTGGCCTTGGACCCATTGTGTAGCTTAGGCTGGTCTCACCCAGGCTGGCCTTGAGCTCCCAATTTACAGAAAGACACTGAGAAGAAAGTTTCCCTTCTTCCTTTCTTTGTTGCTTTGTAGCTACTAATGATGATTTCTAGGTCATTGTCCATAAGTAGTTAAGAAATGTTGGGAAAAGAAAAACTTTTTATACAAAATTATATGATAAATGGAATAAGCAGATCCTATTGAATCAATACAAAAAGGAGGAGGCATTGAAGGTGATTATGTCTTACATGGAATGAATGGTACCATCTTACCTTTAAGTGGCAGCACTCAGGAGGCTGATGGGATGGCCAAGAGTTCCAGGCCAGCCTCAACCAAAAATACCATTAAGTAGATTGTGAAAGAAACGCACTATAATCTTAACCACTGAACTTAAGAGAGAAGAGGTGAGCTGGGCATGGTGATGTACACCTATAATCCTAGCACTCAGAAGGCTGAGGCAGGAACGTCCCTGTGAGTGACTTACTGAGACCCTGTCTCAAAAAATTTTAAAAAGTGGCAATTACTTGCCAGACTGTACATAATCTGATTCAATCTTAAAGATTTTCAGGTAGGTATTACTACTATTTAAACAAATGAACCTCCTCTGAACATCAAGTCTGGGTTAACTGTTGAGTAAGAATTCTGAGTTACAACTCACACTCGTGCGCACGTGTGTGTTTAGACAGGGTCTCACTAAGTCACATCACTGGCTCAGGCTGGGCTCTTCCCAGGTGCTGAGAGTAAGCATGCACCACCCTACCCAGTTTCCTTACTGATTCCCATTGCTTATTTTTCCTCTCATAGTTTTAGATAATTCACTTACTTATTATCATCATTGCTTCACTCTCTAGAAAGTAAGCTCCTTTGTAAGACTCTTTGCTTTTCTCACTGACACATTAAGTACCGAGACCAGTGTCTCTCATGTATTAGGTACTAGGCCAATAGTATTTCCTTCTGGAGTACCACTTCCACTTGCATGTTTTACAGACATCTAATAATCTAATTATGTTTTTGTGTATTTCACAGGCATCTAATACTGTTCTCCAGTGTTTCCTGTGTACCCTCATTCCTTCATCCATGTATTCATACCACAGGTATAACGGTATGCTTTTGTAATCTTACATTCACCCATAATTCATTCTTTGAATAAATATTTTGAGCATCTTCTTCTGTGAGCCATAATTGCTCACAAAATTGCTCAGTGTACACCAATAAAGATCCCTACCCCATGACTGTCTATGGAGCTCATATTATGAAATGCTAAGAAAAAATAAAAAAGCAGGTGGGATCTGACCAATATTCAGACTGTGGTTGATCAGTTCTCACTGCACTGAGATGTGTTAGCTTTCCATCACTATGGGAAAAACACCTGAGATTAGTAATTTACAGTCAGTTTGGCTTGTGGTTTCAGTCCATGGTTAGATGGCCCTGTGGTGGCACAGTGCATCCTAGCAGGAACGTGTGATGGAGTAGCCCTATTCACCTCCTGGTGTGCACAGTGGTTGGGAAGCATTGAGGGGAGTGGGGCCCCAATATCCTCTTCAAGGTCATGCTAGTATCAAACTTCCAGGTTGTGCTCCCAACATCCCCTTTCAGCTCACACTCCCAATGATGTAACTGTCTTCTTTGAGGCCCTATCTCGTTAAGGCTCTACTGTCTCCCAGGTGCACCACAGGCTGGGGACGAAGCCTCCAACACATGTGCTTCAGGGGACACATAGTGAAACCACAACATGCAAGAAGCGAAGCTTTTCTGCCCCCCACACCCAGTGATTGGAAGGTTTTCCAATCTGGGTGTGGGAACAAACACTGCACAGGACCTTCCCGGGAGGCTGCTATCAGTATTGCTTACGGTGGCCTACTAGGGAACAAGGCAGGCAGGCATGTGAGACACACTGGGCCCCCGTGTTACCTTGGTGTCTTGTGTGTGTGACAGTTTTCTTTCCACAGAGGTGAACACCTACAGTTTATGGATCCCATCTTATACTGGGAGACAGTTTTCCGGGAGTCTTTCTTGAATTTGTTTATCTTGCAAGCAGTGGCACTGACTGCCTTTATTCCTTGTCATCAAAGACATTTACACAGTGAAGAATTGGGAGGCAGAGGAAGCATCTTGTTCAGCAAGGCAGGACAGCTTGTTTTACTGTCTGGAACATAATAAATTCTTCCATGGGGGAAATCAGACATGCTTACTGCTCACTCATTATAAGATTGCCAGAGCTCATTATAAACGAAGATTTCCAAAGCCTGGGATTCCTCTCCTGGAATTTAACCCAAAGGCATGTTCAGGCATCCTCCAGTGCTTTCTGAGGTGCTCTGAGATTGGCCCTGAAGAAAACCTTGGCACAGATCTAGTATTTGAGCCCGTTACTTGTCATTAGCCGTTGACTAAGTCTTCAATGTTCCTCATGGTACTGTGGCAGGCTAATTTCCTACCTTGGAAGTAGGAGAAATCTCAGAAGCTTTCTAACTGACATGTCCAGTCTTGCATGAAATGCCATACAGATCATTAGCCACCAGCAGCTCTGAGCAAATGGCAGTTTTGAAGCTCAGAGTTCTCTTCCCTCGGGCAAACTAGGAGCAGCAGATGAATCCTGCCTCTTCCGGACAGACTCTTGTCCGGCTTTGTGTGTAGCCTGCCTGAAGGCGTCTCCAGGCGGCCCAGCAACTTCTCAAGATGCAGCAGCTGCTTTGGCAACAACCCTATTTTCCTCCTAGTCTTCTGTTGCCTCTTTGTAATTCCAGAACCTTGATTTTTCTTATGTCTATCAGAACTGACCTTGAAGGTAAACTGAATTCTAGAGCGCCAAGCACCTTCCTGGGGGATGGGACACACAAACTTCCACATTTGGCACAGCAGGAGAGAAGCTATGACAGCCTCTTACACTGCTATGAACAGTTTTTACACATGGCCATGTGGGACAGCGTCTCAGTGTGCAGTAACTGGGAGCCCAAGTTATGGACTCGTTCATAAACATTTTTTATGCCCGTTTTTTGGTACCGAGGATTGAACTCATGACCTCGCACTTGGCAGGCTGGTGCTTACATCGCTGAGCTAAATCCCCCTATGCCTTTTCATCAGGTGTTCACCAGAGACTGCAGGGCACAGCAGGAACCTGGAAAGAACAACCTAGGAGGCACAGATGAAGCATAAACCCTATCAGTTTTTCTGCCACACACACACAAAAAAGCATTTGCCATCCACTGACAGGCTCCACAAATACCTAGGACACAGGTGCTGCTTTTGGGGGAGCAGAAGCCAAACCCCTCTGCCTCCGAGGGAGCGACAGCACACCCGCTCACTCCATGATGGCAACAAAGACCCTTTATTTCATAGGAGTCGAGGTAGAAGCAAAATACCTTTATTTGGAGGACAGAACGAATAATTTGATACTACTGTTACTGGGGAAGAGGCAGAAAATTCCTGCTGAAGACTAGCACTAACGCATGGGGAAAGAGGGCTGGGAATGCTAGGACTGACTCACTTCTGAAGGAGGCGCAGGCGTGTGGACAGAACAGCCTAACACAGGCTGGGACAGGACAGCAGAGATTGTAAGACTGTGGGACAATCACAGGCAGAATGAGTTTTCCAGAAATAACATCCAACCACAGATCAGCAAGCTTGAGAATCCCAAATGGGTAACCATGAATAGGAAAGCGTACACGTTGGGTGGAGCACAGCTCAGGAGTGGAGTGTTTGCCTAGCACGTTCGAGGCCTGCATTTGATCCCCGGTACTAAGAAATGAACGAGCCTAGACCTTTTCAGTGAAACAAAAGTTGAGAGCATACTTTTGCCCAGAGACTTAGGAAACAAAGATATTTTTCAGGCTCAAGTTCAGACAGAAACTTGGGTGTTCACAAGAAAATAAGTGTTTGTAATAAACTGTTCTAAAACGCGAGTGACTGAAAACATCTTGAGTCTGGGGCTTCATGCACAGCCAGTGTAGCCGAGCGGGTCAGCGGCTGCAGTCGAGATGTTGGCTGTAACTACAGTAACACGGAAGCTTGAGCAGGGTGGAAGATGGACCTGCAGGGTCTTTCAGGTGACAGGACTGGAAGAGGCCCAAGGTCCTCAGGGTACACCACTACCGGCTGGCTGAGGGCGAGTCTGCTGATCGGGACAGGGTCAGAAGCGTGCGAAGTGCCAGCAGCTGCTGAAGCTGGTGCTCATGGTCCTCACAACTACTCTGGCCAGCTCCTCAGCTGCTGGGCTCACAGTTCTCATCTCAGCACCGCTGCAGCTGTTCGCAGTGCTCTGGCTGCTAGGTCCTCTCTCCAGGGAAACGAGAGCACCCCAGGAGGCATCAGGGCACTGCCAGGAGACAGTGTCAGGCTGGCCACTGAGGGTGGGAGTAGCACTGCTCACAGACTGTGCGCCCTCTCGCCTGCTCATGACTGCCCTGCCCTGCCAGTTTGGGCTCAGAGTGTTGAACCCGCCCGTTCCAGCTCTCACCAGTGGGGAGGTGCACCCGAGGGACCTAGAGCAGCGGTCCTGTGCACAGCGGTGGTACAGTGGAACCATCGGGTCAGGTTCTATGAAAGCAGCAGGGGTGCCCGACGGGATGGTGGGAGCACACTCTCAGCCAGGACGGGGCCAGCAGAATGGCAGCGGCTGTCCCCAACTGATCCTTGTTTTTACCTGGCTCCAGCCACACAGCTGCCCTTCAGGTTGGTGGCAGTGGAAGCCACCACAGGGCCACCTGACACTTGCTCCTGGACCTGGGCAGCTTTGTTAATGCAGAGGGAAAAGCGGGAAGGAGGCCCTATGGAGTGTCAGGCTGCCCTGCCCTCTGTGTCCCCGACTTCCCCCAGCACCAGAGATCCAAGAGAAAACACAGGTTCTAATGCCCTTTATGCCGCAGCCCAGAAAACTCTCACATTTCCACCACCTCTGCCAGTCAGAAGAGAGCCGCCATGGCCCATGCTCTCGAAGAGGAAGGGAAGTGGGCTGTCCCCAAGGCAGGGCTACCAAAGAAGTCTGGGAAGCATTTCTCACCCCACATGCCAGAAACTACAACGTGGTAAGACAGTTTTAAATTTCTCACTGCTTTGAAAGAAACTAAAGCAAAAATATTCGTGTACTCTGGAGTTTATACATGGAAGTAACAGCGAGATGGATGAAGGACTACCTTACCTGTGAGGCACTGTATGCGAAGGCAGAACAGTAAGTCAGTCGTGTGTAAACACTGGAGACAGCACTGCCTATACAGAACTTTAATAACCCAGTAGTGTGAAAGAAACCAATACTGAATCCAAAGGTGGGAAAAGGAAGAAAATCAGAAACCCAGCAAAGTGGTGTCTGAAGTCAATCATATATGAAAATGTAGCTTAACTATTCGACTGATACCAAATTGGCTAAAAAGGCAGGTCAGGTCTCAGGCACACGCCAGTACACCCACCTTATGGCCATGGGCAGGTGGGCAGTAGGTCAGTCCCAGCTTGAAGGAGGCCACACAAAACAGAGTAAGGAAGGCCTTTCCTGCTCTAAGGCGACAGCTCCTCACCAAAGCTGTGGACTGCTTCCACTAGCGCCCCCAGGGCCTTGCTGCTGTCCCGAAGGACCCCACAGCACCCCAGGCCTACCCTGGCTCCCACTCTCTCACGCACTCATCTCGCTCCGGGGACTTCCCACAGGGCCCCCGCTGATACACCCAGTTTCATTTTCAATTTTAAGAGCAAATTTATATTTCACCAAGTACTCGAATTTTGATTCTATATTTTATTCTGAAATATATTACTTTCAATTAATTATAGACAAAATTGGTTTCTATCCATCTGTACTTAGGATATTTGTTACCGTTTCCTCATGCATCCAAAACTTACCTTTTGTGTTCACCTCTACTGCAAACAGAGAAGTAATATGACTTTTGTAGGGTTACCAGTAATTGGCTACATTACTTCAGCACCAATGAATTGGCTGCATTACTTTGAACAAAGCAGGTATTTAGATGGAATCTTCATGTAGCATATTTGAAAACTGCTTTTTAATGCTGCTGCTTTCCTGTTTACTCTGGGAAACTTGAAACCAGGACCTGCTAGGTGGCCTGCTCTTCTGGATATTACTTTTTTTGGGGGTGCTGCCAGGCAGGTGCTTACGCTGCTGAGCTAAATCCTGGCCATATTTTATCACTTTTCAAGTTGTATAATAGTTGTACTTCACTTTAGTTTACTGGGTAAAGGCACAATATCATTGCAGAAAGCTAACACTGCCTTTACAGGACAATAGAAAATGGAAAATGTACAAGTAAAACATGTTGATCCAAAATAAAACCCAAAGAAACTCCAATTGAGAGGAAAAATAAGTTAGACACACGGGATATAAAAATGCATACAAATACTGGTAAACCCCAAATGAGGGTCATCTCTTACATTATACTAATGTAATGTCACGGTTTCAGTAACTGTGTTAGCTATTTAAAATGCTGTCTCTGAGGCTGGATATAGTGACACATGCCTATAACCCAAGCTGCTTGGGAACCTGAGAAAGGAGGACCACATGTTCAAGGCCAGCCTGGGCCTTAGTGGGAACCTGTCTCAAAAACAAAACAAAAGCTATATAGTTTTCAGATATTAAAGATATTTTAATATTTATGGAGACATGTAAATAGTTAAGCTGGGCATGGTATTGCATGCTTGTAATCCCAGCACTTGGGAGGCTGAGGCAGGAGGATTGTTACAGGTTGGAGACCCGCTTAGGCTACATAGTGAGTTCAAGGCCAGCCTGGACTAAGTAGCAAGACCCTGTTAGGGGTATGACAGCCTAGGATCCAGTCACAGTCTAGCTAGCATAACTGGTACATAAGAGAAATGAGTCCCTGCTTCCTTCTTGTTAATGATGACAGGCAGTCAGAAACAGGAATAAGAATACCTAAATAGTACAGTCATCAATTACTTAACCACAGAGACAATTCTAAGAGGTGCATCATTTCACAATACCTTAGGCTACCACAGAGTGGACCTCTAAATTGTATTAGCCACAATCGTGCTAGCTAATACAAAGTCAGGGCCCACCGTTCACATGTGCATGTGGTCCCTGCGGTGGATGACACACTTCCACAGTGCAGTAACATCTGGATTGTGATCCTCTTCCAAGCAGGAGGAGGATGGAGAGGGATGAAAAGAGCCTGGCAAGGCCTGTGGCTGCTGAAGCAGGACTCCTCAAAGCAAAAGTCAGTGTGGTCAGCCACGAGGACTGTGCTATTTGACACAGAAACTTCTTTGCTTTCACTGAGGCTGTCTGGGCCCTCACGAGGAAAGAAAAGCCTTACACAACAATGCAAAGCCAAGCCCTGGTTCCTGCCACAACCTACCCTGGCTGGTGAGGAGGCCAAGGCTTTGGGTGCAGGGTGGCCAAGGCTGGAGGGCATAGGGCAGGACACTGTCCAGGTGTGTGAGCAAGGCAAGGGCTCCTGGAGGCTGGGCTCACGTGTGTGCCAGGGACGTGGGAGGGAGCTGCAGCACTGAACCTGGAGACGGAGGTCACTGACGACCCCTTTTCCCTCCTGCCTGCCTGCCCACCACCTGTGGACCGCCTCCCTGCCTCCTGACATGCCCACCTTGGGGAAAACTGGTCTCTTGGCAGCTGTGCTATGCACAGCACCTCAAGCACATATTAAACTACCCCACCCAACTTTCTGTACAAAAGAAGGTACCTTAAGTCCACTGATCTGGAGTTCAACAGGGCTTGCAATGGGAAAAGGAAATGGAAATGCAATGCTTGCAATGGTGGCACCTCGGGCTACAAAGCTGAGCTGGCAGGTACTGGAATGGCAGATTAAAATGCAAAGCCAAAATACAACCATCAAGGCTTTAATCACTTGCTGAAATAGGGCAGGCAAGAGGCTAATCCAGAGAAAGCACCAGACCACGGAACAGCAGAGGGACGTGTCCTCACGCACCCATGCCCAGCAGCTCGCAGAGGCTTCCAAGCAATGCCTCTGTCCAAGGCCTCTGCTCACAGGTAGTTCAGGAACACGGGTCTAAGTGCCTGGCTGGTTCTGGAACCTTCTTCTACTGTTTGCCTTTATAGTTTTATTATTTAACAAAATTAAAGATCAAGATTCATCTTTTACTTTGGCAGATTCCAACTTGAATGAAACAAAGTGAACATAACTAGAAAAAAGCCTGGCAAGCCAGGTCAAATACTGATTACTGACCTTATTACCTACCAACCTTGTAGAATACAAAAACAGGCTAATCCAGGGGTCCTGGGTATTATGTGCTCAATAAAGTAAAATTCCCATATCTGTTATCATTCTCCTAGATGGAAACAACCAAACAACTGGCAGACTTATTTCATAGGAACTGGCAGACTTTAATATCCAAGAAAAAGTAAGTCCATCATACACATTAAAAATATAGGAAATTTCATGCAGACATGAAGCTTCCAATTCAGCCTTCATGGCAGCTCTGAGAATGAGAATTAGACATACAGTACACTTCACAATTTTATATTGTGACTTATACGGCTTCTCTGTTTTATATATATATATTATATATAAAATATATATAAAATATATATGACCTTACTCATTTAATTAACATACCCTAAATCTGCACCACTTTAGAAAATGAAACTTTTTAAAAATGCAAGCACAATGACCACTTAGTGAAAAGGAAAACATTTTTGTATAGAGCTAATTTAAGAAAAAAAAAAAAAAACAAGTTTATGCTTACACACCTTAGTAGCTAAGACTAAACTTATAGCTAAGACTAAACTTAAGAAATACAAAATTAATTCCTCCAGTGACATTTCTATTGTTGATAACACATTTTTGAGTTAGAATATAATAACTGAAAAAACTACAAGAAAAAGTGGTGCAAATTTGTAAAGAACATTTAAAAAACAGTACTAATAGAGGAAGGTTAAAACAACTGATTTTAGAGTTAACTAAAATATATGCGATGATTTAAATGTAAGTATCATCATTCAGTAATTTTACATAACAAAACCAATCTACCAGTGTCAGTCTGTTCTGTTTTTTGCCTTTGTGAGAAAAACAAAGACCATTTATTTGTTTTGATACAAGTTGTAAAAAAGTAGACATTAGTCACTAAATAAAAAGTATTTCTAAGTTACTAAAACATAGCATGCATTCTTTGCCATTTAATGGACTTAAAAATATATTTATGCTCCTTTACCTTTTTAAAAGTAATTTTAGGGTTTCTTTGGGGTTTTTTTTTTTATCCTCTTGGATTTACTTGAATTTCCTCACAAAAGTAATGAGTATTCTCATCAAATGAATGTCTGCCAAGCATTGAGGGTCACAAAACAAGAGACAGTTAAAACACAAGACTTAAAGAGACTTCCCCAGCATGACACTGTAGTGAACTCCGTGCATAACTGTGGCAAAGACCACAAAAGCTCCCTCACTGTATGCCCAGTCTACCCTGCCTCCAATCCTAAAGCTAAATTCCCTGGTGGTGACTTCCTTAACCTAATTCACAACAGAAGTCTGAAGACTGACAGGTTTTCCTGTTAAAACATGATATTTATGCTATCAGCACATTAAGTCCATCGAATCTGAATAGCGAGAGGTCACTTAAAGCAATCACAATCTGTGAAAATATAGTCTTTTCTCCAAGAAAAGGTTAAAATATTAGTCATCTCTGCTTTCCAATCTACTGGAAACAGAATAACGAATACTGCACAAACACAACAAAAGAAAAACAAACTAAAGAAAATTCCAGTAAAAATCTGCCAGAGGTAGAAATTTAAAGCAGCATACATACTGTTTAAGCTTTATCTCTCAGGGAGCAACTGTTACTACTCTGAAATTACATGGATGGCTGCTACTTAAGATACTGAAGACATAGACCATGGCAGTAATTTACCCCTGAACTTATTTAAAATTTACCACATTAATACTAGTATGAATTATTAGTAAATTGTTTCAACTAAAAAAGAAAGTGCTTGATTTCATAATCCACACAATGAAAGACATTATTGTAAACATCATACTAACAAACTCTGTTCATTCTAGCTTGAAACCATGTATTTCAAATGGGCAGACTTTATCCCTGTATGGCCAGTTTCCTAGAACTTTTTTAAAAAGGCGCTTGCTCCTTATTTAGAATACTGAAATCTCATACTTTAAAATGATCCATGGTGAGTTTGCCTTCGTAGTGTTCAGTTTAATGTGGCCAAAAGATTTTTCAGTTGCCTGACTGCATTTTAATTGACCTGTGATACAATCAAATTTAATGTGTCATTAAAACTGAAATTCTGATGCCTCTCTAAATTCAGCTGAGCTAGAAAAAAATACAATCAACTAATCTGAATGATGAAGGAATATACAGTTTAGGTAGACTGCTTAGGTCCATAAGTCCCCATTCCAGATGCTGAATGTGACAGAAGATCCTTACACTCTTCTAAAGTAACCTGTGCATATACAACAAAAAAGGAAGTCATCGTGGAATTCAATGCTATCAGTCATCAGCACGACAGGCTTTCAAGAGACACTTTCATGAAGACACTGGAGTTTTACAGTTTTTCTATTGAAAGACAATTGTGGGCTTCAGTGAATCTGAAGATATTTCCTCCATTTTTACTTGTGCAGTACAAATCTGCAATGGCATAATGGATCTCTGAAAAAAGCAACAGACATCATTAAGAAAATAGACACTATTCTAGGCTTTGTTAGGAATAAGAAGGCACCACTGATTCGAGGTTGTGTCCTGTCATCACTGATAGTTGATTTTGAGTTGTTTATTTTAGTATTTGATCTTATTAAACTTTTTTCCAGGTGATATCATTTAAAATCATTGTGGCTTACGGACCACGAACAAGACACATTCATAGTAGTATTTCATCATAGAGAGATCATTCACAGTATATGTTGATAATACAGATTCTTTTTCCACCTGCAATGCAAACAATAATGATACTGATGATGATGACACCCCAGCATGAACACTTATAAATGCTAGGCACTATCTAAGCATGGCCACTTATTCCTACTACCCATAAAACCCGTACTGCCAGTTCCACTTTACAAGTAATAGGTTACAGAAGTTACTCAAGGTTATATTACTAATATGTGGGAGAACTGGGCTTCAAACTCAGGGGTCTAACTTAGAGCCTGGACTCTGTGTGATTCCTTCTTTCCCTCTATTCTTACAAACAAATCTGTTGTTTACTTTCTTTTGCTTTTTGATACTGGTAATCTCACACTTGCTAAGCAAGCACTTATGCAGCTAAGCTAAAACCCTGGCCCTGTTGTTTACTTTCTAAATGAATGAAATGCTTCTAAATAAATGAACCGAAACACAAGAGCCCATGTAATATCCTAATGCTTTGTGTAACACCCATGACAAAGACCAGGCAATATGAAACAGCAAACAGAACCACCAGTCCTCAGTGTTCTTTTCCCTGGCCCTCATCGCATGCTGCTTTCTCCAGAGCCACGTCAGTGAGTTTACCAAAGCTGTCACAATGATTAGCAATCAGTACTGAAAGCCTTTTCCAGTAGGGATTAGTTTTTTCTTTACATACCCATGATCCCAAACTTTTATAATTCTGAAAGCTATATTTATCGTCACTTTATAGATGAGAAACTAGGGAAGGAGTAAAACTGGTAACGAATATAATATCTAATCTCCTACTTAAGGGCTTTAGAAGTTGAACTTGGGCAGTATTTCATCCCATCCTTACCTCTACCTGGAATCCGTACTGCAGAACAACATTTTTTATATCCTCATAGCTCAATTCTATGGATAGTTCATTTGCCAAATTCTCAAAGTGGTACAACAGAGGACCTATGGTTTAAAGATAATTATAAGTGAATCACCTGCATATAAGCATGCACTAGCAGCTATGTTAGATAGAATTTAAAAAATTAAGTGCTGGGGATTTAGCTCAGTGGTGTAAGTAAGCACTGGCCTGGCAAGTGCAAGGTTGTGAATTCGATCCCCGGTACCAAAAAGAGAATTTAAAGTTAAAAAGATTGAGCAGTAGATAAGGAAATCACAAAAAGAACCACCATATGAGCCATTCTTGGACCGCAGGGTAAGAAAACAAGAAGTCCCCAAAAAGTAAGCCTGCCCTGTGAATCAGCGCCATGCATGGGCCACTGTGGGGAGAGCCAGATGCCAGCCCCTTCTGGAGGGCAGGCTGGGAGAAAAGAAGAGCCAATCTTCCCCACCCCACCCCCACCACTGTAAGCAATTGGCTGATCCGGACAAACACAGGCTGTGATGATAGCTACTGAGGTAAAATACAATTTAGTTCTTGTAGTGTTTAGTGTTTCACTGACTTTGCAGGTCTAAAGCTGGTAGTCTGATCATCTATTTCAGAGGACAACAATACGTAATGTAGCCTCTGTGAGGGATCTCCTTCTGAAGGTGGTGGCCAATGTTAATTCCCTGTCATCTTGTTTTAAAGTCCTGCATCATTTTCATTATCTTGTTAGGTTTTATCATTTTGTCCTATTTGACTTTATTATACCCTATGGCATGGATGGCTATTTACAGCAGCCATTTTGGACTTGCTATTGGCTTGTTCTGAAGTCCTTTATTGCATTCACTGTTTTGTTTTGTTTTTTGGTACTGAGGATCGAACTCACGTCCTCACACTTGCCAGGCAGGCACTTATGCTGCTGATGTCTGGCCCCACTGTTTTGTTTTTATTGGTTCTATTATGTTCTGTTTTGTTTGATTTTTCCTATGTCTAAAGTATGGGCAGCTATTCTAAAGTCAACAAGAGGCATTATGGTAACCATTGTTCATTTCCTATTATTTGGCTTTGAAGTCCTGTGCCACTTACACTGTTTTGTTTTGATTGTTTTATTCTGCTTAAAATTAAAAAAAAAAAAAAAGCCGTCATATGGTTCTGAAGACAATTTGCCAACCCGAAACCTCTGGCCCAGGAATTGGCCCCTGAACGGAGGGACTGCTCTCTTGGGAAGTGAGTCCCTCTGTGTGCACCTGCCTCGCAGGGTGATCACCACAGCACAGGCCTTCACCCGCCCCACAGGGCGATCACCACAGCTCAGGCCTTCACCTGCCCCACAGGGCGATCACCACAGCACGGGCCTTCACCTGCCCCACAGGGCGATCACCACAGCACGGGCCTTCACCTGCCCCACAGGGCGATCACCACAGCACGGGCTTTCAGTTACTGAAGTAGCAGCTGAATCAGAGACTGTTTAGTGCCCGAATTCCAAAGGAATACAGTGAGTACACAGTGGTACCTCAGTTCACGAACTTAATTATTCCCACAAGAATTAAGGCTGAAGCCAGCGTGGGCAACTCAGTGAGATCCTAACTCAAAAAATGTGGGAGATGTTGCTCAATGGTAGTGCTTAGCAAGAACAAGGCCCTGAATTTGATCCCTAGCACCACCAAAACGGTAACAACAAAAACCCCACTGCAAACCGGACAAAGTTTCTGTTCCTGAGAGGCTCACCATGCTGTGTTCATGTTTAAGGTAGTTTTCTTTGCCTCTCCTTTTTGTAATCCTACAAAAACCACTAGGGAAAAATGCTTGTAGCAGGCCTACATTTCTATTAGTTGTATTTAAGCACTAGAAAAAATGATCAGAGCTATTTACTGAGCATCTGTGGTGTCCTACGTTATAACAAAGCCTTTTTATAAGAATGCAGAGACTCACAGCTAGGTCTCTCCAGCTTTTAAGCCTGTGCTGTTCCTCCTGCATTATTTTAGAGCCCTGATAAAATGGTTTTATTTCCCATCTATACCAGGGATTCTCACACACACAGGTCTTATTTTATCCCTACTGAGTTCTGTTCCAGGTAGAAAGCTCCATCCCTCCAACTTGACTTAGCCATGGTTTAACCCTTGCTGAAATCCATCCATGTCTCCAGTCTCTAGCATATTTAATGCTATACTGCAGTGCTCACTGATTATTTTTATGCAATCAGCAGCTTTTCTAATTAGGTTACAAGCTGTGTGTCAAGGGACATGCAGAGTTTCTTTTGATTCCACCAAAATGCCCTGCATTTGCAATTTTACCATTCAAAGAAACAGTTGTATTTATTTTTGTTTTTATTACAGATGGCACTTAAAAAACTCCACATATTCTAGATTTTCCTTTACCAAGATTTTATTTATTTATTTATTTAAAACGGGGGCTTGAACACTTGGGACCTCTGCACTAAACTACACGTTCAGCCCTGATTTTGCTGTTTGTTTTTTGAGACAACGTCTCGATAAATTGCTAAGTTACCCAGCCTCAGCTCAAACAAGAAAAACGAACGCAACCTGAAAACATAGCATTAGGTGACATAAATCAGACATGTAAGTTTAAATATCGTATGGCTTCTCTCATATGAGAAATCCAAAATAAAAAGAGCAAAATTAAAGATAAAAGGAAACAGGAAGAGAGTTCTTGGTAGGGAGAATCCAAGTAGATGTCAGAGCAGAGAAGGCAGGATACCATGTTTCCAAGGGGCACACATGTTGAAGTATCTGTGGTATATCTAAGTAGGGTAAAGTAGGGCAAAAGAGACACCTGATCAGAGATACAGACTAGGAACTAGAAAAGTAGGGAAAACCAAGAGACTGGGTAGACGGAACATGTATAAAGAATGAGTACAGGAGTCGGGTGTGGTGGCTCAAGCCTGTAATCCCAGCACTCTGTAGGGTGAGGCAGGAGGATCGTTGTGAGTTAGAGACCAGCCTGGGCTACAAAGTGAGCCCAAGGCCAGCCTGAACTGCAAAGTGAGACTCTGTCTCAAAAAGACAAAAAAAAAAAAAAAAAGTACAAGAAACAAAAAGTGAAATACATTGGCTAAATATCTAGAACATATGAATACTTAAAGAAAAATTGATCCTGAGATTCACAAACATTTTAACTTATGTGTGCAATGCATTTTATTTGTAAAGTATTATAATGCCCATCAACTGAGGAATCGATAAAAAAAGATGTGGTGTTTCTATCTAATGGAGTACTACTCAGCCAGGAAGAAGGATAAAGTGGAGATTTTTATTGGGATGCAAAACTCAAGACCACAATGCTAAGTGACATAAGTCAGGCTCACACATGTAAACATCATATTGTCTCCCTGGTGAGAAACTGAAAGAATAAATAAATCCCCAAATGTACAATGGATATTGTGAAATGAGAAGAAACTATTTAAAAGGAAAAAGGAACTAGGATAGAGGAAGGAGCTGGGATAGAGGATAGGATAAAAGAAAGGTAAAGGGAAAAAAATATAAGACAGTTTACTATTAGTTTCTCTTAGTTCACTGAAAAGAAAGGTTTGTGCTCATATTGTCTGAAGAAGTTTTTATACCCATACCTTATAGTGAGTAACACTTTAAAGATAACAATACTCAATGTATTAAGTATTGTTATTCTCTTATTTTGTTACTTTTTCCATGAAATTAAAAAAAATAGTAATAAAATAACACAAGTGTTAAAAAGCAAAGCTGTTTCTAAGAAAATTGTGTGCTAGAGAAACACAAAACTTTCCCATGGTTCCACTGCGCTGTGACTAAAAACTTCAACTACAGAAATAAGTGGTCATACTAACCTAAGCTACGAAATGGAAACACCGTTAGACCACGAGGCTCCCTCTGCCACATATGAGCTACAGGACCCTTCTACTGGTTATGTGGCCCAACACTCAGGTTCTTCAACTTCTTAGAAGTACCTTTTCACTGAGATTACAAAAAAAGTTTCTAAGGCGACAGCACAGCACCTAGCCTACAGGCAGCAACAAACCCAGTAGGGGATAACTTCTGCAAGTCTTTCCTCGACAGTTACTTAGGTTAACTGTCCCTAAGGTGTGAAATGTCTCATTATTTCATAGCTACTCTCACTTGGTGCAAAGGAGTTCTACTGAGAAATTTTAACAGCACAATCTCTAGTACAGATAAACAGACAGTAGATTCTGGTCACGGTGGCACATGCCCTGTAATCCCAGTAACCAGGGAGGATCAAGGCTAGCCTGGGTCCATTAGCAAGACTGCCTCACAATAAAAAATAAAAAGGGCTGGGGATGCAGCTCAATGGTAGAGCACCCTTGGGTTTAGTCACCAGTACTGCCAAAGAGGGGGAAGCAGAGAGAGGGGGAAAAAGTGGAGGTGGGAAGCAGAAGGTGACAGACCTCAGAAATAACCCTAGACCTACCCAGAATGTCAGGACTCAGTACCACGTGGGCACGTCCTTGAATACAGTATGCAACCCTCATCTCTACAGCCTCTATATTAGCGCCTTGGAGTCTTCCCAAATATATTATTTGAATAACACATATATTTCTGAATATATTTTATATTATATAACATATATAAATTATCTCACTAAAAAAAGACATATATACTTACCTTAATATTATCATTATTTTATATTCCTTTAATTTTAAAAAGGAACAAACACAATTTCCTTATACTTGGGACAAGAGCAACCCTGGCACCTGCACCACCCATTTCTAGCAGCACAAATGCACCACCACTTTCTCTCCCAATGAAATGACAGTTCTCTCTCCTCAAGTCCTCACACCTCATCTTTCCCCAGTAAACAGATACACTGGGGAGGAGAGTGAAGAGAGTAAAATCGTTCCCCCAAATTCTTCACTAAGAAAAAGAAAGAACAATGGGCTCCTCCTCCACGGGGTAGGACCAGAGCGACGGGAGGATTACAGCTCACCACCAGACCCAGGACCTGTGTGCACGAAACTGACGGCTGCGGAAGGGCCTGAACACGGACGGACGACGTCTGGGCTTCTCACACCAACACAGAGTCTAAGGGAAACCGCAGAGGCTTTAAAATACACAGTGCAGCTGTAACTTTCCTGAGTACTGTGAAACCGAAGATAAAGCAGACAAAAGCACTCAAATTAATGTGTACAATTTTAATAAACATGGAAGCACTTACCAAGATTTATCCAAATCCCACCTGGCTTGAGTATTTTCCATATTGTGTCAATATAATCAATTACATTGTGAGCCGTGTCTATGAAGAAACAGGTGGCAATACAGTCCCAGGTATCTAATCAAAAAATCAAATCACTGCATCTGTTATTTTGCTTTAAAATTTTTCAAACTTGACAGTTACTACTTATAGAGTATTAATATTTCATTTAATTGTAGAGATACCGAATCTACGCTCATGTGATCAACATTATAATCAAAAGTAACCAAATAATCATTTATGGGCAATATTCTAGTTCATAAAGGTTTTACCAATCTTAAAGACAAGCTGAAATCATTTGTGACAGTATGTATCTGTAGGTATCATTACCAAATGATATCTCTAAGTTTAACTTCTTAGAAGTACCTTTCAATTTCAATTTGAAGTATCTATTCAAATTCTAGCCTTTATACTTTTACTCATTCAGTCATTCATTCTTTTCTGTGGTGCTAGGGATGGAGCCCAGGGCCTGTGTAAATGCTAGGCAAACACTCGGTCACTGAGGGTGCACACCACTTTGCCCCTGGGTTTCATTTAAACTCTTTAACAAAATAACTCAAAATTCTGATTTAAACCAGTGCTATTCATCAATTCTGGCAGGTTTCGGAAAGACTGCCGGACTGCTGCCACTCTGAGAAATGAGTGACATTCAAACGCCTAAATACTGTTGGACTGGGGTAGCCGCCCAGGGAGAGGAGGAGTGGGCGGTCAGGTGCAGTGGGGGCTCTCTCCTGAAGGCCATGGCCTGGCACAGCATGGGCAGCAGGCCAAAGATGCGCATGTGTCCAGCACTGGCGTGACGCGGGCAGCCTGTCCTCCCAAAGGTTACCTCACCATCCTTGCTCCAGAAGCAAGTGACTTACTTGCTTAATATTTTCCATTATTTCACTCCTATTTTGAGACCTTCCTCCTTTCCTTTTCTCCAACAAGTAACATCTTCTCTCATCCTTTCTAATCTCAGACAAGGCTGCTTCAATCTCAGGGTCCAAGGTAAAATAAACAAAACCTCTTGATGTTGTAAAGAACAGATAAACAGGAGCTTTCTTTGTTGTACTACCCTGCTGCAAGCCCTCTCTCCAGGGGCCCACAGCACTCTCAGAGCACAGGGTGGCATCCGTGCTAAGGCCTCCAGGTCTGCTCACCAAGCTCCACTCACTTCCTGAGAACAAGCATTCCTGACCACTGTCCCCTTGCTCAGAACGCTGCTCCCACCTGCAGCCCAGCATCAGCTTGTCCTGGTTTTTCAATCTTGGGATTCTCTGCTGGAGTTGTAAGGCTTCTATTACTAAAAAGGCCTTCCCGGACAAGTGTATGTAAAACATCACACCCTCCCCAAAGCCCTTCCCCCTGTGCCTTATTTGTCTTCCTCACCTTAAGCATGAGCCCCCTGTGCACAGAGACTCACTTGATGTGCCCTTTGGACTGCCTGGCACATACCTGGTACTTCGTAGTGTCAATAAACATTTTGCATGATTCTGCTAACTACTCAGCATTCTGTGCTTCTCATTCCTTTTACTGCCAATACTTTTTCCCTTTTCCCATTTCCACCTTTCTCTAATGTCTAGATCAAATGTTTTCAACACTTTCCCAAACTGAAGACTCAACCTACACAACCTGACTATAATATTCTTCCACAATCTAGACCTGACCTACCTTTTCTAGTCCCATCTCCCAATAAAGATCTCTTTTCCTATCAGTCTGGCTGTGCTGCTGTTTGATTACCGTATTTATTTGTATCTTTGGACCTCAGCCTGCCTCAAATGCTACTGCCCCTACTCTTCAGGTCACAGCCTCCCTATAAAGAGCCCTCTTCTCACTCTGGCTTATTGTTATCTTCATTGCATTCGTTCCACATATGAACTCTGTTTACATGTGGGTTTACAATACTGACCCAATAAATCCTAAGTTCCTTGATTACACATGGAGTTCTTTACATTTCCTATTACTTCCTTAAACATAAGCTTGAAAACATTCTAATCTATCACAGAAGTATATACATTATATTCTATCATCAAAATGAACAACCAAAATATTAACCCCTTAGGTTTAGAATAAGACTTTTAAAATGCCTGCTTTGAACTTACTGCATTCTGAATAAATCTCCTGAAAATCTCCCGCTGTCATAGAAAAGTTAGAACCAGAAGGAAGACTGTGGGGGTCAACATCAGGGAAAAAGATGGGTCGAATCTGATCAGCTGATTTCCGGTTATTGCTAAACTGATGGATCCAGGGATAAAGTTTGTATTTATTAATCTCAGAACATCTGCAAAATAGAGGAGTATAAAATTCAGTGTTAACTAAACATCTCATCAAGAATATCTAAACCCTACAGTACAAGCTGACTGAGTATTTGCAGCTATAATTCATTAGGACTTAGCAGTAGCAACACTGCTTCCACTCAGTTATCTGAAAAAGTACACACACATGGAGACAAGCAAGCACCCATGCGTGAAGACAGATGTGTGCTGTTCACTCAAATTAATCAAAATACATCTGTGAACTGGAAACCCAATCAAAATGGTTCAACTACTTGTTTTTAAAAATTGTATATGGGCATAAACTCAAACAGTCTGCTATGCATTTTAATGATCTTATACAATCCTTTTCTTTTTTCCTTCTATCACTAACCTCCTAAAAGTCAAAGACAACAAACTCACTCTTACACAAGGCAGCTGTTTTCCTCTAACACATATTCTGACTTTAAAAATGACAACTCTTTTTCTACTACCTAGCAATAGAGGCCACGCAAGTTATTAGACCTTTCCATACCTGGCCACTCTGAAAGAACTCGCTTAACAAAATCAGTGCCGGCTGAATGCTGCACTGAACTGGTCC
The DNA here is from genome assembly GCA_004027455.1 of Hydrochoerus hydrochaeris. Lineage (NCBI taxonomy): Eukaryota > Metazoa > Chordata > Mammalia > Rodentia > Hydrochaeridae > Hydrochoerus > Hydrochoerus hydrochaeris. The sequence continues at coordinate 553,296 of PVLA01000217.1, forward strand.
CATAAGAAACCAGCGAGTGAGGCAGTCTATGGAATGATGAGAAAATACCCCTTCCTGGATCATACTCAGTCCGAAAGATTATGTAAAGGAGTAATTTCTGTTCTATGAAATGCTCCACCTCTAAAAAGTCATTAACTCATCTCATTTCAACAATCTATTAACTAGGCAAAATTGGTTAAAGTGGCAATTTGTGTAAACATACTGAATTTAACATCAATATTTATGATCTACACCATAATCACACTATGCACTATAAATTCAGAATTGTTCAAAAAATACATAAGTGATCTGATTCTGAGAAATAACTATTTCCGGGGGGGGGGAGGGGAGGGGAGAAATACCTGTTCAGTACAAAGTTGGAAGAAAAGAGCATAAAAAAACTCCATTCATTTCCTTGACAAGCATAACCTAGCATAGCTATTTCCCAGGCCAGTCTTCCTAGTCCAGCACCAGGTACCAGAATATTTACTTTAGAAGGATCCCTGAAATGAAATAAGGCAATTATGTCCAACCCCTCAAAGGAAAAAAGAAAAAAAAAAAAAAAAAAAGAAAGAAAGAAAAAGAAAAAAGGAAACAAAGACAAAATCCATATTAAAAACCAAAAAATTATTCAATAAGAGTAAGCTCACTGACTTCTGAAGACTGAGAAATACCTCTAAATATCAATTTACAAAGCATGAAGCAATAGGAATTATTGTATGTATTCAGATATCTGGTGGGAATTTTATAACCCAAAAATTGTATTTCAGAAAAAAAGGAGTTACCTTATATCTGAAGACATATGAAGTGACTCATTCTGAACAGCTGTTACCTGAACAACTGCCAGGAAGACAGATCCCAACTGCATATGAAGAGTTTAAACAAATACAACTTTACTTCTAAATTCTGCACGTAATTCAGGGACTTACATAACAAAAGGCGGATGAACTATATTTACATTCCAATGTATTAGGCACACATATGTTACAGCAATATATGTATTTGGTTGAGAAAAATGGGGAAGGGGTGTTTTTGAGGAACATGGGGGAACCAGCATCTAATTCAGCACATACAATGGCAAACACACTCCATTCATGTCTGTCTCACGGTCTAACTCATCACACTGCCATCATGCATCTCCTTTGCTGTAAGAGCCACTACACCTTCAAACTACAAACAGCCTCGCAAAACAAGGCCTCTGCGTGCCACGTCTGAGAAGGCAGCATGATCCCGAGGAAAGCACAGCTGTATCCTTATTGGAAACCAAGGAAAATGTGTACAATTAGCAAAAGGAATTTGACTACTATGTTTCCTAAATTTGGCTCACAAATCCAATCCTATTTCCAGAAACGTACTCCTACTTAAAAGGCTATCTTTAAACTATACAGCTTTTACGTTTGGCATGCTTGAAAAGTAGCACGGCATTTTGCTAGTAGCCCAGAGAACAATCTGCATATCCCACTATGAAATGAAAGTTTCAGTATGTAAATAAAAGTACTATGAGCATTTGCCCATTGTCATTAAGTCTTCCGAATCTATACATGGAACATGAACTTATACGAAAACTGTAATGCAGTGTGTCTCACTGTTGCATGATATGCAAAAAAAACTAAAGAAATCTGTTAAAAAAGACTTCATACAAAGGGACCTATTATGATTAGTAAGAGATCGAGTACTTGATATAGATGAATTCATGCCTAAGAGGTACAGAAGAGGCTAATGTAAAATGTTTTCTTCTTGTTCCAGATTATAAACAGTGTGCATGTTCATGTCTGCATTATAAGTTTAATCAAGAAAATAGATCATCCTCTTGCTTTTTGTAGCTCAGCGGTAGAGAACTTGCCTAGCAAGTGAGAGACCATGGGATTGATCCCAAGTACTGCAAGAAAAGAGAAAAAAGAAAAAAATAAATAAAGATCAAACTAACGCACATGCCAGGTGTGGTGGCACACGCCTCAAATTCCAGCACTTGGGAGGCTTAGCCAAGAGGATCATTGCTGAGGGTTCAAGGACAGCCTGAATGACATCTCAAAATAACCCCCAAAACAAATCAAAACAACAACAAAAAAACCAAAGTAATGCAACAAAAAGTAAAAGGATTTAAAACTAAAGTGACAGTCTTTATTTTAAAAATCACAGTCAGTCTATTTCATAATTGCTAAGAAAAAAAAGTTTACAGATTTGAAAAGTTGCCTTAATCTTAAGGTAAAGTTATGCCGATTAATGATATCAACAACTATTTTGGTAACTTGTGGAAAGTTAATTTTATGACTGTAGTTACAAACTAATTATCAACTAATCAGAAATATAGAACTCTCCACCTCTACCTTGTAAAGGAAATATATTAACAGTACTCTGTATAAGACTATTCTTAAAAGGTCTACTGAATACAGAATATACCAAGGCTGAACTGTAAGAATTAGCCAGCTATTACAGACCTATAAATTATTTGTATTACAATAAAAAGGGTTTCAAAAGCACATTAGAGACACAGTAAAACACCCTCTAGAACTGAAAAATAAAAAATCAGAAATAGGTTTTTCTTACATAAGAAACCCAAAGTATAAATGATTTAAGGAGAAAACTAAAAGATGACAGGCAACAGGGAGGTCAACTTTGTGGAGATGGGAAGGGGTGTGGGGACAGGGAGATGGGAGAAGAGGGTAAGTAGAATCAATAAAGATGTGACGTGTGCATGTACCAATATACAACAATGTACAGCTAGGCTGGTGGTGCATTCTTATAGTCCCAGCACTCAGAGGCTGAGGCAGGAGGACTACCAGGAGTTTGAGGCCAGCCTGTGCAGCATGGTGAGTTCAAGGCCAGCTTGAACTGCACAGTGAGACGTTGTCTCAAAACAAAACAAAACAAAACAACACAACATGACCTAGGGGTTGACCAAAGAAGCAATGTATATATTATGTATTACAAACATATACTAATAAAATTTTAAAAAGAATCAGATTCCCTAGGGGAGAGGGTGGGGAAAGGACAGATGACAGGGGAGATGACCAAAGTAGGTTATGTGCATGTGCAAATCTGTCAAAATGAAACCATTTATCTATACAAGCCACACATTCTAATCCATGGAAAAACAAACCAAGCAAGGAAGAGGTGAGACACAGAAAAGATTTCCTTGCACCTTTTCAGTAACATTCCCCAGTTTCCCAGTACTGGAGATTAAACCCAGGGATCTGTAAATGCCAGGCAAAGACTGCACCACTGATTTGTCCCTGGGTCTCTGAAACAAAGTTTTGAGACAGAGTCGTACTAAGTTGCCCAGGCTGGTCTGGAACTTGTGGTTCTCCTGCCTCAGCATTCTGAGTAGCTACAAGTATAGGCCTGTGTCACCAAGCTGCGCTTTCAATAGCTACATAGGGGTACGATATATACAACAAAATGGAAAAGTGCCTCTAATTATATTTTGTATGAAACTAAGGCACTCTGGCCGTTTCTGCTATGCATCTTTAAGTAGTCAAGGGTATTTCTGTGAATGCATTTCTGTGGAGAAGAGAAATGAGTATAAACCTTAATGATGAGGTTATTTTAAATGAAATAAAATTTATAAACCAAGAATAGAGACACATTCAGTATGTGCTCAGTAATCAAAGGCCTCTGGCTGAAGATTCTTAGTAAAAAGAAGCTAGTGCGTAAATGTCCAAGTTTCTATCGTTGGAACAGTGAAACGGTGCATTTACCACAAGGCGCCATCCCTCGCAGGAAGGGGAGGGTGCACTACTCAAGGGAGAGCAGAGGAGATTCAAGTCCAGAGAGGGGGAAGAGGCCGCAGACTGTGTTCATGGGACACTTTTGGTGACACAGTTTTACCAAAAAATGACTGTTACTTGTTTCCAGCTTTTATTTTTTGTCAGGACACATTTGCATGACTGATTATGCAATGAAGTCCACAACAGTATATACAGACTGACCCTTGTACTGCAGCAGGTTAAGAGATTCCAAGGCAAGACGTTTTCTTGGCGTGGCGACACCTGACTGACCTCTGGTGGCAGGAATAATGACAACCTTTAAATATAAAAGGGGGTTCTCTGAATCATAGCTGCCTTGGGCCCAATAGCCGCTAACCACATGTTGCTATTAAAACACTTAAAAAATACAAATTGCATTGTAAGTATAAAACAAAACCATACTTCGCCTGCTTTCTTTTGCCTATTTATGTGGCCACTAGAAAATTTAAAATTCAAGGTGTGCCTTGTGTTTGTGGACCGCACAATGTTTCTACTGGACAGAGCTAACCCACATGTCACACACTCACTCACAGGGGGCACGGCTGGGACGCTCCGCTCTGCTCCACTCCGCTCCGCGATACAGCGCACCTAGGCTGAGGCAACGGGTTTAACCCCCGGGTAAAAACAAAATTACACTGAGAAAAAGGCAACTGTGAAATGATATCAGAAACCATTAAGTAAAAAAACATACACAAGAGTATCAATTAAAAAGCTACAGGAATATGATGTCTTCTTTTGCATAATATAAATATTTAGCTAATGTAGCAATGCAAGATTAAAGTAACAAAGCAAGTGCATGTTCCCGGTTATCTTAAAAGATGATGACTGTGCTCTAGGTGGTTTGCAAGGCAATTTCAACTCCGCCCATAATCAGCTTCTTCAAAAATTTAATCTCAAGAAAATACAGTAAAGCATCAAGGTTTAATAAAGTTAGGTGCTTGATTTTTAAATTATTCATCATTGAAAATGGGCTGAAAATCAGTGTCCAGTGCCTTTAAAATTATGGTCCCAAATTATCTCTTCATTCATTCCCAACACAGATTTCCTCACTTCAGCCAGACAACTTCTCACCGACAGCAGAAGACTTCTAAGAGTTTCTACAAACCCACAGAAACTCAGTTTATAAGACCCCTCTGCATAATTTTTATTTTGAAGAGAATAAAACCAAATGAGAGAAAACAAAATGGGGTCAGTCAAAACAAAAGGATGGACACAGTACATGACTTAAAACCAAAATACAAAGTGATCTACAATGGTTATCATAATGTCTCTTGTTATCTTCATTAGAATTGCCCATATCATCAGGCATAATAAAATTGAACGTAACAGTACAGAACAAAATCAGTAAAAATAAAACACTGGAGACATTATAGGACTTCTCAAAAGAAGATAATAGTCAAACCAGAATGGGTAGCATAATGAATCTTATTGTCTTCAAAGTGGTTGCCTATACTCTCAGACTTGATACTATCAAACAAAACAGATTCGAATAAAATCAATCAAAACAAAACAGTGATCAAACAAAACAGATTCAAATAAAATCAGTCAAAACAAGACAGTGAAAGCAATACAGGGCTTCAAATTACGTTAATAGGAAATCAAAAATGGATACCATAGTATATCCTATCTTTGAAATAGCTGCCCATGCCATCAAATCTAGTACTAGTAGACAAACTGGAACAGAATATAACCAAACTAAACACACTGATGAAAGCAATATGGGTTTCAAATCATGATGCGCTATCAACAATGTGTTCTGCCTTCCCTTTTTAGATAGTTCCTCCCCTTTCACCTTTATAGGGTGCCTTGTACATTCTGTAGCCCACTAACTAACTCCTTTTTTTTTTAGATTAGGGAGGTAACCCACTGTTAACCTAAATGATTCTGAACCTTTTTACCCCTGAGCATGATCTCAAGTTGTATCCATTTACCTACAAGAGCCTCGAGGTTTTCCTTCCTTATGGCTGAGTAGTTCTCCATTGTATAAAAGTGTTATGTCTTTCCAACCAATCTGCAGCTGATGGACGAGCAACTCCCATTCTTTTCTGGTTCCCTGTCACAAAGAGCATTATTTTCTCATCTTTGACATTCAGTCTGTAAACCCTCTTTCAGGTTAATTATATTTCTCATATAGAACATCTTGACAGACCCTATCTCCTGATCCACTCTGCCTGTGTTTCTTTTTATTGGTGAATCGAGGCCATCTCTATTAGTGATTATGGCCAATCTTCTCTGCCTCATCTCTGCCATGCTATTTTTCTGCCATTGGTTGTCTCCTTTTCCCCTTCATTCCACTGTCTGCCCCATTCAGTGAGCCCCCTCTGCCGCTGTTCCTGAAACCATGTTCTTTTTTTTTCTCTCTCTCTAGAACATTGCATGAACCATAATTTGCAGGCTAGGTATGCACCGCCATGGGAAGTGAAGTAATGGTCTGCCTTGTTCTTCTGAAGGTATTGGTCTTCCTTCATCACCCATACCCATAAGGAGGCTGACACTGTACTAGTTAGGTGGGTCATTCTTCACTGAACTAATGGCTTAGTAGGTTTTTCTCCTTTTTTAAATAGTCATTTTTTGAGATTTAATTCACATAATTTAATGTTAACTCTTTAAAAATGTTCAGTGGTTTTAGTGCATTTACAAGGTTTCCAACTACTACCACTATGCAATCACCCTTCCCAAGAAACTTTATTTCTGTTAGTAATCATTCCAAATCACTGCATTCCTGCTATAAGTCTCTAATTTGTTTCCTGTCTCTATGGATTCATCTACTCCTGGCATTTCATGTAAATTTCACATATGCTTTTTGCATTTTACTTCTTAGCCTCATGTTCCCAGTGTTCATCCACATTTGTAGCATGGACCAGGACTTCATAACTTTCTATGGCTAAATAACATTTCATTATATGCATATACCACATTTGTGTTCAATGGCTATTTGGGTTTTAATATTTTATTATTTTGAATAATGTTGCTTTACCTTTATGATTTTAGGCTGCACTAGGAAAATATCACAGGATACACTATTGTATCATAGTTACCTAGAACTTTGCTGCTTTTTTTCCTGCTTCTCAGTAAACACTATAAATCCAAGAAGCACAGTATTCTTAGCCATTATGTCAAGGACATCGTGTCTATGTAAGAAACATGTAAATGAATAAATTAAGGCAGTTCTGTAGCTCTAGGTGAGAACTTTGAATTGCTCATTCCATGTGACTTGTGTCAGCTCATTGAGGGCCACATGCTTCAACGTTAAGAGTTTCTGAGGGTGAGGATTCTGCTCTAGATTTTCCTGACATTTTTGATTTTTGGGAGAGTGAAGGTTACATTGATATAGCAACCCTATACAGAACTCCAACCCAGACATATTATAATCAAGATCCCAGAAATACAACATAAGAACAGAATGAAAAGTTGTCAGAGAAAAGAAACGGATCACCTATAAAGGAAAACCCATCAGAATCATGACACACTTCTTGACACAAACCATCAAATCAAGAAGAGCTTGGAGTGAAGTATTCCAAGCCCTGAAAGAATATAACCTCCAACCCATACTGAATGCAGTTAGGTGGAAAATGGACATGGCTTTTCCCTTTGCATTTTTCTGTAGAGTGAGCAACTTACATTTCTTTTCCGTGAACTATCCATTTATATAATTTTTTCTCCAGGTTATCAGTCTTGAATGTTTTACCACTGCGGTATTACTTCAGATATAGAGACACTTAAAAAAAAATTTTTTTTTTAATTTTTATTTGAAAGAAATTTGAACTGCATGTCTGTCTTTCATCTAGGAAGACTTTCAGAATGAAAGCAATCCATCTTAAGCCTCTAAACTAGTTCATATTACTTGGTAGTTTACAGTTGTTTTATCTTCTCCTTTAAAATGGGTTTCTTTAGCTAACAAAATGCTTCCATAAATTACTATTTACATTCTTTATTTTAATCTATATGGAAACATGCTTCTTTAGTTTAAAACCAATAGCATTTTCCCCCCTAATGCTCAGCTATGTAAAAGAAAAAAAAATTCAACCAGCCAATAATGTATCAGTATCTTCTGGAATAAACCAAAATGCCAGGATATAATAAGTTTTTTTCCACAAGCAAAACATCACTCTGAATTCTTTTAAAATAGAATGGGCCATTGAAATTAAGATCTAAAATACAGACCAGCAGCTTTCAGGATTCATAAGAAAACGTGACTCTGTATAGTGTGAACTTTTATTTCAGAATGACACAAAACTTAAGAATCTATATTTCCTTAATAACTATGTATAGCACTGAATTTCTAAATTTAAGTTAAAAGACACTTGTACAAATAAAAAATCTCAACATATGCTGCCCTATTAAGTGAAGTTAAATTTTATCTATATTCATATTTAAGAATGTTTAAATTCTGAGATTATACTTAAAATTAAATATTCTGTTCCCTGATTTCAATGAGCAGTGTTTCAGAGCAGAGCGCAAAACCAATTTAAAACAAACAAATCAAAGCCTACTAAACACTGGCACGCCTGGCATCCAGCACAATTCAGACAGCATTCCCTGTTTACAAATAGACCTCGCAGATCTGTGTGTCTGCCTCGTCCATCTGTGGCTTCCAAAATGCTTCTGCCTATATCATGGACAAATCAGACAAACTGATAAAAGCAAATGTGTTCAATTCTTAATAAAGACTATAAAAAGCACTTCATTGAGATTTCAAATAGAAAACAGTCAAAAGTCCAGCTGACATAAAGCTGAGTCAAATCCACCCCAGGTAACAAGACACCAGGTTCCCACCTGCTTGCTATGGCACAAATAGGAAATGAATATGAGATCCAGTTAACCAGGATTTATCCAGAGCCACCCTGGATTCTGAAAGGCTACAATTAATGTCCCTTTTCCACGACCCAAGGTTTACATTTACAGCAAAGCTATGGTTTTTGTATGTATGTAGTCTTTATTGCGTTTCATGGACTTTGTCCATAAAAATTTTTTGATAGCTTGTCTTATCTCCTATAAGGAAATAAATTAAAACAGATACAACAAATGATATAGGAAGAAACATGTAATTTTTCCACTGGGTCCAAGACTAGCAAAAAGAAAAAGGTTTTCCAGTGTACTTCATTTAAATTTTATACATATCCTCTCCACTTTTATATTATTTACTTTCATAGACAGGAACACGGTGGCTGGGGAACATTTAGGAGAAGACAACTAACTATATATCCCTGGGAGTCTTTACATTTTGAACTCTGTGAAATATTCTGTTTATATTTTACTACTTAATAGCAGAACTATCTAACCTTAATAATCCTTTCTACCTGTCTATATTCTGCCAATACTAGTAACAGAAAAGTAACAGTAAAACAGTACCATTAGTGCTAATTCCCTAAGTGCCTTGAACCATGTGTTCTTTTTAGATATGCCGACACTGTTAGGCTGATTAGTTACCATGGCAATACAGATTATTCAGTGATCCCTGAGTATGAACAGAGTCACGTTTTATGAGCTAGAAATGATGCAGACCTAAGTATTTGACCTTTAGACTTCAAAATTCATACAAACTTTGGTCCATTCCTATTGTAAAAAGCCTTACAAACTCCTTTCAGAAACAAAGACACTTTGAATTCTGACATACTTTCACCAAATATCTATATAAATGCAGAGGAAACATGAATCAGAAACTTCACAAAAATACTCTTTGAAGCAGTAATACTTATAAAGGTTCATAAAACTTAAAATATTCAAGTTAAAATTAAACTCTAAAAAATACATACGAGATTAGATCACAATTCTAACAGCTGCAGAATTCTAAATGTTTTGCCATTGGTGAAAATTAACAAAAGGGCTGGAGCGCGGTTCAGCGGTGCACAGAGGCTGGGCACACAGGAGTCCCAGCTCCAACCCTGGGGCCTCCCGAGAGCTAACAGTCACTTGCATGTGCATTTACTAGGCGCACCCTTAAAAAAGCTGTGTAGTATTAGTTATTATTCTAACTGAAGCCATGAATTTTCAAAACAACTCCCACTGAGGAAGATTTCCTACTCAGAAGGAAACACACTGCCGCTGCTCAGGAGCGGAGAGCACCCCAAGGAGGTGCAGCTCTTGCTGTAACCCCTCTCCAGCACCAGAGCACACCCGTACTGAAACTGCAGAGCTCCCTCCCTCCATTACATCTGCTGTCTCAGCTTCTTTGTGCAGCAGGTAAGTGTTACTGAAGTATGTCGCCAACTCAAAATCATGTTAATCTGTAAATTCTGCTAATAATCAAGGAATTCATCACTGCTTACAAAAAGAAAAAAGTTCTAGACGAGATGGGTTCACAGTGAATTCTACCAAATATTAAAGAAGAATTAACACTGATCCTTCTCAACCTTAAAAAAAAAAAAACCTGAAGAGAAGGGAAAATATCCTACTTAACTCTATGAGGCCAGCATTACCTAAGACCAAAATCAGGTAAAGGCGAGAAAACTCCAAGGCCCTGCACGATGACACACACTTGTATCCCCAGCACTCGGGAGGTGGGGCTAGAAGATTGCTGTAAGTTTGAGGCCTGCTTGGGCTACATAGTGAGTTCAAGGCCAGCGTGAACTACAAAATGAGACTCTATCTTAAGAATAAGAAAGAAACCTTGTGAATATAATGTAAAATCCTAAACAAAAACAAGTTGAATTTAACAAATCAAAATTAGCAAGCTGAATTTAACAAATCAAAAAAATTATTTTCCATGACCACATGGGATTTATTCCAGGAATACAAGGGTGGTTTAACACAAAAAAATAAACTAACTCAATATATCAAGTAACTGAAGGCAGCCAAGCATGCTAAGTACATGGCTCTAAACCTAAATACTCTGGAAAGTTGAGAGAAAAAGATCACAAATCCAATCCCAGCCTGGACACCTTAGTGAGACTTTATCTCAAAAAAAATTTGGAAAGGGCTGGAGACACAGCTTGGTGACAAAGCCCTGGATTCAATCACCAGTCACACCCTACCCCACCTCATGAAAGAGAAACTGAAAATCACAAGGTTGACTCAGTAAAATCAAAAAAGGCATTTTACAATATCCATCACATTTTCATGCCAAAAAGTCCTTCATAAGCTGAAAATAGAAGAAAAACTCCCAACATAAGATATATATGAAAACCCCAAGCTAATATTATATTTAATGGTGAAAGACAGAACATTTTTCTAAAAATAAAGGGAGTAAAAGGCATCAAATTGGAAAGGAAAAGTTAAACTACCACTTTTTACATAACAATCTATAGAGGGAAGGTCTCAAAAGAAACTATAAGAAAGCTAGAGCTAATAAATTAAGAAAGGTTGCAGGGTACAAAACAAACACAAAACATCTGCTATGTTTCTATACATTAGCGATACAAATTCTGAAAAAAAAAAATTAAGAAAGCAATTTCGTTTACAACAGCATCTAAAAAAACATGAATAAGTCTAACCAAGAAGAAAGACTTACAAGGTAGAACTGAAAAACAGTGAATGTTTTAAATTTTCAAAGTTTTATTACAGTAAAAGGTACATTACACATTAATCTTCCTTAAGACTCCCCCTGCTGTGAACTCCTGTGCACCATTATTCCAGCCCCTTTCTGAAGGAATTCCGAAGGCCACTTTTGGGACGTGCACTTGTGCGGCTGCCTCAGTGTCCTGAGTCGATTCAAAAATGCGTTCAGTCATTCTGCCTTCTAGGAAGAGCCAGAAGTGCCACGGCGCCAGGGCCGATTAATGAGGCAGTTAAGGACACACATAATGCTTTTTATAGCCCTGCACAGACACTGGCTAGCACCTGGCAGCAGCATGCATCGTATTTTTATCACACCTCATGAAGACACACAAGAAGACTTCCAGAAGTACTGCAGAAGTGGCGAGATGGCAGGCTGCGTGCTCTGAGTGAAGGGGAACGTGTCCTTTACTGTCATTTTTTAACTTAAACCTTCGTTGTATATTTTGATCACATCTCACACATGCTCAAAATCAGAAAATACTACTGAATTTCTTTAGAAATTAGAAATTAAAGGCCTAAGAAAATGGAGAGACACATGTATTACCCAAAGCAATCCACATATTCATATCCAACACAGCCCCTCTCAAAATTCCAAGTCCTTCCTGTAGAAATGGAAAAGCTTATCCTGAAATTCACTTGGAATTACAGTCAGAATAATCTTGAAAAAGAAGAATGAAGTTGGAGGACTCATATTTCCCAACTTTAAAACTTACAAAGCTGCTGTAATTAAAATAGTATGGTACTGGCATCAGGATAAGAATGGAATAAAATATAGAACCCAGAAATAAACCCTCACATAGTAACAAAGGATTATGGGGAAAACCGGATATCCATACATAAAAGAATGAAATTGGGCCCTAACTTACTACCACATAACAAATTAACTCAAAATGGATCTAAGACAAAAACTTGAGAATTAAAATCTATTTTATGTAAACAAAAGCACAGGCAAAATCTTAACAATGGATATGACATGAAAGGATAGGCAACAAAAGAAAACTAGGTAAACTGGACTTCATCAAAGTTAATAACCTGTGCTTGCTCTGGTAGCACATACACAAAATTACCAACTTGTGTGCTTCAAAGGACACTATAAGCACAGTGAAAAAACAATCCACAGAGTGGGAGAAGATACCTGCAAATTATGTATGCAACAAGGGAATACACGCAAAACAAAAAAGCACAAAGTATCTTGCAGTCTCATATATGGCAAATCATCTTTGATCCAGGTATAAAAAAGCAGTGCCAAAAAAAAAAAGAGAACAGTACCAAAAAGTATAAGAAAAACAGAGGATTATACAAAGAATTAGGATTTTCATTCTGTTTTCACTAATAAAAACTGAATACAGAATACATATGTACCTTGCACATATGAGGCTCTCGGTTCAATCACCAGTACCTGACCCCCTAAAGCAAGCCTATCATAGCAGATTTATTCAGCAGAAAACAATCTATATGGTATAGACAAACAGGCATTAAACAAGGAGAGTTAGGAGCTACACTTGTTAAAAGCTGACTGAAAAACAAGTCGTGTGCCCACGCTTTGCTTTGCCGACGACAGTATCAATACACCAATGACCTTCTGTGGACACACCAGTTACATTATTACCGACGAGATCTACATTTTTATGCCTTGAGAGTCCAAGCACTTTTCAATGTTGCAAAGATTTTTCTAGTACTACAGGAAGAAATAAAAGACAAAATGCAGATGAAACCTCAGAAACTATTGTACTTTATAAAAAGGGACAATATTCTTGCATTACCACGTCATTAGATACCAATTTTTATTAAGGAATTGACTGAAGCAGCTCATGCACAGAAGTACAGCAGAAATTACACACACTCAAGCTTGGCACTCAGCCTCCACACCTGTGGCCTGCAAGTAAAGTATTTTTCTAGCTTTTCATACTATTTAGTTCCACATTCACTGCTCCTTTAATGTCCAGCATTCAATCAAAAAATTATGAGGCATGTAAAGAAGAAAGAAACTGTCATGGCAAGAGAGGTTCAAAGAAACAGACCCAATAGGAGGTAACACTGCTCAGTAGCACTGTGCCTGCCCAGCATCCCCAATACTGCAAAATAGGAGGGAACTATCTACAAACATTAGGGATAATAAAATTATCAGGCAGAGATTGAAAAACTACCATGAAAGTTAAGCTAAATCATCTAATGGCAAAGATAATCACACATATAAATATGTAATTTCAGCACAGAAAATATACGTAAGTGCTAAAAATTCAAAGAAATACAGTATCAAAAATAACCTTTTCAAAGAATTTACCAGATTACATAGTAAGGATCAGTGAGGCTAAAGTAGGGTCAACAGAAATTATCCAAACTACACTACAAAAGTTGGGGGGTGCATACGAAAGGAAAAGCCATTCAACCCACGAGAGGCTGTCAAACAGTTTGTCACTGGAGTCCCAGGAAGAGAAAGCAACTTGTAGAGACAAGAGCAAAGAATTTCTGACCCAATGATAATGAAGATCTACTCAAACCTCAGAGTCACGGGACGTCTACAGATGTGGTATCTTGAAAAGCACATAATGTTCTGCAAAAAACTACTGTGAACTCTTCAAAAATGCCAAGGTCACTGAGATGAAGAGCCTAGGCACTGTTTCACATTAAAGACTAAGACACTGACAATTAAAAGAAATACTCCAGATTAGATTCCAGATTGGATGGAAAATTGCAAAATACATTACCAGGGCAACTTACACATGCTAACACACACTGTTAGATACCATCACTGTATGTAGGGCTACATTTCTCCAATTTGGTAACTGCAAAGAAATATTCTTGTTTGCAGGAATAAACTCTGATTAATCAGTAAAAACTACGATGTATCCAATTTAATCAAATGGTTTAGACAAGTATGGGTGGCATTAGAGACACACATAAAGTAGTGAAAGGAGGGAGGAAGAAAGGATGGGGATGGTACAGGAGTGTGATGAAATGCTAAAACTTGGTCAGTTTAGCTAAGAAGTACATGGGCTCATGCAAGGTAGCCCCAACTTATTTTAAAACAAAAAGGTAAAAAGAGAAAGAAAAGAGAGAGACACACACATTGAAGTTTCTGGAAAGATACACCTAAACTCAGAAATTGTCAGTTGGTGAAGGGGGAAGATGTGGACAAGAAGCTTCTATACAAAGACCCTTAGGTGAGAGACTAATTTCCCTCCTGTGGCTCTAACCATCTATAGAGCATGGAAACCCGAATGGATGCGGAGGGTGGGGGGATCACATTTTAATTTCACTAATTTTTAACTGATATTTTTCAATTATGAATCTATGACTTTATTACCAAAATAAATTACATTTATTTTCACTTCATACCAGTTTTTTAGGTTGTCAATGTAACACAGAAATCGGCATTTTCTTAGTAATCTCATTTGCTGCTAGGCTATATTTAATGACTGAACGTATGGTAAAAAGCATGACCTATCTCAGATCTGCTTATGCACTTTGGTAACTTTATTTCCGAATAATGGTTTCTTTGAAATCCTGTGCATTTAACTTATTCATTTACAAATGTTTTTCTGAAAAGCAGCCCACAGCTTTCAACTGCCAGCCTGCCCAGCTGCTGGGCAGCACAAAGGCTCTAAGGACCTCCTCTCTCAAGTGTGGACGCCCCGGTCAGGCGGAGGGTGGCCCAGCCTGCAACCCCAGTGCTCTCAAGGCTGGCCAGACTGGGCTCCGCAGCAAGGCCCTGTCTCAACCCCCAACACTCAAAAGTGTATAGACACCTCATCTGCTGACTAATCATAAAAAGCGGTAAAAGTTGGTAGCTTTTGCTTTTCAAGTTATAAAATGAGCACATCAGTAATAATGACTATTTAATATTACTTATAGTAACTCCTAAATAAATTCCTAGAATTACCAGAACAAAATTTACTCAAATATGAATTGTAACCACATACAAAGCATCCAAAACCAATATAACACACATGTAAAACATGCAGGCGCACAGCAACCTATAAAAATGAATCAAGATTATGAAATGTCTCAGAGAAAGTATGTTTATACATCTTAAGAAACTTGGTTATGAACAAGATACTATTTACCATCTTTCTTTGGGAAAATTTTTTAAAATTTCTGTAATGATTGGCTGGTAGCAGGCATCCCTTTCTGCTTTCCCAGTTTCACTCCAGTCTCTCACAAACTGTTTCAAGGTAGATTTTAACTTATCCATGTCAAATGTAGATGCTGGCATAATCTTTCCGTTCCCCTGTTCAGAAAACAGAAATCGATTAGCTTCTGAGAATTAACTTTGAATGGGGTGGATGGACATGCTACTACGGGGCCAGACAGTGGGACAGTGGATAAATCACTAGCCTCTCACCTCAGCAGGGTCCACTGCAGCATGAGATCCTAAGCAAAAATATCCTCAACAGATTAGGGGCCATTAATCATAAAACCGCCAAGAGAAGACCAGAACTGAGCTGCTCTGGAGACTGGACGTCCTGTCTTCTAAGAGAGGGAAGAGTGTCCCTGCAGGCCGTGGCCGGAGCGGCAGGCAGAGGCTCACACGGAGCGCCCGCCTGTATCTATCCCATGGATAGAGAAAAGAAGACTTCAGTTTCTAGTACTACCAGTCCCTTGAGAGTTCCATGAAAATAATTTCTTAAAGAAAAAGATGTGTGTCAATAGATGATAGAAAAAAATAGGGGTTTAGCAAGGGAAATTACTTTTACACAGCTAGTAAAGTCATTTATAAAACTTCTATGCCAGAACATGTAAAACACTACATCGAAAGTGTATCAAAATGCCAACACTATCTCAGCCCTGAAAAACAGAATCAGTGAGCTACTCCAGTTCCTGGCACACAGTTCAATTCAGCCTACATAATGGACATACAATGAAAATATTTGTTGAGTAACTGACCTGCACAAGACTATAAAACTGAAGTCCAGGAAGGTAACAAGAGACTTCAAAGTTTATTATAGTTAAACCCTAAAGTAAAAACAAGTAGAACAAACTTTCACATACATCTTCTCCATATTCTTTATTTTCAAACATATGAATGCAATCATTCACAATGGTCAGTAGTATTTCTTGATTATGATCAATGCATTTCCGGATCTTGTCCAAGTGAAGAAGAAACTGAGGAAGTAGTTTCTGTTGATTATCTGGAAGTGATCGAAACTGTCTTTCTGTTCGGTTCACTCGCTCATGCATACTGGTGCTAAAACATAAAAGGTGTTTTTTAAATTGGCAAAAGAATTCTCAGTAGAGGCCAACCTTAAGATTGTCTTTCCTTGTAATTATCCCCTTATGTTTGGACATTGTTCTACTATTTACAAATTGTGACTTTGCTCAGATACCAGCTTAAAAAGTTCTGCATATTTCTGCAAATCCTTTTCATAGCAATCACACATAAGACAAATGGTTTATAAGCAGTAAATAAGAAGTAAATCACACTTAAGACAAATGGTTTATAAGAAGTAAATATCTTCAATTAAAAAAGATACATAAGGAAGATGGGTGCACAATTATTTTTATGATTTCAATTTTTAAAATAACTATTTTTCATGCAACACCAGTTGACAAGAAGCAAAATTCTGAACCACCAGGTGATGCACACTTGCAATCCTAGAACCTGGGAGGCTGAGGCAGGAAGGTGGTCTTGAGTTCAAGTCCAGCCTGAATCACATAGCAAGACTCAGTCTCAAAAAACAAAAGAAAACTTGGCTGTGAAAAAAATGCACAATGAGCCAAGGTACTGAGTGCTACAGCACTTGCTTAGCATGTTTGAGACCCCAGCACTGCAAAACTAAATTAATTAATTTGAATATACAAAATGTGTTTTGAAATTAAAAGCCAACAAAGCTGAATTCTGAAAAATACCATAAAAGATCTTAATACCACAAAATATTGAGCAAGTGAAACATTAAAATTCTACAGTGTTTTATATAAATAATATTCCCAATTTGCATTCTGAAATTTTCCAGAGTAAGTCTATTGTAATTTGGGGACTTATTTATTAATAAAATTAAAATAGAGAACTTTTTTTTTTTTTGGAGACAGGGTCTCACTATGCAATTCAGGCTGGCCTTGAACTCACTGTGTAGTCCAGCCTGGCTTCAAATTTGTAGCGCTCTTTCTGCCTCTGCTTCCCAACTGCTGTGATTAAAGGTATGCGCCACCACGCCTAGCTGTGACAACATTAATTCTGTAAGTTAAAAATACTATACACACAGTGTCATTTTATATTAACCAGATTGGCAAAACTGAAAAGCCTGGTTGTACCAAGTGTTGCTGAAAATGCAGAATAATTAGGACATCTATCACTAAGGTGGGCATATAAATAAGTACAACCACTTTGGAAAATAACTAGCACTACTGAGCAAAGCTTACTGCAGCATCTACTGCTGCCCAGCAACTGTACTCCTATACGCTCAAGAAACTCCCACAAATGGGCATCATGAACATGAACAAACTTCACCAGAGTGCGGTTAGCAGTAACAACCCAGAGGTCCACTGCGGTAGCCTGGACGAAGAAACTGCAGTATATACACAATGGAATCAATGAAGCGAATGAAGTACAGCTACACACAGTAATATCAATAAAACTCAGGAACCATAAATATCTGTTAAAAACAAAAAAAGCAACCTGAAAAGTACACAGGTACAATTCCACAAATAAACAAGGAAACTACAAAGAATGCAAAGAAAATAAAATTCAGGAAGATAATTGTCTGTGAGGGAAAAACAGTGGCAGATTCACACATATTCGCTCTATTCTGCCTTACCTTTTCTTTTCTTCTTCTTTTTTTAAGACAAGATGTTGCTATGTACTTCAGGCTAACCTTGAACTTGCTCAGGCTAACCTCAAACTCACAGCAATCTTCCTGCCTCAGCCTCCCGAGTGCTGGGATTATGGGCATGTGCCCCCATGCCTGGTTCTTCTTCACTTTTTATATGTAAATACACACACACACACACACACAAAGACCCACATATAAACCACATGCACACTGAAATCTAGGAGACACCTATTATTCTTCAATCTTACTGGAAGAAATTTTCCTAGATTGGAAGAAAGTTCTCAAATATCATATGATTACAATGGCTATTTAACATTCCAACTTACATAACTAAATTTATATATATATATATATATATATATATACACACACACACACACACACACACACATGTTCATATGTTTTAAAAATGTCTTTTGGCATTTACTTAATACTATACAAAAATGAAGAATATTTTTAAAATTTGGTTGCCTACATTATTCTCTCTTCAGTCAAACAATTCTCAATTTTGTATCCTTAGGTCAAATTACACTCTTATTTCTGAACAAAAATAAAGAAGTTTAGAAGAAGCTCTTGGCAAAATTTCAGCACAAACCTAGCCACGTTTTAGGATGCTCGAATATGGTGGGCCGGTTCTCAAGGGCAATGTGAAGAGGTCACTTCACCAATTTGCTGTGTGTCTTCTTCTGTGCCCCATGTCTCATATAAAACATGAGAATAACAATAATGATAGTAATGATCATAATCATACAAACTTCTATCTGTTGAGAATAGAAGCTGGGCACTGAACCAGCTACTTAACATGGATTAGCCCAAAAAGGTCCATAAAAAACCAAAGGTAAGGATCCTCCTCCATCTACCTCACTAGCTTTCACTGGAAGTGAAACAAACTCATGTATGTGACACAGACTGTTGGCTGAAAACACAGTAAGGACTCAAAAAACAGCATCTAATTTATAAAATTAACATTTTCACACTGGAAATATGGGAAATGCAGAAACGTAAAATACTCAGGGAGAGAGGGCCAATGACACCCTGCAGGAGTTTTAAACTTCTGGCATATTTCTGTTTTATTAGTCACCTACCATCTTGTTTAAAAAATTGAATAAAGCTGATGTATTCTAACTGCATATACTTGAGAAGGGCGTAGATCTCACTCAGGTGGAGCATGAAGAGCAGCCAGCTGTCCATCTGTGTCTGGCTTACTCCATCTAGCAGGTTCCTATTCAGAATGTGTTACATAGAGCAGCAGATCACGTGGAAATAAGTGGTTAGGAAGGCAAAAATCTCAGCCCTACCCAAAACCTGCTGAGCTGGAATCTGTCTTTTTGGCACAACCCATATAGGATCCACGTGCACAATGAAGTCAGTCTAGGAGGCACCTGTAATTCTGCATCCTTATCAGAAGAATTTTCCATGATTGAAAAAAAGTTCTCAAATATCATACAATCTCAATGGCTATTAACATTCCACTTTATGTGACTAAATTTTACTAAACTATTAACTCACTACTGGGAATTTACACACCTGAATTTGTCTTTACGTTGAGTTGTGTTCAAATTCTGTCCACATGGTATTTGCTGAGGTCTGTGTGCTCCACCAAAAGCAAGCTGACACTTATTCCCCTAGAGGAGGTCTAAGGAGGGCAGACATTTAATCTAGCCGTGGTATTTAGAGGTGAGACCTTTGGGAGGTAATTAAGGTTAAATGAGGCCACAGCAGTGGAGCCCTAACAGGAAGAGACTGTGGCTTTGTAAGAGGTGAGCCAGGCTGTTTGGTCTCTTTATTACCCTATGATGCCTTATGCCACCAGAAAAGATCTCACCAGATACAGCCAGATGATTTTGAACTCCCTGCGTTCAACACTGCAAACTAAACACACCACCCTTCCTCAATAAATTATCCAACCTGAGGTATTCAGTTACAACAAGAGAAAATAATCAAAGACAGTATTTTAGAAAAAAATTAGCACAAATTTTCAAAAGTAGAATACTCAGGCCTGCAGGGATTTTTTTTTAAGGCTCGTGATGCAAAATACTTTTTAGAAAGCAGTTTACACTGCTATTTACAGTGGCCTTGATAAGCTGGGCAGATGGCAGGCCTGTAGCAGCTGGCGTTCACAGTCAAGGGATAATCAGTCTTACACATCTCCTTTTTGGCCTTCTTGGGCGATGGGGTGCATCATGCCTCCCTCTCACCACACCTCAAAATTCAACCCAAATGACATCAGCACAAATACACGTACTCCTTGCCACACTGCAAGTATGCTCAAGCAGGAAATGAAAGAGTCACCCCCAGCTGCCTCAGCTCCGACCCAGGACACTTTATCTGCAAACTCCGCTACCTCTAGTGCTTCTCCTACCACAGGCTTCACTGCATCTCCAAAACACCCAGAGACCCTTTTCCTAAGAATACTGTCCCCAGCTTCACGCTGTCCCCAAACTTTTGTCCCCCTCCTCACCAAAACTGCATGAATTCTTTTAAAATACAAGTCTCACCTTTGTCACTACTAAATCTGTTTCAGTGTATGATAAACTAGTGAATAAATACTAACTCGTATTCCCAAGGCACTCTAGGTTCTTTGTGGAGCTGCTTAGTACCACAATGGCAGGGGAGTTGCAGGGATGAGTTACACTGTCAACCACTGATGCAGAAGGGAAGGAACCACACAGGGCAGGATGAGACGCAAGGCTACCCTAACACACAGCCATGCAGACACTCTTTAAACTAGGTAGCATCCGAGCTGAAGGCACAGCTCAGCAGCAGAGCACATGGTTGGTGTGCTTGGAACCCTGGGAGCTGTCCCCAGCATCACCACACACACACACACACACACAACACACACATACACACACACACACACACACACACACAGAGTGGTGCCATACCTGAAGGGAGAACATGACTTGATCCCAGCATACTATTATGATTGGGGCTTACTTCTCTGTCCTGTTAACTTTTATGCTATTGTCCACTAGCCACTTGGTGATTTTCAAAGCTTCTTTCCAGAACACCAACCGGCTCACTTGTTTCCATGATGCTTCAGTGTGCTTCCATGCAAGCACAGGGTTGAACAGTTGCCAAAGGGTCTGCCTGGACCTCACAGCTGAAACTATTACTGCCCAGCCTGTTTTAAAGGAAAGTTTTGCAAACACACAACTCTTTGGTCCTGAAGTTAGGGTCAGAAAGTCACATCCATGTATCCGGTGTGGTGGCACTCACCTATAATCCCCACACTCTGCAAGAGTGACACAAGAGGACTGCAACCTAGGGACAACTTGACACTCTTGTCAAGATACACCCAAAGCAGGGCTGTACCCGGTCACGTATCTCAGTATGAAGGCCCCGTGTTCAAACTCTAGTAACACCCACCCTATTCTAGCCCTATAACCATTAATCACATCTCCTACATATTCACAAGAGGACATTAAGCAGTAAAACCAAACTCTCCAAAATGTAGAAGTACTCGTTACGGGAGTGGCCGGCCATCAGAACTGACTTTGATGATGAAGCGGTTTGTATCCACAAGATCAATACAGCAGATACTCATCAAACGCGGCTATGAAACACTGAAGTATGACTAGTGAGAATGAATTTTAAATTCAATAAAATCGTAATTTAACCTTAAATCTTGCCAGATATGGCCAGTACAGCACAGTGCTACTCTAGGATACTATAATCTGTTAGCGTGCAACACACTAGTGTGTTTTCTGCTACACAATTTCTCTGTACCCCTTGACTCTAAGTGACATATTTTGGTATCATACTATCTTCAGTCCAGCGATCCAAAGTATTCCATCTTGAGAGTAAGTAAAAAAAGACCTTTTATTCATTTATTTTGGTCTTTTTGAGACAGGGCCTTGCTATGCAGTTCAGGCTGGCCTTGAGCTCACTTTGCAGGCCAGGCTAGTTTCAAAGTCACAGTGATCATCCTGCTTCAGCCACCCAAGTGCTGGAGTTACGGGCATGCGCCACCATGCCCAGGTAATCAAGATGTTTTAAAAAATTAAATTCTCCCCATTCCCATGTGAAGCCGACAGAGATGAACACAGAGACAATACTGTCAGAATCACTAATTCATGTACACAATATCCTTTCCCATATGGCTACACAAATGACCAGTTTCAAGTCAAAGCCCTTTCCTCACTGGCCCATCCACTATTTAACAATAAACATTAATTCAAGGTGGGTGTGGTAGTGCACACCTGTGATCCCAGAACTCGGGAGGCCAAAGCAAGATGAGAGCCATGGTTCGAGGCCAGTCTGGTTACACAGTGAGCTCAAGACCAGCCTGGAATACACAGCAAGATCCTCTTAATAATAATAACAATAATAATAATAATAATAAACATACCAGTCTTTTCTGCACCTAATCCTCAGTATCTGTGTCAGCCAACTTCCCTTCACTATATGTTTCTTCTGGGTATAATTCTTTTATCAAGTTTAATGCTCTTATGTTCTGCCTTCCTCCCTCAGTTGCTACTAAATCTAGAGAAATAAATACTCAAACCACTAATTCCCTTTTGGGCTCCCAACGTAATACAGCCCACAATCTCTGGGTTTAATTAAATTATTTCATCAGGATCGTTGAACTTTAAAAAAATCTCTGACACTTGGGCTGGATAATTAGTTCAACGGTAGAACACATCTTTAGTGTGCCCAAAACTGTTACAAATGTAATCGGATTTTAAGTAATTTTTACACTTCTACTCAGCAAGTTTCTAAATTCAAACAGTAACAAACCAGAGGAGCCACTACTCTAAAACTGACAGGCTATCTGAAAATGATAAATGTTACTTCTTTGCTACTATGCTTTATTTGTTAAAAATAGAGCTTCAACGACATTTGGCAAGTCCTGGTGACATAAAAATAAGTAAGGCTTAATCCCTGCCCTTGACGAGGTCACAGTCTACCAGCAAATGTACACGAACAACTGTAACACAAACGAGATGAACATTTCAAAAAGGTTTTAGATGAAGCACACAACAGGGCCCCATTTAAACGGTTTTACCAGCCCAGGTCATTTCGTGTCTGTCGCTGAACTGGATACAGTCACTAATGGACTTCCACGTCATTTACGGGGAAGAGCATCTTTACCTGAAAATCCAGCTGATCTAAGTCCTTTCAGACCTTGGAATTATAAACTTTGTGATTAAACTATTTTAACATCTACCGAGAGAAAAAGACGTTAACGTTAGGCAGTGGTATCTTGAGGGAGAATCACACAGCTCCCAGCAGCACGCCTGGCCCAGGAAGAGATCTCGATACATACCGGCGGGATGGAAGAGTAGAAAGCGGCTCCTACTCCGCTTTCCGTCGCTCCTCCTCCTCACGGATTAGCACGCTGCGGGACGTCGGGGTCCCTTCTGGCCTCCGCTACCCCCGAGGCAAAGCCGGGAGCGCATTCCGTGGCTCACCCCGAAGGTCCGCACAGGAACCGGCCAGTGGAGGAGCCGGGGCCAGGCGACAGTGCCCACGTGTCTGCGGCGGACACGGGCTCCCGAGCGTGCAGACTCCCTTAGCGAGCACCCACCGCAGCCGGCCCGGGCGGCTCCCCGCGCCGTCCCCTACCGGTCAAGACACCCCTACTCGACCTCCCGCCCCGGAGCCCTGCGCAGGGCGCGGGGCAGCCGGGGGCGCCGGGGCTTACCCGTAGTAGCGGAAGGCATTGATGATCTTCCAGAAGTGCTCGCGCTCCAGCCGCTCCTCCTCCTCCTCCGCGCTGCGCGCCGCTTCCGCCGCCGACAGCGCGGCGGCCGCGCCCAGGCGCCCGGCGCAGAACTGCACCTCCACGGCCTCGCCGTCGCGCCCGCCGCCCTCGGGCCGCTGCGGGGCGGGCGCCGGGGGGCGCCGCCGTCGCTGCATGGCCGCCGCGGCCCGTAGCCTGGCTCGCTTGCGTCGCGCCGAGAGTGAGAGCGTGGTGGCGGCGTCCCGGCGCTCCTCTAGACGGCGTCCGCCGCGGACATGCCCCCGCCCCGCGGCGCGCCCCGCCCCCGCCGCCGTCAGGCCCCCCTCCGCGCCCGGCTCCGCCAGGTCTCCAGGACGCACCGGGCGTGCGCGCGTGTGCGTGCGAGGGCGCGGCGCAGGACCGCGGCCGCCGAAGCTCATTTGCTGCCAGGCTTCGGCGGCGGCTCGCTGACGTCACGACGACGCTACCAGGGGCGTGGCTGGGACCAGGTGGGAGCGGGGAGGGGAGGGGCGAGGCTGGGGGCGGGACCTTGATGGGGCGGGGCTTCCAGTGGGGCGTGGACTACGGTGGGCGGGGCTCCGCTTGGGGCGGGGCCGCCCCGCGGGCACGCCTGGCCGGCGGAGCAGTGGGCTGCAGAGCTGGCGCGGTGCGGGTCTAGGCGGCGGCGGGCGCAGGGCCGCGGGCTCCGGGGAAGGCGGGGAAGCCTGGCGCTGGTGGGTTAGCGTGGGCTCTGTAATCTCAGGGAGTCCCATGTCTCAGTTCATTTCCTAAATCACGTAAGGCAGGGGGACGCGATATTGTCTTTCCAGCGTCTAGGGGCCGCGGCTGGAGGCCGTGTGCTGCGCCTGTACTACCAGCTGTTCCCGAGGCTGAGACGGGAGGATCGCAAGGGGAGGCCAGTCTAGGCCACGTCGCAAAACAAAACCAAAAAATAAACATTCTCAAAAGCCCTAATTCCACCCTAACTAGTGATGGCTCCATTACTTGAAAGACCAAAACACCCGACAGCCAGCAGTGACACTGACCAACCTGGTCCTCTTTACCCTGCACTAGTTTTTCTCTCTTTTTTTTTTCCCTCTCTGCATATCTCTGGGCACAGTGCTAACAGGACTGTCCTACCTGTATTTAATGTTATTCTTAGCCAATAACTCATTCAGTTCAACTCGCCACTTAGCAAAGCAATAGTAAAATAATAGTATAGAGGAAAGATTGTCTTATTCCACAAAGTGTTGAAAAATATCTGTAATCACATTAAAACTGTCCTGCAAAGACCATAGTGGTTTCTTAAAAAACTGAACGTGCACTCACCATGCGACCAAGCAACTGCACTGTTAGACATTCATCCCACAGAAACGAATGCGTATGTGCACACAAAACCTATACGTGTCCGTTCATACGAGCTGTCTTTGTATAAGCCAGGAATTGAAAACAATTTGCATGTTCTTAAGCAGATGAACTGTACACTACTCACCAATAGAAAGGAGTGAATGCTGGTCGTGGTGGCACACACGGGAGTCTGAGGCAAAAAGACTGCCACGTGTGAGCCCCGTTTGTACAACTTAGTGAGGTCCTGTCTCAAAAAATAACACTGGACTAGGGATGTAACTTAGAGTAAAGGCCCTGGCTTCAATTCCCAGTACCACAATAATAATTGTAACTAGAAAAAAAATTAAAATAAGTAAAAAGGAATGAATCAGTCCTCAGCTCCACAAAACAAAAATAAAAACTCATGAACTATTGATATATGCAATAATACATAAAGCTCAAGGAAATTATGCTGACTAAAAAAGGCAATCTCAAGGAGTTACATACTGTGTGGTCACATTTATATAGCATTCTTGAAATGACAAAGCATAGAGACAGCACATTAGTAGTTGTGGGATTAGTAGTTGTGGGATTTGGATCATAGGGAAAAACGATGATACTGTGTCTAGGAAAGGGTAGCTCTGAGGAACCTTGTATAAGACTGCTGTGTGTGTGTGTGTGTGTGTGTGTGTGTGTATGTGTGTGTGTGGTGTGTTACTGGAGATTGAACCCCAGGCTTTTACACTGAACTACAGCACATTACCTGGTTAGATAGGTTCTCACTGTCACTAAGTTGCCTGGGCTGGCCTTGATCATGATCCTCCTGCCTCAGCCTCCTGAAGCACTAGGATTACAGGTATGTGCTACCACACCTAGCCTGCCTGCTGTATCTTGACTATGGCAGTGGTCATACAAATCTACACACAAGGTACAATTGCTTTGAAATTACTATACATGCCCATGCACACACAAATGAATGCATAGCAAGCTGGTGTACTCTGGATATGTTTGATGGGCTGTATAAGTGTCAGTTTACCAATTGTGAGCCTGTAACTATTATAAAAGATATTGCCATTGGGCAAAACTGGGTGAAGGGTATAAGGGATCTGTTTTGGTTACTTTTCTCTCATTGCTGGGAGAAAATACCCAACACCCAAAGTGAAGGAAGAAAAGGTTTATTTAGCTCACTGTCTATGGAGGTTTCAGTCTGTAATCAGCTGGCTCCAAGGCAGGATGACATGGGCCTGGGGAAACACTTCAAGGCAGCAGCCAGCAAAAGCAGCCATGGCAAAAAGGGGCAAAGAAAAAGCCTCTTATATCATACACAGGCCACCCCCCCTCTCCAGGGTAGGTGTAGTGCTTACAAAATCTCCCTGCCTTCCTTTTGCAGAGGATGAAGGTATTTACAAATTAAATACAAAGTAAGAACCCTGGCTTCCTGCTGAGTCTCTTAAACTTAAATTTTTAAGTTGATACAATGTATCAACTATAATAAGATCTCTCTGAATTATTTCTTACAGTTGCAGGTGAATCTAGAATTCCCTCAAAATAGAAAAGCTGATTTTTTTTATCAGTTTGATTTTTGCTTTGTGTTTACAAGAAACGGTCTTACTGTATAGTTCAGACTGGTGGGTTTATTACGTAACCCAAGCTGTCCTCGAATTTGCAGTGATCCTCTTGCAGCAGGTGTGCATCACCACATCTGGCTTGTTTAGATGGTTTTGTGGCTGGGGAGTGAACCAGGTCCTTGGCAAAGATAAGTGCTCTACCACTCAGTGGTAGGCACATGAGTCTGTTTAAATGACACATAAATTTGTTTATTCCTATAGATATATTTTCACATTTGAATCCAGGGGAAATTTCTAAGTAAATTTTCTCATTTTTAAGAAAAGATGTTCCAATTAGGGAAAATTGCATATAAAATTAGAAACAACAGTGTAAAGAAACCTCAGTGGACATATCTAAGGCTTTTAAGATGATCACCTTGCCATTTTTATCTGTATCAATAAAATTAATGTCCTTAATATCATCTGAGACCCAGTTCTTATTCAGATTTCCCCAACTGTATCTTTTTTAATAAAATTTTAATTTAAATAGAAAAAAAACAAGAAAAGAGTAGAAATGATACAGAATTTTAAAAAAGATAAACAGTAAGAAATCACTAGTTGATAAATTACATAGTGTCCTCTTAGAAATAGTGTTCAGGTTACAAAATTAAAGCATAAAAAGTAGACATTCAAACAGTGAGAGTGTAAACAGCTATGCATGCATGAGTCTCTACTTGTATTTTTATCCTTTCTGTATTGGGGGAAAAACAAACATAGCAAGACAAAAAAATTCCTATAAAAAACATGAAACCAAAAAGTCATATAAAACCACAGGACAAGGTGATCTACAATGGTTACTGTGTTGTCTCTTGTTATCTTCAATAGAATTGTCTATATCATTAGGCATATTTGGATATAGCAGTATAATTGAATATAGCAGTACATAAAAATGTTAGTAAAAACAAAACATTGTAGAAAATGTAAAACTTCAAAGGCAGGTAATAATCAAACCAGAGTGGCTATCCTAGCGAATCTTGTCATCTTCAGTGCAGTTGCCTATACTCTCAGACTTGATACTATCAATCATAACAGCTTTGAATAAAATCTGTCAATACAAAACAGCAATCTACCAAACCAGAGTCAAATTAAGATCATTCATGGTAAAACAGTGTAAGTTATACAGAGCTTCAGATTAAGTTAATAGGATATTAAGGATGATTGCCATACTATATGCCGCTATATTTGGGATAACTGTCTGGGCCCTCAAATCTAGTACAAGTAGACAAACTGGAACAGAATATAATCCATCTAAGCAGAGTGGTGTGAGTAATGTGGGTTTTAAATCCTTATACACTATTAACAATATCCTCTGCCTTCTTTTATTTAGGCTATTCTTCCCCTTTCACTCCCACAGGGTGTTGAGCATTTTGGGTCCCACCAACTCCCTCAGTTTTTAGACTGGGGACGGGGCAACCTGCTATTTACCTAAGTGGTTCTAAACCTTCTCGCTCCTGGACTTGATCTCAAGCTGTATTCCTTTACCTACAAAAGCCTCTAGGTTTTCCTTCATTATAGCTGAGTAGTTCTCTACTGAACATAAGTATCCTGTCTTTCCATCCTATCTGCAGGTGTTGGTCAAGTTGCCCCTATTTCTCTCTGGCTCCCTGTCACATAGAGCATTGTTTTCTCATATTTGATTTTTGGTCCATAAACCCTCTCTCAGGTTGATTATAGTTCCTGTACAGAGCATCTAGATGGGCCATACCTCCTGATCTACTCTGCCTGTATTTTTTTTTTTTTTAGTGTATCAAGGCCATCTATGTTAGAGGTTATAGCCAAACTTCTCTGCCTCATTTCTGCTATGCTATTTTTCTGCCTTTGTATGTCTAGTTTTCTCCTTCATTCTACTGCCTGCCCCACTGATTGAGG
This sequence comes from Hydrochoerus hydrochaeris, assembly GCA_004027455.1. Taxonomy (NCBI): domain Eukaryota; kingdom Metazoa; phylum Chordata; class Mammalia; order Rodentia; family Hydrochaeridae; genus Hydrochoerus; species Hydrochoerus hydrochaeris. The sequence goes on from PVLA01000217.1 coordinate 581,758, forward strand.
TCTTTCTGTCACTGTTCCTAAAATCCTGGTATTTTTTTTCTCTCTCTCTAGAATGTCCTTCAGTATTCTCTGGGAATACTGGGAGGCTTTGTATTTTGTTGCTCAATAGGGTTGGATTGGTGGTCACAAACTCCCCCAGTTCCTCTTTGTCATGGAAGCATCTTGTTTCTCCATTAATTTCTAGTGACAGTTTTGCAGGGTACATCAATCTGGGCTGGAGGTTATTTTCTTTCAGGGCTTGGAATACTTTGCTCCAAGCTCTTCTTGATCTGATGGTCTGTTGTCAAGAAGTCTGCTGTGACCTTGATGGGCTTTCCTTTATAGGTAATCTGTTTCTTTTCTCTGATGGCTTTTAATATTCTGTTTTTATATTGAATTTCTTGATTATTATATGTCTGGGTGTAGATCTGTTTTGGTTGTAGGTGGCTAGAGTTCTGTATGCCTCACATAACCGAATGTCATTTTCTTTTCCCATACTTGGGAAGTTTCCCTTAATTATTTCCCTGAATAGCCTTTGTAATTCGTCTGTTTGTATTCCTGCTTCTTCATTCACATTTCTTATTCTTAAATTATAGATTCTCTTGTCGTCTTCTAGCCTTTGTATTGTTACTGCCTGTTTCCCTGTTATTTTTAAGAGATCTTTCCTTTCATGATAACACATTGCAAACTGGTCTTCAAGTGTTTATAGTCTATCCTTAGTTCTTTTAAGGCGTTTTGCCAGCTTTCAATGCAGTTTTCAATTTCCTGGTAGTCTCTTTGAATCTGCTTCATGTATTCTATATTTTCTTTATATTCTTTATTGAATGTTTCTCTCCTTTTTTTGTGTTCCTCCCTTCTTTCATCTGTATCATCTTGAGAGATGCTTCCTGAGAGCATTTCTTTTATTACTCTACTCATATCTTGCTTTACCTGATTTAATATTTCAGTTTTGAGCTCCTCTACAAGCTCCCAAAGATATCTCTTGATGTCCATTAAAGCCATGTCTGATGTTGCATGTTTGCTGCCCTCAGTCTCCCTTGTTTTTCCTTCTCCTGGATCAGGGTTCTCAGGGTTCTGGGCTGGGGGCCTCCTCCTGCCTCTGTCTCCTGTCATGGTCCTGGCTTCCTCCATACAGGTGTACAGTGGAGGTCCCAGCCCCCTTCCATGTTGGCCATGGTTCCTCTGAAGCACACTAGAAAGGGACCGCCGCCCTCTCCTGCCTGACCCTCCTCACCGGGCCAGCCAAACTGCAGGAGCCTTCACCAGGTTAGTGCTTGCTAGGCACAGGGAATCGATTTGGGACGGCTCATTGGGTCCCAGCTATGGGCGCAACCCAGTCCAAGCAAATCCCACGAATCTGCTCTGGGGAGAGAGCAACCAGCTGAAGTCACTGTCACTCCCAGTTCAGGCTCCTCCTGCCTGATTCCAACATGTCCCCTATTTGGTTGTGTCCTTCCCATGGTGGGGGGGTCTCATTCCCAGCACTGACTGTGGATTAATGAAGGTCCCTTCACTGGCTCTGCTCTCTGTTGGGCTCACCAACCCCCGACTTCAGTGCTGCTGTGGCTTCTGTGAGTGGCAGTGGGAACAAGTTTGGGCAGCTCTGCTGGCCAGTGCGGATTCAAGGTGGCACAAATTCAGGCCAGCGCAAACTTGGTGGGTCACAGCAAAAATGCTGTTTCCCATAATTTTAGCTGTTTCAGTTGTAGTCCCGATGTGTTTGATGAGTTTCTTTACATTTTAATTTCTTCCTGTGTCAAGAGGATCTGTCTCCCTCTGTCTGGGTCCCTCCAGGGTGTTTTATTCTGGCAAATGAGTTGTTTCTCCTGGGAGGCTTTGTATTTTGTTGCTCACTGATTGGCCATCTCTAGCTCCCCTTTCTTAGATTATTGATGAGGATAAGATTGGGTTATTTTATTTGAATTCTTGAACCACTGTAATATATCTTCATGATTCTTGTCTCTCTACTTAAAATCCATTCAGTCCCTGGAGGGTTCCACATCATACAACCTTTAATGACCTGTCCCTGTGGTCTCCACATTGGTTACTCTAAAGTGTAGACCCTGCATCGGCTTCATGGGATGCTCCAGGGATACTGACCTACTGACCCCACTTCTGCATTTCAACAAGATCCCCAGTGGGTTAAAGGATCTCTTAGCACTTCTGGTTTTATTTACTTACTTTTTGTGCTTCTCAGTTTTAAAAGCATTGCTCCAAATACAAATAGAACAAACAGATCTTAGTCTTTTTACTGATAGATTTTAAAAAGAAAACTCACCTGTATATCCTTTCTGAGTGCCTACGTTACAATTCTTGCAGCAACATGAGCAGAACATTCCACTAAAAACAGCCTAAGCAATTAGGACATTTATTACTTAAGTAAAAAACGAAGTTCCATGGTACAATAACTCCTGACCGAGTCCTTGGTATCATTACAAATTCCTGTCTTCTATGGCCCTTTGCTTTGCCTTTTTCAGTGGGTCATTCAGCCCCGTGATAACAGAGTGCTCACCACAGCTCCAGGCAGTGCATCCAGGTACAACCGAGTCAGCAAAGACGAAGGTCTGATTTTTCTTACATACATTTCTTTTCTTCAGTTTTCTTAGAACCCTGCAAATACACTTCCCAGACTTCTTTGTTCCACAAGAATTCTGTCAAGTGTAAAGTGATTGCATAAGGATTCGAACTCCTCACAGTGTCCCATTTCCTATTAGATGAAATGTTAAGGTTCTTCCCAGGGGGCGCTGGGCTGTCTTTCAGTCCTCTCTCAGGATGCCGCCCTCAGCTCTCCCCTCATCTCCCTTAAGGAGCCGTTCCTCCCGTTGCAAACTCGCAGCTCTCCTTCTATTACTGAGATCCTCCTGTGTTTTGCTCAAATCTCTGTTCCCCAACAGAACGTGAAAGTCAATTATTTGTTTTCTTTTTCTTTTTTGTTGTTTGTTTGTTTGTTTTTTCTTTTCTCTTTCTCCATGGTTGTTTGTATATGATTGTGAAAGTGGTTCCTAACCTCTTTGTGGGTGTGGTTCTGTTCTGTTCTTCTTTTTATCTCTTCCATCTCTTTTCCTTCTTTTTATCTCTTCTATCTCAGTTTCTCTAAATTGGCATGATCCCCTTTGGTACTCCAACCTTACTTCTAATCTCTTTCTCTTCTTCCACTTCTCTATTTTCTCCTTAATCCACTTTAAATTTTAACCCTGAGGGCAAAATTGACAAATTATGGATAAATATGTTGCATATATTTATCTGGTTTGTTTTACATTTTGTTATATAAGTACAAATCTGGTGCATACAGTTAAAAGTTGCAAATTAAGGGTTAGCCCAGTTTGTTGTTTGCTAGGTTGTTTGATGCTATTGGTACCACTACAGCAAAAATTGACATAATTGTTCTAAACAGCTGTTGGTTCTGATAATCCATGACTGGTATTAACTAAGAGTCACAGAAAATATGGTGACACAGTGCCAAAGAACCAGGGACTAGGCTAAACAAGCAACAACTTCTCATCTCCAACAAACTGAACAGATAAGGTCTCCAAATAGACTCAAAACCCAAAAACCAGCTACACCTGGAAGATACCTCAGAGAAATAGTCATCACCCAAGGATCCTAAATATTAGCAATAAAGCAGCACACCATAGGCAATTTACAAGCACCACCCCAGGAATTAAACTTAAAAAAGAGAGAATATAAAATGAGAAGACACTTAAGAAAAATGCAACCCCAGACATCCAATTTGCCAAAGGCAAATCAGGAGGAGAATGAGTGGGTCAATCCAAAGTCCCCCACCAGGTCTCTCTGAAGTAGTAACAACAAAGCAATTGAATGAGGCTCCGTAAAAAATGAAATCAGAAAGAACCTCTCAGGTAACTACAGAGATTACCAAAATACATACCATGCTTAGTGATGTTAGAGCAGACACAGACAAAATATAGACAAGCTTAAGAAAACTATGGAAGCATGGCATAGGAAAGAAATGGAATCCATAAAGCAGATTCAAGCAGATATCAGGAGAATAAAAACTCCACTGAAAGAATTTGAAGCAGATCAGGCCAATGGGAGGACAGTATCTCAGATATAGAAGACAGGCTTGCAGTTAGAAACCAGGAAAAGAAACAGTTCTCAAAAATAGCAAGGGACCATGAGAAATCAATCCAGCAGCTGCTAAATGAGACAAAGAAGAGTGATTTCAGATTAATCAGAGTAATGAACAAATAGGAGATACCATCAACGACATTAGAAAATGTTCACAGACATAATGTCAGAACAGAGAGAAAGAATTTGACATACAGATAAACAAAGCATATAGAACTCTAATTAGCAGTAATAATAATAATAAAAAAACTACAGCCAGGCATATTATAGTCAAGATTCCAGAAATTCAACACAAGAATAGAATCTTAAAAGCTGTTTGAGAAAAGAAACAAATCACCTATAAAGGAAAGCCCATCAGAACCACAGCTGACTCCTCAGTACAAACTCTCAAGTCATGGAGAGCTTGGGGTAAAGTGCTCCAAATTCTAAAGGAAAACAGCTTTCAACCCAGACTGATGTATCTCACAAAACTATCTTTCAAAATTGAAGGAGAAATCAGATACTTCTACAACAAAGAACAGCTGAGGAAATTTATAACCACCAAACCAGCACTCCAAAATATTCTGAAGGACATTCTGGAAAGAGATAATAAGCACTACAGCTCCATGAACCCCAACAGAAGGAACCTATCAGGCAAGGCAAACAATTAGAGAAAGGGGGGAAAATGGGAAGCCAACAACAAAAAACAGCATGAAAAGCATAAGTCAGTATAGATCAGTTATAACCATCAATGTTAATGGTCTCAATTCACTAGTCAAAAGACACAGACTGGCAGAATGGGTCAAGGAGCCAGACCCAACAATATGCTGCATACAAGAAACACATTTAATTCAAGAAGAAATTCATAGATTGAAAGTTAAAGGATGAACAGGAAACATGTGACAGGAACCCAGGAAAAAGCAGGTGTATCTATTCTATTTGCAGATAAAGTGAATTTCAAGGCAGGACAGATTAAGAGAGATAAAGAAGGCCACTCATCCTTGTAAAGGAAATAATCCAAGAAGAGATAACAATCATAAATATATATACAACAAACGCCAGTGTACCCAACTATGTACAATTCCTGACAGACATGAAAAATCAAATAAACCCTAATAAAATTTTATTGGAAACCTCACTATCCCACTGTCACAAAAGACAGACCAACAACAAAAAATCAATAATGAAATATTAAACTAAATCAAACTTTTGAACAAATGGACCCAGTAGATGTCCAGAGAGTGTTCCACCCCACAACATCAGAATAGACATTCTTCTCACTTGCACATGGAATTCTCTAAAATAGTCCATATAATGGCTCACAGAATATGCTTAAGTAAATGCAAAGAAGTTGAAATTATCCCATGTGTACTATCAGACCACAGTGCAATGAAATTTGAAATCCATGCCAAAGGAAATCCCAAGAACCTCATAAACACATGAAATTAAACAGCACCCTACTGAACAACCAAGAGTCAAAGATGAAATTAAAGAAGAAATTAGATAGTTTTTACAGTTGAAAGATAACAATACAACATACTGGAACTTGTGGGACACAATGAAAGCAGTCTTAAGGGAGAAATTAATAGCAGTAATACTCAGATCAGTAAAACAGAGCAAGTATATTTGGACAGCTTAATGTAACATTTCAAACTTCTAGGAAAAGAAGAGCAGTCTAAGCCAAAAGCTCATAAAATGGAGGAAATTATAAAGATCAGAGCAGAAATTAACACACTGGAGACTAAAAAAAAATACAAAGAATCAATGAATCAAAGAGTTGGTTCTATGAAAGATTAAATAAAATTGCCAACCCTTACCCAACCTTATCAAAAAGGAAAGAAAAGACTTAGATCCACACAATTAGGAATGAAAAGGGTGAAATCACAACAGTCCCTGCAGAAATCCAGAAAATCATCTATACCTACTTTGAAACATTGTATTCTCATAAGATGTAAAATACAGAATAAATGGACAGATTCTTAGGTACATATGGATTACCAAAGTTGAATCAAGAAAATATAAAAATTCTAGGGGTGGCCTACTTGACTCCCTGGTGGGCAGCTGTGGCTCAGGCAGGCAGTGGCCACCCTAGTGGGAGAACTAGCCAGCATCTCCTGAGATCTGCACCATGTTGGAACTTAGGGTGCTGGGAAACCAAGCAACCTGCTCGCCTCCCTGGTAAGCAGCTGTGGCTCAGGCAAGTGGCAGCTGCCCCAGGGGGAGAACCAGCCAGTGTCTCCCAAGATCCATGCCATGTTGGAACTTATGGCACTGGGAAACCAAGCAACCCATTTGCCTCCCTGGTAAACACCATTAGCAAGTGAGAGCCAGAGGTCTGAGCATCTTTTGGGAGGTTGACCATATGGAGTATAGCAAACAGGGTGGATTTCCTTTTACCATCTCTTTGAAGGCAAATATTGTTATCACTGTTTTGCTTTGTTCTGATTAATTGTATTGCTCTATTCAATATTCTATTTTGATAAGTTCTATAATGTTCTGTATTTGGTTTGATTTTGCTATACCTGATTGAAAGAACAACTATTGTGAAGATAACAAGATATACTATGACACCTATTCCTATTTTCCTGGTAACCTGCTGTGAAGTTCTGTACCAATTTCACTGCACTGTCTCAGTTGGCTTTGTTCTGTCTTGTTCTGTTGTATTTCACTACCTTCAAAATAAAAAAAATTTAAAAAAGAAAATAAAAAATTCCAAAAAACCCAATATCAATAAATGAAATTGAAAGTGTAATTAAAAATCTACCAACAAAGAAAAGCCCAGATCCTGACAGATTCACTGCTGAATTCTACAAGAAATTTAGAGAAGAACAGTACTACATCTCAAACTCTTTAATGAAATTGAAAGGGAAGCAATACTTCCAAGTCCATTCCTGGAAGTAAGCATTACCCTGATACCAAAACCAGAGAAGGACCCAACTAAGCAAGAAATTACAGGCCAATCTTCGTAATGAACATTGATGCAAAAATCCTCAGTAAGATACTGGCAAACAGACTGCAGCAAATCATCAAGAACCATGATCAAGTGGGATTCATCCCAGGGATGCAGGGATGATTCAACATACATAAATCCATAAATGTAATACACCATATTAACAGAGCCAAGGATAAACATCATATGGTCATCTCAATTCATGCAGAAAAAGCTTTTGACAAAGTCCAGCACTCATTCATGATTAAAAAAAAAACCCTACAAAAAATTGGAATAGATGGTTTTTATCTCAATCTGATGAAAGCCATCTATGACAAACCAAATCAAACTAAATGGAAAAAAGATGAAAAATTTTACTCTAAAATCAGGAACAAGACAAGGATGTCCACTGTCTCCACTCTTATTCAGTGTAGTCCTGGAAACTAGCTGGAGTAATTAGACAAGAGAAAGAAATAAAAGGAATACAGATAGGAAAGGAAGAATTTAAACTATCACTATTTGCAGATGACATGATACTCTACCCAAAACCTCCACCAAAGGACTTCTAGATTTAATAAGCAAATCCAGTAATGTAGCTGATTACAAAGTCAACACTCAAAAATCAATATCTTTCCTGCACATGAATAACAAATACACTGAGAGAAATCAGGGAAACAATACATTTCACAATAGCATCCAGAAAATGAAATGTGTAGGAATCTATCTAACAAAGGATGTAAAAGACTTCTGCATGGAAAAATACAGTACTCTGAAAAAGGAGATTGAACAGGATATTAGAAACTGGAGAGATACCTCGTGCTCTTGGGTAGGAAGGACCAATGAAGCAAAAATGACCATACTTCCATAACTGTTATAGAGATTCAGTGCAATCCCAATCAAAATTCCAATAAGATTAGAGAAAAGAATCCTAAAATTCATCTGGAAGCAGAAGAGATCTAGAAGAGCAAAGGCAATCCTGGGCAACAAAGACAGGACTGGGGACATCAAAATTTCTGACTTGAAATTATACTATAAAGATGCTGTGATAAAAACAGTGTGGTACTGGCAAAAAAACTAACCTGAAGATCAGTGGGACAGATTAGAAGATGCATAAACAACTCCAGACACACTAAGTCACTTTATCTTTGACCAAGAGGTGCCAAACACATTCATTCTGGAAAAACTGGCTCTAAACATGCTGAAGATTAAAACTGGACCCATATCTTTCACCATATACCAAACTAAAATCATAATGGATTAAAGATCTTAATATTAAAACAGAAATATTCAATCTGCTGAAAGATACAGTAGGTAAAACTCTTGAAGACACTGGTGTAGGCAAAGACTTATGAATAAAATCTGGGTTGCACATGAACTATCACAAAAAATCAACAACTGGGATCTGACCCTACTGAAAAGCTTTTGTGCAGCAGGAGAAACCACCAACAAAGCGAAGAGACAACCCATATCATGGGAGAAAATGTTTGCCAGCTGTTCCTCAGACAAAGAATTACTATTGAGAACATAATGAAGAACTCAAAAAAATCAGTCCTCCCAGAAATACAGATAAAGAAAAACAAACAGCAAATAAAAACATGAAAAAATGTTCAACATCCCTGGTCATTCAAGAGTTGCAAATTAAAACCACACAGACCCACCTCACCCCAGAAAGAAAGGCTATCATAAAAAATCAGCAATAACAAATGTTGGAGGGGCTGCGGGGGAAAAGGAACCCTTTTCCACTGTTGGTGGGAATGTAGACTGGTGCAACCACTGTGGAAATCATTGTGGATATTCCTAAAAAGCTAGGACAAGAGGTCCCACTCAACCAAGCTATTCCCTTTCTGGGTATCTTCCCAAAAGAATTAAAAACATCATACCACAGTGATATATGTGCACCCATGTTTATAGCAGCATAGTTTGTAATAGCCAGATCTTGGAAACAATTTAAATGCCCATGGACTGAGGAATGGATAAAAAAAGATGTGGTATTTTTATTCAGTGAAGCACTACTCAGCTATAAAGAAGGAAAAACTGGAGACTTTTATAGGTAAATGGATGCAATTTGAGAACAAACTCATCAGTGAAATAAATAAGACACATAATGTAAACATTGTATTGTTTCATTAGTATGAGAAGCTGAAACAACATATGTGTGTGTGTGTGTATATATATATATATATATATAGTTAAGATAGTTATACTACTGATTTCTCTGAGTTTGCTGAGGAGAAAAATTTGTGCTGATATTGTTCAGACAATTGAATGCAGATGTCTTGGGCTCTGGGTGAAAGATTTGGCAATGACAATATGCAATGTATGTACCATTGTTGCCCCCGATTGATGTGTTTTGAAATTTTGTTGTAGTTTTCTTCATCTTTTTTATGTCCTTCTCCTTCCATTTCCTCTACCTCTCCTTCTTTTTTTTGGTACCAGGGATTGAACTCATGACCTCACTCCTCCTCCTCCATCTCCTCCTCCTCCATCTCCTCCTCCTCCTTCTCCTTCTCCTTGAAATAAAATGGATTTGGGAAAAAATTTAAAAAATCAAAACAGACTGCCTGCCAGGGGAATATGATTTGTGATCCCTGATACGGATGGACACACTGACTGTTGCTGAGGTTTAGACCTAGAATGTCCCTGATACTGCATGTGTGCAGCAGTGGCTGTGTGGCGGGTGACTGGATTGTGGGCACTGTACTGACGAGCAGATTCACCCACTGAAGAGTGCAGAACTGGATGTGCTACCAGGAAGTGGGCAGGACACTGGGTGTGACCTGGGAGGTCTGTCTCCCTCCCTGCTCCCCCTTCTGACTGCCAGGGTAAGAGCAGCTTGCCCTGCCAGCCCCTTCCTCCACACCCTTCCTGCATGGGAGTCAGCTGGCCATGGACTGCATCTTCCGAAACCCGTGGGCCCATTAAACCTTCCTGGTAAGCTGGAGGCACTGCAGAGTCTGTCCTAGTGACCAGAAGGTGACTTAGATAACAATAACGGTGTAGGCTGGACGTCACTCGCTTCTTTTTTCCACACCACTCTGCGGCCCTTCCGGGCCTCAAGTTTCAACTCTAGGTCTTTTTTCGTTAAGCGCATACCTGGTAATAATTCTGCAGTGCCTGGGCCCACCCGGGCCCACCCGCTCTTTCTTCACTCTCAGAGACAGTGGAGATAAGAACATATAACCAAGAGCCATAGGCAGGCAGGATATTTCTTGGATACCAGCGAGTCTGAAAGTTTGCCCAAATTTTACAGCTTAAACAGCCACCTAAAGACTTGTAGACAGCTTAAATCACCTCTTTTCTTTTGAACATCAATTAGCTTACACTCTGGATTTAAAATGTAAAAACTGAAGAATCATGAGTCTTATGCCAGATTAATATGCTAAATGATAAGAATTCACATGGCTTAAACATGTGACCAACAGCAACTCTATAACGAAATTTATCATTTCTTTTGCAGGTGCAGCAGCTGAGCCTCAGGACAGATAACAAGCCTGAAATCACAGCTAGGAATTCTGTTCTGTGCAGTGGACAGAAGAGATCCGCTTCCGGTTTCTGTGTCACACACTTCCAAACAAATAAACGCTGGGATTTCTTTCAGCAGGAGAACAGTGTCGTGATCTGCTGTAGAAGGGGCAGGTGGAAATTGGAAGGCAGTCTCTGCTGCATCATAAATCAAAGTGATCAGTTTTTCTCTGATCTATTTCCTCAGCTGTGCACCAGATCGAGTAGCTGGTTTGCATTTTCTAAAGTGCAAAATCTCACTTAGCATCAAGGGATGCTCATGAGGTATGTCTATTCGCAGTGCTGCTGGAAAGTCTTGTAGAGTCACATGGTACCCATCATTAGGATTTGACAGAATGGCATATGCTTTGTTTTTTACTTTTGCTCTTTTGCATCCACCTTCTGAAATAACATGAGACTTCAGAAAAATTGCAAGAGTGGCATACTGAGTTTTCCTATATTCTTCACCCAGCCCTTCTAACGCATTTTGTGTCATTGTAGTACAAGGATCAAAACAAAGAACTTGGCATAACAGCACTAACTAAACTGCACAGTTTACTGCATCTCACCACTTTTCCCACTAACCAACCTTCTGCTCTTCTGGACTCCAATCCAAGGCCTGGCACTCCACGTGACTGTCATCTGTCCTTGTTCTCGTCCAGTCTGGAAATGGCCCCGATACTCTGGAAAAGGGCCAGTCATCTGCCTCAGTCTCTTGCTTAATGGAGTTTACCCGGTCTTTTCTCGTGGTGGAGGGAAGAAGGCATTTTCAGCCACGGCGGTGCGGAAGGATGCATACGAGATGCATGACAACAAGGGTATATTTGTCATCAAGGGAGCGGCGTGGTACGACTGACAGCTGGTAACGCTGCCTCCTCTGGCAGCTACGCGCAGACCAAGCTGAAGAGATGAAGACCGCTGCTGAGGCCACCTGTGAAGGAGCGGTTGGAATTGACTAAACCAGGGATGAACCAAGGCTGCAAGGAGAGAGGTAAAATAAGAGATTTCTGAGATAAAAGTAGTGAGAGTTGGGGGCAGTTTCCATGAGTGGAGTGAAAGGAGGGAGAGGAACCGAAGGTGGCTCCTAGGGTGTTACCCTGTGTAACGGGTTTTGTAACCCAGATTCCCCAGTAAGATTTAAAAATCACACCCACCTGTGGGTGTGTGGGTGCTCTCAGGAGCTGTGTGCGTGTTTGTGGGGGAAAACAGCAACATGGGGAGATGGAGAAGAAAAATGCTCGGCCATTCATTTATTCTTGTTCCCAAGTTCCAGCGCTGGAAACTTGGCATTTTTGGGCTGAACCAGTGATTAAGGACGGAGAATAGCATCAGCATCTTATCATTGTCCTCATTTCCTCTGGGTAAAAGGAAACTTCTGCATGTATTTAGAAAATGTTTGCCAGGCATGGTGGAACATGCCTGTAATCCCAGCACTCAGGAGGCTGAGGCAGGAGGATTGTCATGAATTCAAGGCCAGCCTGGGCCACATACTGACTTCAAAGTAACTTGAACTATACAGTGAGATTCTGTCTCCACCAAAAAAAAAAAAATCTTTCTTGGTTATCTTTGAAAAGATAGAGGGTAGAAAAAAAGCCCTTGTATTTCCCTAGTTTTGGAGACATATAGCTGAGGTTTCATTGCCCTAAAAGCTGAGCATCTCATAGAAGAAGGAAGTCGGGCTGATTTGAAGTCATGGAATATAATTACATGTAAACTTCTCTGTTCTTAAATAAAACAGGTTTAAACTGGGGCTATTTATCAGAATCATCTTTAGAGCTCTTAACAATACAGCTGCCAAGGGTTCATCCTGAGGGATTCTGATACAGTAGCTGTATTATTTAGAGTGTTTTCTGTTGCACATGGCAGAAAAGCAACTCAAATCCACTTTGGCCAACAGTTTTAAATAGGTTGTGCATTTTTATTTTTTGTCTTTTTGAGATAGGGTCTCTCTATGCAGTTTGGGCTGGCCTTGAGCTCACTTTGTAGCCCAGGCTGCTCTCAAACTTGCAAAATCCTTCTGCCTCAGCCTCCTGAGTGCTGGGATTACAGGTGTGAGCCACCACGCCCGCCTCAGGTTGTGCATTTTTAATCTTGTGCTGCATCACAAATTATCCAAAATTTAGCAGTTAAAAGAGTCATCTTGTATAGTTTCCGGGTTCAGCATTTGGGGCTGGCTAAGCGGGTGATTCTGCTTCAAGGGCTCTTGCGAAGCTGAAATGGAGCTGGGCTTCAGTCAGCCACAGACTGCCTGCCTGAGGGCTGGACTTGGTCCCTCGGCTGGCGAGCTGGTGCTGGCTCTGGACAAGTGGAACAGTTTTCCACGTGTCCTTGTTGCACGGGAGAGCTCGTGTAGACTCACACTAGGTGGGGTGGTTTCTCCACAGCGAGCCATCAGAGAGAACAAGGGAGAAGCAGCTCGATGTGGCTGGCTGGCCCAGTTTACAGTGTCCTTCAGGGGAAGGTCATGGCGTGCATATGCTGCTTAGCTATCGTGCATAGGCCGAGAAGCACCCGTAGCGTTTAGGTCTTGGAGAAAATGCATTCATGCTTACCATACTTACCCATTATTTTGTAAGGTGAAAAGAGAAACTCCAAGGAGGAATAATAACTATGCTTAAGACCCTAAGGGTTATGAGTGATGTACCTCGGACATAATGATAGGCTTAAAACTAATAAGCTTTTAACATCTTTAATATATCTAGATCCCTTTAGAGTTCCTCAGATGAGTTTTATGACTTGTTATTTGATCTTAAGAGCAATTTTAGGCTCACAGGATGGCATCAAGAGTAGATGGAGCTAATAATAGTGCACACGCACCAGCCGCTGGCAGCTGACTGCAGGCTTTTTACATACTAACCTTTGAATCAAATGCACTGAGGCAGCAGTGAATAATTTCAGTTTTGCAGGATGTTTGGCTTCCTCAGTGTGGAGAGGTACAGGACCTGCCTGGAGCTGGCGTGAGAACTTAGGTCTCTAACTGACAGCCCCGTGCACTGCCTACTTGCCTACCCTCGTGTCAGCACGCCCGGCCAGTGCTGCTACTGCCCTCCTTGCCCCATGCTGGACTTTTTCTTCCTCCTCTTCTAACAGCACAGGACTCCCCTCAAGACAGAGGCGCCTGCAAATGCAGGCCCGCCCGGACTTACTGTATCCCAGCAATGGCTCATTTCCTTTTTTGATGACAGCTTTCTTGCCAGCCTACTAGAAAGGAAAAAAAGATAACAGCAGAAAGTGTATTGGACTGCAAAAGAGACGCAGTTCTCAATTTACACTGAAATAAACCAAAAAAAAAGTCTGGCTCCGCAACTCACTACACGAGTGCCCCAAAATAACATCTTGGTGTCTCTTTTGGAGTCCAGTGGAGTGATGCTTCTTAAAGTTGACCTAGTTTTCAGAAACACGGCAGGGCAAGTGGCATGAAAGATGCAAAACATGCTGTGTTCCTATTGTATTTGGGTGAAAAATGATTTCCGAGCAGTATTCATCAATGCTATTTCTCATGCTTCAAACTTCTCACTGTTCTTAGAATCTACAAATACGTCTGAAGGTGAGTCGAGTCAAGGTCTCCAACTGCAAGGACTCACATTACTTCTTCATGCTGTTTGAGATTTACATGTAGCAATAACACCTCGAATTATCCAAGAGACATGACCATTTCTCAGAAAACGGCTTCTGGGTTATAATAAAGTGAGCACCAAATATTCCAGAGTTTAAAGGCTTCCCTGATGGGCTCCTGGATCTTGAGCTATGACGTTTTTTCTGGTGTAGGTAAAGTAACTTCAGGGAGGGTGTAGTAACGGCAGAAAGCTGGTGGGTGTGTTTGGGAGTCAGTCTCATAATATAACACATGATAAGGCTAACAGCTCAGTATTTGGATCACAAAAATGTGGGTTTTGAACCTGTCCACAGCAGCTACTTTGCTATTCAAAGCCTCATAATTATGTGGTAGTTTATAAGGAGCAAGTAAAGGATGTAAAATACTCTATCTTACTTTTCAAAAAGTTAAAAATATGGCTCTCATACATATATAAAGGAAGCATGTCTTAGACGTTCACTTCACATGTTAATGAGGGAACTGGCAAGATGGGAAAGCTATTCAAGGAGAGCTGGGGACCATGAAGGATTTGTGGGGCCAAAAGACAAGTACCTGGATAAGTACTTGGACAAGTACTTGGATAAGATTGTTAATGTGCCATAAAACTGGTTAATGTATAGATAAAGGGAAGTAACTTCTATTGTTTCTAACAGATCATTTACATTTAGATAAATTTAATTTGTATCAATATAGACAATTCTTGGGGGAGTGAATTTGTCCTCACCCCCTTGGGGGGTGAAAATGTCCTTCAGACATTTGGCAATGTCTGAAGATTTAGTTGTCACAACTGGAGGAGCACCTGCTGGTACCTGGTGGTGAGAGAATGGGTGACTAAACGTTCTTCAGTATAGAGGACAGGCACCCACGAAAGAGGCAGTTAATCCAAATGTAGGTAGAGAAAACTAAGGCTGAGAAAACTCAGGCTATCAGTTTCTACAATTTAATATTTACCCTTGTAAGCTTTAAAATATCCTAATCAAGAGAAAATAATAGATCAAACAACACTCCTAAGTATCAGAAAGTCCTGAGAGAGCATGTAGGAACTCCTTTTATCCATTTTTAGATTTTGGAAAAATTTCCTAATGCCATTTGATGCAGTACCTAGTGCATGACAGATGCTTAAAAACTTATTGTTATAATTATTATTATGATGAAGTTTAGCCTCTATGTAGAGGTCTATGTGCCTATACAACAAAATAAACCTAGCACTAGACTTCGAGTGTTTAAAGAACATCACAACGTTATCACTGTCAGAAATTATTGTCCTGTTGGATTACTTCTTCATGGTCACTTTGAGGTCTTAAGAATGTTCTTCTATAAAACTTTCAGTCAAGTAGATGGTAGATCCTGTTTGAAAAGGCAACTTGTTTCAAGAAATTAACCCCAAATCCTAGACACAAAATACTAAGCCTCTCTTTCTGCTTGTCTTGAGTGCACTATCAAATTCAGAGTTCCCAAAATGTTCCCAAAAAGTTTAAGAAATCTGGTTTAGAAAAAGGAATGCTCGGTAAAATCAAAAGATCGCAATCTGCACTGGAGATCGAACTCAGGATCTTGCATATACTAGGGAAACTTCTTACCACTGAGCTATATCCTCAGCCCATGTCTACAGCACTTTAATTTGTGGGCAAATGCTGTGTGATATCCCAGAAATAATGAGTGGTAAAGGTTTAAAAAAACAACAACAAAAAAAGAAAGAAAGAAAGAAAGAAAGAAAGAAAGAAAGAAAGAAAGAAAGAAAGAAAAAGTCACACAGTTGTGGAAATTGATCTTCTATAAATTAGTTGAACAGTGTACCCAAGAGTTGTGTTTATCTGAATTAGCCCGATGAGGAGACAGAAGTCACGCAACAGTGTGAACAGGAAAAATTTAAAGAACTATGTGCTTTATTGTTATTTTTAGAGTCTGGATTTTGCAGGTAGTGCAGGCTGGCTTTGAATAGGTAGCCGAGGTTGGCCTCAAATTTACAGCTTTTCTGCTGCCTCAGCCTCCCAAGTGCTGGGATCACAAATATGTACTACTGTGCCTGGACAAAAATTATGTGCTTTACAAGAAATACAATTATTTTTAAAAAATCTAATACATAAATGCATACAATTGTAACAAATAGATAATATATAAGGCAATGTTTAAAATGAGTAAAATATAAAAAAATATAAACATGCCAGTAGATGATTTAATATTATCTTTATTATATAAATAAATGATAAAGCATTGGTAAGATGTAAAGAGGGTGCTGCAGAAGACAGAAGAGGCGTTGGAGGGCTGAGCAGCTCACCCAGGACCCTCCCACCTCCCCTGCAGCAGGGAGAGCCAGGCTTTGCTGGAGCAGGCCCTGCCTGGTCCCCGGATGGCAGAGGGGCACCCTGGGGGCCTTTCCCTGCAGCTCTGGCCCCAATGGGCTACAGCCCGCCAGGTGCGCAGGGTGTGGAAATCTGCAGCCATACTTGCTGTGGGTGCTTGGCGAGCACACGAGAGCCTCACATGACGCCTTCCCCCCAGCTGTGTCCCTCCAGCTCCCCGCACAGACCAAGCTGGACACCAGACTACTCGGAGAGATATTTACAGGGCCCAGGTTCATTTCTATCAATGAGGCCGGGTGAGAGAATTTGAACTCCAAGCCAAATACCCAGCACAAGAGTGACTCTGCAGTGTCTCCAGGGAGGAATACAGGTGACTTCTGGCTTTCAGTGTCCACCCAATGCCCAGTGTGGGCTCCTCTAGGCTTACAAGCTGGTCTGTCCACAGTCGAGCAGTAATTTCTTAAAGCACGGCCCTGAGTGACCTGTATTACTCGGAACTGTTAATGGGTGTTAGAAACGCCAATTCTAAGAGATCAGAAACTCATCAGCAATCCAGGGCTGAGTGGGGCTTCTGAAGACTGGTACTGAGCTCCCAGAACCTCTGCTTTGAACACAAAGAACTTCCCGGGAACTTGACTGCGCAAGTTTTGAGGGAAGAGTCAAGACGGATTTCCTCTTCATGTGAATTTTAGTCTCCTATTTTAATCTTGAATAAAAACGCTAACTTCTCTAGCACCCGGACATGGAACACAGCATGATGTCTGTACTTCTGCATCGACAGCTTGTTTCTGGGCTCCTGAGCACTAGATACGCTCCCTTTGGTAGGCTCTTCAGTTTTGAGGTTATCTCATCTGCATGTTACACCATCATGACTTGGGCCCCAAAGCTGTGACTGCAATGTTCTTTTATTTCCGTGTGTGCACGGAATAGAGTATCGAGTCTCCGGCCTTTTCCATGACCTTATTTCCCTTAGCTCTCCACCGCTGATGGTATGAACAGCCAGAGCCACAAAGCCAGGGTCAGCCGGGCCAGTGGCATGAGGTTCCGGGAGCTCACACTGCTCCTTGGTCCACAGTGACCTCCAGCGCTGGCCGCCTGCCCGACTGCACTCCGAAACCCAAAACCAGAAAGCTTCGCTTTTCCCTGACACAGCACTCGTCTTTCTTGGCTCCTCGATTTGCTCCCTTTAAGGAAGGGAGGCAGAGACGGCGAGTTCTGGCAGGCTATTTTTCTGCTGTTCTTTGCTCTAAAATGAAAACCCCGTCCGTGCGTATGTGGCATTGGGAATGTGGCCTGGCCCTGGTCCTGCCCTGGCAGCTGTGTGGAGCTGGATAGGTCACCAGCTCTGGTTTCAACTCCGATGCCCAGACAGTGTTGGAGCAGCTGATTCTGCTCCAGTATTTTATGATTCTATGCACGTCCCAAGCTTATCCTTAAAAGGTAAACTGATGGGTTTAAATCCAGTGTGGTTGACTGTGTGCTTGAATCTCAACCTTTAGTACAATAGTTTGCATATTTTAAATCTCCACCTCCCATGGTTTTTAGTTTGTTATTTAAGGGGGTCTCACTAAGGGGGCCAGGCTGGCCTTGAATTTATGGTAATCCTCCTGCCTCAGCTTCCCAAGTGCTAGGATTACAGAAGAACACCACCCTGCCCAGCTCCAGCCCACAGGAATGAACAATACAGTATTCTTCAACATACTCATCTTAAAGAGCCTGAGATTATCCATACACAGAAAAGTGAAGAGGTGAGCAGACTGACTTCTTGTCAAACACTGTGTATTCCTAAGTGGGTGCCATCCTATATCATCATGAATTGCTCTGATCAGAGCACCAGTAACGTGAAAGGGCCGACAGAAAATCAGCACTGGGATTCCTGACTTCAAGGTTCCAATTTATTTCTCAATGATAACGACAAATAAAAAGTTCTTATTTCTGTTACTTGAATGTTTTGCAACTTTAATGCCTGCTGTTGGCCACTCCTACTCCTACCCCAACCCTTCTCTGACCTATTTTTACTTGCAGAATCGGGTACAGCAATTCTCCATCAGTGAGGCTCTGCCTCCACAGTGCAGAAGAAAGCATTTCAGAAATTCCTAGAGGTGGAGTATGAATACTCCTATTACATTTTTACCCCCCAACAGCAAAAAACTCCCACTAAAATAATACAAATCACGTCAGTCTTGACACAAGGGGTTTGTAGAAGAATGAGTTGCTTTCCTATCTATTCTTTCTCTCTCTCCAGAAGACCCTTGATTTTGGTCCTTAGCGGTAACCCAAGGCAATGGAAGAGTGGGGTGGTGTGAATTTGTTAAAGTGACGCCCTCTCCCCAGCCTCTACCAGTGAGAAGGGACCACCTGGCCGGGCTCTGATGGGAAATGAGGGTAGAGAGGTGCACAGATGCCCATCAGAGGAAGCCAGGGAGAGCAGACCTGAGGATTTGGAGCTTATCTGCAGGACGTTCAATGTGCATACAAAGTACTGTTCCAGCCCCACCTTAAAATGAGAAAATGGAGACCTCAGAGTGACTCCTGATCATTCAGCTAATAAGTGGATGAACTGTAATCTGAGCCTAGATTTTCATTCTTAATTTTTTAAATTAAGTTTATTGGTCAGTTTAGATAAACACCATGATCACATTCGTTATGTAATATATCTTGAGTCCTCCTTGACTTTTCCCCATTCTCCTCCCTTTTCAACTCCTTCTTCTCCTTATTTACAAAGCTTTGTCTCCATCTTTCTTTTCTCATAGCTTTCCTTTCCCTTCCTCCCTTTCCCCTTCTCTAGTTTATTTCACAATAGTTATTATACATTTTGGTCCTTATTTACACTTTTAGCTTCTCCCACCAGAAAGACGATGTGATATTTACACATCTGTTTGATTTATTCCACTTAGGAGTATGGTCCCAAGATGCATCTATTTGTTCTTAAATGTCTTAAGTTTATCCCTCTACATGGCTGAGTAGTACTCAATTGTAGGAAAAAATACCGCATCTTTTTTACTCATTCATCAATTGATGGACATTTACGTTGTTTCCAAGAATTAACTATTACAACTTGTGCTGCTATAAACATGGGTGTGTATATATCATTGTGGTATGATGCATTTATTTATTTATTTATTTATTTAGAGGCATAGTCTCACTATGTAGTCCAGCCTGGCTTCAAATTCATAACAATCCTCCTGCCTCAGTCTCCCAAGTTCTGGGATTACAGGTGTACACCTGTAATCTTTCTTTCAGGAAGATATCAAGAAGAGGAATAGCTGAGTTGAATGGAACTTCAAATCCTAGTTTTTCTGAAGAATCTCCACACTGACTCCTACAATGCTTGTTCCACTAGCAGAGGAGAATGGTTCCTTTCCCCCCCTGCTCTGTCAGCATTATTGGTTGATTTCTTTTCTTTCTTTTTTTGGTGCCAGGGATTGAACTCACGACCTTGCACTTGCCAGGCAGGCGTGTGCCACTGAGCTAAATCCCAGGCCCTATTAGTTGATTTTTTGAGGAAAAGAAGAGACCTAGAATAGCAAAAGCAATTCTGGGCAACAAAGGCAAGGCAGGGGGCATCACAATCCCTGACTATTGTGACAAAACCTGCATGGCACTTGGGAAAAAAGACCTGAGAATCAGTGGAACAGATAAGAACATGCAGAAAAAACTTCAGACACACTTGACCATCTTATCTTTAACAAAGGGGGCAAACACATTTACTGGAAGGAAAATAGCCTCTTTAATACATGGCGCTGGAAAACTGGTTTTCTGCATGGTGAAGACTAAAACTAGATCCATGTCTCTTACCATGTACTAAACTAAAATTGAAATGGATCAAAAGTCTAAATATTAAAACAGAAACACTTAATTTGCTGGAAGAGAGAAGAGACAGAACTCTTGAAGACGCAGGCAAAGACTTCATGAATAAAACCCTGGTAGTATGGAAACTACTACAAAGAATCATCGACTGGGACGTAACCTTATTAAAGTGCTTTTGCACAGCAAAAGAAATCACCAGCAGAGTGGAAAAACCACCAAGAGTGGGAAAAATTTTCAGTCAGTTGCTCCTCAAAGGACTAATATATAACATATATAGAATTGAAAAAGATCAGACTTTCCCCAAATTTAAAGATCCAATCCAAAATGGGTGTCTGAGATATATATGCACTTCTCAGATGAAGTAGAAGAAATGGCAAATAAATATATGAAAAAATGTTCAACATCACTGGTCACTTGAGAGATGCAAATTAAAACAACCCTGAGATTCCAGCACATTCCAGGAGAATGGCTGCCATCAAGAAATCATCCTGTATTCTCCTGTAGAGTGTGGGACCCAAGGAGTCCTCCAGTCATGACCCAGTGCGAGCGGAGACGAAGAAATAATGAGGGCTCACTGAATATGTCAATGAAAAAATATTTTATGGGTATTGAGACAATGACAAGCGCTGCTTGTTATTAACAAACAAAAGGATAAGTGGTACGTAGTCTCAGTTCCAGTACTGAGAGAGGCAGAAGAAATCACATTATGTGGATCTTTTTGTCTGCACAGAGAAAGTCCCATTATTATGTAAGATTGAAGTTACCTGCCTATTTTTGTGATGTTAGACCATTAGTCTGACAAAAACAAAGGAAGCCACAGGAAAACCCTCTACCTATCAAAGTTTCAGCAGAGATGCAATGGTGTGAGACACAGGAGGAAAAGCCCACAATGAAACACGCAATGCCCGCGGTGCTGTAGGGAGCTGCAGGTTTCACCCATGTGGTAGTGACACTATTTGCAGGCGGTGGGCACTGCCATGGGACGGGAGGGAGCAGCATTTTCCAAACCATCGGTTATGATCAGTATTAAAACAATTAAAAACAGAAAAAAAAATCAGTGTATGATATAGAAGGTCCATGTCTTACAGTACCTGATCTGTGTATACCCATGCACACGTTTAGAAAACCCTCAAGTTACGGCCAGCCTCACATACAGTAACTTGGGTTACACCTGGAATTTTAGGTTTAATTTACAACCAAAGTCTTCAGTTATGACCTGAATGCTGGCTGCTTGTGCGGATGCAAAGACAGACCTGCGATGCCAGGAAAGTGTATGTAAGCTTATGTGTCAGTCTGACCCCAGATGTGCGTGTTTGTGGACATGATTTTCATTAGTGCTTTATTTAATTGCTACAATTATTGCTATCAAAATGCCCCCATAATAGCTCAAAAAGAAGCAAAGGAAGGAAAGGAAGGTAAAGAAAGCAATCATAATCAAAAAGAAGGAAACTGTGGAGAAATATGAGAGCAGCATTCATGTGACTGGTCTCACTAATATGTACAGCATGGTGAAATTCATCATCTTGACCACCTTACAAGAAAAGATTTGTATAAGGAAGCTAGTGTTGCTAAAGGTATTACTCAAATTGCTAAGTCATGATCGACAGTGTTGGATGAGGAAGAGGCTTTGTGTGGATAAACAAAAGGCAGATGTCAAGAGTCTATAACTTGTGAACAAGCTGGGGCTGTAAGTACAGATCTCATAAAACATAATCTAAGTAGCCAGTGCTGATAAAAGGGGTGCTCAAAATTATGCACACCACTTTGAGATGACGACACAGAGAAACGGCCTTTGCTTTCATCAAGCTTTTCAACTGTGATGAAATTGGCCTCTTCTCAAAGAAAATACCCAGGAGAACATATTGCCCAGGAAGAGAGAGAAGAAATGTAGGCCACAAGCCTCTGAAGGAAAGACTAACCTTATTGCTCTGTGCCAATGTGAGTGGTGACCTCAAGGTAAAGCCTCACTTGGTTTATCACTCTGAGGCCCCTGGAGTGTTCAGGAAACAAAGTCATGAAGAACAGGCCGGGGTCATGTGGAGATCCAATGCAAAACCTGGGTAACAAGAGTACTTTTGCTTGAGCGGATCAGGGAGGCTTTCTGTCCTACTGTTAAGAAATATCTAGAGGACGAAGGTTTACCTCAATGCTCTTCTCATCACGGACAGTGCTCCTGTTCACCCATGAGATTTTGACAACTGGCTAAAAATTCCCATGGCACTTGGTCAAGTTCTTCCCACCTAAAAGAACTCCTCTACCACAGCTTAAGGACCAGCAGGCTATAGCTGCCTTTAAGAAGCTAGACACCCAGGAACCCTTCCCAAAGTGCTTCCAGGTGGTCTCAGATACAGATCTAACATTTAAAGAGCTCTGGAGGGAACCTTACAAGGTCCTTCCTTTGTGGGAGTAATCGAGAAATCCTGGGCCAGTGTCTCTCTGAAGACACTGAGATCTGGCTGGGAGAAAGTGTGCCTAAGTTTATCAGGAGAGAGACTCTGCAGGCTGTGCAGGGGAGCCTGAGCCTTCGCTGACCATGTGGTTGATGACACCGTGACTACCCCAGAGTCCACAGGCCTGTGCTGAGGAACTGGTGGGGGAAGCTTGGGAATGATCTATGGAGGAACTGCAGCGACTTCTGGCTGGGCAGAGGATGGCAGCTGAGGAGCTCTCTGAAGAGGAGGGCAAGTGTCAACAATCTGTGCAACTAAGTTCTGAAATAAAGGAAATCCTGACAAAATAGAGCTGCAAACATTGGTAAAGAAGAGTGATCCAGACAGAGAAAAAGTCAATCATTACAATCACTTGCTTAATGACATCGCATCATACTACAGTGATGAAGACAGAAACAGACAAACTTAGACACTTTTTAGCTCTGAAAAGGCTGAGACCCAGTGAGCCCAAAGCAGTTCCCAGTGGGCCACAGACTCTCCGAGGAGAGGAGAGAACACCAGAGAGCCAGGTTCCTGCTGCTCTTATGGAAGAGGATTCTCCTTCCAAACCACCACCACCTTCCATTCCATCCTTCTTCCCTGCAAGCCAAAGCTGTCGCCTTGAATGGTGACTGCAGTACACAGTGCTGTTTCTGGTAAACCAGGTTACACAGAGAGCCACTCCCTGCCAGCTTTGCCTGCGTGCTGTGTCTGGTGGAAATAGGAAAGGTCCCGGGTTACTATAAATAACACAGCTACCTATTTATGCAGCAGAGAAACTACCATAAATCTTAGAAGCAAGAAAATCTGATTGGCTTCCTGATTTATGTCTCTTTTTAGTGTCATGTTATTTTTTTCTCTCTTGCCTTTTACCTAGATTCTAAAACATAAACCTGATACCCTTAAGCAGCATCACAAAGTATTTTCTTAACTGCCTCTTGGACACGGGCTAAGTAAGAGGTGAGTCACATACACCGAAATGCATTTTAAGAGCTCGAAGCACTGTGAGACACACCAGTTGTTCTGGGTCTTGGAACAGATATATGGTGAAGGCAGGGTCTGGAATGGAATGGGGTGCAGTTACTTGAGCTACATAACCAAGGCTCCATTCATCTTTATTCATAGGTACGGGATTAAGCAAACCCCAGTGTGTGTCTTGGCCATTAAAGAAGAATTGGAACCAAGCACTGGCCATTGCCTAGAACACAGCACAGGAGGTCAGCAGCGGAAGCACACCAGGAAGCTGTCCCTGGGCCACTGATTATTCTCAGACAAGGGGTCGGCTCAGGGGCTCAGCCCCCTGTTCCACTGCCATGCGCTCTGTATCTGCGTCAGCTGGTCCCAAGGTGCATGATGGGAGACCAGTCTTCCACCAAAGTAAGAACTGACAAGGGAGGGAGCACAGTTGCCAAGGACTATTGATTCGACTTGCAAGGAGACATTTCAAAATGGTCCCAACATTTCTCTGAAGAGGTTCATGCCCACATGAATGACTAATTTTTAATCAGGAGAGTTTAAGGTCAATGGGATGCCCTGCTGGGCTCTCTCCCTGGGCCAGGGAGGAATTTACTGAACGCACAAGAAACCTAATTATTCTGGGAGATGATAATAACTGTGCTAGTGCAACTGCTTCCACCAGAACCATGTAGCTGTCTTCAATCTGGGGCGATGTAGATTGTCCTTTCTTGGGTCCGCTAAGAACTTCGTTTGGCCTGTTTAGCCCTTTAATTCATGTAGTAAACACACCAGCAGCTACATCTTCCAAAAAGCCTTTTTCATTGTTGTTCTCTTGGTTTCCTTGCCTTCCTTTTGGGAAACTTTAAGAATCAGGTTCTAGGTGGGATACTGACTTACAGAATGGGATCTGTCAGTCAGTGATGACCAACTAGAGGATGCCAAGTCCTGGCAATAGGGATCGGTCTAGCGAGTCATGCAACCCACGCAGCACCTAGCAACACCCTCCCTGGACCTTTTCAGCTGGGCCAAGCTGGAAAATTACTTCTTAAGGAACTGTTTAAGGCTGGGATTATAGCTCAGAGGTAGAGCACATGCTTAGCATGCAGGAAAGGCCAGAGTTCAACCTCTACACCACAGGTTACTATAAATAGCACAGCTACCTGTAGTATGTTGCGATGTCATTAAGCAAGTGATTGTAATGATTGACTTTTTCTCTGTCTGGATCACTCTTCTTTACCATGTTTGTAGCTCTTCAGAGAGCTCCTCAGCTGCCATCCTCTGCCCAGCCAGAAAATTCTTCAAAATAATTTTACATATATGCGGAAGTGATGAGAATGACTTATAGACCTTCCTGTCTTCTACAGCCCATCCGACATTCATTCCCTCACAGGTGATCTGAAAATGCGTTAACTATCTTTTCACACTGGGCTCTAGGGCCTATCAGGATTATCCTGTCTTTCAGTGGAGAGAACCTTACTTCAAAATAAACTCACAGAATGCTGCAGAGCGTGGAGGAACCCATCTGAGTTCCTTAATTCAGCCAAGGCCAGAGCCACTGCCACCTCTGTACTTTTTTACCAGAGTTGGATTTAGGAGGCTTTCCCCACTCTTGCAAAAAGAACTAGCTTTAAAGAAACAGAAGTAATTTTTTAAATCTTGTGCTTATTTCTGAGATATTTGCAAAATGTAAAGTTTAAAGAAAACATTTACGGTAGTAAAGCAAAAGGGGAGCTCTATAAATATTAAAATAATCAGCATTTCAATGTCACCCTGCCAACAGGATAGTATCAGTCTCACTGGGTCAGCCATCGACCAAAATTTTAAAATAGCATGAATATCATTAAGAGATGTAAGAGAGAGAGAACAAAGGGTAAATATTTTCACCCCTAAAAATACCCTGACAAAACAATCAAGTCTTCTGAATTATCCTCAAAGCAAAGAGTGAATGAATGCAACCCTTGGTGTCCCACTCTGGCCTAGCTGATGAACTGTTTTCCTGGCTGTCCGCCCTTCACCGTCCACTTTGTAGGACAGTGCTTGGATTCTGATTTGCTAGTTCTTGGGTAAGATCTTCATACACTTCTGAAAAGAGCTCCTCCTCAGATTTGGTTCCATCCAGGTACACTGTGGAAGGAAGGAAAGGGTAGTAATAACAAATGCCTACTTTGGCACCTGGCATCTCTTGCAAATTCCAGCAGGTTTGACCAAAGGAC
Source organism: Hydrochoerus hydrochaeris (assembly GCA_004027455.1). NCBI lineage: Eukaryota > Metazoa > Chordata > Mammalia > Rodentia > Hydrochaeridae > Hydrochoerus > Hydrochoerus hydrochaeris. Next base: position 607,542 of record PVLA01000217.1, read on the forward strand.
CTAGAACCATGATTCAGAGAAGAAATTAATAGCAATTAAAGATAAAAAAAGATGGCAGCTAGGTATAATAGGTCAGGCAGTTGGTCTGTTACAGAGAAATCCACATGGGCTGCTCTGAACATTCTTGAAGTAAATGAAAAAGGAAAGAAAGCAAGAAATTTAAACAATACCATGTATTGGAGAAGGGAAGAGCTGCTTGCCCAAAAGAGTCACTTAAGGAGTAATTCTCCAATTTCTGCATCCAGGGTATGTGAAGCTTGTTTTCTGCTTGCTTGTGGAGAGGAAGGCCTGACTATGGAGTTCAGGCAGGCCTTGAGCTTGTGGAGATTTTCCTGCCTCAGCTTCCTGAGTGCTGGGGTTACCGGTGTGTACCACCATGCCTGGCTTGTGAAGCTGCTTCAGCCATGCACTGGGCTGAACTCTGGCACATATGTCAATCAGAATTCTCTAGGCCCAGAAGATAGATTTTTTTTGTACCATGGATCAAACTCACGACCTTGTGCTTGCCAGGCAGGTGCTGTGCTGCTGAGCTACACCCTGATCCCTGTATAAATTTAATACAAGGGAAAGAAGGGAAAGCAGCAGTTTGGGAGAAACAAAGCCCCGCAGAGCCTGCTGTAGAGGAGGGACCCAGAGGCTCCTCTGGGTGGTGAGCTCTGAGACAACTGACAAGTGGGGGGCCCCTGGCGCGGGAGGAGGGGCACTTACCAACTTCCCAGGCGACACCATCCATCTCTCGTCTGTGCTTTAAGTACATGGGCCACACGTGCCCATCGAAGTACCCAGGCGGGTCTGGGGGCTCGTAGACCCTCGTGCTGTCAAAACACCAAGGGAAATTCATGTTGCTAGAAATACAAACCGTATAAAGTAAAATAACAGGATAATGGGAAAATCCAAGATTAAATGCGAACAGGGTGGACACTCCTGGCAGCTCTAGACTCTATGGCAGTTCACAAAGACAGTAAAATGAATTTAGTTTTCCAACATAAAAATTAATTTCCTAATTCACCGTCACTCATAACTATCTTAAGAGTCAGCGCGGAAGACCAGCGAGCCTGCTGGGCTGGACTGAGCTCGCGCTCACTGGAGCTCTTCAGAGCTGCGTAGCATACAGGTGCACCACTTGGACCTACAGCTACGCAGGACGCTGCATCTGCAGATCTGGGGACGAGCCCAGCGGGGGCACAGACAGTCTTCCTCTCTGAGCAGCAGTGTGTTGCTCCATGTGGGTGGCCGTCCGCTCCCTGCAAGGGTCAGAGCTTCCCTGTTTGAAAACTGACCATCGGTACCGCCCGATAATGTTCCTCTCCTCGTGTTCAGCACATCTTGTTTTTTAAATTACAATCCATGCAGGTGATTTCCAAACTCACCTCCTTCTCCTCTTGCACTCTTCGTATGGGATGGTCAGGAAATAGCTCCTACTCCACAGAGCGTCGAGGGGCCTGCGGGGAGAGCACACTGTGTGTACCCGGCTTCCCCACTCCCTCCGAGGAAGGGTGGCGGAGGGGATGCTTACTTATAGTTAAACAGAAGGAAACCTTCAATGATTAAAATGGGCATTTGCTCTGGGCTGCTGCCAGCCGAGGGTGCCGGGGAGCGGCCCGCGTTCTCCACCCAGGAGGAAATGGCTGCCATCATCTTGTCCATGTTAAGCGCTTCAAGCACTTCAGAAAAACAAAAAACAGGCAATCAACACAACAATTTTTTTGTGATGCAGCTTTTTGTGACGAGTACATTCTGGGTTCAGTAAATGTCCAACGTAGTGTCATTTATTTGTCTTTCGGGACACAGAATAAGAAATGTGCTAATCAATTTAAACTCTAATAATGATCATCTAACACCAATAACACTGATAGTAAGTATGCTTGAAACAACTTTACTATGGAAAATTTTAAACATATAGAAAAGGAGACAGTAAAACACAATGAACTTCATGCCTGTATTTCTAGCTTTGACAATCATAAACTTATTGCTAAATTTGCTTTATCACTTCTAATCTTTCCCGATTACATATAAAATAAAAATCATAGAAGAAAAAATAGCTAAGTTTGAAAGATAAATGACATACTATGGAAAATATCTGTAGTACATGTGGCAGAGAGCTAACCTTTTTGATGTAAGAGAGCTGTTGTAGATAAATACTTTAAAATATTATGACAAAAATATGCTATTTTAAATGCATACAAATATTCTTTCTGAATTTATGGTAGTGATTCTAGAAAATTAGCCTGCATCAGTTATTCTCAAAGTACAATCCCAGACCAACCCTGGGGATTTCTCTGAAATACAGATTCTTGGTGGGACTCCAGAAATACTAAATCAATCTATAGGGATCAGAGTTTATTTATTTTTTAAACTGGAATGTTTTAAAAGTATTAATTAATACATATAAAACTATTAACAATTTCTCTTTGTTAAAGGATTATTATTCTTCTTGTCTTTTTGGGACAGGTTCTTGGTATGCAGTTCAGGCTGGCCTTGGGAGTCACTTCTGTAGCCCAGGCTGGTCTTGAATTTGCAAACAATCCTCTTGCCTCAGCCTCCAGAGTGCTGGGATTACAGGAGTGTGCCATCACACCTGGCTAAAGTGTTAATTTTGTAGGTGACCTGGCAATGTTTTTTTCTAGGAGATGGTCAGTTTCATCAAAGTTTTCTAATTCGTTTCATAAGAGTACTCATACTACCTGTATCTCTTTAAAACACAGGATCTGTAGTCACATCATTTCTCGCTTTTGATGTCTGGTGTGTGTGCCTTTTCTGTTCTTTTCTTGCTCATTCTTGCTTAACCTGTTTGAGGATCACTCAGATTCACAGATTTCTATCCTGTATCGATTTAAAAACCACTCTATTACTTGAGCATGTTGTTAGTACTACACCTTCTCTTCCTCCTCAAACTCCAATGATATGAATGTTAGATCTTTTGTTATCGTCCCACATTTCTGTTCTCCCCAGTCTTCCATGTTTCAGAAAAACTTTGATGATTCTGTCAAGTTCTCTGCTTCTTCTCTCTGCATCTCTATCCTGCTGCTGAGTTTTAATCTAATGAGTTTTTAATTTCTAGCTATTGTATTTTATCAGTTCCAAACTTTTTATTTTCTTACCACCCTCTGTTCCTCCGCTGAGGCCCTTCTTCCTTTTCTACTGTTTCAAGTGTGTCTGCAGTTAGCGGTCGAAACCTTTTCATAACACTGCTTTAACCCAGCAGGTAATGTTGACATCTGGGTGTTGTGGTCTTGATGTCTGCTGACTGTGGTTTCCCAATCAAGTTGAGGTCTTCCTTGTGCTTGGTGCGGCACATTAGTTTCGACTGTGTCTTGGAAACGTCAGGAGCTGAGTTGCGAAGTTCAGGACCCTACTCAGCCTTGTGTACGGGCGGCTGCCCGCTGAGGTGCGGCGTGGCGTGCGGGCTCAGGTGAAGGCAGATGTTCCGCTTCTTGCCAGGCCCGACCACCATCCTTTTTAATGGGGAAAGTCTGGGTGCTGCACCCCCACAGGCAGAAAAGCCGTGTGGCACAGGCAGAGATGGTAGTGCAGCTGGCGCTTGGGGTGTTAAAGGTTCCTGCAACAACTGGCAGCTGGAGAGAGGCGGGGGACAGATCTAATCTCGGGACCCTCACAGGGAGCCAGACCTGCTGCCACCGAGCTCCCACTTCGGCCACCGGACGGTGAGACAACATATTGCTACTTTTAAGCCACCACAAAGGAAGCTGGAATAAGAGGCGATGTTTGTCTCTCTCCTCCTAATTGTCAGTTTTTACTTGGTGTATTTTGAGGTATGTTGTGCATACAAAGTTTAGGTCGCTTTCTCTTCCTGTTGAATTGAATCACTTTTCCTTTTTTGTCCCTAGTGCCACTTTGCCTTAAAGCTTACTTTTCCCGCTGGTATTAGTAGAGTTGGTACCATCATTTACCAGTCGTGTGCTGTCCACCTTTCTGTTCTTCATATTTAAATCTATTTCTTGTCAGGACCTTATAATTGGCTTTTTGAAAAGTTTTGACAATTTTTAGAATATTTTAGTTCATTTAAGATATCTGTGTTTAAATCTTAACTATTGTTTTCTAATTGTACCTCATCCTTCGATTTTTTCCGTTTCTGACTTCTGTAGTTACCAATTATGTTTTAATGAGTCTATTTCCTCTCTATGTTTGACAGCTACAGGGTTTAAGTTTTTTGTTTTTAGTATTTATAAAGACGCCAGCACCACCTTGATTTACTGTACGTCTGTCACATTTATCTGAAAAGTTTGAAAAAAATTTTTCAGCTAGATTCCCGGATGTGGGATATCTGAGCTTATGGCAGAGACGTGTGAAGGTCTCGGAGACAGATTTATCCAGTCATAGGTTCATCCGAGGCACCTGCAGGTTTCCTGTTCTTCAGCCTTTGTCATCATCGCTTAATTATCACTTCTTTAAAGAGCTCTTTACTCTGTATGTGGGTAAAACGTGACTTGCAGTTCTTTGACTTGTTTGGAGGATGACTTTTTAGTCTACATTTATTACTATTATAACCCAATATTTCTATGAATAGGTTCTTCACGTTCTTATACTTATTTTGGGGATATTAGTTTTTTGTTTATCGGATTGCACTAAGAAGTAGGAATAAGGGCTGGGCATTTAGCTCAGTGGCATAAGTACCTGTTTGCAAGCGCATGATCGTGAGTTTGATCCCTGGTATTAAAAAAAAAAAGAAGAAGTAGGAATAATAATTCTTTGTCAATTGTTAAAACCAGTGTTGTATGGTTTGATTCTTTGTAACAGCCTTTCTCACTAAGCCCTGGATGAGAAAAAAGGAAAAAAATTCAACTTGATACAAGAACAGAAAATGAATCAAGGATTTTGTTTTTTAAAAAGATCATGTGTCTGAGCTGTTAGGTAATGTTTCCCTCCAAGGCCCTCAAAATTAAAATTAATAAATTTACTTTATGATATTTTAAGAGAGATCTCTGTTGTTAGTCTGTGTAAGCATTCAATGATCATGTTAATTCTAAGTTACTAAGACCATTAAATATTACATAATCTAATTCCATGATATTCTTTACAGGAAATAAATGTTTTCTGGTAGACTCTAATCCTTTGGCTTTAAAACCATGTAATCTTGGGGCCAGGGAATGGAGTGGATCCATCTAAAAATATTTCTAAATCTTTCTGAGCAGCAAAAAGAAAAAAGTAAACTTCCAGATGCTTCGGTCACCAGAAGGAAAAGCTGAGGGGATGAAAGCTTGGAGTCCGCCCTGGATGAATACTCAGGCAAGGCGAGGCGAACACAGTTCGTCAGGTGGAGGGTAAGTAGAGGGGAGGCGAATCCACCTTGCCCTACTTTCAGAACAAAATCTATCAGGCCTATGCTTTCAGCCTTCAGTATAAATCTGGGGAAATTATTCCAATTAGCTTGAGGCATTTACTATGGATAAACGGGTGGACCTTGAGAGTACGATATCAAGTGCAATAAATCAGACACACAAGCCTAAATATCCCGTGGTTACTCTTGTATGAGAAACTCAATATAAATAAAGAACTTCTCGATGATAGGAGCTAAGCAGATCTTTTTCACTTTGGAAGGGACACAAGAGATGGAAGGGACTAACAGGGATGGAAAAAAGAGCTGAAAGAAAAAAATGGAGATATCTGCTTTTGCAAATGGCAAGGGGCCCAGGCGATGGCAGGACAGAGGAGGGGAGGGGAGGAAACAAGAGCTAGAGGCGAGGCCTGTACCTAGCGATTCTCTTGGGGAACTGCAATCATCACGTACTGCAAAAATGTACTCATAAAACAATAAACAGTTGACTATAAATCAGACAGAAATCTACAAAAGCAGTTTAAAGTAAGCTACATATTTAAACACTTTTAAGACTGTCCATAAAATTCTTTGGTTTGAGAAAGAAAATGAATACATGCAATGTAATGTTTTAGAAGCGAATCTACTCACCATCATACTGCAAAAATCCATTTTTATCTTTCTCTATCTCAGACTCTGGCTGGAAAAACAATAAAGAACTCATCAGAACTACTGGAAGGACAAAAATAATGCGCGTCGCGAACAAGGAGATAGATGCTTTCGACGATGGAGACGAGAGAGCAGTGCTGACAGACGGCGCCATCTAGTGGGCAAGTGACTTGTTGCCGAGCCTGCCCTTTCCGATGCTTGCCAGTGAGCGGTCATGAAACATTTTTATGCTACAAAATGTTATCTAATAAGTTTTATCAGCACCTTAAAGAAGTCATCCTGAGATATGACGCTGCAGTTTGGGAGGTGTTTCTGCAAATTCTTTGCCAGCGTCGTCTTTCCACCGTTTGTCACACTGTCCTCCAAAGAAAAAAGAGAAAGTGATAATGCAGGAAGAAACAGGAAACATTTAAAAATCATTTGCTTGCAAAGGATATTTAAAACACTGTTTTCTGCTTAAGAATACATAGTTTCCTTCCTAGAATTTGACCACAGGCACTGATGGATAGAATGTACTAAACGGTAAGAAATAAACTGGGAACAAAAGAGGGGACAGAGACTGACTGGTAAGTGAACTGCGCTGCGTGCCAAGAGTTCAAAACACAAATAGTGTGTTGGAAGCAACAGAATCACTAGTCTAAGGCAAAGCATCTGAGAATCACATGTGACACGGTCCCTTTCAATGCCAGTGTGTTTCACTGTGGGTGGTCGCTGTCATTCTGTCCCAACACACAGTGGTCAGGAGAAAGGAGAGGCTGGTACAATTCTCCCCATCAGGAAGCCACATTTCCTGGGTGGGGCTGCACACGTGCGCGCACACACACACGCGCACACACCCCGGCTCAGTTGGCGGTGTCCCCCACAGCCAGCACCCGACCCGCACCTCTGTCTGTCCTGTCTTCCAGCACCGGGAGCTGTATTTCTCTGTTCAATGTTTTATTCAAGGAGTTTCAGCCTGGGCTCGGCCACCTCCACATGGGCTGTGGCAGCACTCAGGGTAGTGTGAACTTGAATGTGAGAGAAGTTACATCTTAATTTTGCTAAATTCTAACAGAAATGTATCTTTTTAACTGTAAATATAAATAATAAAATAAAATAAACTAAGCTAAATAAGCTATTGTAGTATTACTAGTATCTGTGATATTGTCCTCAACAGAAATTATACATATTTTTTACATGGAGAGGATTATCTGGGAGTATCATTGATATTCATTATTTTAAATTTATGGCAGTTTTAGATCTACCACTGGATACTGGAAGATATTATTACATTAAGTGTGTACGTCCAGTGTTACAAACTTGTTATTACATTTATGACTATTTTAACATAACTGGTTTCCTTTGTATTCCTGCATTTTACTTTGTACATTATACCTAAAGCACTGTTCTGAAAAAGTTTCAACATTTCACCACACAAAATATCCACAGCACAAAACTCCCAACTGTGTATTTGCAAGAGTCTGTGCTTAATCCCAGATGAGGTCCATATCAACGTTTATATGAAAGATTTATTCATCAAAATATGTACACAGTCACCCAAGTAGCTTATACCCACAAGGTAGAAGAAACTTGATTCACAAGACTTCCCATTTCACCTTACGATATATAATTTAGTAATACACGGATAATTTCTTTGAAAACAGAAAAAAGTGGATGGATGTTAATGAGAATATTACTATGATGATTTTTTAACAGCAGGAAATCCATGTGGAAATCAACTGCCTCTAACCTTGAATTACAATGTCCATCTTCGTAGCGACTCCAGGTTTCAAAAACAGTGTATATATAAGCTATAATCTTAAAGCAAACTTCCAGAGGAAACCAGCAGTTTTTCTACACAGGTATGTGACTTTCCTGAAACGAAGTGTAAGCATCTGCAGATCTCTGTCCCTTGTGCTGGAGCAGAGCTGGCGCTCAGACAGAAGAGGGGCTGTGCCACTGGAGTGAGTGTGAGGCTCACGGTGCCTGGGCGCTGGCTGAGCCCAGGGCTTGCTGAGGGTGAGACAGGCAGGGACAGCAGCACTGGAGCGGGCGGTCCTGCGGGTCCTAGGGTGAGGGCTGCTACAACTGTTCTCCTGTTGAAGGAAAATGTCTTAAACCACGCTCAAAATCCATACTGCGGTGAATCTGGCTTACACCAGACAGTAAACAGGGGTAACCTCATCATGGTTTGTACAAGTTAAAAGGGTCCCTGTTATTACTGCAACGACCGGAGAACTCTTTCTTCAACAGGTGGATACTAACATTGCCATATTACAGTTGAGGAACTAGGGATTAAAAAATTATTTACCAATAAAACTGCCCAAAACAACAACTAGTAAGCTACGGAGATGTGAAATAAAGTCCACTGCTAACTCGGAGTTTTGTGGACCTGAGAATCTGATGAAGGTTACAAACCCTTTCTCCTGCAGAGGGCGTTACTCAGTGGTAGAGGACATGCTTAGAGGGCCCTAAGCTCTGGTTCAACCCCAGAATCAAATCAAATCAAATCAACTCAACTCTATTTCCAGAAGCAAACATTTTTATACATGCCTTGAATCTTGAGGAGAAATTCTGAATTCCCTCGGAACCTCTAAAATTTCCTCGCAGTTTCAACTGAATGATGACCTCTGAGGGCAGCATATAGTTGGAGCGCAGGAAAGTCACCCCAAGGTGGGTCTGGAGGAAGGACAGAGGCGGACACGGGAGCCCCACAGCCCAGTCCGGCATGTGCTTCCCAGAAGCACTGGCTCTAAAGGAAATCTCAGTGTCTGCCAAGAAGGGGAAAGGTTTCCCTAGGGTGGGGGCCAGTGCTCCTGCATGTGGCGGGAAGATGTGAGGCTGGATTCCAGACAGCAGGCCGCACTGCAGCACTCAGAGGAGGGCAACTTAGGCGCGCAGGTGGACTCAGGGCCGCTGCTCCAGCTTCCAGGTCTCCTGCCACCGCTGTGGTGGGACTGAGACACTCTGCTAGGACAGGCCCTGCTTGCCCAAACCAGCCCATGTACCCATGTCTCTGCAAGGTGGCTGCGGACCACATAGCTCCAGTCAAAGGGACACCCATGACCTGGTGGAAGAGAAACCACTTCTCCCCTTGTGACAAGCTAAAACAAAGCATGAAGATCACAGAAGGTGCTGGGGCGGCCAAACCCTAGAGGGGAGCCAATGAGAGAGAGGGAGACGGGAGAGAGAGAGACAGTGGGAAGGACAGAGAGAGAGGGAAACAGTCCTTGGTGACACCACCGAACTCCTGAATCAAGCGTTTCTAATAGCCTACATCCTCTTCAGCTGCTAAACGCGTTTCTGATTTACAGATAGCACTCCTATAGCACAGTATTTAGATTTCATTCTAAATTGTTGGGAACTACTGAGTTGTTCAGCAGGAGATAAATGCTTTGCATTAAAATGACGGGTAGAGTTCTACAAGACAAATACTAGAGCAGAATTAGGGGTGACACCTTGAACTGGGAGGGCAGCAGCACGCGTGGGGAGACGGGAGGGCAGGGGCAGCACTGTGTGGGATGCTGAGGCTGGGCTCTGGTCAGATGGCAGGCAAGGCAAAGCAGGTTCTGACCCCATCCTGCTGCTTTACTTCTAAATGACCATCTCCCAAGCAAGGTAGACTCTCCCTCAAGTTACCTACTTTTAAATTCTAAGGCGAGTATTTTACTAATGGGCCCCACAAAATGCGAAGGTATTTAGAAGAGGAACATAATGTGATGGCAAAGATAATGATCCAGTCTGTGGCTATTGATGTCTCATTTGCATGCCAGGCCCCGGCACCCAGGCCAAGAAAACCATACACACTAGGACTTTTTTTTTTTGGTAGTGCTGGGGATTAAACCTGGGCCTTGCAGGGAAAGCATGCACTCTGCCTCTGAGCTACATTCCCAGCCCCTTAGACACAAGCGGGCCAAACACCTAGGACATAAGATCATCACACACATGGGGAAAGAGGAACAGAAGTGAGACTGCCTCTATTCCACACGTCTAAAGCTGGGCATAAAAGGAAGAAAGTGATTGATTTTCTCTTTCATTTGCTGGAGGACCGCCTGTATGAGGAGTAATAAACGACCCTGAACCAGAAGCGGGATCTAGCCGCCCTCCCTCTGGTATCAGCTTCGGTGTGCAAACAGTGCTGACTCTTTCCTTTCGCTGTCTGCAGGAACTTTACCCTCCTGCTAGCATTTAGGCAGCAACGATCTGCTCCTCTCTAGGACTCTGGTGTGCCCACAGCTCTCTGTCCCTCCATGTCCTCCACATTCGCATGAAAATACCACTAGGACACCTAGGAATCTTTTATTTGTATTTTTTTGGTGCTAGGGATTGAGATGGCAGTCTTTGCACTGAGCTATATCTCTGGCCCTTTTTTTATTTTTTTAATATTTTGAGACATGGTCTCACCAAGTTGCTCAGGCTGGGCTTAAATTTAGGATTCTTCTGCTTCGGCCTCCCAGAATGCTGGTATTGCAGGTGTGCACCATCATACCCAGCACAGCCGGAGTATCTCAAGCAGCTGTTGGTCCTAAAATTACTTACCCGCCAATTCCAATGACAAAGGCTTTCATGATTGGCTTTGAAAATCACGTCTTCCTAATATTTCCTAGAGTTAAAAAAAAAAAAAAAAAGAAAAATGAATGTGTACCAATTAGCTATCGAGGGAGGTAAGAAAGTGACCCTGAATTCACAGCAGCAGTAAATCGAGGATAATGACGTGGTGGCTGGACCATCCCAGCCACATTTCTCACAGGTGGGGGAGCTTCAGGCCTGCAGGCTTCTGATGGCAGACAGGCTACTGTAAAGTGAGGCAGCTGATCGGTCCTCAGGGCCTGCCAAGCAACCGGGAGGGAACTGACACCTTTGGGTCCCTGTTTCAGGCACAGCAGGGTCTAGGGTTTCAGCTGCCTCCTGGTCAGGGCCCTTTCCCCTGAAAATTCAGTCACCAGGTGGCAGGGAGGCCTCAGAGGTAACCTCTTTTCTCCCCTCCAGAAAGAGGAAGCACATCACTGCTAGCTGGGGGGAAACAAAGCCAATGTCCTTTTCCAGCACTCTTTCCTAACTCTTGCCTAGGTCTAGGGGCTGGTGAGGCAAATGCTTTTCGAAATGGACCAGACAGTAAATATTCGAGGCTACTTGGGCTAAGAAGTCTAATCTGAGTTATTACATTGGGACTTTTGCAACAAAAGAAAAAGCAAATTTTCACAAAAATTTTTGTATTATTTAACGTACATACTCATAATTGAGTGCTATTTTGGAGGGGGGTTAACATAAGCCTGCTCATGATAGGAATGTTATTTCTCTTTACTTGGAATAACATTTCTTTCACCTAGATTTTTTTTTTTTTTTTGAGACAGTGTCTCACTATGCAGCCCAGCCCAGCCTCAAACTTGCAATGATCCTCCTGTCTCAGCCTCCAGAGTGCTGGGATTACAGATGTGTGCCACCACACCTGGCTTTCCTTTACCTAGATTTCTAAACTAGTGTTCTCTGTTATGAAACTGCAGGAGTCAGGCGGGTGGCCAGACTTAGGCAGCAGGCTGCTCGTTGACCCCTGGTCTAGGGGCAGAGGGCATTTCACCTGGCCACTAGGCTCCATCAAAGTGGCCATTGGGGCATATATCAGGCTACGTGAAAAGCTGGAGCGTGGCTGGCTGCAGGGACCCTGAGAAGCAGGATTCTCACGGCCATTCCTGATTGAAGCTGCTTTGTCTGTTTGCTCAGGAAGGGTGCGTAGCCGGAAGTGGGTGGCTTCTGGCTCCCCATTTCTGTCCCTGGCCTCCCTGAGGAAGGGCTGTGGAGAATAGCCTGATGAGGAGAGGGCTGCATGGCCTTTGCTGCTTCTCAACCTGCCCGGAACACAGAGAATCCGAAATTCAAGCCTGGCCTGAACGGAAGCGAACCAGCAGGAGTGGGGTATCTCAGTTCCCCTGGCGCGTACCGCTGGATATGGCCTCCGTCCAAATGTGGATCAAGGGAACGACTGCATTCAATGAATACACAGTAATGTAGCTTTCCTGCTTCTGAATTTTATTTTGTCTTATTTTTAACAGTTCTTTTTTGGGTAAGGATCAACTGCCCTTTATCGTGAGATGGGATCTATCTTTTTTGGTGGTAACTGAGTTTTCTCTCAGGAAATCATGTCACTAGATGGTAGTAGATTGGTGCCCTCGCGCAGCAAATTTTAAACAAAATTGCAAAATTTTATCATTCATTGTTCTCATCCCATTTAATTTTGGGTAGTTTGCTGGTGCAAAAATCCAAGCATAGAGAAACATAGGCTTAGCTGTCACTATTAGAGGTGGAGACTGGCCACAACTTGATGACAAGCCCAAGATCAGACACATAGTGACAGAAAAGCCAGGCATGAGCTAAATCCGCGAAGGCAGCATCTTCCCATCATTCCAAGCGGCTACACTTTATTACCAACAGCACAGAAAGGGCTGACGGCTTGGATGTATCACATTGTCACTCCTATTGATGTATTATTGATGGGCACTGTATTTGCTGTGCACACTGAATGGAAAGGGCTGCTGGTCCCCTTCCAACTTTGACATCTGTGTGCACACGTGAGGAGAACACATCGGCTTCCTAGCACGTAAATGACAAGAGCAGCTGTCACTCCACTGTGGCAGGGGACACCTGTGGAAACTTTATGAGTTGCTAGAAAACCAGGAGTGAGAAGAGTCAGGAACCTACTCAAAACATTCTTCGGGCAAGAAGCGGAGTGAACTTCTACAGCAAAATCAGATTTTTAACAAAGCAGATACCCCTAGCTCTACATAGATCAGCATCCTCCTGTGCAAGGCAGTCAGGCTTGTCTAGCAATGAGCAGGTGACAAAGTGAGCGGGCTGGGGAGCTGGGGTGGGCAGGGAGCAGGCGGGTAGCTGGTCTCAGTGCCAGGGTGTGCAGGGGGTGGGCCTACCAATCCTTGAGAAATTCGGAGTGACTCGCAGGGCCACCTCAACGGAACTTCAGGCTCAGGCCTGGCATTGTCCACCCCCATGTCACATCTCGCTCCTTCTTTAAAACTACTTAAAAATCAAATTTAATGTTTGCGATCAAGAGCATCCTAGTGGTAGGACAGATGTGCCGCCTCCAATCTCGCAGAATGTGTATGGAGTTTATTTTCCCAACGTGTGCAAAGCTTTCTAAGCAGCAGTATTTGCAAGGGGGTTGGACAGACAGACTGGGACAATCAATAGCAAACCCAAAATGAATCATTTTAATACTCATTTAATATTTAAGACTTTTATGTTTTCACTGAGTAAAATGTTGACTTTTCCCCCCATAACTGGTATATTTATGTTTAATACAGTTCACTATTAGCTCTTGGATTTTTTAACCACAGACTGGCTCCAAGGGCATGTGGTGAGTCAACACTTTGTAAGGAAATGAGCAACTTCCTCACACAGTGATGGCCTGAGAGATGACAACTTTGGACAAGGCGTGCTTTTCAAATGTGTCTGAAGGGTGGTGATCTGCTAAAAAGAGTGAAATGCTTTTAGGATTTCTCACTCATTTATTTTAGTCAACACATATTTGACTGTTCTTCCTCCAAACGAGGCAGTTTTTTCCTCCTTGTTTAAATATTGCCCACTTTCCGTAAATTCAGAAATCTCCCAGTGCTGGAGTTTCCATAAACACAATCCATGTCCCTTTCCAGTTAGAATTATTTTGTAGCAGAAAATCTGAAGCTTTGTTTCATACAGGCTCTTACATAACAGTTCCCCCCCCCCAAATACTCATTAGCTTTATAACATTGATGCTGCCACTTAACTCAGTGTGCTAGGTCAGAGCTAGGCCGGTTTTTTTATAAAGTGCCAGGCAGGAAATGTTTTCAGTTTTGCCAGTAGGTAGCTACTCAGCACTGTAGTGGAAGAAACAAGCCACCACACACAACTCATCCACTGCTGGACATGGCTCTGCACTAGTTCAAACTTGCTTGATGGACTCTGAAATCTGAATTCATACAATTTTCACATTCCACAAAATATTGCTTCTTATCTGGGCATGGTGGTGCACTCCTGTAATCCCAGCACTTGGGAGGCTGAGGCAAGAGAATCCTTTCCAAGATCCAGACCAGCCTGGGCTACAAAGTGAGCCCAAGCCCAGCCTGAACTGCGTAGTGAGACCTTGTCTCAAAACGACAAAAAATTTTACTTCTTAAAGATAATTATTATTAATTTGTTTCCTTCTCGGACACTATAAAGGGCAAGAAGCATTCCTATCAGTCTTCACCGACTCGAGAGGCCACAGGTTGTCAATCAGTGGGGCTGCAGTCTGTCTGTCTCGTCTCTGCCAGCAAGTCTCATATGATAAAGGAAAATTTGAAACTTACAACCTGTCAATATACTAAGGGCAGCAAAGGCAGGCCCAGCCCTTTTAGACTCAGCCAGCCTCGAGATTCCCACGCCAGGTGCAACTTGTAGGACAGACAGAACTCTGCCACAAAGTCCATCCTGCGGTGCTAACTTGGTTGGAGGCCAGTGCCGGATTCCTTCTGCTGGCCCGCCCGAGCCCTTGACCTTCCCGTGCATGGCAGGAAACCTCCCTCGGCCCGGAGCAAGCCCTGACCCAGCCCGTGTAACCGACTTAAAAGCAACCTGCGATCAGCCTTTGTACCTCCCGCCTAAGACAAACGCAAAGGTCAGTTTAACCCCAAGACGCGGCTAGTCTGGGACTCAGTTCCCCAGCCCTATAGCGTACACAGAGCTGCCTTCCAGCCCTTCCGTGCTGCGCGTCTTCCATCCGATGCGGTCCCCGCCACGCGTGCCGGCCCGGCCGGGCCCAGCGTCCCCACGAGACTCACGAGATGCACCCGTGGGCGGGGACCCGTGCGGCCGCCCCGCGGCGACGCAGGCAGGCGGAGACTCACCTGGGGCCGGAGCGGGCGGGAGAGCTCCAGGCGCCGCAGGGCTCCGGGGAGCCGGCGCTCGGGGCCGCAGGCTGGGGCCGCGGCGACCCAGACCACTCCAGGGGGCGGGGCTCCACGCGCGTAGTCTCGCGCCCTCGCCCCCGTGCGGCTCCGGCGCTCTGCCGTCGGGCGTGCGCTGTGGCACCTCCCTCTCTCCGCCCGTCAGGTTCCGTAGCCAATGAGCGCGCGGCAAGGCGGCCACTTCCTGGTCGGCGCGCGCTCCGGCGGCCGCGGGGCGGGGAGGGGCGGCGCGGCGCGGCGCGGCGCGGGGCGGGGCAGGGCGGGGTGGCACTCGGCGCTGCGCCTGAGCTGCGTCCGCGCGCGGCACAGCCAGGGGTGGGCAGGTCCCGGAGCGCAGCGCCGCGCTCGCCTGACAGCAGGAGAGGCGGGCGGCCCGGTGCCCGCCGGTGGGCTTTGCGCGCGCGGTCGGCCAAGCTTCGCGCTCCAGGAAGCGAGATGTCGAAGCCGCCTCCCAAACCGGTCAAACCAGGTGAGAGGCGCGGCGCCGAGCGCGGCGAGGGACGGCGCGGAGCGGCCGGGGCCGGGGCCGGGGCCGGGGCCGGGGCCGGGGCCGGGGCTGGGGCCGAGGCCGGGCGCTGCGCTCGCTCGCTCGCTCGCTCGGGCCGCGCCTCTCCGCTGGCGCGGGGACTGTAGGAAGCGCGTCCGGAAAGGGTCGCCCTGGGCTGCGCCGCAGCTTTGACGGCGCTTTCCGGGAGGCCGGGGCCCTCGCGGGGTCTCGGGCACTTCCTCTTCCTCGCCGCGCGGCGCTGTCCGTGCGCGCCCTGGCTGGCCGGGCGGACGGGAAGTGCGCCGCTGCTTCAGGGCGCGGCCGGGCTGAGGGACCCGCGGGGACCCGGCGGGCGAGCGGGCGGGAGGAGCGGCCCCGACCGCCGTTCGCCGGCCCGGAGTGGGACGGCTCCTCGGAGCCGCCTTGGGGCTGCTCGTCCTTTATTCCGTTCTTGGAATATTTTCCGCGATGTGGCGAGAGGAGAGAATCGAAAGGAACCGACAGAGGTCAATCCGTGGCTGCGGCGAACCCTCACTCAGTGCATTGTTTTGGGGAGGTAATGACGGGAAGCGTAAGAACATCAGGGACCTCAGTTTTTTTCTCTCCCAGCTCTTGTAATGTCTACAGAGGCTGAAACTTAATCCATGTTCATCAGATTTCGAAGTATCTTTAGTTGCAGGTAGTTTCCGCGATTATTTCCTTGAGTTTTCTGATCGTTGATCAAGCGCTACAACTTTCATAGTTACCCAGATTTCTTTGCCATCACGGGGACCAGTTTCAACTCTTAAAAATAATGTACAGACTCACATAGGTTAAATAGTCCTTCGCTGGGAATTTAGATTGGGCGGCCTGGGTGTGGAGGAAGTCGCGAGACCCTTGGGCTGGAGCGAGGATGGGCGTGGCGACCGAGGCTCTGCCGGGGCGGGAGACGTGGAACCGAAGCAGAAGTCAGTGTTTTAGGTGCGCGTAGACTAGGTGGCCCCTTTCTAAACCAGGACCGCGTGTGTCCAACAGAGTAGAGCTGTTCTTCTTTTAACTGAACCAGATATTTCAAAGGATGTCCTGAGAATCTGCCCGTGAGGTTTTCCTCGCTGTAGACATTAAGTGAAGTCTGTGATGCCTCTCCGGAGTGGGGAGCACCGCTTGCGCACGGGGGCGCGTCCCCGGTGCTCCTGCGCGCCTAGGTTTAGGGATCCCGTGTTATCCATCGATCGGGGGACGCTCACAGGAACCATTTTCTTGTCTGACACCACTGTTTTCTCCTCCTCTTTAGAAAATGGAAAAACACCTAAAGTTTTCTACTGCTTGGAGAGAACTTTGTCGCCATACCAATTTATAAGTGGAGTCCACACATAAATAAGGTTACCACAGTAATAGGCTTGTTGGTTCAGTAACTTACAGTGAGAAATAGTACTGTCTGTTTGACTTGACACAGCGCAAACTCGGTGGTGTGACTCTGGGGTAAACCTGATGGTTCTCTTCCACAGTCATTGCCCTGGGCATGGAAGGGGCTCCTGGTCCTTAGGGTTCTGTCAGGGTGCTCTGGACAGTCACCCTTGATTAG
The DNA here is from genome assembly GCA_004027455.1 of Hydrochoerus hydrochaeris. Taxonomy (NCBI): domain Eukaryota; kingdom Metazoa; phylum Chordata; class Mammalia; order Rodentia; family Hydrochaeridae; genus Hydrochoerus; species Hydrochoerus hydrochaeris. Next base: position 624,452 of record PVLA01000217.1, read on the forward strand.
CAGCAGCAAGGAGAGTAGCGTTACACTGTTATTGTTCTGCTGTTTCATAGACCATACTGGCCGAAGCAAACTTGGGCTTGGCTCAGGTGTATTTTATTTTTGCTTTATTCCTTTTTTTTTTTTAATGCCCTGCTTCGTTCTCCAAAGACTTCTGAAAATACAAATGTGTGTGTGTGTGTGTGTGTGCGTATAATTAGAGAAAGAGGGAGAGAGAGGTTATATAGAGGCTGGGAAGAATAATAAGAGGAAACAAGGAGAAAAACTAATTTACAGAATGATGGCTTAAGGTCCTACAGAATTACCGAATGAGGCCTGTAGATTTAGTTCTCAGCGTCAGATGGAGAGAACAGGTGTAAGCTCCCTGTGTTCATAAAGTTAAAGTATGTCAGTTACTCTGAGAAGTTTTTTAATGGCCCTGAAACCCGAGACCCAAACTTTTCCCATTCTGTTAAAGTGTTTCTCTACAAAAAAGATGAGAGCAGCAAGATCCTGGCAAAACAGCGTGGCCAATTCAGTAGCTGCACTAAAAGCTGAGGACCTGCACGGTGCTTAGTGAAGGATTTTAATAGCAAGGGGTGTTACCAGGTGAAGTGGGTTAAACTTCTCTCAGGATGAGCACTAAGCATGGGAGCTGCTCAGGCAGGCCTGGCTGGTCCCGGAGCCCAGCCACTCTGCGCATCCTGAGGCTGCAGTAAAGTCGCCTTGTTGGTGCTTCTGCTCATATCCAGAGATTGTTTGTTAAACAATTCTTAATAAATGTAGCTTCCCTTTTAGGCCCTGTGCAAGACACGAATTGCAAGGAACAATGAATGATTAGCTCTGAGCCTTGAGGGTCCTGGGTCAAATGAAGATTTGTGAATCTACAGATGCCCTGGATTGTCCCATATATAGAACTGGATGACTGATCTCATCCATCGTGCTAACAAAATCTTATAATGTAAAAATAAAAGTAATATATTTGTTACAAGTAGAAAATTTGGCAAGTGTAAGTAAATATAGTAATATAAAATGTAAAAATCACTATCAACTAGTGATAATCATTTAACATTCGCTTCTATAAATCCATTTCATTAAAACAAATTTAAACAGTTATCTTCAGGATGGTGTCTCTGCTTGGACTGTAAGTGTCTTACTCTTGGTGGGTGTATGTTTGAGACATTCTAAACAACACTTCCTCTAATCTGTGTAGAAGTAACAATTCTTTCATAGTTGACCATGATCTTTTTTGTTAGGATCATTTTTGGCCACTTGAGGTTTGTTACTGCAGCACTTCCTTCTAATCGTTAGATGAGCTAGTTCAGATCAGTGGTCAGATGTGTAATAATTTGAGTCTTCAGCTCTTTCTAAACCAGCTCTCTTCTCCTAAACCAGCAGCTGCTTAGTCGTTCACATGGACCATTTAGGTCTTCAGTTACTCTTAGGAGCCATATACATGCATCAGTTAGGATGACCCTAGCTGGCCTGCTAGAATGCAGAAGACAGAATTTTGTTCTGACCAAAGACTATTTTATTTGTCTATAATTTTATTTATCTATAATTTTATTACCACGTGCTTGCAGTACATAATTTTCATTTATCGTGGGGTATGTGTACACATCCATAACACATTTTCATTCTTTTTTGTGTCCTTCCTTCCTAACCCTTCCTGGTCCTTCAATTTCCATTTTTTCTTTGATTCTTTTTAAATCCCTTTCCCTTTCCTTCCTTCCATCCTTCCTTCCTTCCCCTCTCCCTCCATTTCTTGTTTCCCTTCCCATCTGAAAAAGATCTCCCACTTCCTGTTAACTATTCTTTTTTTTGCTCTTTCTTGTATTTTGGGTTTTTAGAAGAGATATAATAAACTCGCATACCTGATTTCACTTAGCATTGTGGTCTCAGCGTGCATCCATTGACTTACAAGTGCCTGAAGTTTATCATTCTTTATGTCAGAATAGTACTCTGTTGGGATAAATACCAAGTTTTCTGTTTTTCCTTCAATTTTTTAAAAATTTAAAGATAATAAAACCCAACAAAACAGAGTAAAACCAGTCAAAACAAAGCAGTGAAAATGGTGCAGAGCTTCAAAGCAAGATAACAGAAAAGCAACAATGGCTACCATAGTGTATCTTGCTATCTTTACAATAGGTATCCGTTCCATCAGACACAGTAAGATCAAGCAAAACAGAATAAAACCAATCAAAACAGAATATTGAATAAAGCAAAATAGTAAATTGAAACAAAACAGTGAGAACAATATTGGATTTCAAAAACAAGACAGAAGGGAATCCCCTGTATTTGCTATATTGCATACTCTTCTCCTCCTACTAGATGCTCAGACTACTTAGGCCTGCAAAGTCAGTCAACAGTACAAGCATTCAGTTGTTTTATACCTCTGTTGCTATCAACTCAGCCTGTCCTCTGAACCAGCCAGTTGCTTAAGGGGTGGTGGTGGGGTTGGTTCTTGATTCTGAGCCCGCACGGGTCTGCTCACAGGAGGCTCCATCTTCCTGGGCCCCATGTGGCTTGTACGGCTTACTGGAATGGCAGACTGGCTTCTTGATTTTCATGTGTTCTTCCCAGGCCCAAGTGGTGTCTGCCAACTTGCGGGAGGAACGATCTGGCTTCTCTTGCTGGCCTGTGTGGCTTATTGGCAGGGCAAATTGATTTTTTCTAAATACCAAATTTTCACTGTGCGTAGTGGCGTACTCACGTCATCCCAGCACTCAGGAGGTTGAAACAGGAGGATCATTGCAAATTCAAGAGCAGTCTGAGCTACAAAGTAAGGCTAAGGCCAGCCTGAACTGCATGGTGAGACTGTCTCAAAAAAGACAGAACAAACAAAAACCAAAAAATACCCCACAGATTTTATCTGTTCATCTGATGATGGACATACAGGCTGTTTCCACAATCTAGCTACTATAAATTGTGCTGCTGTAAACATGAGTATTTGCATGTATTGCTATAATATGAATTTGGACTCTTTTGGGAGGATGTTTTAAGAAGGGGAATCATTGGGTCAAATGGAATTTGAAATTTAACTTTTTTTTTTTTTAAGTCTGAGTCTTGTTACATAGTTCAGGCTGGTTTTGAACTCACTGTGTAGTCCAGGCTGGCCTTGAACTCTCAGCAATCTTCCTGCCTTAGCTTCTTGACTCCTGGGATTACAGGCTTGCAGAAACACGCCCAGCATCTGTGTTTAGTTTTTGGAGGGCTCTCCACGGTTTGCTTTCCCACAGTGCATGTGGAAGGGTCCCCCTCCCCCTAGCCTCAGCAGCATTTGTTACTAATCAGGTTTCTTTCTGGAGTAAGATGTTATTTCAGTGTTATATTAATTTTTATTTCTCTAGTGGCCAGCAATGTTGAACGTTTTTAACGTATATTTATTGGCCATTGATGTAAAAAGTATTTCATTTAGGGCACTCATGTTTTGATTGGGACTTTTATTTTGGGAGAGGATCTGTTTTTTTTTTTTTTTTTTGAGTTCTCTATATAGGGTCTGCCAAAAACATATATGTACTTCAGGAAAAGAAAAATTTGTATAAATTTAATGCTAAATTTATTGTGATATTATGAGAGTAGTAGAAGTTACCTTTGGTCTCTGTGGTTACAAGAGGTGCTCAAAGTGGTGGTCATTAGTTTCCAGACATTGATGAGTTCAGGGAACTGCTGCGTGAATGACCTTGGTCACTGAGGTTGCTGCACATGCATTTTCAGTTTCTTCTCTAAGGGACAGCAGTGTAGTGGGTTTTCTGTGATACAGGACGCCCTCTAGGATCCCCTTGTGCAAGGGTAACACCATCTGTTGAAAAGCAACATACTGTTTTTCTTTTCAAGGAAGAGCTGGTAGAATTTTTCTCATTCTGTTGTCCCTTCACTCTGTTTGTTGTTTCTTTGCTGTGCAGAAACTTTTCAATTTGATGTGATCCCATTTGCTGATTCTCGGTATTAATTCTGGTGCCCTTGGAGTTCTTGCCTATGTCAATGTTTTCAGGAGTTTTGGCTGTTTTATCTTCCAGCAGCTTAAGTGTCTCTGTTTTAACATTTAGATCTTGGACACATTTTGATTTTAACTAAGGTCATGGTGTGACACATGAGTGCTGTGTGTGGATGGCCAGTTTCCCTGCACCACTTATTACACTTATTTCGTCTTCCAGTGTATGATTTTGGCTGCTTTGTCAAAGATCAGGTAGTTAAATGTGTCTGGGGTTGTTTGTGCTTCTTCCACCCTGTATTCTTGTGTCTGTTTTTGTTTCAGTACCATGCTGTTTTTTTTTTTTTTTTTTTTTTTAATCATAGCTTTGTAACATAACTTCGAATCTGGGATTGTGATTCCTCCTATTTTACTATGGCTGTCCAGAATTTCTTTTGCTATTCTGTTTCATTTCTTGTTTTATATGAATTTTTGGATTTTTTCTCTACATCTGTGAGGAATGCTGTTGGTATTTTGTTTGGGATTGTGTTAAATATATATGAGTTTAGGAAATATTGTCACTTTTTACTGTATTGGTTCTGCCTATACAGAAATGCTATTGGTTTTTGTGTGTTGACTTTATATCCTTTATATCCTGATAAACAAACTGAATTTGGTTTTTCATTCCAGGAGTCTTCTGATGGAATTTTTTGTTCCTTCTATGTGGAGGCTTATACTATCTGCAAATAATGATAATTTGACTTTTTCCTTTCCTATCTTTATCCCTATTTTTTTCTTTTTCTTGCTTGATTGCTCTAGCTAATTTTTTAAGGACTGTGTTAAATAGCAGTGTTGATATGGACACCCTTGTTTTATTCCTGATTTTAAAGGGAAAGCTTTTCGTTTTCCCCCATTTAATACTATGTGGGCAGTAACTTTGTCATAAATAAATGGCTTTTATTAGATTGAGGTAAGGTCTTTCTATACCTATTTTCTTCAGGATTTTAATCATCAGTGGATGTTGGATTTTGTCAAAGGCCTTTTCTGAAGCTATTGAGATGATCATGTCATTTTTGTCTCTGCTTCTGTTTATGTGAATTATATTTATCACTTAGTGTATTGATACATCGTTACATCCCTAGAATGAAGCATAGGTGGTTATGGCATGTGACCTTTTTGATGATTTATTGCATTCTGTTTGTCAATATCTTACTGAGGGATTTTGCATTTATGTTCATTAGAGAGATTGGCCTGGATTTGGTTGGATCCTTGTCTGGTTTTGGAATTAAGGTAATGCTAGGGATGATTTTGGGAGTATTCTTTTCCTTTTAATTTCATTAAAGTTTAGAGGTATTGGCATTAGCTCTTCCCTGAAGTTGTTATGAAAATTGGCAGTGATTCCATCTGGTCCTGGGCTTTTTTTAGTAGGTAGATTTTTTTTTTTTAAATTACTGCTTTGATTTCATTGCCTGTTACTGGTAATGTAGGACATTAAGTCTCTTTGGTTTGGTTGGTAATCGGTATGTTTTCACAAGGACTGTTATAGAGACTTTCTGAGTCTTGACCTAAGGTTAGGTAGAAGGTACTGAATGAGATTTGGACTTAGAATCGCCTCATACTGGTCAGGTTTGACAACTGTCCATTGTGTTGGAAGCTGATATCTGACATTGGCTGTATCTTTCAAATGGCTTATTGATTTTGGTGGTAAAAGTAAAGCTCTGTAAGTATCTCATGTGTCTTATAAAAATAAACTCAAAGTTTAGAAGAGGCAAACATCAATGTTCTCAGTTCTTTTGTTATTCATACTAAATCCACAAACCTGCAGAGACATTACACATATGCTGCTTAGCACTTGTGAGAGAAAAAATGTCATCTAAAATGCTCCCAACTTTTGTATAATTCCCCATCCCGAAAAAATACATTCAGCAAAGGTCAGAGTCTGAGGTCATTTCTGAAATATGCATGATGAGTAGTTTTGTTTTGTAAATGTGATGCTGTCTGTAAACCCAGCAGCAGAATGAAGTTCAACAGGAGCATCTGGGGACTTCCAGGGTGGTGGTCACCATGGGGTGATGTTAATAGTTAGTATCTGTTTGGCCCATGTCTCAGGCACCAGGCGAGCGCAGTACCTGCTCTGTCTCCTGACTATGAGACGAGTCCTAATAGCCCTCTTCTAGGAATGAATTAGTACCTGGGAAGGATAAGTACACTGCACCGGTGCTAGTGGTGATTGGTGTGGCCAGGAACAGAACACAGGCTTTGACTTGAGCCTAGGCATTTGGAGCAGAGAAACCCGTGGGATGGACCTGCTATTTATTAACATGTATAGCTGTAGTGTTGGTGTTTGCTCTGCATAATTCCTCTTCTGTTGGGTCACTGCTGTGGTAGTCTGTCCACTTTTAAAAAACGGATCAGTGACGTATTCCATTGTAACTGCACACTACCCTGAAGTGTTCATGAATGACAGAGCCATAAAAAGTTTTGATACATAATAAAGCCTGTTTGGGAAAAAGTGGGGAAATGATATGTTCAGCCTTTCTTTATAGCTTCACCGTAAAGTAGCCAAAGCGGGGGGCTGTGTTCTTCAGGGGGGCATTCTTCCGCCTTGAAATCCTAAGATCTCCTCGCTCTTGTGTCCAACAGCTGTACCTCTTCACTTCCATGTGACTAGTGCGGTGAGATTTTCTGATGCATGTCTTACACCTCGTGCTCTGTGAGGCCATCAGCACAGTTGTCCTCCCTTGGCTGATGTACAGGGGAAGGCAAAACACTTAAAAAAAATAAGAGCAGCTCTTTGTGGGCGAGTGTGAGTGAACTGTTAAAAATGTTTGTCAAAGAAATAGCAGTATTAGTACCAAGAGAGCTTCCTGGTTCTTTTACCTGCCTGGTATTCCATCGTCTGTATGTATGTATGTGTGTATGTATTTTTTGATGCTGTACTAGGGATTGAGTCTAAGGCATTTGCAATGAGCTCCTTCCAGCTCTTTTTAATGGTTTTAAATTTTGAGACAGGGTCTCACTGAGTTGCCCAGGGTCAGTGTGAACTTGTACTCCTGCCTCGGCCTCTCAGAGTGCTAGGATTCTAGATGGATCACCAGTCCAGGTTCCATCCAAACCAATGCGTACTTACACTGTCTCCTGTCTTTTGTTGTAATAGTGTTAAAACAACTTTGTTTGGGTCATTCCTGGCAGGGGCCATGCTAATCTCTGTATCATTCCACTTTTAGTATATGTGTTGCCAAAGTGGACACAACTTTGGTTTACACATGCAAATCCATAGGATAAAGTGGATTTGTGGTGTTGGCAGGTGTGTGCAAGTTCATTTCATGGACATTTACATATTGGTTATATTTGTGTACATTCTTACCAAAAATGTGTATATGTGCCTTAAGAGAAAAATCATTACACTTTTGACTATTCTGGTGTGACCAGGGGACGGGAGGCTGAGCGGGTGTCAGACAGGAGGGGCGACTGAAGCAGGGTCTTGAAGGATGAGGAAGAGTTTGCTGTATGACAGACTCAAGTAGAAACAGAACAGCACATCCTCCTGTCCATGTTGGACTGACTGCATTGGCACTCAGATTCTGAGAAGCCGGGAAAGCTTGGTGCAGACACGGGAAGTGAAAACTGGAGACTTTTTTTTCACTTGAATTAAAGAGAAAGCCCTTTACCTGATGTAACTGGAATATGGTACATGTGCTCACTCAGAAGGCAAGAACTTTCTTTTTCTTTTTTTTTTTTTTTCCTAAGCTAAGTCTTGGTAAATCTAACTCTCCCAGGCTGGGCACCAGCCTGCTGTCCTCCTGCCTCAGCCTCCCAGGGGTCAGGGATTACAAGTGAGTAGCACCTGTCCCAGTGAAAAGCTGTCATCCCAGTGCACATGTCAGGCCTCTCTGCAGTTGTCTGTGTATCTGGGATGACTTTAGGCCGAGAGGTGAAGTGAGAGTTGTCACCCACAGTGACTGCCACTTCCTCTTCCTGGGAGCCCCTCCCTTCGACAGGCTCCAGGCTCTTGCCTAACCCTTCCTGCTCTGAAGGACCAGCCTTCAGAAGACACCGAGGCTCTGCGGTCTCCGCGGGCCTTGCAGAGTTCCGAGGCCTTGAAACGGGCTTGTTAGCCAGCTTTGCCTGCTTCCTGATTCCGGGTAGGGACAGGGTCTCTGAGGTCTTGGCACCGGTGCTGGCATTTCCTGGTTGACTAGTAGCTGGAACCTGTTGTTCCATCTGCCCTTGTCCCTTGTCACTTGCCTCTCACTGCTTAGAAACACAGCCAGACAGGTGGGCCCTCCGGCCAGTGGCACTGTGCCTTCCTGGCTTGCTGTCATTCATGGTCTGTGTCACTTCTCCTCTGGGCATGTCCCGCAGGGCTCCTTTCCACTGCAGACCTGATCCTGGCAGACGTGGGTGGCAGGGCCAGTTACTCTCTGCCATTGTCTCCGCCTGTCGGTGTCAGGGCTGCAGCCCACAGAGTGCAGCAACACTGTTTTGCTCAAGACTGGTGTTCGCTTTCCTCTAGGTCCATGGGGCTCTGAGGGTTAACTCACTGTCATCTGATGAACAAATTGACCATCACTGGTAGACCAGTGATGGATGGATTGAACATAATCTCCCTCCGCTCCGTACTTACATTAAAACATGAGGGAAAAAGAAGATTCCGAAAAGGAATGCCCTGTGGGAAGGAGTGGGCTCACTAGTGATAGCCCCGAGCTGCGCCCTGGGGAGTGTGTGGTCTGTAATAAGCATCAGCTTTGGGATCCATCCTGCTCCTGGATTTTAAATGCACTTGCTAGGTCACCCGGCCCTCCTGTGTTCACTGCTGACTGGTGGAGAGTGTCCGGAGCTTGGTGTGCAGATCCCGGTGAGGTCATCGCGGATGCTGAGAGTCAGGCCCGGGGGTGGCCTCTGAGGCGGTCCTGTTTCGAGCGTGTGAAGCGGGCCAGTCCGTTGAAGTGGCGCTGTGGAGGACCCTCACCGAGGAGCAGCAGCGCTGGTAGTGTTGGGCAGGAGCTCTGTGCAGAGCATCACTCAGGACTCCTTTCCCGCAAATTCCCATTTGTCTCTCCTGCCTCTGTTGGAGGTGATTGATCTAAGCTCTGAATTCAAATTCAGATCTTGCTGTATTCTTTTCACATTTGACTCAAGGGAAGAGATGTCTCTTTGAAAACAAAATAAACCTTCCTTACAAGAGTGATTCTGTGTCCACCTATTGCTCTGCTGGTCAGGTCGTTTCCACATAAGAAACCAAAAGCCTCCCTCTCTCCACTCTGAGGAAACAACATTTAAGTATTCCTAGGAATTCTGAATGGTGGCTTCCCTCTCTAGCCCTCAGCACTAAGGATTAAACCACGATTATTTCACTGAACTACATTCATTTCCATGTAGGGTCTTGCTGAGTCGTGAAGTTGTGTAGGCTAGGCTTGAATTTGAGATTCTCCTGCCTCAGCCTTTTAGAATGCTGGGATTACAAAAGTGCTATAGTGGGCAGTATTTTTGTTTTTGAGACAGGACTTGCTATGTACTTCAAATTGGCCTTGAACTCACCATATAGCCCAAGCTGCCTTGTGGTGATCCTCCTGCCTCAGCCTTCTGAGTGCCGGGATTACAGGCATGTGCTAACATGCCTGGTTTACATTGGCAGTTTTAAGGACATAGAGTTATATTGGTAAGGAGGTTAGTTTCATGGTTAAGGCTTTAGCAATCAACAAGAATAATTCTGTTTGTAATTGACAACTTTTATAAAGTGCTCTTGAATATTAATTTTCCAATCACTCTTTAAAATCAAAGATAAGGAACTACCCTTCGCAGGACAGAGGGCAAGAGATGGCAGAGTGATGCTACATGTGGGCAGTGAGCAGGGGAAAAGCGAGTTCCTGTGAGGATTCTGGAGACCTGCGGTTTAGATGGCCACTGCATGCCCTGGCAAGCTGAGCCCCTGCAGGACTGACTGTCCATCTGTCCTTATGAGCAGAGAGAGAGCTTACTGTCACTGTCACCCCACTTTGCTGCCTAACACATTGTGTGGCTCTGCAGGATCCTGGCCGTGGGCAGGAAGCCGGGCATCCCGAAGCTTGAAGGCAGGCTCCACCTGCTGTGTCCCCTGCCCGTCCACCCTCCCGGGTTCCCATTTCTGTAAATACAGAGGTCTTCCGGGACCCTGCAGTGGAAGGGACCTGCTAAAAAGAAGCTGAGGCAAAAGTGCAGCAGAGGAGTTTCATGATCCCCAAGGGTGTCTGTCCTCAGCCCCGCTCCCAGGACATAAGAGAGAGGGAGATTTCTACCCCAGAGAGAGAGCGAGAGCGAGAGCGAGAGAGAGAGAGAGAGAGAGAGAGAGATCACGGCTGGAACTTCCAGAGAGGGGCAGTGTACCTAACCTTAGTTCCTATCTCAGCCAACCACAGCTGTTCTCACATCTGGTCCTGTCCCCTGGGAAAGTCCTAGAGGCACCCTTCCTCCTCTTGGGCACCTCTTCCTTCTCCCGCCCCTAGCTGGTCTGGGAAAATACTGTCACACTTTGGTGGAAGGTTTTTTTCCTGGTCTTTGTGGGCATCACTTGGGCTCTCTCTTGACTCCTGAAGCCAGCTCAGCCCCTCCTGGCTGGCACTGTCTCGACTTCCGGACCCACCAGCCTGGAGCGGGAAGTGACTAGCTGGACATCGCCGCTGGACAGAACAGGAGGCGTTGTCAGTGGAGTGGAAGGCAGGTAGAGGCGTTGTGCGTGATATTCAGGCCACCACTCTCACAGCAGGAGCATGGTTCGCAGCAACACAACTTAAACCTTTGAAATAGTGCCATGGTGACTTGAGAGAACATACAGTTAGGGAAGCGATTTCTACTTTAAAGGACGTGACATTCTCCGAACTCACTGTCCTTTTTCAGGTTTTGTCGTCACTGGAGATGTGGACTTTTGTTGGACCTCTTGCATGTACTGCCTAAGAAAATTTGAACGCTACCTGGGCATGGGTGTGCACGCCTGCCTGTAGTCCCAGCACTCTGAGAGGCTGAGGCAGGAGGATCGCAAGTTGAAGCCTTGCCTGAGCTGTTTAGTGGCTTAGTGAGACCCTTTATCAAAATAAGAAAAAAACAAAAACCCAAAAAACAAAAAATGAGGGGCTGGTGACTTAGCTGAGTCCCTAGCACCCCTGCCCCAGCAAACTCTTTTTGTTTCTGAATGGAGAATGGTTCCATTTTCAAAGATATTGCTGATTCTTTACTCCTTACTGTTTCCTCTTACGATTTTTACTACTTTGCATGCATCCAGATTTCACATTACTGTGTCAGAGCTCTGGTATTCACTAGAGACAGGAAAGCCGGTCAGCGGCAGACTGGTGTCCTGTGTCTGTCAGCATAGCCCTCCTGAGCTGCTGGTGTAAGTGCAGGTGTGTGTCTCTGGGGTCCTCTTTTCTGTTGGTTCGATACCATGCATGTCCTTTATCTAGGTCAGGTCTGAAAGAGGCTCTGCTACGAATATTGAACACAGTTCTAGCATGATACTAGTTGTCTTAGTAGGATGCATCTTTATAGGGCCAAGACTAACACTATTTTAAATATATTCTGAGAGCATTTCATTATTGCTAATAGTACCAGACATCTAAATCTGAATTTTTTTCATTTAGTTTATGACCACTGGTTACACACATTCCTTTGTTAAATGCTCTCTGCTCTGGTGTTTTGTCGGATTGTGAATGTTACCCAGAAATGGACACAAAGTCAGTGTAATTACTCCAAAACAGTATCCAGAAAGTGCGTAGGGGTGAGGAGAATGAGGGGAGGGTGGGGCTGGAGCAGGAGGAGAAAAGAGAAGTGGAAGAAAAAGAACCTTTTAGTTTTACAGATGCATGTATGGTGGTGGGGTGGGGTGGGGTGGGGTGGGGTGGGGTGGGGTGGGGTGGGGTGGGGTGGGGTCTTCCAGTCCGGACGGAGTTGTATTCCTACCTGTGAGTCTCAGCTGAAGTTGAGAAAGTACCTGTGTGAAATTGAGGCAGCCATGCTTTTTAGTTACAGCTCTTCTAGGAAAGAAAAACAGGGTTATGCTCATTTTCAGTAATTATATGGAATTTATGTATTATGCTTAGCTGCTGGAAATAATATTGAAAAGAGTTAAAAGATCAAACTTCAAAAGAAAAAAAGTTTGGGGAGCCTCAGGTGCTGGGTGGGAGGTCGCCCTTCCTGCCCCGGCTTTAGGCGCACGGAGCTGCTGTCCCTGGGTTTCCAGGGCGCTCTGTACTTCCTCACTTGGGCTACCTCCCTCCCCTCTGCAGGGGACCTGCTGCTGTTTTTCCGAATGTGGCCGCCTGTGCTGGCCCAGGTCTCCTCGCCGTGTTCATTGGTGTAGCCTGGGCTCTGTTTCAGTTGTGTTTTTGGTGTCGTTGCTCATCTCCTCACTGAATTTTTTTTCATGGTGATGTCGGTGAGTAAAAGAGAACGGGAAGGCTCCCACTCAGCGGCTGCGGCCAGGGGAAGTGTGAAAACACAGCCTTCCTTCTGTCGGGCGTGGAAGAAGAACACATTCTTTTGGTTGTGCATGGAATTGCTGTGAATTGTACAGTTTAGAAAATAGGATAAGTAGGAACCATACTTCTACCATCCTGAGATAACAGTGTTATTTTGATATTTTCTTAGTTTCTATTTTGTTTTATATAATTGATTGTGTGTGTATTATCACCAGCCTTTTTAATATAATAGCAAAATATATTTCCCAAAAGTTAATCTTTAAAGAATATGATAAAACCTTCTAAAAAAGTATATGTACCCTTTACTTCAGCATATGTGTACGTTTACGCATTCATACATTTCCAATTTTTTTTAATATTCATGGTAATTGGTTTAAAAGATGACAAACTTAAACTCATTTAGTTTTTTTTTTTTTTTTAATTGGTACCAGGGATCAAACTCACGACCATGCGCTTGCAAGGCAGGCGCTTATGCTACTGAGCTAAGTTCCCAGCCCCCACTCATTTAGTTTTTTTAACAGTCATTAAGGTGCATAATACCACCTGCTGTGCTATTGCTTAAAAAATACACTAAGATGTCTCTGGTGGATGCGGTGAACGATGGATTTCCAAACATACAGGACCACAATTCTGGCACTATTGTTCTGCGTAGTGGAGACAAACACACAAGAAATAATCCCCAGATTCTGTAACAGGCATAGTAATTAATAACAGCTGAGGTTTATGGGCGCACACAGTGTGTTCGGAGTTCCCTGGTATTTAGTAGAAGGTGACATGTTTAATCCCAGAGCCGGCACTAAGAGCTCAGCTGTCTGACCAGGAGTCAGGATGGATCCGAGTGAGTCCACTGTACTGGGGATCTCAGAGCCTAGCGCCGTCTCCACTGCTCTCCCTAGTCCTGTGAGCTGGACTAGTGACAGCTTGCTAACCTCAGTTTCCACGGTTGTGAAACAGAACAGGGTCAGTAGAGCACTTGCCGTACAGAGTGCTGTGAGGGTCAGGTAAACTAGTGCAGGCTAGCGCGCTGCGTGCTGTCTGGACTTGGGTATAAGTGTCTTGTAAATGTGTGCCGAGAGGGGCAGTTTCGTTCTAGAGAGATGTTGGTGTAGGGACTAACTGATCTTGGCTGTCCAGGGTCACTTGCTCAGCCAGCCCTTTCTTACAGGTGGAGGCTGAGCCCCAGGTGGATTGGGGGTCGGTGGGAGCCACATTTGGGGCTGCAGCTCTTGCTGTCTCCTCTTGTCTGACTTGTTACATGGGATCGGGGGAGGGACTGGACCGGGCTGGCAAACTTTCTGTAAATATTTTATGCTTCTTGGGCCACGCGGTCTCTGTTGCTCCTATTCGACTCTGATATTTGTACACTGTGATGCGAGAGTAGCTGCATGGTCCGCGGTGCACAGCTGTGTTCACATAAAACCTCATCCATCAATCAGTACTGCAGCTGGAGTTTCAGCTCCTTTTCATGCATCATGAAATCGGCTCCTTTTCATTTTCCTCTCAGCCGTCTGACGCTGGAAGGCCAGGCTTGGCCCCTGGCTCACACCACAGCAGGTGCTGCGGCCGCAGGGCAGCTCTGGCTTCCCTGGGGCATCGGATGGCATGACCAGGGTAGTCTTGTCTTCATTCCAGAAACGGGAGGTTTTTCTTCCCTTTTTCCCCAAGGTCTCCTCATGCGGACCTGGAAGCAGTCCTCCTTGGGTGAAGAATCTTTAACAGTTATTGCTGTTTTTTTCTGTTTTAGTCATTCAATACATAGCTGGAAAACAGCTTGTCATTTGGAGTTTTAAACTCTGCTCGTTGGGGCTTTTCTGTTATACAGTGGAGGAAAAATAAACAAATGATCAGAAGTATGATCCTACGAGCTATAAAAGTAACCAAGTTTGCTGAAAAGCCCTGCAAAATGTGAGCAAAGAAAAAGTGGATTAGAAAGGCACACTGTTAATGCACAGAACCCTCTTGTCAGAAAACACACTGCTCCTGTCATTACGGAGTCTGCCAGCCCTGCAGCTGACGTCAAGACGTGTTTCAAATTCTTTGGGGTTTTCTTTTTCCCTTTTCTTTCTTGGATTGGATGGGGAACTGGCGGTGGAGAAGTGATACTGGAATAAGGAGGTATGAGAAAGTCATGTTTGTAGTTTTTTCTATTAGACAAACAAGTGGAATTGACTCAATTTGTGGGCAGAAACTAATTTATTATGTCAACGAGACTTGGGCATTGCTGTTCTTCAAATCACACTGTGATATTTTTCTTTTGAAGAATTATAGCCTCTTTTTTTTTTTTTTCTTTTCTGTTTTCTTTCTTTGGTCTTTTTGAGACAGGGTCTTGCTATGCAGTTTAGGCTGGCCTTGAGCTCACTTTGTAGCCCAGGCTGGTCTCGGACTCGCAATGATCCTCCTGCCTCAGCCTCCAGAGTGCTGGGAATATAGGCGTGAGCCTCCGTGCCTCGGTTGCTCTCTTGATTCTCAAGAGCAGAGGGCTTTTGTGGAATGGCACGTGGAGATCTGAGCCATGGAGTCTGTTGGGATCTCATCACCTGCTCACAGGTGCTGGACTGCGAGAAGCCCTGGACCCTTGCTGCTCCCTAGAGCACAGCCGCTTTCTTCTGCTCCAGAGGGAAAGGACAGCCTTGGCGGTTGGGTCCCTTCACATAGACGCCCTGTTTCAGTTTTGAACAGAAAACATCCTGTTTCATCATGTGCATGTAGTCAGTTAAATATGCCAAGTGGAAAGCACATTAATATTTCAGCCGCCCTGGGAGCATTCTAAGGCGGGGCACTTTCTTTCCATGCCACGGAGTATGAATTAAGATTAATATTTCTGTCACTCTCTTAGACAAATATGAGAAAATGTATGTGTATAGTAAATCAATATTTTCCATGGTTTTCTCTTTATCAAGTAATTCTCTTCTATTTTTGAGAACTCAAAGATTGGTTTTTGGAGAAGATGGAAGAATACTGTTTATACCAGGTAAGGTTTGATATTCACAGAATAGAGGAAGGACTGCCCATTTGTAACGGAGTCTTGCAGCAAATCCCTGTGCCTTTGCGTAGTATCTTCGCATCTTTTTTTGACCTTGCCCTTCACTAAGATACATGTTTCACTTAATGACCCAGTACATAAACACACACACGGGGCACGTGGAAATTTACCCTAGCCTCCATGTTTCATTCATAATCTGCCGCTCAGCTTGGACTGACTGGCCAAGTTAAGCATCACCTCTAACGCATCAAGCTTTGTGCTTGAGCAGGGTTTGTGAACTGAATAGGTAACCCCTCCACCTAACCGTAGTGCCAGCACCAGTAATACAAACAAGGCATGTGGTTTTGACGAACTGTTCTCTTTATCTCATTTTGAAAACGTGCTCTATAGGTAACTTATTCTAAAGTTGTGCTTTATGTACTGTGATATATTTTGCATTTTGTTTATTGAAATTCTTTATTGAAGAAATAAATATATATTTAATATTAAAAGAGTAAGCTATTGTAATAGTTGATGATTGCGAGGCTATCAATTATAAGTTCAAAAATCATGATATAAAGAGCGACAATTATAGATTGCGAATGGGTGTTGAGGTGGTGTAGTTGCTAATAATTTTTGGGAAGCCGTTGTGTTTTATGTGGGGTTGCTGCCTGCAGTTGTTGCATCACCATTCAGCACATCTTAGGCCCAGGAGATGAAGAAGAGGCACATTTTGACCTCGGGTCAGTTTCTGTGACACAGGAAGGAAAGTTTGCTAATGTGCTGGCGGCATTGCCACAGCAGTAGCTGTGCAGCCGAACTCATGCGAAACGGCTTGCTTTAGAGAGAGGATGTGTTTAGTTTTGCAAGAGTCACGTCAGGCAGTGCCTGCTTGATAGTGCCAAGGAATTATTGTTCCTTCCCTTTCATATTAGGTTGTAAAAACGAGTATACTTGCATTTTTAAAAGACCATATTCATATTCAATTGTTTGAATAGTTTCAGATTTACTTTTTAATCCCAGTAGTTCATTCTGCGAAAATGTTTTGTTTTGCCACATACTAAGTTTTTGTAGTTACATAGGATGCCAAAATGTATGTCCAATAAGTTTCTAAGATAAATATCTATCCCTTTCTCCATTTCCAGTGAAATAAATATTGCATAGAACCATAATTCTATAAAGTATAGGACACTGTGGTCTTTTCTAGTTGTATTATTTATTTATTTTTAAAGCCTCTAAATTAGTTTCATAAGTAGGTCATGAGCTACCTTTTTAAAATTTTTTGCGTTTGTGGGGACTGAACCCAGGGACTTGAGTACTAGGCAGGCACTCAGCCACTGAACTGCATTCCCACCCACCCCTTTCTACACTTTGACACAAAGTCTTGTTAAATTTTTCAGACTGTCCTTAAGCTCGTGATCCCTTTGCCTTAGCCTTGGAGTAGCTGGGGTTATAGCCAGGTGCCATGGCTGGCTACGGCCTGCGTTTCCTGCGTTTCCCAGATGTTAAGACGGTGTATTCCCGGAGTAATGAGAAGGTTGGGGAGGGGTAGTTTTGTATGCAGTACTTTAGTCCTACAGGTGCTGCTGACGAGAGAGAGTCTCCTCTTTATGCTCTTTTCTGCAAAAGCCAGTTTAAGATCTCGGAGGCGTGTTCAGGCTTGTGACAAATGGATTAACGCCACAGCTCAACAGCTTTTCATAGTGGCTCTGCTGTGTTCACATCCTTACTAGCTGTCTTGAGAATTTTAGTAGTTGTGTATCTTTATTAACATTTAGCATTTTTTGTATTTTTTAAAATACTCTGACTATCCCTTGTCTGAAATGCATGGCCCCAGAAGTGTTTTAGATTTCAGACCTTTTAGATTTTTTTGAATATGTGTATAGACTTTATTTATTGAGTTATATTTTGGGTGCTGGGAATCAAACTCAGGAGCTCACCCTGGCCAGGCAGGTGCTGTGCCACTGAGCTCTATCCTGGGCCCTGCACAGACTATTCTGGTCCAGTGCCCCTAACCTGAGAATCCCAAATCCTAAATGCTGCAAATGTACTTTTGTTGTGTGTGTTTGTGCAGTACTGAGGATAGCACTGATTCATATCCCGAGCCCTTTCTTTTTATTTGGAGACTGGCTCTTGCTAAGTTGCCCTGACTGGGCTGGAACGTGTGCACCCCTTGCCTCAGCTTCCCAGAGTTCTGGGATTGCAGATGTGCACTGCCACACCTGTTCAAAATGTGAGACTCATTAAGTTTTTAAACAGCAGTTTTAAATTAACAGTACAGTTGAGCACAGAGATTGGTCCAGAGATTTCTTGTATATTCTGTGTCCCATGTGTGTCAGCCCTCTCACCTTGTATGAATTTCTTCTGTCAGAATAATACATTTATTACAATGAGTAAACCTGATGTATAGTTACTGCCCAAAATCCATATTTTACATTGGGGCTTACTCTTGTACATTCTGTGGGTTTGGACAAACTCACATGTCCACCGTTACAGGGCCATGTAGAGTGGTTTCATGCCCAGAAAGCCTCTGCATTCACTTATTTACCTGCCCTTTGCTCCCTGCCAGCCCTTGCAGCCACCGACGTTACTGTCTGCATAGTTTTTCCTTTCTAGAATGTCCTGTGGTTGGAACTGTATAGTATGCAGCCTTCTCAGGTTAGTGGTATGCGATGGAGTCTCCTCCATCTTTTCATGGTTTGTTAATCCATTTCTTTTTAGTGTGGATGCCATTCCATTTTCCAGATGTGATGTAAGTTATCCCATTGTTGAATATGTTTGACTTGAGCGCCCATGTTAGCATATAAGTTAGTCCTTACAACCCATTCAAATGATGCCTCACTTCAGTGTCTCATGCCTCCCGATATTCTCAGATCAGTGAGACAGTCAACATAGTACACGTAACTGCTCTCTGATATTCTGGGTGGTCATTCTTCTTACTGGCTTTTTTTTTTTTTTTGGTGTAGGAGATTGAAACCAGGACCTTTGCACTGAACTACTCCCCCAGCCCATTTTTCTTTTTTCTTATTTTAAGATAGGGTCTTGCTAAGTTTCTAAATTGCCCAGCTGGAGCTGAGTCCACAATGCTTTTGCTTTTTTCTGTGTCCCTCCTTGATGGTGAGCAGTCCCTTTTGCACTGTTCTGGTGTTTTTCTTTCACTCCTCCACTAACCCAGAGTAAAACAGATTGGGCAGTATGTGTTAACTTTGTAAGCTAGGTGCTGTTTCAGGGCCTTGGAGGTGCTCTGACTGTCCCCCCACGGCAGAAATTGCTTTGTGCTTTGCCTGTAGAAGACCCGGTCCCAGATTCCTTCCTTCACTTTGCCCTGCCCCTCCCACCACGTTTGGAAGTCTGGGCCCAGCCTTCCCCCAGGAGAAAACACTGGTGACTGGTGGACCTGACACTTCTCTGGGAAGACCAGGTGGGCTTGTGAGGAAAGCAGAGTGCGAGGCCAGCAGGAGGAGCAGCGCTGGGGCCTGCCCCTGCTCATCCTGGCGCAGGCTTTCGCTGTCTTCCGTGTGTCTCCTCGAGCCCTTCTTGAGCTGTGCCGTGAACGCACTGCAGGCTCCTACAGCATTCAGATGGGTGTCAGATGGAGGGAGGGCTGCCCTCTTTCCAGCCTCACTCAGGCGAATTCCCGCCGCCTTCTCTTGTGTCTTTGCCATATGTGGATGAACTTCAGTGAGATCATGGATCAGGCTGATCATGGATCGGGTTAGAGCCCTGAAAGGCGTCTAACCCAGCCTCTTTCCACACAGAAGAACACAACTCCTTTGTGTCTGTGAATTTACCTTCTGTAAATCAATTCGAGGCCTGGGCACACACCTATAATCCCTGCACTCAGAGCCTGGGGCGGGAATTGATCACAAGTTTGAGGTAAGACCCTGTCTCAAAAACAAAAACAAAAGCAGTAGTCAGTTCCTTTTTTTTTTTTTTCCTGTTTTGTCTTTATTTTTGTTTTGTTTTGTTTTGCTTTTTGAAAGTCTTGGTATGTAGTTCAGGTTGGCTTTGAACTTGCTGTGAATTTGCAGCAATCCTCCTGTCTCAGCCTCACAAGTGCTAGGATTATAGATGTATACCACCACTCCATTTTTGTACTGCTTGTTTCTGGTGATATATTTTCTGGTTTTAAATGTTTGTAAAGAAAATAATATAGAAATGGAGAACACCCTAACTTCTTCCTAGCACTTTCTGTAAACTTTTAAAGGTGTGGACCATTGCTCAGAGTTAAATGAGTTTGGTATAAAAATTACCAGAGAATTAAGCATCATTATTCTTTTGAGAGAGAATATGCAGTGTTGTTAACTGTAACTGTTTCTGTGCATTTTATATTTCTGGTTGCTTCAGTTCTTTCACTTCCAGGTGACTCTGTTTTGAGAAGGAATAAAAACTCAGAACTTTGATAATGGACATATTAAACGGGATCCATGAGGGGCTAGTGTCCCAGTATTAAGCAATAAATAGGACTGTGTATATGAAAGTGTTCTACATGGTTGCACCAATAAAATGTTTAATCTGAGGAGCTGCCTGCTGTTCAGTACAAATAAACTGTCCACTTCCTTTTGGTGGTGAGCTTTTTAAGTAAGACTGCACTAGAGCTACAGTGGTTTATGAAAATAAGTGGTTTAATCACACACCACATATTTGTTTTCAGCTGTTTTTACTGAATTTCACGTATTAAGTTGATGTTGGGTCTTGGTCCCTCCAGCAAACAAGAAGTTCTGTCCTCGCTGATTTTGGTCACAGTGGGTCACTTCCTTGTGTGACTTCCCTTTGGGAAGTTCAGGGTAATCAAGATAGCCGATCTCCCCTCACACAAGGACGGTAGGTCAGCAGAAAGCGTTTCTCCGGCAGCACGTCCTTGCCTCCTTCCGTTCAGTGTTTCCTTTCCCCAGATAGGGTGTGGGTGTGAGTACAAAAAATGCTGCAGACAAAGAAAAAATTTTTCCCTTTTGCTTCTTCCTGTGACCCTCCGCTTATTCCAGCAGGAGCGATGTGGCTCTAGAATTCAGATTGCAGGCAGCGCTGTCTGATGGGTGCAGCAAGTGGTGGAGGCCAGGAGCCGGCCTTCTAGGGTGCTCAGAGGGAAGGGAATGATGCTTCCTGTCTGGCTCACAAGAAGTGGTTGCTGCTATTTCCATGGATTGCAAAAGTCCTGCTGCTCTGTGCAAAGAATGTAGACAGTGTAAACTGGTGTGTGATGGCTCCCCTCAGGGGTGCTCACGTTACAGGGCGTGTGTGCGTGTGTGCGAGTGCGGGTAAGGTAAGCAGGATGTAGGTGGCATGTCACTCTTTTAACCTGCCTTTTGGTGTTAATTGTTTTTTTGTCACTGTCACCAAATACCTGAGAAACCAATTTAAGAGAATAGATAGTCCTATTTTAACATGCTTTCTAAATCTGTTTATTTCTTGAAAGTGCCCTCCTTCATTTTGCACCCTGTCGGTCTCACGCTGTTCATTTAACAGATGTGCTGTCTACACCATGTCCTGCAGGGCTGAGAGGTTGAACAGGTTGGGGTCTTGTCCTCAGAGGACATTAGCTAGCGGACTCGTGGGTGTGGTCAGTGTCATGGAAATGCTGCAGGCGGACACGTGAAGAGAGGGCTTGTGTGGCAGCATGAGGAGGACACTCACGCAGTCAGCCTCTCTGTTACTGCCTGTCTTTTGTTTGGAGACTCAGTGGAATCACAGATTTCCCAGCAAGTTGTTTTAGTTCCTCCATGGTACTGTGTTTTCTTTTCTTTTGGAAAGTGTAAAGTCCTAACCCACTGACTTAAGAATATTAAATCAGTGTAGATTCTCACATTAAATTTTTCTTTATGTTAAATTGGTCACCTTTTAATACAGCTCTGTGTGTACTTATTTGTTTGTTTATTTTTTGAGACAATATCTCACTGTGTAGTTGAGGCCAACCTTGAACTCGCTATGCAGGCCAGCGTGACCTCAAACTTGAGATCCTTTGCCTCAGCCTCTTGCGAGCTACATTATAACATGTGCCACCAGCTGGGCTCACCTGTAAACTTCAATTTTAGGGTTAGAAGCACTGATTCTACATAGGGCAGTTCAAGCAATTGTGTAGTTCCTGCTCAAGGGGAAGCAAAGCCATCCTCCAGAGACATACATTTATTTTTGTATTCATTTAAAAATATGTCCTTCATGGAAAAGGTACTTAATTCAGAATAACTTCATCTAATGGGCTTTCAATTAGGGAATCCTGAAAGATATAAAAGATGTTTTATAAAACAAAATTTAGGAATAATAAAACTGATCAGATGTTGCTTTTTCCCTCTCTTCTAGGGCAAGTTAAAGTCTTCAGAGCGCTTTATACCTTCGAACCCAGAACTGTAAGTTTGCGGTTTTCAACTTCAAAGTTGACATTATAGCCTGAAATCAGTTCACTTAGACGTTTCCTTGGCCCCTGGCCTGCTTTTTTTTGGATGGACACAGGAAATTCGCTGCTGTCTTGGGTAGTGCAGGCTAGCCCCCAAGCTGATTTATGTCCTTCGGGTACTGCTGTTCTCTGCGAGGTGACTCAGGCTGCTTTCAGATCTCGGTGACCTTGTCTTGGCCTTCTTTCCTGTACATCACACTCTAGCCTTCCCTTCTTCTTACCACCTGCCTTGGGCGACCTCATAGTGGCCCCTTCTGCTGACCTCTTACCGCTGCCGTGTGCATTTTTCTGTTGCTGTAATGTCTGGTGTCATCCATAAAGCCACCCATCCATCCGTGGTTCCTCGAGCCTGTGTGTCAGACACTGGTCTAGAATTTAGGGTTAGTGCAACCCTAACAGAAAAGGCTCACCAAGCTGGAGTCACAGTGGGGACAGACACACAGTGGGTACACAGGTGATGTGACTGTCCGGGCCAGTTGCTGTGGTAAAGAGAGGGACACCAAGGGGAGAGGCTGGTGGAAGAGAGTGCTGTTTTCAGTAAGTGGCCAGGGATGGACTTTCTATAAAGGTGACTTTGAAGGACACCTGCAGGCAGTGGGAGGCAGAGAGCAGAGCAGGGCAGACAGTGCAGGCTGGAAAAGTGTGACAAGAAAACAGCACATGTGGAGAGGCCAGGGCAGATTGTGTCAGGCCTTGTGGGTTCCTTTGGGTTTTGCTCTGGGGAAGACAGAGGTTCCGAGTTGGGGTTTGTTGGATGGTGATGTTTTAGAAGAATTCCTCGAGCTGAGGAGTGGAAAGCCAACCAGCTCGGGACGGTTTTGGTTGCAGCAGGGATTAATAATGAAGCAGGAGTTCAGATAGTTAGGAGCAAAAAAGCCCACGAAGGACAAAGAAACCAAAAGGGGCTGTCGCTGATTCTCCCCGCTTGTATGCTGGAGACAAGGGCCTCCCCTCTGTGGGCAGCTGGCCTGCCACCAGCTGCATCTGCATTTGCCCTGGGCTCTGCTGTCCCTGGCATCTGTGGTGGCTTCTGAGCACCAATTCACCACCATCAGGCTGGGGCCTGGCTGCAAACCCCAACTCTGTCATTTTCTTGTTGTGTGAATGACTAAACCCCCAAGGCCACCAGTTCTTCATTTGGCAATGGAATACTGTCGGTCGTCCTTCTGTGGTGGTGTGAGGGAGATATCCAAAGGTGGAACCTAAGCGCCAGAAAATGGGGGGGCGTCTACTGTAGCTAACACGGGGTGTGTGCATATGCAGGTGAGTCCTCCCAAGGCTTTGCAGACAAAATGTTTCTGTATAAAGAGGTTGGCAGGGCATTTCACTCTCGCCTAGAGTTCCAGCGACACCTTCCTGTGCGGCCACGATGGGGCTGTGTAGTGTGTTCGTTTGAGAGGACCCCAGTCTACGTGGCTTCGGCAACAGGGTATTTCCTCACAATTCTGAGGCTAGAAGTCCATACCAGGGTGTTAGCAGTAGTGATTTCTTGCAGCCTCTTGATGACTCCCGGATGGCTATCTTCTCCCTGGGGTTTCTGCTCTGGCATTTCTGCATCCTAATTACGCCTCTTCTGGGGACACCATTCTTGTTGGTTGGGCTGCCTTAAAAACCTCATTCTAACTTTATTACTACTTATAAGATCCTCTGTTGGAGCACAGTCACATTCTCCGAGGAGCTGAGGTTAGTGTTCAACAGAAGAATTCAAAGCCTACCTACCGCCTGGTAAGTGCCAGCGCGTGTAGGGAAGCGGCTTCCAACCCAGGCGCACTGGAAGGGCCGTCATCTCTTGCCTCCCCCTTTGTCGTTTGTTCCCTGGGTTGCTTGTTGTGCCGCCCACCCCCAGGAAGATAAGCCTGGGGGAAGGCCGAGTCCTCAGCTGCCGGCTGAGCCACTCCGTGAGCGGCTGCTCTCTGCTGCCCCCTTCCCTCTAGAATGAGACTTGCATGTGCTGAGCTTTGAGACTTGAGATGACTGCGGACTTCCTCTGCTCTTCCCTCAGTGGCCTCCTCTTCCTCCTTCAGCTCCTCCTGACCTTGTGCTTCATTTGCTCCCAGTGTACAGAGCCAGCATCCCTACTGCATCTGCATTTTCCACTAACCGATGTTCTTGAAATGTGGCTCTGGTCCCACTGCCTGCATCAGATCCTTCTCTAACTACAGATGTGGTCCTCGGGAGTCCAGCCTCCCCTTGCCAGCCACACCGTGCTCTGTTCCTTCCTCTTGGGCTGTGCAGGCCAAATCAGACCCGCAGTAGAACGCATCTCTGCACTATTTCTGGACCATGGTGTCTAAGCCCGAATGACCTACTTCCTCTTCTTCAGACACTTCTCTGACCGCTCTGGTCAGATGTAGGGTGCTTCTTCCACCCCTGACCTTCAGCGCTGGGTGCTGTAGTCCTCCTGGCACGATGAGTGCAGGAGTCAGTGTCTGTGCTAGTTGTTAGGACTGGCTCTGTGTCTCCAGTACCTGCGTGGCCTGGAGCAAAGTCCCTGACCTCTTGTCTCAGTGTTCTCATCTACAGTGAGAGCGACATTAATAAACTCTTAGGAGTTAAGTGAGAATTCAGTGAGGAAATGTCTAAGCTGCTATTATTATCAAGGAGTTACATGTTTCTCTTAGGAGTTTCTTTTTTTCTTCTTTTTTTTCCCCCGCTGGGGTCTTAACATGACTCAGGCTGGCCTTGAACTTACCTTGTAGCCCAGGCTGGCCTCAAACTCACAGGGATCCTGCCTCAGCTCCCTGAGTGCTGGGATCACTTGTGTGTGCCATCCTGCCCAGCTTAGGAGTTTCTGTGTTAATAGGTAGTTCACAAACTTTTTTTTTTTTTTTTTTGGTACTGGGAATCAAAATTGGGAGCTTGTGCTTACTAGGCAGGTGCTATGCTGCTGAGTTGTATCCCTGGCCCATTTCACAAACATTTTTGATGGGTCAATATATTGATTAATTTATAATTCTCTGAGATGGTGTTTTTCTAGTGCTTTAAAAAAAA
This sequence comes from Hydrochoerus hydrochaeris, assembly GCA_004027455.1. NCBI lineage: Eukaryota > Metazoa > Chordata > Mammalia > Rodentia > Hydrochaeridae > Hydrochoerus > Hydrochoerus hydrochaeris. Next base: position 649,135 of record PVLA01000217.1, read on the forward strand.
ACCCCTTAGTTACTATTGATCATACAGGAGGAAAGACATTTAACACATCGTTTATTTTTTTAAAGCATGTACTTTTATTTAAAGTGTGACTGTATTTTTTACTGTTTCTGGCCCTGTGGGTCCTAGGCAGTGGTCTGTACTGACCGGCCCAGCCCCCCCTGCCCACCCTCCTCCTCGCTTTCCCTCCAGCAGTGCATCCGGATGGTGAAGGCGTCTGGAACGGGTAGCCCCCAGCGCCCTGGGCCTTCCTCACCTGTGACATGCGCAGGTCGTACCGGATGTTAAGTTTTTAATATTGTCCCAGCGCCAGGTTCATTTGCATTTGTTTCTGAGTGAAAATTTCTGCTAGACAGTGCTGGAACTTCCCTGGCCTTTCTCCTCATTCATCGCTGGCCATCTTCTGTGGTGGACAGATACACCATGGCAAGTCCCAGGCCGACTCAGCCTCCTCTAAGTCATGGGCGACAGGCCCTATCTATCTAAGGACAAAGTGGGTGGTGAGGGGCCTTGGTCAGCAGGCACAGTGCCCCGTGGAGGCCTCAATCCTGTGTTTAGCTGTGGTTCCAACCCTAGGAGAAAGCAGCAGCCATGCCCAGCTGTCTAGGTGATCCAGGCAGAGGCAGTTCGCGGAGCAGCTTGTGGCTCCCAGTTCTTCTTGCCAGCCTGTTTCTCGCCTGTCTTGTTTAAAGGCAAAGTCCTGCCATCACCCAGCCCTGTTCGGTATTTATTTCTTTCCCAAACCACAGTGCAATAAAGTGTCATGAGGAATTGGACTGGAAAGACCAGTGTGATGACACACGAGTGTGAGAGAACAGCATCTCCCCCGGCTGGAGTATTGATTTCCAAAGAGAAACAGCAGGACGCTGCCCTGCCCTGCCCTGTCCTGCCCTGCCAGTAAGGTTTGCTGAGCTCCCCTGGGTTTAATAGCACCATGAGTGGAGGAGGGAGCGCCAGAATGGGAATCCAGAGGCTGAAGTTGGGGCCCAGCCCTGCTCCCCCTCTGATCTGTACAAATTCTTTTAATTTTGCTGGGTCCAGTTGTGAAATAGAGATTAGCTCCATGGCCCAGCCCCACCTAGTGGGTTGTCATGAGGGCTAAATGAGGTCAAATGCACTGTGAAAGTTAAAGGTAATGCTGTGGGCTTTGTTGCCCTGCTTTATTGGGGTAGGGACAGGGTGAGGAGTGACATAATTTGCAAGGCCACCTGCATATGACCTGGTCATGACACGTGATGATCAGTAACGGCCGTGCCTGCTGCTGCTGTATGAGTGGTCTTGGCGGGATTAGGAGTGGGAGCTCTGTCATCTGACTGTCATGGACTGAGGCCATGCCTGGCAGGTACCTTCCTTACGATCTTGCAGAAGCTTCTCATCTGTTTTACAGCAGTAAGATTTGCACACATCATAGTGCTGTTGGTGAGGATTAAATTAATATTGTAAATGCCCAGACAATAATAAGTACTGTACAGAATGTATTTATTTGCTTTCATTAGTTTCTGGAACTTTCTGTGGTCAAATCTGAAATTTCAAAAGGGTATCACAGTTTTTCTAAATTTTACATAAAATATGTGTTTGCATAAGCCAACAAAATTAACGCCCTGGGAATCATGTTATTAACAATATAGGGACCAGGAATGGGAATGGGTTACCAGCTTGTACTCAGCATTGTAATGGTCTGCAGTTTACCCTCACACCTTGTGGTTCTTCGAGGAGAGGAGAGACGAGCACAGTTACAAACCAAAGAACGAACTGGAAATACAGCCACACGTGCTGCACTGACTTACTACTTTCCCGTTTCTAGTCCATGAATATGATGCCAGGAATTGAAAAGTAGGTCCTCAGTCAACGATTTATGCCAAGTGTTCTGCTGGTGATTTCTTAATAATGGAATACCATAGGTAAACATGTGATTTCATAATTAGGAAATTATCTCGTATTGCCTCCAGCAGGCTGAAGGATTTAGCCAGGTTAGGAAAAAACCATTTGTGCTTTCTTTGGAAGAAGCTGTTTTGCAGCTGGTGGAATTGTACCTCTGGGAACTATTGATTAAAAGAGAATAAATTGTGCACTGTCATTTCTTAGGATTAAAAAGAGATAAACCTTCTTCTAGCTGATGGGAATCGACTGCCTGTTGTTCCCTCAGCTAAAAAACAAGCCTGACCCAGTGGTGGCTTGTGGAGGACACTGCTATTGCACGGAGGTCATTAATTTAAAAACCGAATCAGCATGGAGAAGTATTGAGATGCTTGGACTTGGTGGCATTTTCCAAATGATGCACTTTACCAGACACAAAGGACAAACATAGCTGAAAAGGTGCCAGCATTTTTAACTGGTTTTGGTTTTATTTTTTAAAATTGGGTAAAATTCACATAACATAAAATCAGTCATTTTCAAGTAACTCTTTCAGTGGTGTTTAGTCTGGCCCAGTTATGCGCAGTGACAGGGGGCTGCTGTTGTCCACACAGGTGAAGCTTCCCTCCCGGATGTGCAAGACTTGCTGGGGGCCAGGTTCCTGGTAGGCTTCGGGCTGGTGCCCACTGCTGTGGCCACAGCCTGTTCTTGGGTACCCTGCTTTATAGGGCATGAGAGGGGTGTACAGAGTTAGTGGTCCGGGAGAGCTCTAGGATGGGAAGAATGCTTCAAGAGTTTGCCCTACAAAACTCTAGGAAATACAGAGTCCCTGCAGAAAAAACCTGTAACTCACAAAGATTCTAATTTCAGTTTTACACCATTCTGCTTTCACCTTCCTCCCCGTACCCTAAGCCTGTGCAGTCAGAGTGTGTGAAAGTTGCCAGATGTGGCCTTCCTCTTACAGGGGTACCCACTGTGTCCCCCGGGTGGCTGTGTGCTGAGAGTCCTTTCTCTAGCTTCTCTGAGAGTGACTGAGTTTTCAGCAAATACTAAAGGAAATCGTTCGTCTCCCTAGCCACTTTCTATATAGCCTGTGTTACTCATAAGATTGGTCGTTGATCATCAAAACATTTTAAAAACAGATTAGAGAAAATCTTGGTTTTTATTTTCTTCTAAATATTTATTTCAAATAAAATTAAAACTCAGGTCATCAACTAATTTTATGTATCTTGTGCTGTGTGCAAGTCTGGTCCCTAAATTAAAATGTAAATAGAACAGAAGGAAGTTCTCTTTGAAAAGAACTCAGCCATCTGGGGCAATATTACTAATCATTGTTTACAAACTTTTATAATTGAATGTCTCTTATGTCTAGATATTCATGTGTTGTTGCTTAAAGCATATAGTTGCTATAGCCTTCATGTATAGTCAGAGAGAAATAATTATAACAGCCTTGAAATTAAATAAATTACCAGTACAAAGTCATATGTGTGTGGCCTACTCTGCCACTGAGAGGAGGCAAACAAAGGGGAAATGAGTGGTGCAGTAATTTGTTTCCCTGGCATAACTTTGATTTGTGTGCAATAGTAACTATAATCTGAAGTGTCAAACCTGTTTCGAAACTATTTTCCCCACTGATACTTTCAAAGTAATTGTCGCTCATGATAGAACGTTTTCTATCCATATTTTATGCGTAATTGTGATCTTATCCGGTGTGAAATTTTGTGTCCCACATTTTCCACTCAGCCTGATCGCCAGGTGCCTGAATTCACTTTCACTAGGCGTTGCACTGTTTACTCAGAAAACCATGGTAGCTGCTACCTATGGATGAGGTGAAGGTGCGGAGTTAAAGTACTAGCTTTGTTCAGAGCTTTCATAGGACATTGAGCTGATACGCAGGCCACAGCATGTAGGGAGCATGCAGTTAGCAAACCCTGGAGAGCTGCTAATTATTTCTGAAAACTGAGAAACTGCTTCGTATCAAAGGAGGGCAGTGGTTTCGCAAAATAAGCAAATATCAGATACTATTTTTCATGACAGCCTAGATATTTATTCTTTTAAGAATATATACCATCTTTTGTAGTTTCTATAAGGGAAAATTTTTTATTCGGATTCTGTTTTGATATATAAATACCTTGTTTTGTCATATACGAATATAAAATACATTTGTGTGAGGACCGCTTCTTTGTTATATATGTAATTCTTTGAAGTTCATTATGGGAACACAGTATAGCTTCATACTCATAAATTACTTTGTCAGTAGTGTTTTGTTATATGGTTTATATAATTTAGTTGGATGTGGTATCTGTATTTCCAGCACTCTGGGAGGCTGAGGCAGGAGGATTGCAAGTTTGGGCCCAGCTTGTGTAGTTTAGGGACATGATGAGACCCTGTCTCAGAATAAAAAATAAAAACAAATAAAAAGGTTGGGGGTGTAGCTTAGTGTGAAAACACCGGGTCCCATCCCCAGTTTAAAAAAAAAAATCCACATTGCATGCCTGATTAAAGAAACCATATTTAGTTCATGAAAAATCACATGGAGTCAAACTTTTTTCTTTTCTTTTCTTTTTTTAAAGCCAGATGAATTGTACTTCGAGGAAGGTGATGTTATCTACATTACTGACATGGTAAGTCCAGGTGACATTTTGTAATTCTACCTGTATACCAAGGATATGCACTATAAGACTATTGTAAATACTTATAACATTGAAAGTTATTTAGATGTGTATGCACACAGAAATACATATACAGAATTCACTGATTACAGCACAGTTAATAGTGACACAAGATTGACTCAAGATTGTTCATCGTTAGGAAGATCGTTACCTAGCCTTTGGCATCTCCAGGTACAGAACGCTACGCAGTTGTCTGAAGGAGTGATGAGTATCTGTGTGAAGTGAAAACCAGCAAGGTGAAAATGCAGATTGTACGCCTTGACTTACCAGAAAAGAGGGAGAGAATGTGCATGTAACTCTCTTCTCCATGTTTTAAAATGAAAAATGAAAAGGCAAATCAAAATTTAAAAAAAAAAAAGAAGAAGGGTAGTTGGGATATAGAAATAGACTTTTTAAGAAAATTATGCTTTGTTTTGTAGATTTGGCTTTGGAATCATATATACTTTTACATAATTATAAAATTGTGTAGTAGAAAATTCATAAAAGTTAAGGGCAGAACAAATCAGATGACCTTAATAATATCCCAGTAATTGGAAGACATGGAGAGGAAGTGATCCCAAGTGACTGTTAATTTTAGCAGTTTGTCTAATCCTTCCTAGTAGAAAATCTGTAAAGGACAAAAAGAACTACCAGGAAAAAAACCAAACTTTTTAAGTTGCAATCTAGTTGGCGATGTGTCTTCCTGTTTCTGAGATTGTTGTGTGAATATTGTGGAGGGGAGCAAAGGATTCGTTAGGTCAGGGGCTCGGTGATGTTGGGCCCCAGGTGTTCGGTGTGTGTGGCAGGAGGTGGGGATGTGGTTTCTGTCACAGAGGTTGGGTGAAAACTCAGTAGTCCTTCATCTGACTTGGATTTGGCTATGTGTTGTATTTCATCTTCAAACAAGCAAAAAGTTTCCTTTCTGTGTCTTCAGACTCTAAAAAATGACCAACCAAATTATATTAATTTACATTAAAAGAAAAAGTCTCCTCTGAGAAATATCTACTACCAGGTCTGGAGCAGAAGAGGTACAAAATAAACCCAGAAAGTTGGTTACTAGAGAAGAAGAAACCTCCAAGGCCTAAGAAGGTCACACTAGAAGGACTCAGGCGCTGACGAGAGACCCTTCCCGTGGTCTCGATGGGACAATGTGAGCATCAGTTAGGGCAGCAGCTCCCAGCTGTGGCACCGCAGTAAGAGCCCTGATGGAGCTTTAGAGCCAGCACCCACGGTCAGTGCGAGAGCACGCTGGCGAGCCAGCCTCTCACTCTGACAACCAGTCGGGAAGGCATCGGGTCTTTCTGCCTTTTCTCTGTGCACTGCATCTGTGGTAACCTGAGAGTTGATAAGGGAAGATTTCTCTTTAAAGAGATATGCTGGTTATTAAATGAAGAAAGGGCAATGCCGTCCCCACTTAGCACCCTTATAAAATGATGGATCCGGGCAGTGCTCATCAGTGGCAACTAATTACAAAAACGGCATGCACCACCTGCTTCCTGATGCAGACATCAGTGCCACCTGTGGACTAGCCGTGCCAAAAATGGGAGGCTGAAATTCTAATTAAGCCTCTAGAACTGCCTGCCAGTGCATGGGCAATGCAGAAGAAAGTGCTTAATGATGACACATATATTCAGCAGGCACAATCCAGACTGCTGAAGCTCTACAGAACAAGTGGATTTCTTCCACAAGTACATGTAAGAGGTTTTAAAAAAATAGAAGAGAAACCTGTAAATAAAAAAGACATATGCAAAGAGACGAATCAGTCATATTATATGAGCCTCTATTTGGGATCCCAAATTATGGGGCAACTGGGAAATTTGATTATGACTTATATATTTGATGATAAAGGAATTATTATTAAGAAAATTGTGAGCTGTGATAATGCATTACAATTGTCTGAAAAAAATCCTTTCGGTGTCACACATTTACAGATGAAATATCTAGAATTTATTTGAAAATAATCTCAGTGGGAGGAGATAGAGGTTGCATATGAAACACTATTATCTCGGAGTAGATGATTCTTATAGTTGTGAAGCTTATTGTAGTGGTCATTCTACTTTTTCATTGGTTTAAATTTTTCTGTGATAAATTTAATAAATTTCCCCATGGCAAATTAAGGCAAAATAAAGAAATCTGTAGAAAACCCCTCAAAACATAAGTACTTCAACATAAGAGAAATTGAACTCTAGCCAGAAACAGTCCTTTAATCAGTCTAAATTAACCTAACATCCCCCACTCCTTCCTGGTATCTGACTTGTCTGACTGTGGCGCTCCAGGATGAAGTGTATTTGATTTGTTAGAGTCAGCTGCTTGGATACCTGTAATTTTGTGGTAAAGGAAAAAGAGGTTCCCACCCAGGGTGTGAGGGACTTGACAGATAAATGTGGTCGAGGCCTGTGGGCATTTTGTAGAGCAGGGACCCTGTGAGCCTGAAGGCTTATAAGTGACTGAATGCAAACGGTATTTGGCACCACTTAATTTAACTCTTCTCGCACCAGAGCGATAGCAATTGGTGGAAAGGAACCTCCAAAGGCAGGACGGGGCTAATCCCAAGCAACTACGGTGAGTGTGGCTGCAGTGGCTTTCTTCAGCTGTACTGTGCTCATCTTCAGTTCTCCAGTTCTCGAGGCCTTTCTGCTTGCGGCCAGGGCTGGGGAGTCAAAGGAGTCATTGCCAGTCCAGGGCATTTCCTACTCCGCAAGCCTCCTGTTAATAGAATGGGCATAAACACCAGATGTGCTTGAGTCCAACTCCTTGGTGCAAGAGAACGCGTTGTAGCATTCCTGAAACAACCCAAGGTTTGCAGGGAAATGCTTATGGTTTCAGTTTATTCAGCTCTAATGCATTTTGGCTTTTAATGCTGCCAACCTAAATCTCACAGATTATTTTTGAGACTAGCCCTGTCCTTTGGAATGAAGAAGCCCACCTGTTAATCCATGTTGGAGTGGGAAGTTCATGAAATGTTTGTCCCAGCAGTTTGCGGGGCTTGAATCTGGACACGTGGCTGCTGCCATAGAGCTGCTTTTAGCTGGAAGAGGGAAAAACAACCCATAAAAATCTATAAGTATGGGGCTGGAGATTTAGCTCAGTGGCATAAGCGCCGCCCTTGCAAGTGTGTGGTCGTGAGTTCGATCCCTGGTACCGATTTAAAAAAAAAAAAATAAGTAGAAATCAGCAAAATCCAAAGAGCGCGGGATTGGTAAACAAGGTTCTGGGATTTAATTCTAGTACTAACTTCTAATACTAACAAGGTGCTGCTTAGTTAAGATGTCTAAGTGCTGCCTCTGGGATTCATTATTCTCATCTGCATAATGAAAAGGGTTGGATTCATCAGGTCACAACCAGGACCCAAATCATTGGACTGATAGAGGTGGCCCAGCCCCGATTTCAAACACAGGAGAAGGGATTAGTAGATGTCCGGGGAGGGTGTAGGGTAAGGGCTGTGCACTGGGCCCTGCACAGGGATCCTGCTCACTCTGCTCTGTTCTTTAATAAAACCAAACCAAACAAAGCTCTTCTAAACATTCCTACGTTCCTCTAAACCTCTGTAATTGCAAATATATCTTTGTAGTGCGCTCCATTTCCAGTCTTGATCATAAACATCATGAGTGGAAGATGAGCTTCTGCTGGTTTGGATCTGTGTCCTGTGGCAGCCCTTTGCTGGTGGGAGGGTGTGGTCTTCCTTTTGTACTCCTACTGAGACCCAGGTGCACACACCTTCCCGCGGTCCTTTCTGAATACGGGAAGCACCCCCCACTCCACGCGCAGGGGAATTGAAATTTGGACATAGCTGCTTGCTTTTGATTTTTGTGAGTAGGTTCCTTCATGAAATTCAGGTCATGAATCTACTTGGTTTTGTTTATATTTCCAGTTAATTGCTTTTTTCCTGTTGTTTATACTTCTAGTTAATTATGTGTCACTGTGTTATTGTTTGATTTGGTTTCATTTGACACATAATTGAGCTCCTCTTAAAGTAGGCACTGTTGGCTTTATTTTATGTTATTTTTTAATCTGCGCTAAGTAAGGGACACTGCCTTGTCCAAGGCCCAGGCACTCATGAATCTGGGTGGTTCATGGGGCATGAGTGGCTTCAGCAAACAAACACCCAGGAGTTCTCAACACTGATCTTGTACTTTCTATGTTCAATCTAGTGGCCGAGCAGGCAGAATCTATTGACAATCCGTTGCATGAAGCTGCCAAAAGAGGTAGGTGAGACTCATGTTTGAGGGATGAAATGCAGTAAAATCCACAAGCTTGGTACAGTTTGGTGAGTTTTGACAAATACGTACACCCATAGAGCTAACACCCAGATTAAGACCCAGAGCTCTCCTCTCATCCCGGGGAGCCCCTCCTATACCTTCCCACTAGGATGTGATTTAAAAAATGTTTTTTGGTACTGGGGATCGAACTCCCAACCTCAAGCTTGCCAGGCAGGTGCTTATGCCGCTGAGCTAAATCCCCGGCCATGATTTTAAATTTAAAATGCATTCAACAAACACTTTCAAGTATTTTACCTACCCTGTGCTCATGGTAAGAACAGGCAAGTAGAGAGACATGGTCTTGATGTCCAAGCCTCAGGGTTGGACCCGGGAACGAGATGTGTGGCAGGTCATTAAGATAGTATGATGTGGTACTCACCTGTAACCCTAGCATTCTGGGATCTTGGGCTGTTGAGCAAATGAGACCCTGTTTCAACATAAAAATTTAAAAATGGCTGGAGATGTAGCTCAGTGTGGAGGCCTTGGGTTCCTTCTCTAGTAGAGGGGAAAAAAAGAAGCGGAGCAAATGAAGTGGTTAAAGTGAGCGCCATAGTGACCGGAGTGAGTAACTGGGGGCAAGAAGATGTAGGCATCGTGAGGCACAGAATTTAGGAGCCTGTTGGTGTGGGGAGGTTTTGGTAGGAGAGGGAATGATCAAGAGGGCTTAGTCTTGGACCTTGTTTTGGGCTTTGTCCAGTGGATCAGTGGTTCTCAACTAGCAGCGATCTCTGCCTGCTAGTCCTGGGCACGTCTGGAGACGCTGTGACTGTCCTGGCTGCCACCTCTCGGTTACCAGATGTAGATGATGGAAAAATAGCACAGGGCAGCCCCAGGGCCAGTTGTGCTGCTGTAGGGAACCCCGCTGGAGATAATGGGGCTTGTCCAGAAAACGTCAGGGAGCTCCTTTCATTGTTTTTCATCTTTTTGAAATGTGAATAAGCAAAAGAAAATTAATTTGTTTAGCATTATTAAACTGACATTTAAAACATTCCTTATAAATTACTTGGAGCATTATCTTGAGGATTTTAAATTAATAGTATAACATATAAGAGAGGTAGCTCTGAGTAAGTTGTTAGTGTTTCTCTTCTTGCAAAAACTGAAAATGCACTTTAAATATGAGCAGGAAAAGTTTCTGTTTAAAAATTTAGGTTTGACTCTTTTCCTACTAAGATCTAGAATTTCACAAAGAAAAAACAGTACATCTGTATCAACATATATAAATAGCTGAAATGGGTCCATTTAGGCAACCCTTCCTGTCGACCTACCGTTAAAAATTGATGTTAAGAGTTGGGAGTCACGGTGACCATAATAAATGCATTAGTGGGTATGTCTTACTTTTAGAACTGCTGATTAATCCACTGGAAATGGAAATTTATGAAGGGTGAAATTGATTTAAAAGTGAAACTGAGAATGAAAGCCTATTCCTTGTGTTTTGTAAATGTAAAACCCCTGCAGGCAACCTGAGCTGGCTGAGGGAGTGTCTGGACAACCGTGTGGGTGTCAATGGCCTGGACAAAGCTGGAAGCACCGCCTTGTACTGGGCTTGTCATGGGGGTCACAAAGGTACGGGTTTGTCACTGTATGTTGTTCCACCTACGGGGGCCAGGTTTACAAAAGTGACAAGAAAGACATCCTTGGCTATTCCTGTCAACTCCTGTGGACTCTCAGCCAAAACCCTGGTCAGGAGGCTCTGCATACCCTGGGCGGAAGGTCAGTTTCGCTGTGTGCCTGCCACTCTCACTGGAAAAGCTGGAAACTTCCTTTCCTCTCTCAGGCCGAGACAGGTTACTAGAAAACAACAACAATAGGAAAGTAAACCAATCTGATCTTACACGAGGAAAGGGCAAATTTGGCTTCTGTAGCTTTGCTTTTTCTGAGATACACTTTTATGGTTTGCATTTTACATTGATGGTAAACTGTTAGGAGTCAAGGGAAAGCACTTGGTGAAGTTTGTGATTTGTTAATACTTTCTCTGTTACAGTCAGGAGTGACAGATTGAGCTTCTGGATCTATTTCATCCTGCTCAAACATTTACTGCTTTCTGCCTCTCCCTACAATGTAAAAATGAGCCCAGCAATAGGAAACCAAGAGCCAGCAAGTTAAATGGGATAGCCAAGGGACAATCTGTGACTCCCTAAAGAAGCCTATTTCCTTTTAGCCAATGAACCTGTTGCTTATTTGCATACTAAGTCTCGTGCTATAGCAAATGTAAAAATATTCCTATAAGAGATGTCATGAAAATGCAAAAGCCACTGAAAATTTTTTTTTCCTGAAATAATTCTGCTTTCCAGATTCTTAGGTTTTTCTATAGATAAATTTTGAGAAATTTGTGATTTTTCTTAAAGACCCTGCTAAAGAATCTTCTTTTAAAATTATCATTCCTAGTTTTATCAGTCTTTTACTTTTTATTAAGCAATATCTTTTCCATTTGAATTACAGATATAGTGGAAGTGCTATTTACTCAGCCAAATATTGAACTGAACCAACAGGTAAGACTGCTCAGTAAGAAGAAATCATTGAACACACCTGCCTTTTTTTTCTTTGGTACAATGCAACTTTTTTTTTTTTTTTGACCAGGGATCAAACTCCTGGTACAGTGTGACTTGAACATGTAAAATATTTTAGGCAGAATACTCTAGTGTATAGATTTTGTTTTAGAGTGCTGGTGATAGAACCTAAGACCTTGCACATGCTAAGCAGTCTCTCTACCACTGAGCTATGCCCCCAGCCCTTAAGCACATAGTTTTTTAAAGCTCTTATTGTATTAATATAAAATAATATTATTGAGCTTTTGAGACAAGATCTCACTATGTGGTTCACGCTGGCCTTGAACTTACTACACAGCCCAGGCTGGCCTCAGACTTGCACAATCCTTCTGCCTGAGCCCCCTTAGTGTTAAGATTGCAGGTGTGTGCCACCACGCCTGGCTTTTAAAAGCACAAAATGCCTGCCCCATTGCCATTTATTATTTTAGCATTCAGTTCTTTCTTGTACTTATTTTTCTCTTGTTGTTGAGACAAGATACCTGACACCCAAAGTAAAAGGAGTAAAAGTTTATTTAGCTCAGTTTGTAGAGGCTTCAGTCTGTAGTCAGCTGGCTCCATGTCAGGGTGGCATGGGAGGTAGGCATCACAGAGGAGAAAGAGTTCGTGGTGGGCAGAAGGTAGCAAAGCAAGCAAGGGATGACCAGAGGTTTTCCTGTCCCTTATATCGTAGCCAGGCTATTTAGGGTGGTGGCACTCACATCCTTAGTCTGGCTGCTCTTGATTGTAGCATTGCACTACAAATCAGTGCCGGCACCACACACTCTAGATCCAGCCACCTCTGAAAAAGCCCCACCTATGACAGTGTGAGGCTTTGGGGGGACATCTAGACACAAGGCATAGCATGTACCTACCTTTGTGTTAGTAATAGGCCGAGGGAGCTGTCTTGTCATACATCATCTTCATACGTAGTTTGGCTTCCCACTTGGTTGGTGAAGGTTTAAACTTGTCTGCCCCGCTTTTCATCTTCTAGCACCCTAACACTCAAGCTTTCCTCCTGTTCTGATTATTTTATCATAGCTTTGGTTATATTATTAGGTGTTTACATTATTACCACTGTCTAGTAGTCATTGTTCGTATAACTTTTTCTGTGCTTAATTTTTTATTGACTTTTATTTGAGTATTTTTTTGATGTTGCTGAGTCTTGTACTGTTTTATACTCTGTTGATGTACTGTTCTAAAATGTAAGATGACCGGTGACCTCTTTTCTCCCTGGACTCACCCTTCCTGCAGCCCCCACCCTCATTCTCCAGTCTGAGCAATTTGGTCTCATTGCTGTTTTTTTGGGATTCTCCTTTCTATCTGCTGTGTGTCTGCTTTTTGGGGTCCTCTGACTTCTTTTGCCAGCAGTCTACATCTTCATGTAGATTCCTGAGAAAGAGGAACTTGGGGTTGATTTGTAGCTGGTCACAATTCTAGGTTGAGCATAATTTCCCTCAGAATTTTGAAAACATGGCTCCATGGAGATCTTGTTTCCAGGGTCACTTTGCAGAGGTCTGATGCCATTTCGATTCCTAGATTAGTGAGTTCTCAGTCTTAATAATACAAAATCCTAGGTGGGGCTAGTTTCGGAAAAAGTTGATTTGGCGAACATTTCTGAAGTTCAAGGGCATGACACTGGTATCTGCATGCCTGGCAGAGGCCTTACAGAGGCTGGCCACTCAGTTATGGGAGTGGCAGACTTACGTTCTCTGGCCTTAACTGCATCCAGGGAGAGGGCCTATACAGTGGTCTCTACCAGGGGCAGCAATCTAGGGGTCTATCTTAGAATTCTTGTGACCAGAAATGCTTATTTTACTTTGTTACTTTCAAGTAGCATCCTTTTCCTGTTTCATGACACAGTATTATCCTACAAACTCTGATATTTCAATTACAGCCTTTAAAATGTTTCTGCTATTCATTTCTGCTTCTCTCTGAGAGTTGTTTATTTGCTTGTTCTGGTCTTTCCTCATCTGTTGTCAGTTCTCCTGAAATACCCGGTGTCTTGATGCATCCATTCCTTCGTAAGTGGGACGGCAGCTGTGTGTGGGTCTGCTGCTGGTGTGTCTCTCTGCGGGGTGAAGTGGAGAGGCTTCGGCTGTTTAACTGGACAACACTCACATGCATATTTCAGTTGCACCCACCCCTGCCACGGGGTTGTCCTTCCTATACCCGAGGAGCTTGGAAAGTGGCGATTTCCTCAAGGAGGTAACCCTGCCGTCTTCACTGGGTCACCTGGCAGCAGGAGGCCCTGGGGTTCCATTCATTCCTAGTACACATTCAGACAGTCCTGCTTTCACCCTGTAGCTCACTTCTGCCCCGACACCTATAGGAATCGGATTCCTCCTCCGCGCTAGGTTTCTGTGAGAGCAGACCTGCGTGCCTTGTCCTGGTTCCCTTTGGGCCTGTGCTCTGCCATGCCAGTTTCAGCCCCGCATCCCACCCGTCTCCCCAGCACGACTCCTCGCTCATCACTCCAGTCTCCTTTCTATCCCCTTTGGAGTCCGTATGGCTCTGTAACTTCATTCTCGTTTAGGTTTCGATAGATTAATGCCTGCATTCAGCTCACTCTGTTTTGAAATTTCTGCTTTTCCTTTCTGTCACTTTAGAACAAGTTGGGGGACACAGCTTTGCATGCTGCTGCCTGGAAGGGTTATGCAGATATTGTCCAGTTGCTTCTGGCAAAAGGTAAAGTTTGTCCTGAATGTGTCTGGTCTCTGTTTGCCCTGAAGAACTGTACTATTTGAAATAGCAGGAAGAATAATAGTGTCCTTATTTGGAAACAGACTTTTAAAAAATATTTTGTTTTGTCTAAAGAGAATAAAACCAAACAATATAAAACAGAATAAAGCCAATGAAGACAAAACAGTGAAAGCAATGCAGGATTTCAAAACAATAGGAAATCAACAGACTGCCATAATGCCTCTTATTATCTTCAAAATAGCTACCTATACCACCAGATATAATAAAATAAAAACAAAACAATAAAACCAAATCACACAAAACAATGAAAATGATACAGAACTTCAAAACAAGATAATAGGAAATTAACAGTGCTCACCACCTTCCCTTTTTTAGACATGAAACAGATTTTTAAGCCCCTATTCTGTCTCTATCACAGAATTGTTAGGGTTGGGTGATATTACTAGGATTTGCTTATGTCAGTTTTTATTACAAAGTAAAACTTTTGCAGTTAAATACTTAGTTTTAAAAAGAATTCATTGTGTGCATGCACAAGACCAGAGGGCCTTAGAAGGAAAGGGTGTGTTTATAAAGTAAAGAGGAGGAGATTTTTGTCTTGCTGGGAAAATGTTATTACAAAGGTCCTGTGGTAAGGAGAGACATGGTAGATCAGAAGAGTGCAGGGCTGCCGTGACTTACTCTGAGCTGAGCAGACACCTTGGTCTCATTTTTTATGGAATTCAGAGGGAACAAGGAAATTATGGCCTGATCTTCCATCCACATTTGTTGCATAAATATTAATTAACCCTTACAGAGGACCACACATGTCACCCTGTATTACACCTTGAATTACACCGTGGCCCAGAAGGCTGTAATGTAGCAGGGGCCCCCAAGTCATAAATTATGGATTCTCCATCACTAGGGATCCTTGGAGCTCGTGTTGTGGGGTGTATGAAAGGGGACAGTTCTGAGTTCTAAGTATGGTGGTGATGTTGCTTCTGTTCTGAAAGCTCAGACATGGTGAGGGCCATGGTGGAGCCCCCTAAAGGTTACTCTGAGGCCTTTGGTGCTGCTGAGCCCTTGCAGCGAGGCTGTCTCAGTTGAGATGTATTGTCAGCATAAAATACATGCCAGATTTTGAAGATTTAGTGAAAAAAATAGTCTGATAAGTGGATATGATTACATATTGAAGTAATAACATTTCAGATATATTAGATTAAATAAAACTATTAAAATTAATTCCATGTTTTCCAGATGTGTTAGATAACTAGAAATTTTTTAGTTTTATGTATGGCTCACCTTGTATTTCTGTTAGTGCTGATACAGAGCAACTCAAGAGGTGACTGTGCTTGTACGCTGGCGTGTCACATGGCTTTGTGTAGGTGGCGATTTGTGCCAGTAAATGCACTGACACACACGAGGGAGATCGGAGCTCAGGCCCACTTGATATGGATGGTTTCCTCTGGAAAAGGGAGACAATGGAGAATAAAACGAGAATTATGCTTTGTTGAGTACACTTTAGTGTTTCTCATTATTAATGATGCAAATACATTAAAAATTCTGATGTAATTTTAAGTGCAAAGACAAAGTGAGTGGAAGAGGGTTTGGGGACAGTTGAGTTGGGAACAGTGAATTGTCTTCTGGTTTTATTGTGTTCCGGTTTCTGTTGGTTGCATGAAAGTAAAATTAAAGATATGAAGTATTAATCCCTTGAAGCTCAATCCAGATAGTCTTTTCTAAAGACTTTTGAGCAGAATAGGCAAAGGATGTGTTGAATTTGAGCTCCACAACTTGCCGAGGCACTTGTAACCGTGCGAGAGAGTAAGTGCTGATTTAGGCTTCACCAGGGGGACGGTCACCTGGCTCGGAAGTCCACTTGCAGTCCTGTAGGGCCTGGAGGGAAAGGCAGTATTTCAGTGGAATATGATTATCACTGATGTAGCAGTGAGCTCCCGCATCAGAGATGCTCACATACACTGTTTTGATTCACAGTTCTTCTCTAGTTACTTTTGCCAAAGTGATCAGTCTTGATGGAAAGAGGATTGGCTGTTTCTGTAGTCTTTAAAACACCTGACTTACCTTTCTTGTGCCGGGAAGGTGCTAGAACGGACTTGCTGAACAACGAGAAGAAGCTGGCCTTGGACATGGCCACCAATGCTGCCTGCGCATCGCTCCTGAAAAAGAAGCAAGGAACAGGTATTTGGCTTAAATCTGCTTTCTCTCTTGGTGCCCTCATGACTAAAATTTACCAGCTCACTACTGGGGGAAAAAAGTTTCTGCTTGAGAAACTCTTCAGATGGTTGTGCAGCTTGATTATATTCCTCCAAATCAAAACCTCCAGCATAGAACACCCTCAGAAAACCAGAAACTTGGGCTGGGAATTTAGCTCAGCTGTGTAAGCACCTGCCTGGTAAACATGAGTAAGAGTTTGATCTCCAGTACAAAGGGAAAAAAACCAGAAACTGGAAGAATTCTGAATCTTTCACTGTTTTCTGTGTTGTCCCTTGCAGTCAATTTCAAATCACCCTGCTTTGCATCACACTCCTTTTCAGAGAACCATGCTCTGTGTTCCTTCATTTCAGACACATACTAAGTGGGTATGGGTAACTGTTACTTAGATTAAGCATCTATTGGCTCCAAGATTATATTTAAATGAGGGTATCAACAAACTAAATTATTCTAGACCTTGCTAAACATTTTGGAATCTATTCATAGTACTGTGGATGGTTTTTCAAAACAATTGAAGTGTACGTTCTTACAGAGAAAAATATCTGTCGATGTGGGAGAATAAGTTTGAAAGAAGGCAGGAAGAGAGTTTGTGTGGCTGTTGTGGAAGAAGACGTTAAAGCCAGTTGCATCACTCTGACTTGGCCTCTCAGCATGTAGTCTATGCAGGTTTCCTCTCTAGATTGACCCTTATGCACCCTGGCAGGATGCCTGTATGCTCGTGTCTGCCGCTCCTCCTTTTCTTACTGTTCTCCACCAGTGTCCTGACCCCAAGCCCAGAGAGGTGGGAAAAGAAGGGTAGGAAAAGGTTTGGAGAGAGGAGACATTAGGTCCCTTTTTTCTTATTTGTCAAGCCTTACTCCACTGTTTTATGTTTAGCACTTTAATACTACTTTAAAGTATATGCTAACAATTGATACTCCTTTTTTGGTACCATTGTGTAGAAACTACTATAACAGAAGATTGATTTTCAGAGACATTTGTGTTGCTAACCCCATCACCCAAACCTTTTCAGTGCTGCTTTGAGTCTAAAGTTTGGCTGAGCCCAGGTGTGGTGGTGCCCACCTATAATCCTGGCATGCAGGAGGCTGAGGCCAGCCTGCGCTACATAATGAGACCCTGTCTCAGAAAAACTAAAAGACCAAAAAAAGGCTTAGTTGATTTACGTTGGTAGAGAATCACCAAAAGGAGTTTCTAGAAACCAAACTTCCATTATGGAGGCAAAGGATATTTGTTTCCAGGTTAACTTAATGACATGGAGTGGAATACTGATTACTTTTTTGTTTTTAACAATTAATAGAATTTCTGTTTGTTTTTGAGCCCTGCAAAAGCTTGTTTCTCCCCTGGGTATTCCTTGTTAAAGCCTCCCTGTTACTCTACCCATGTTCCATTTTTAGCAGAAGCAACACCTTGCAACCCCGTGGTCTCCACCTTAGCAAACAAGACCCTTGTGGTCCTGGTGTTCAAGGGAGCTTCTCAGAATTATCCTCCATGCCTGTTAGCAAATCCCAACTAGGTTTATAACAAACCTAGTTTTAAACAAATCAAATATTTGTTGTCCCTTTTGTCTTTTCTTCCAGGTATGTCTTTGTCCCAGTCTTTTGTTTCACTTTTCACTTTAGATAAAGTGTGAAATATGAATCAGTTTGTAATTATTTATGCCATGAGTACTTTCTTTTAACAGTTCATTTACGGAGATGGCATTTATTAAGAGAGTGAGGAAATAGTCATCAGCTGAGCTTGTGCTGCCCAAGTGCATTTGGGGAGCTGTGTTTGCGGCCTGTGGGAGACCACTTCTGCTGAGTCAGCCTCCTCCTGGCTGCCTAGGCTGAGTCGTCTGGAAGGAGACTGCGGCTGGCCTCGTTTCTGGGCCGCTGACTTCCTGTGAGGAGGAGGAGGAGTAAGGTTTCTTAGGAGCCTCTGTCTCAGGTCTCACCCAGACTTAGAATATGATTGTGATGGGCAAGGACAGTAAGCGGACCCAGAAGCCTGCTCCTGAGCAGTTGGAGCTGGGTTGCGGGGAGAACTCTCTCCCTCTCACCTTCCTGCAGCCTTTGGAAAATAGTACTGGGAGACTGTTGCTCTCTCCTCTGTTTGCTCCTTGTGTTTTTAGTCTGCCTTCCTAAGTTTGTATTGATTACATGATGGACTTGCTAATGAGATCATCTTGTGGCCTAGCAATGGCAAGAAGTGGATTTTCATATTTCAGTTTTTGTGTTGCTTTTTTTCTTTGCTTCATTTCACCAGTCATGCAGTTTAAAGTTTTGATTTGTATCATAAACCTAGCGGGGACAAGAGTTGGAACATTTGGCCATATACTGTTCTTGACGACCAGCAGGAACTCTAAGCTAGAAGGGGCCCACTGATGGGTTAGCCACTTAACAAAGCACACCTTGTATTTTTTATAGGGACTGAATAATATGCCTGTTGCAGTTACTGGGAAGATAACTTTGGGAGATGGGCTAAGGGTCAGAGCCATACTTGACTTGAGCCCTGTAAATTTTTTCCCCAGCTTTTAAAAAATTGAGGTATAATTTACATTAAGTCACAAACATGAATCTCAGTTGTTCAGCTGTATGGATGGTTTTACCATGTTTATACCTATTTACAGATCCTAAATGAAACCCGAGAATGTTTCCCACACTCCAGAAGCCTCACTGAGTTCCTTGCTTCTTTCACTATAGATTAGTTTTGCCTGCTTGTGAACTTGATAGTCACACTGGTGTAATTTCTGTGTAATTTCTTCCACTTATGCTTATGATTTGTATGATATCCATGTGACTGTGTTTAATTCTTCCACCATTTATTGTTTGTTTGTGTGTTCGCTGGTTGATATGAAATGCTGCTGCCCTGTTTGGGACAGGTGAGCCAGGGTAGTGGGGAGTGAAGGAGGGAGGGCCTTGACCTCAGCCTGGAGGGCAGTTGGTCCCAAGAAGCCTGCCTCAGAGCGGGAATTTATGTGCCACACTCATGCCTGCATCTTGATTCCCTTTTGGACTGGGTTTGCCTCATGACAAGTCACCTTTCTCTTTTTAATGAGGAGAAACAAGATTAACATAAAGAACTGATGTAACAGGGAAGGACGCAGCATGTCTCAGACCGGTGAAGTGTAGACTTGTGGCAGCAAAGTAGACGAGGAAAGAGCATTGCTCTTTGTCATTTGGGCTTTCACTTGAAAAGCTACATTTTTACTAAATTCACACAAGATCCTGAAGTTGTCGGGTCTGTGTTGGAGAGCACAAAATCCACTCCTTGCAGTTCTCCACACCTCCTGGAGGAGACAAGCACTGGCCAACCTGGAGGCTTCTGGCGTTGGCTTAGGAGGGCACGGCTTGCTGAAGCCAGCCTGCGCCTGCCTCACACCCTTGCTCTTCCTGTGTCTTTCCCCCAGCTCCTGTACAAGACGAGTCGTCTTCTACCTCCCTCTGACAGGCCCTCCCTCTCCTGTTCTTTTTCTCAGTAGCATTTTCCCAAACCTCTAAAGATGGAGATGTGTTGGAGAGCGTGGAAGCTGAATACACGTGCAGGACTGTGGTATGGCCCGAGCATGGCTGAACTGAGAACAAGACACCTCAGAGGGCAGGAGAGGCCATAGCTAGGCCACCTGGAGACTTTCTGGGTAGTTTTCCCTAATTAGCATTGTCTGTCCCTCTGAGGGGTCCTTGAACCCTCCCAAGATCCTGTTCAGGTTTCCTCCATTGTCCACTCAACTCCTTGGTTGTTCTGATTAAATACGGGCTGCCCAGCATCAGTTGGCTGGCTGGCTAGCAGGGTTATGAGCTCTGCCGAGGATTTCATTCCTCCTGCAGCACTGAAGACTGTGCCACTTGTCTCCCTCTTTTGAGCCTTTACTGCACACCCGTTGCGGGTTGGGGGTCTAGGCACAGACCCCAACAAAGATGCTTTCATAAATATCATAGCTTACCTAAAATTAGCGTTAATTTCTTAATGTCTTGTCCTTGTGCTAAAGTTGCTGTTTTTCGCACATTCTGATTTATTCTGTTTATTTTGTTTTTAGTAGCTGAAATAAGGATCCACATCTAGTCAGTTTGTGATTGGTGGATGCACTGCAATTTTTTTTTTCCCGGTAACAGGAATTGAACTCAGGGCTTTGCATTGGACAGGCAGGTGCTGTAACGCTGAGCTACATCCCTGGTCTTCAATTCATTTTTAAAATCAGTATTCCCTTTCTCTTTTCCCTCTTTCTAGCTTTGCAATTTATTTATTAAAGAAACTGGATCAGCTGACTTGAATTTCCCAGTCTGGACATTGCTGATTGTCACCCTGTGTTGCTGTGTGTCCTCTGATTGTCGTCTGTCTTTCTTAGGTGTGGAGAGAAACTGTTGTATAGACTGTTCTGTTACAGGCACGTAATGCTGGCTCTTCCTGTGTGATCAGTGTCTAAGACCTGTTGTTTCATCAGTGGTTACAGAACGGAGACACTCTGGTCACTCCTTTCTCAGTTCTTAGCTGGAACATTTTGTAAAGAATGTGTGCCCTCAACTGTGAGCTACCTAGAGGAATAGTTATCGTAGTGAAAACAAATAAATGCTTGATTTGCCCTTTAAGACTTTTCAGAGTAATGAACTGATTTAATTCTATCATTCTCTAAAGGAACCAAATGAGTTATTTTCTGTGTATGTGAACTATTTGATGTGCTTTCATCCATTGTAATTAGTGGCTTTATTGATAATCCATCTTTGGCTAGTGAAGGTCTTTAATTTATGTTAGACCCTTGTAGCCCTTTTCCCATGACGTTATCCTTAATAAGATCCTAGTTTTATGACTTGACAAGAGTTCTGAGTCTATGTCTCATGTTTTCTGCCCTGAGCCTGGACTAAGCTGTGTCTCCCAGGGGCTGTAGGATGTGGTCTTTAGAGACCAGGACCCATGGTCTCTAAACATGGCCTGTGTTAATGGGGCTCCAGCAGTGTGTCCTTGTTCCTATTCTGTCTCCTCGCCACCCTTAGCATTATTCTAGAGGTGATCATTTGCTGTATGAATTTGCCTAGAAGTTTGAATAGGTGACAATTAAAGACCAGCTTTCCTCCAGTTAAGCCCTTTGGGGTTGATTTAACATTTGATGAGGTCCAGTTTCTTACTGTTCTAAAGAAAAATTTATTTTAAAGAGGAAAAAACTGCAAAATTTCCAAACAAGCTAATAGGAGAATAATAATGGTTAATACATTGCATATTGTTATCTTTAGTTACTCAGAGTACAAGATATAGGCTTTAAATTATCCAAACAATATTAGCACAAACCTTGCTTTAATGAACTCAGAGTTCATTAAAGTATAACTGTCTTAACTATCTTGTGTGTGTATATTTATTTTTAAATTTTATTTATTTGTTTTTGCTTTACCCTTCCTTCTTTTCTCCTATCCCACATCCCAATTTCTCTTTCCTTTGAACAGTTTCTTCCCATTTTACAGTATCTACTGTACATTTTGGTTATTTACTTTTAGCTTCATGGATGCACATGTATCACTGTGGTATGATGTTTTTAATTCTTCTGGGAAGATACCCAGAAGGAGAATAACTGGGTCAAATGGGGCCTCCAATCCTAGTTTTTTAAGGAATTTCCCCACTGATTTCCACGTGGTTGCACCAGTCAATACTCCCACCAACAGTGGAGAAGGCTCCTTTTCCCTACAGCCCCCTCCAGCATTTGTTATTGGTTGATTTCTTGATAATAGCCATTTTTTCTGGGGTGAGGTGGAATCTCAGTGTTGTTTTAATTTGGATCTCTCTAATGACCAATGATGTTGAACATTTTTTCATATAGTTATTTGCTCTTTGTAGTCTTCATCTATAGCTCTATTTGAGAACTTTTTGTTTTCCATTTCAGTCTTTTGCTTCTGAGCTTAATTTATTTTCAGTGTTTTCTAAAATGAAACTGAAGCTTCTATGTTTTCATTCTCTTTCTTTTCTTTGGTTATTTTTCTGCCTAGTGACCTTGCCTCCAGCTAAGGCTTGGGCTGGCTGTGTCCTGCCTGAGCTGTGTGTGTCCTTGGCACTGGAGGCTGGGATCTCTGTCGGAGTGCCTGGCTGCTGCTGTGTTTGGACATGGTCATGGTGCCTGTGGCTGAAGGCTCTGTGTTAGTGATGGCTAACAGGACCCTAGTCTTCTGCAAGGCTGAGGAATGTGCCACAGATGCATTTGTTGCCTCTGTAGTGGCAGAAACTTAAATAGACAGAACAGTTCTCAGGGGAAGTCCAATCCTGTATCAGAAGGAGGATTACAGTGTTTTGAATTGTCAGGAGCTTTGAAACTGGAAGAACAAACCTGAGAAATTTGTAATGTCTGTTTTCCTTTTCTCCTGTTCCTTTTAGATGCAGTTCGATCATTGAGCAATGCCGAAGACTATCTTGATGATGAAGACTCAGATTAATTTTCTTCTGGAGCTTTGAAACCTAAAACTACTTTTGCTTTTGCCATTCCAAAACCCTGTTTTTTGCCAAAAAGTATTGGTAACTTAAAAAAAAAAGTACACATTGATGTGTCAGTGTTGCCCTGTGTTTGAGCAGAGTGTGTGAATGACTGGTTTTTGTCATTGGTTTGCCAATGAGTGACTGATACTTGCTGTATAAAATGCACTTATGTTCACCAGAGTAGAAGAAGAAGAGATTATTTCTATTTATCAAGTCAAAGGAATTTTTAAGATTTTTTTTTCTTTAAAAAAATCAGGATTTTTTGTTGTTAATTCTTTACCTCAAGGATTGGAATATTTTGAATTGATTTTTCAAAGGAGAAAATGCTTATTACAATAATAGACCAAAATACTTAACAGAAAACTGTCAGCAATTCTGACAAAAATAAACATTTTAAAAAACTTTATTCTTTTTGTCTGTTTTTGTTGTATTACTCTGCTAGTTTTAAAAAGAACTTTATATTCATGTAAGAACTGATTTTAGTTTTAAATTACATTTCATATTTATCAGCATAGAAGCATAATTGCCACATTTCTGTTTAGCTTCCTATATCTGCTTTGACTAGTCAAGCCAAATGGAGAAGATTCATATCTAATAAAATTTAGTTTTAATAGTCATGTGATACATACTTTTAAATTCAAGGTTGTACTTAAAGTGAAGAAACCCATTAACTCACTACTGTTACAGTTTGCAAGGTTAAACAAATTGACTTCCTCTTAGAGCGTGCAATAATTTTCCACGTGGAGTGGTCATGGCCCATGAATTTTTTTGCATGCATTTTTTCTCTGATAATGTGTTCTTCTCAAAGCACAGGCTTAAATCATAATGGTTGAGATTCTTTTGCTGAGTCAGTTCTCAGTGAAGGAGGCCTTCAGTGCTGACGTGACACTTCATCTACGGCTGTAATTTTCTGTCACTGCAGTGTTAGAAGTGACATTGCTGCTGGAATTGTCCTGGATGCCCTCCCAATGGCCAGTAGGGTATTTGCAAGAACTCAGTTTTAATGTCGAAAAACACTGGTGCAGAAAAGGAGATGTTTAACAAAGGAAGTGGGTTAACTCAGGAAGTGAGTAGCTACCTCTGTAGGAGTTTCTTCTGTCTGCATGTCTTGGTCTTCTGTTGCTCTGGGTGCCTTGAGAAGGAGTACTCAGAGAAGCTGGTTTGCATTTGTCAGATATCCCAACTAAATGTGTAGAAAAGGTCTGTACAGTGGTGACTGCAGAAGATGTGTACTGATTATTTTCAGAACAAATACTGAATTTGATTTAGCCATCTATAGGCATAACCTGGAAGGTGTGAAATCTCTGGAATTAGCTCTTCCCACAGAAGCTGTAAGAATTTTTTTTTTTTTTTTAATTGGGACTTGTACCTTAACAAGTTTGGTGATTTCTGTAACTTTTTGGTTTCTTTGTTTTCCACCTGGGGTAACTGGATTGGATGCCCACCAAATACTTCATTTTTAACATGAGAAAGATGACAAAGTTACATGACAATAGATGATTTTTTACAAAAATACTATATGTTTGATTTAGAAATGGTATTTTTGTACCTGAGGAAAAGAATAGTAGGGCTTTATTGTCATTGCTTTAAATATTATTGAACCTTTGAGAATTCCTAAAAATTGCTAACTGTAGCTTTTGGGGATTTTTAGGGGAAAACTTAGGTGTGCGTGCATGAGTTTTTAGTGAAATAAGATAAATAGCTTATTTAGTTACAGTTGAAACTCCGCGAGACATTTATTCTTGCTTCTTGTTTATTCAGCCCAGCTGATCTGCGTGTGCTGAGCAGTTTTTGTTGCTGAGTTCAGCATTAAGCAGTGAGTTCCCGGAACCTGCCACTGCTCCAGCTGTGCAGAGGAGAGCTTCATTTTCCTCATGCAGCTACATTGGAGGGTTTGCTGTCACCTGCGTCTGGATTCCTTCCAAGGTGTTGCGTGCTTTAGACAGAAGATCCTCCCAGCCTCTCAAGTAGGGAGTTACTGGTCCAGCCCAGGCCTCGGAACTTCATGTGGAGGATGGCCTTTGTCAGGGGCTCCCATTGTAGCTCCTTTTCTCACGGAAAAGCTGTCAGCATCTGCATTTCTTCAGGCAGTCTATTCCTCTTCTCAGTAGGCTGTCATGTTGTTATTGCCCAAAAGAGAAACATGAAGCAAACAATAGTGGCCTTCCTCTCCTCCTCCTCCTCTTCTTTTTCCTCTGCCTCCTCCTCTTTCCTGTCCCTCTCCTCCTTTCTCTTCCTTTTTCTCTTCTTTTCTTTTTTATTTTGAAAAGAATAAAACAAAAGAGGACAGATCTAAGCAGATCAGAACAATGTAAGCAACACAGCACTTCACAACAAGACAATTGGATATTAACAGCAGCTATCATAGTGTCTCTTTCTTTGAAATAGTTGAACTTAGCTTTACACACAATAATGTCAAACATAACAAAGTAGAATAAACAACTCAAGAGAATGGAAGTATTCCAAGACATTCTGAACCAAATAACCAAAGATGAACAATGACTGCTATATTATTTTCTATAAAAATTTTGTTTTTACTATCATTAAAATCCAATAAGATACAATGTGATAGAACCAATGGTATTAGAAAAACAAAAGCATGGTCGGACTTCAGAGCAAGATGATATTAAGTCAACTCTGGCTACCATACTGTCTTATCTTCAAAGTAACTTCATATGATCACATATATTAAGATCAAACAAAACAGAATAAAACCATTTGAACCAATGAATGAAGACTTAAGACATCAAAGCAGTATAATGGTGAACCATGATTTCCATAAAATCTTCTGTACTCTTACCATTTCTTACACTAGGGAGACTATACAGTATTTATACATATGAGTTTGATTTATTTCACTTATGAGTGTAGATTCAAGATGCATCCATTTATTTATAAATATCTCAATGTGATCATTCATTATAGCTGGGTAGTACTCCATTGTATAAAAGTACCACAATTTTTTTATCCATTCCTCGGTTGATGGGCACTTAGGTTGTTTCCAAGATCTGGCTATTACAAATTGTGCCTCTATACACATGGGTGCACATATATCACTTTAGTAAGATGTTCTCACATCTTCTGGGAATATGCCTAAGAGTGGAATAGCTGGGTCAAATGGGACTCCTACCCCAGCTTTTTGAGGAATCTCCAGACTCACCTCCACAGTGGTTGCACCAGTCTACACTCCCACCAACAGTGCAAAAGAGTTCCTTTTTCCCCACAGCCTCTCCAGCATTTGTTGTTGGTAATTTTGTTGATCCTGGCCATTCTTTGTGGAGTGAGATGGAATCTCAATGTGGTTTTAATTTGCATTTCTCTAATGACCAATGATGATGAACATTTTTTCATGTATTTATTTGCCATTCGTATTTCTTCATCTGAGAACTGTGTGTTCATCTCGGATGCCCATTTTTGGATTGGGTCTTTGAATTTCAGGGGTCTGATTTTTTAAAATTCTTTATAAGTTTCACTGTGCAGTTCAGGCTGGCTTTGAACTTGTTATGTAGCCCAGGTTCACCTTGAACTTATGGTGATCCTCCTGTCTCAGTCTCTGAGTGCTGAGATTACAGGTGTGTGCCACCATGTCCTGCTGGAAGCAATACTGCCAGTGAAATTTTGTGTAATTTTAAGTAGAGTAAAATGGAAAATTTTCATGTAAGTTGCTTCTATAAAGATTCTTTATTACATAGAACTTTTGACTTACATTTTCACTGGAACACATTTCTCATCTTCGTAAATGATTTCTAGGAGGCTGGAGAACATAAACTTTACATCTGATCATCTGCATTTCCCTACTGACTTTGATTTTGCTTTTTTTCCTCCAGATTTTTGTTTTTTTCTCCAGATTTTTATACTGCAAATATCTGATTAGCAGTAATGCATAGCGAAGGAATTTGTATACAGCCAAACTTTGATGTGTCTGGTTACTGAGTAAAGTAGCACAAAAGATTGTGCAAATACAGCTTGAATGAATAGCTTTCTCAAGCAAAGGAAAGACTGCAGACCATAAATATATGGTTTCTGTCTCCTTATTTCTTAATAATATGCTTTCGCACCTGCCCCTCCCTTCAAATGACATAAAATTAAATAGAATTACCATTTATTAAATGCCTACTCTGCCAAGTTCTGTGTGGGGCACTTTCACAGAATGATGTCATTGGACCTTTACAGCCACCCCCAGGTGATGAATATAAATGTCCCTGTCTTTTTACAAAGAAGCTGAGGCTTGAAGGGACAGGAGTGGTCAGAGACACCCTGCTGGGGAGTGAGTGGGCAGGTCTGGTGGGCATCGTGCAGCTGCACAGCATTTACCCTCCGGGAGACGAGGGGTGCTGCAGCTCCTGGTCCACATGGAGCCCAGATGTGGACATTAATCAATTGAGCGTGTTTGTCAATCAGTCAGGTTATGCAAACCGGTCCTAAGAGCTGTTACGAGAGAGCTTTGATTTTTTTTTTTCTCAGAAAAATCTTGGCAGAAATTTTGGTTCGCAGTTGTCATGAAGATTTTACCCTCAAATTTCTGAAATTTTCTATTTCCTGCATCTGACAAGGGGAGGTGATTGGATTAATGAAGTCATAGCTGAGTGGATTGCAAGGAGGTGGCACCTAGTGAGAGGAAGAAGGTCATGGAGGGAGTGACCTAGGGACCATATCTAGTCCCTCGCCTCTTTTCTGTGTGGCTCTTTCCCACCTGTTTCTTGGCCCCCATGAATTGAGCTGCTCTCTTCCACCATCCCCTTGTGTTAGGATAGTCTTGCCTTGGAGCCAATCAGTTTTGGACTAAATCTCTAAAACCATGAGCCAAAATAAAGCTGTGGGTGTCAGGTATTCTGTCCTAATGAGGAGGAGGCTGCCCAGTGTGATGCACATGCATTAAAGAAAGTTCAGCAAGGCAGCTGTTCACTTCGCTCTGAGTGTGCAGCCACGCTCATTCAGACGGTCCCAGAGGCCCTAACTAACTTCAGTGAAAACCTGAAGAGACTGGCCTCCCTGGGGAGCGTCTGAGACGGGTGTCTTACTGCTGGCCCTGACAGTTCATGCAGTTCTGCTGTTGTCTTTCGTAGGGGCTTTCCTGTGAGCATTAGTCTCCCACCTAAGCTTGCACTGACGGCTGAGTAGGAGCCTCATTCCTGGCTATAGCTAGAGAGGAAAATGAGGGCCGGGGATTTAGCTCAGTGGCATAAGCGCTAGCCTGGCAAGTGCGAGGTCATGAGTTTGATCCCTGGTACTGCAAAAAAACAACAAAATAAAACAAAACAGGGCAGTGCAGTGCAAAGGGAAGGGTTAGAGCCTGAGAGAGGAAGTAGGGAGGGAAACGAGAGGCAGGCTGAGAGGCTGGGCAGCAGCGCGTGAGGGCCACCTTTGTGATCACCTGTAGCTCGGCAGAAATCATCAGAATACTGGGAGAAGAGGTTAAGAGCGTGGTTGCTGGGATCAGACTGGGGATTTGCGTCTGGTTCTGCTGCTACTGTTGGGTGAACTTCGGTCACCTAAATACTTGGGTTCCTTGGTTCAGCTATAGGACCTCTGCCTTGAGTTCTGGAGAGTAAATGAAATGATGCATGTAATTGACTGAATAGTGCTGACAGAGTGATTGATCAGTAAAAGTTATAGTCATGAGCCTGAATATTAAATCATTTAAAACCAAGTAATTGTGTACACATGTGCATAAAGGATGTGTTAGCTAATGTTTTTCATGAACACTACCATTACTGGAAGAGCAAAATTTCCTAAAGCACTTGTGAAGGACAGTGATTTTTTTCCTAATTATCTAAGTGTGTTGTTATTTGGTAGGTTTTTTAAAAAAATATAAAATAGCTTTCTGTGAGTTACAGGGCAGAGTTACAATACGAGTAAGACCTCGTTATTGCAGGATTAATTCAGAAGGGAAGTGGAGGGAATGCCTTCCTGCCATTTCAGCTTTGCATTGTCATTTTGGAGGGGTTTGATGGACTTCAAAGACCATGGGTCCAGTGTTCAGTGATTTCAGATCAAAAAGGGATTTGATAGGTACAATCTTGCTTTTAAATTTTACATCTTGCTTTTTTTGCCCACATCAGATCTAAGAATCTATTGTTACCGTGTCATGAATTAAGACAGAGAATTTCAAACACTTAGAAGTTAAGTAAATATCACTGATGTTGAACAAGAAGGATAAGAACAATTAAGTTGGTTATTTCTTCATTCCGGATGGAGCACTCCCGAGGCCACCGTGACACCTTCTGACGTGGGCGCAAGCCTAGGATGCGGGTGGAACGCCTGTTCAGACACAGGTTGCCTGAAGAATCTTAAGTCCGTCACTGCCTGAGACTAGGAGTAGCTCTGAAGAAATCCTTAGCTCTGAAAAGCCCTCGAATTGAGAGGACATGTGTCTGTGACCCAGAGCTCAGGAAGAGCCTGGTCTGCCACTCACCTTGTCATTTTCAGTCCTTTGGCCCTGACCAGGCCCATTGGTCTCCTTCTTGTGCTTTCGTGAAGATCTGGCTGCGTCGGCTCCTCATGGGGATGCAGGGTGTTACTGCTGCGTCATTGTCTAGGGGACCTCCATCGAAGACCTGATGTTTGAGAACCTTAATTATAGTATAACCCACTTTTGTTACTGTGCTAACTCTCCCGTAAGCGGTATCTTTCTAGTGTTATGTGCAGGACACTTGCTGAACCCCTCTGCTTCGTCTTGGAAGTGGGGTCTCAGCACCAAAGGACATCGGAGTCTTCCATGTCACAGGCCAGCTGAGTGTCTGAGTATGTCCTGGTGTAGTCAGTGCTGTGCTGCAGACTCACGGGAAACTGGCAGAGGTGGGAGGATTGTTCTGTGAGTCATGCTTTTCATGTGTGGTTTATGTGTTGGCTGCCACCTGCAGAGACCATGTGATGTTTGCAAATGTCTCTTAATACTGAAAATTACTGATTATTATCACTTTATCCATTTTTCATTATAAGCAGTAGTTTATAATACTATGTGAATTAATTGATTGCTATTACTACGACATCTGACTGCTAAGCATTTATGTAGTTTCAGCAAGAAAACTGTACTTGCAATGGGAGAATCATTCCTCAGTTTTGTCCTTGAAAATCCTTAGATATTATTTATTGGGTGCAATGTGTTTCCCTTTTCCTCTTTAATGGCTGTAGCCTGAGACCCCTAAGAGACTTCTAAGAAAACCATAAATTAATGACAGCTGATTGCTAAAAGAGGACTCAGGTGTAAGTGATTTGAGATAGTTGCTGAGGGTGTTTCTTTCTATATTCACCTATATTTATGATTTATGGTGCATCCTTTTTTATTTGTACTGGGGATCAAACCCTCGACCTTGCTGTTTGCCAGGCAGGCACTTATGCGCTGAGCTAAATCCCCAGCTCTTTGGTGTTTCTTTCTAGATCGTGTTGCTTCATAAGAGATCGTCTTCCCACTGTAGGCATTTTTTTCCATTAGTGGATTTTCCAGGTACTTATATTCCACTGTCTTCCTCTCCCTTTTGTTTTTCTTGAACTACTTTTTAGCCACACATAGGGACTTGAGAAGGCCTGGTCAAATCAATAGTTTTTTTTTTTTTTTTTAATTCTTACCTCATAAATGATAACATGGTTAATATAAGAAGAAACGGAAATGATATTCAAAATGAAATTTGAGGTCATGGAGTGTATTTCCCATGTTTTGAGGCTGTCCCTCAGTACTTCCCTTAGATAAGCAGGCGTTTAATGTCTTGGGTCCTAATTTTCGTGCTGTCTCAGTTCCTTTAATAATAGATCACTGTGTCCCATGCACTATGCCTAAACACAGAGTATCAGTGTTCATTGTATATTTTCTCTGTTCATCTATTTGCAAGTGGCTTTTTTATGTTTTTAAGTTGAAGAATAAGAAATATATTGTATGACTGTACTTCAGACACTGTTGTTTAGAGCTGATGAGAAATCTTAAGAATGAAACCATGGTATAGAGCTAATGTTTCAGTAAATACGATGGCTATTATGTTTTCTTTTGAACCAAGAACCCAGTCAATTTGTAATGATTTCAGTTAAGTAAAATGAAATGCTAGGCCAGTTTCATTCCCTTAATCTTTACTGACATGCCTTGCTTATTTTAATGGTTTGTCTATTTTTTTTTATTGCAGTGTTAAAATGATTTCACATCCCAATTCACATAAAATCTCATTATCTTCAAATTAGCTTGTCAGGCTTTCCTGTTGTGTAGAAATGTGCCTTACCAACAGCATGGCAGGCTCATGCATCCAACACTACCTAATTTTCTTGTTTACCACAAGCTATATCATAAACTCGATTCTTTATATAAACCATGTTCTTGTCTCTTCCATTATAATTTCTTTGTTGTAAAAAAGCCAATACGTACATCTTAGCAAGTTCTATAATATTGTTTTCCTGTTCTCTATTTTATAAAACCCATGGGAATTCTTTTTCCATTTATATACCAATAAAGTGTTTTTGGTTATGATTTGAGGTTTGCAAATATGATCTTTTTAAAAGTTGGATCACATCATACTATTGCTTAGAATACTTTTTATATTTTTCAAACAGGTTTATTGAGGTTTAATTATTTATTAAATGATTCATTTAATATACTTTACTCACTTATCATGTTATCCAGCGGTTTCTAGTATAGTCATACAATTATTTAACCATCATCACTTCCTAATTTATTTTAAATTTATTTTTTAATTCCAGAAGTAAACACATAGAAAAAAATTACCATATCAATCATTCTAAAGAGTACAGTTCAGAGTGTTAACCTTATTCACATTGTGGTACAGCTGAGCTCTAGAAGGTAAAATACTCTGGTTCAAATGAAATTCACACCCCTTTCCGTGGAGCAGAAGCCCAGCATAACCTTCTGCTATGCCCCCTCTTGGCTGATAAGCCTGCTTTTCTTTCACTGGGAGAATTACGGCAGTCCAGGGCCAGTACCTCCATTTCCCGCCCTCGCACTTCCCCACCAAGCAGATCTGCATGTGTGTATTCTTCCTTCTCGATTCTCTCTGTGGAGGCCAAGCTCCCATCTCTCGTCTGCTCAAGGACATCAGTTTATTCACTACTCTGCATCTTTCCTGCATCAGTCTTCATTTTTTCTCTGCTGGTTCATTTCCATGTTAGCTTGTGAACTTACTACTTTTCCTATCTTGACAGATTACCACCTGTGGACCTCATTTCCACAGTCTCTTTTACTCTCTTTTGCAGCTATTGTGCAAGTGTTTCTCTACTCAGCTAGGTTTGGTGGTACCCAAGCATTTATCCCAGCAATCTGGGAGACAGGAGAATTACAAGTCCAAGCCCAGCTTGGGTGACTTAGTGAGACCCTATGTCAAAAACAAAACGTCCGGGGATGTAGTTCAGTGTAGAGGCCCTGGCGTCAGCCTCTTCAGTACTGCACCAGCAAACAAAAGCAGTTTCAGTGCTCTGCATGTCTGTCTCTCCATTTTCCCTAAATGTCACTCCAGTGATGCTTTCGCCCCCTGCAGTGACCTCTGTTTGGCTCACCTCTGGTCTCTTGCCAGTTTTCCTCTTCTGTGCCCCCTCAGCAGCATTTGGCACAGTGGTCACTCCTTCCTCCTTCCTCCTCTGCTTGCTTTCCTGCCCCCCCTGCTGCTCACCCCGTTTTGAGTCAGCTCTTCCCTCAGTGATTGCTCCATTACACTCTGCATTGCTGGTTCCTCCTCTTTTCCCAGACCTATTAATTGTGGGATGCCCCAGACATATAGTCACTATTTTACACTGGTTTTATTGTATCTCATGACTTTAAAATACCGTTTCTATGCAATGGTTTCCCAAAGCTCCAGTCTCTGATGCCAGATAAGCCCCACAGGGCGGTCATGTTTGTGTCTTCTGTCGACTGCTATACACTAAGCTCTAGGATATTTTCTGGCACATACTAGATCTCAATAAATATTTAGTGAATTGATGGTTGAGTAAATGTTTTTGTGGAACTTACACTCTAGCTTTTAAATTCTGCATAGATTTACTGGTCTTAGTTACTGCATTTTATATGGAGTGTAAATCCTAATTTTATGTTTTCATTAATGTGGAATGGGTATACCCACAGGAAGACAATTTTTTATGAACTTCTTTGCATCTGTGATTTTGTTTGAAATGTTTTAATATAGCTTACATTTTGCTGAGTTGGTATTTTGATGCTTAGGAGGAAAAGATGCAGTTCAACGTAGTAAAAATTGTTTTAAAAGATCTTGGGTATTCTTTTAAAAGCATAACTTTTTACAGTGTAAAGTTTAATTAATTTGCCTTTAGTCAGGTACAAAGGTATTTTCTGTATTGTATCTGCAGTAGGTTTCATTTTAAGGCTTGTATGGGTTTGTGTTAATGACCACCACCGTCAAGATACATAGCACCCTAACTCCTGGATCCTGAGAGGCGCACCCTCCTCTGCCCCCTCCTCTGGCAGCCATTCGCCTAATCACCGTCCTTACTGCTTGTTCTTCCAGGATGGCGCATACTCTGAATGCTGGAGCGCGTGGTCGTTTGAGACTGGCTTCTGTCACTCCACCCCAATCCTCCATACTCATCCCATTTTGTCGTGTGTCAGCAGTTCCTCCCTTTGTGGCTGAGTAGTGCTCCAGATATGGATGTGACAGTTTGTGGGTGGACGTTTGAGTAGTGCGGCGCCCTTTTCTGTCCATGCCGCATCCTAGTCCATCCACGCCTTGTGACAATCGCTTCTCCAGGAAAAGGACACCGCATGTGGGAATTGGGCGCGGGGATCTTGGAATGTTTTGTACTGATAATTGTAATTTGTGTAGTTCACATGTATATGTTTTTATGTAATGCTCAATATGGAGTCGAGGGTGGAGACTCCAGGGGGGTTGCTGGAGGCCCTCTAGAT
Source organism: Hydrochoerus hydrochaeris (assembly GCA_004027455.1). Classification (NCBI taxonomy): domain Eukaryota; kingdom Metazoa; phylum Chordata; class Mammalia; order Rodentia; family Hydrochaeridae; genus Hydrochoerus; species Hydrochoerus hydrochaeris. Next base: position 682,607 of record PVLA01000217.1, read on the forward strand.
AACCCCTTTGTGAGGACTGATTGTGGGGTTTTGCCTTCTGTGAATAATGTGAGAGAAATGAAAGAGCTCATGGAGGAGGATTT